>CM039676.1:228626040-229373983 GCA_022496015.1 Hordeum marinum
AGGTTTTCCCGATGACTCGAAGGTTTTTGGTTTGGTTCGATTTGAGTCATAGGAAAAAATGCACTATTAAGAGGGATCATCATGGATGAATTTCGTCTAGGAACATTCCAAACACATACACCAACCCTCCCACACATACCATATATTATCCTTGAATAGTGTGCTTGTTGGGGGTATCTGAGTGTTACAACAGAATGTCACTGGATACCCCGTGCGCATGGGGTGGTTAGTAACTCTCTAAGTACCCCGTATGCATGGTATGGTGGTTTCTCTGTTGATACCCTGTGCGTACATGGTTGACTTAGCCCATGCACACGAGGTCTAACGGGCAGAAAACCCGTTCCAACCAAGAACACTATAAAAGCCCCCTTCTACCACGTAAAACCCTAACCCTTATGTATTGCTAAGCTCCACCATTTCTACACTATACTGCTCATTCCTCTCAATCCCTCCACCCAAACTTGTTGAAACTTTGTGTATTGAGGGAGCAAGACCCGATCTATAGTTTGACCAAACCAATTCGTGTTCCCTACAAGATTTGTTCATCATTGACTTGTTACTCTTGGAGCTCGGTCTCTTTGGTGGCTAGGGTTCCTCCAGAAGCTTCCATGTATGTGTTGTGCTCCGGAAACATATGTAAAGGTGTATTGGTCACCTTCAAGACCAACCTCGAGTGATTCAAGACTCATCTGTTGCAATGCCTCGAGTAGAATATGGTGGGCCTTCGGTGGCATTCCACAAGCTTTGGCTCCATCACCGCTCCAACGGAGATTAGCTCTTCCCCAAGGAAGAGTGAACTTCGGGATAAAATCCACGTCTCTGACTCACTTGGGTTAATCCTTTCATGCACCTTGCCTTGCTTTGTATGCTTGTTGGCTTGCCAGTTAGATAGTTGCCTAGCACATCTGGCTTTAAGCTTGCTTGTTTTATAGGTTGTGTTCATGTAGTCACATATCTAGTGAACCCTATTTATCCATTTATCTCTAAATTTGACAAACAAGATTAAAAATTGTAGACTCCTATTAAACCCCTCTAGTCGACCATATCGATCCTTTCAACCTTTCTTTATCAAAGAAGCTAGTAAAATACCCACTAATTAGCGGTTGAGGCGACGAGCAACACCCGTGTTTCTCGGCTTTGGAGGGGCAACCGGTATTCCATGTAGTGGAGGTAAATACAACACCCTGTGGTCAGGAGGAGGATGGGAATCACTTCCATGCATGGTATCTTGGTGCTAGCACATAGCAACTAGTAGCAACACTAGATTAGGTAGAGCAATTATCGGCGACATCCTGCAGAAGACTGACACTCATGGATTGATTACACGAGAGTGTCGTGGGGAAGTCACGACAAGTGTCCTCATGCGAGAACTTAGTTGCGAGGCCATAGAGGCTAGGCTAAACCTTGGATGGGGTTGAACGGGAACGAGAGAGACGATTTTCCCAGATTCGTCCCCTTTGCTGAGGTAAAAGCCTACTCCTGCTATGTGTTTTTTTATTCGATGTCAAGATCTCGATTACAAGGGTGTGGTTTCACTACCTATGACTCGAGAGCTTCTAACTCAGATTTTTCCCTTTGGACGACTTGGAGCTTGCCCTTATATACTAAGTCAAGTCCCCGGGGCTATAATGAATCGAGGTCACGCCCGTTCTCTCCTCCTTATCGGAGTGGAACTCCTCCTAAGTCAACACCTTCATGAGCCATCTTGGGCCATGATCTTGTGAGTCGGCGTGCTAACAAACCGACCCAAAGGTCTTGGTGATCCTTCAACCTGGTATTCAGGCCAAAAGTGTGAGGTATTGCTCCTCATGGGTCGTCTTACGTCCATGCCCACATATCTATGAACCGTCCTGGACATGATGGCTTATGTTAGGGGCAATATCCCCAATATTAGCCTCCAGGATATCCTGGATTCATCCATGATAAGATCACTTTCCACACTTAGCATTTTTTGCACATCCAGCATGGGTCTTCGCAAAGTGACACGTCATGGTATCATAACGTATCCTGCATATGATCCTGGCCAGGGACATCCATATTCCATAAAACTAGGGATATCCCCCTTTGTCGAGCTGACGCCTCACGTCTAGTACCCTAGCCTTATTAATAGGCGGATGGGAACCCGAAACCATTTCTTCTCCCTTTGCGTCCACTTCTTCTTCTTCCTTGAGCGCTTCACGAGCTCCAACGCCAACGAAGCCATCGGAACTACATCGACCATCATTCTTGCCATCGGAGCGCCCGTGGCGAAGCCGGGTGTCGTCCGCGAGTGCGAGCTCATCCCCCGCAGGCTGTCAGATCCATAATTTCATCTTCAAACCCCCTCTGGACGTCGTTTTTAGGTCTTCGAGTACCCTCGAGTTCTTTGATGGACACGGATTAAAACAAACTTCTTTTGCTAGTTTAGATCTTTCCAAACCCGCGCTTTAGATCTGGACAAGTTCTTATTAGGTTGTAGGCATAGATATTCTTTGTCGTGAACGAAAACCCATTGGCGTTGTGTTCTAGGTCATAGCCTCCATTTTCACCATCATTTTGATGCAATTACCAAATCTGTAAAATTATTATATCTTCATCAAGTAGTGTTTGTTGCATGTGACCATGCGCTACTTGTGAGCTACGTTGGGTTTTTCCCCAAAGAGGAAGGGTTAAACAATATAGTAGCGATAAGTATTCCCTTTAGTGAGAACCAACGATATCGAACCATTAGGGAAATCATAACAAATTTTCTTTCAAGCGATACTTGCACACACAAAACCAAACACTTGCAGTGAACACGGGCAAGAGGGCTGTCAAGCCCCTTGAACTCGTTACTTGCAAGGATTACTTCTGATAGTGCTAGACATATAATGATAGAAGCAAAATAAAATAAAAGTAAATAAATTGGAGCAAGGTATTTTATATTTTTTAGAAAATATCATTAAGTAGACCCCGGGGCCATAGTGTTCACTAGAGGCTTCTCTCTCGAAAGTAGCATACGGTGGGTAGACACATTACTGTTGAGCAATTGATAGAAAATCGCATAGTTATGATTATATATTCATGGCAATGATCATGTATATAGGCACGTCAGGTCCATGACAAGTAGACCGAAATGATTCTGCATCTACTACTATTACTCCACCAATCGACCACACGATATTAAGTTTATGCAAACAGAATGCTTTAAGCAAGATGACATGATGTAGACAAAGTAAGTACAAGCAATATTTTCAAACCCCGTCATTTTATCCTTAGTAGAAACAATACAATATGTGTCTTCTCCCCCTTCTGTCACTATGATATAGAACACTGCAATATTGAACCCGCTACAATGCACACCTCCCACCGAAGATAAATCAATCTAGTTGGCCAAATCGATAGATCAGAGAGACTTACAAAGCCATAACAATCATGCATAATAGAATTCAGAGAAGACTCAATTACTTTTCCTGAATAATGTGATCATAAACCCAAAATTCATCAGATCCCAACAAACACACCACAAAATAAGATTACATCGGATGGATCAACGCGAGAATCACGAAGAACTTTGTATTGAAGATAAAAGAGAGAGAAAAGGTCATCTAGCTACCAGCTATGGACCCATAGGTATATGGTGAACTACGCACACATCATCATGGAGGCAGCAAGGCTGATGAAGATGGTCTCCGTGGTGGACCCCCCCTCCGATAGAGTACCAGAAAAGGCCTCCATGGTCTGCATCGTCGCCGTCTCATCCGTGTAGTCCTCCTTGTAGGACGTCTCAACATAGTGCTCGCATATGTACTCCATATACAAATCCGTTGATTCAAAGAAGAAGGGGCAGAGAGTTTAGATCTAGCAATTCATTGAACAGTGTCGGGCATCGTTATCATCATAGGAACGGATAGTACATGCGGAGCGGTCAGAGGAGATATGTGGAACGACGGCAAATGAGAAGCGACGTGGAGCCCGAGAGTACTGTTCAAGGTGATGACTCGTAGAGTTCCGACATGGGTGTGATGTGGCAGCCGGGTTGTGGAGCGGCGATGAAGGCAAGAGAGAGTAAATGAAGGATGAATGTGCAAGGTCCGGGAGGGTTTTTTGATGGGGTTTTGGGTGGGCCCATGGTGTCGGAGTCCTACATGGCTGGTGTCCGGACTCCTCCAAAGCCCCCGTAGTTTGTCTTGTTTTTGTCAAAAAAGTATGTCTGGACCACTGGGCGGACCGATACATACCCACATTGGATGACACAACAAGTCCAGACCGCACAGTTCGAATGGCTACAGACGGTTTGAGGGTCCACTTTGAAGACACCCTAAGGTGAAGAACACACGAACAAGTAGTTTTGCAACCCATGGAATTGACCAGGGAAGGAGTAGCTAAACTTTTGTTTGCTATCCACTTGTTAGCGCCGCCTTGTTGTGTCCAACTCGTTTGGATCTAGAACCAAATTGCGTCCACAACGATGTGTGGTCTACGATGTGGATTGCTTTACTACGAGTACGAGATGATAGTCACCGACGCATACAACATTATGTCCGTAATGTGCCAATGAAACTAGCTATATATACATTCCAACCATGATTATTAGGCCAGGGATGTGAGATATTTCATCTCCCGTTGCAACGTACGAGCATTCGTGCTCGTCTTCCATTCTAAAGAAAAAAAATTGTGTTCTGCATCCATTTCCTCGAGAGTGATCTAGCCGTCATGTGGCCGAAAAATGGACTATGAGAGCAACTCCAACGGGAAGACCCAAATCGTCCATCCGTGTCCGTTTGGGTCGATGCAAACACAAAAAATGACCCAACATGCTGACCCAAACACACGTGTCTGCGCTGACCCAAACGGACACACGTCCGCTTTATGTCCGCTACGTGACCCATTTGAAGCCCAAATTTGGGCCATGTTTGCGTGGGCGTGAACACGAAGCGGACACGCGCCTCGTCCGTGTACTCCTTCCCCTAGCCCGCCGGTCGGTGGCACGGTCTCCTCTTTTTTACCCCTTCCCCCAGCCGTTGCCCGCACGACCACAAACCCTAGGTCGGCGCTCATTTTCTCCGGCTACCTTGCTCTCCAGCCCCTCCTCCACCCAGTAGCGCATCCATCGGCGGGGTGCCTCCTTCGTCCCAGTGCAGGAGGCCTAGCGGTAGATCTGCAGAGGCGCCAACAGGATTTGGCGCATCCTGCCAACGGGATTTGCCGAATCCGTCCGTCGGTGACTACGCTTGCATGGATTGGCTGGGTTTTGGTCCACTCAGCCAGGGCAATGCCTTAGTGTCGCATGCAAGTGCTCAATCCACCTCTAGCCGTTTGGATCTGTCCCATCGTCGGTTCACCGACAAAGCCACGGCCATCCATCTTTCTAGCTTGACGTTGGTCCAAAGGCTTGCCCGCTCACCATTGCCGCTCATAAAGTGCGACGATTACCCGCGACAGGTCATCTGCCGCATTTCTACAATGCCAGAACATCCTGATTGGGTGTTCGTCAAGTGCAAAAAAGACGGGGTACATGATTTTCGTTCAGCTTTTTGCTCTTCGATTCAATGCAATTTCGGTAGCTTATTTTCTCAAATTTTGTGTACAAGGGATGCAAATTTTGGTATTGGGAAGAACAATACATCATTCTATTGATCGCACGAATTTTGCTAGATGTTCATGCACTTATAGCTAGAATTGAAGCTAAAGATGAGACTAAAGAAGAGAGCAAAGGGGAAGCATTGTCTACTTCTTTGGAATCGAAGAAGGAAGACATTGTTAAGCTCAAGATCCGCAGATCAACAATGAAGACATGGAGAAGATATTAGTCCAACTAATAGGAGCAGTTATGAAAGTTGGACATGTTTTAAAATGTCTAATTGTGGTTCCTGTTTTCTTTGGTCTTGTACTCGTAGCAAAGATTTGGTAAAAAATATATGTATTAAAATGCCTTCGATGAAATAAAAATAACCTGCAAATGCCAATCAAAAATATGTATGAATGATAAAAAGTGAATGTTGGTCGGCCGAGAGGATGAGATTTGGGTCCGCGCGTTGGACGAAAGGCCGACCCAAACATAAAAGGAGGGGGATACGCCAATTTAAGCAGGAAGAAGGTGGACAAAGCGCGGTCGTTTGGGTCGTGCCCGCGAAGAACGCATTTGATCCGGCTCGAATCTTATGGCGTGTTTGGTTGCCCGCATCCGACCCAACCAGGCCCAGTTGGGTCACGACATGTGCGTTTGGTTGGCAACGCCGTGGGCTGGCTCGCATCGACACGAACCTTAGCACCATCGGCCTGGCTCGCTAGGAACTGCCAAATCGATAGTTTCTACCCAAACAGATTGAGAGCGGTGCAAGCTCGCACGCGCAGCGACATGGCAAAAGCAAGTGAGGATGGCGGGAGAAGGAAATCGAGCGCGACGGCACGCCACCAAATCTAGGCTCACCCCACCCCCAACCCATTTACTCGGTCACTGCTCCCTCTAGGACAACCTTTTCCTCTAGCCTCACCACCTCCTGCGACGGAGACTCAGATCCGTGTAAGAGGCGACGGCGATGGCGGTAGATCCGATAGTAGGAGCCGTTGCTGCTCTTCCTTTTGGTCACCGTTTGCTCGTGATTGATTCAACCATGCCCCCCCTTCGTCATCCTCGTCTCCGATGACGGTAAGCAACGCCCCCTCTCCCCAATGTCAGGTTCCGTTGTTAGGCCGTTAGGCAAGGTGTAGGATCTATTTCCCCGTTGCTCAACGCACTCTCGATGTGGAGTAGCTTATGGATGCACAAATGATGTTGTTAGTTCACAAAACAACGCCGATCTCTGTGATTTACACATGGGTCTTCTTCATGCACAACAGAGCTGTTCGTCGTGGCCAGAGACCTGTCATCGGATATGCTCCGATGCTTATGTGGAAGCAGGAGAAGATCTCCAATATGAACTACATATACAACTACAACGACACAGAGGCTCTATGGATGCTTTTAATGAAAAGAGCACCATTTGTCAGACTTGTCCACATCTTCAGGACCAGGAGACTGCTAGAAGATAGCATCCACACCAGTGTGGAAGAGCAAGTGGCCATGTTCCTTCATGTGGTTGGTCATAACTAGCGATTCAGGGTTATCCACAACACATCCAGGAGATCAATGGAGACCATCTCAAGGCACTTCAAGAAGTGTTTTATGTTGTTAGGGAGCTGAGAGGAGAGATGACCAAGTCACCATCTGTCCAGACTCCTAGCAAGATCCACACTAGCCCAAGACGGTATCCATACTTCAAGGTGAGCAATGCAGTAAGTAGTTCATTGCTTCATATGCTAGAATTGTTCAAGGTGGGCACCAACACAATCTTCTATTGCCATTTCAGGATTGCATTGGGGCAATAGATGGTACTCATGTCACTCTCAGAGTGCTGAGGTCACAGTTTGCAACATTTAGGGGGGGGACTACACAAGCCACAATGTTCTTGTTGTTGTTGACTTTGATATGAAGTTCACATATGTGCTCGCAGGCTAGGAAGGGTCAACACATGATGCTAACGTACTCAATGACAACATGACTCATCCGGATGGCATCAACATCCCTGATGGCAAGTTCTACCTAGGAGATGCTGGCTATGCATGTAAATCAGGTGTTCTTCCACCCTTCAGGAAGACCAAGTACCATCTTAACGAGTTTTCTGGTAGGAACTACCCTAGGACTCCACAAGAGCTATTCAATCTCAAACACTCCAGCCTTAGAGTAACCATTGGGAGGGCATTTGGAGCCCGGAAGAACAGGTTCAAGATCCTGAATCAGAAGCCATTCCACCCTTACCCCACCCAGGTTAAGCTTGTTCTACCATGTTGTATTCTGCAAACTGGATCTTGCAGTGAGATTTTGATGAACTGGTGCCCGGGGAGGAAGATGTGACACTTGACAATCTTGACTTCGGTGGCCATGGTGTGGATGCATTTGACAACGAAGCTTGGAAGACCAAAAGAATGGAGTAGGCACACGCAATGCAGGACAACAAAGGCAGACAAGGATATGAAGAAGAAGAAGAAGAGCAACAACGGCAACAAAATAGGAAGCAACAACAGAGGAAGAGGATGCAACATCAGCAGAAGAGGTAATAGGAAGAGGAAGATGATGCATGATGAACTTCCCCATTCAGCCTATCAGCTTTTAATAATGTGTACTGCTATTTGATAGTAGCTAGGATGAACCGTAATTTGATTCGTAGCTAGAAGTGGTACTCTTAAGATAGTGTACGGTAAGAATTGGTGAGAGCATCTATGTAGATTGCAACCAAACAACATGTCCTATGTGTGCCTGATGCAATACAGACAATCAAACTGCGGGTCAAAATTATTTCTTTGGGTTTGTCTAGGACTCAGTCGACTGAGACTTTATAAAGTCTCAGTCAGTTGACGTAAGCGTACAGTTTTTCTAGCGCTGGATTTTACGTATTAGCCTGCCTACAATTTTGTTAGGTAGTGTGTCGCTACTCGCTACCACACCTTTCCTGATTCGTGAGCGTTACATGGGCCTTCAAATCAGCCCATTTTTTCCTTCGTGTCATTCCTTTCACTCTATCTGTACGCCTAGAATTCTCTTTTATTCTCATCATTTTTTAAATAGGTTTGGATTGTATAAAAATATTTGTAACAAAGAAGTAAACTATCAGAAAAGGAACGCGAAAAACAGTTACCTGCTCTTCCTACCATCTTGCCCTTTTTTTTGTTATCATTCTTCAAAACAACAATTTGTATTGCAAAAACAGATCTTTCATGTTACAAAAATAACAATAAAAACCAAACAAAAAATAAGTCAAAAATGAAACTAAAAACTATATGAAATGAAATTATAACAAAAATAAAAATAAAAATAAAAAATGAAACTGAAGAAGGAAAAAGGAAATGCACCGCACCCACAAACACACATAAAAACCAGAGAGTTGCACTTGTATTGAAGATTGAAGTTGCGGTTGGTGCAACTGTCCTCCTCCGCCCAACGAACTAACACTGAGTTGCAGTCGTGTGGAAGATACGCAGTTATGGTCAGAGATGAGACTTGCATTTGCGTGCCTGGTGGCATATATACATGCAACCACCCTCCGGGACACTTGTAGTTGCAAGGACATTAAAAACATGCAGTTGCAGTCGGGGACGACACTTGCAGTTTCATGTCTAGTGGCAGACATGCAACTCCCTCCAAACAAAAACAATTCTAAGTTGCATGCACATTGAGACATGCAGTTGCATGTCTAGTGGCAGGCATGCAACTCCCCGGGGTCACGTTGAAGACATGAAGTTGCAGCTGGGGACGACACTTGTAGTTGCATGTCTATTGGCACACATGCAACTCGCTCCTGGACAAAAAACCCGCTAAGTTACAGTCATGTTGAAGACATGAAATTGCAATTAAGGACAATGCTTGCAGTTGCATGTCTAGTGGCAGACATGCAATTTCCCTCATCACCCTCGAACATAAAACATGACTAATTTGTAGTCATGTTGAAGACACAGAGTTGCAGTCAGAGGGCAAAACTTGGAATTGCGTGTCCAATGGCAGACATGCAACTCCCCACTTCACTGACAAAACATAGCAGAATTGCAATTGCATTCAAGAAATGTGGTTGCCATGGGTGCGACACTTGTAGTTGCATGTCTAGCGGCGGACATGCAATTGCCTGTGACAAAACATCATCGAGTTGTAGTCGCGCTGAACATATGCATTTGCATTCGTGGGCGACATTTGCAGTTGCGGGCCTAGTGACGGCCATGCAAGTGCACCACTCCCCCGACAAAAACACAACAACGTTGCAATTTCATTCAAGACATTTAGTTGCAACCGAGGGCAATACTTTGTAGTTGCATGCCTAATGACGGACATGTAAATGTCCGTTCCTAACAAAAGGTGACCGGGTTACAATTGCGTTGAAGACATGCAGTTGCAGTGGACATGCAACTGGAAAAAAAATAGACATTTGTTTCTAGAAATCGTCTTGAAAAGACAAAAAAATGCCATCAAGGGCCATCCCTTAGCGGCACACCGTGCACACACATTATTGATTACTCTTGTTTAAATTTGAAAAATTATACATCATAAATATATAAGCAAACAATGTATTAAACATTAGAGTTGCGAAAAACAAACAAATAAGATACACGAAAAACATGTACCACACATTAGTTGTATTTTGACAAATTGTTCAAAGAGAAAAAAAAACAAGATGACATTCTAATATAGTTAGTTGCACGACAAGTTATGCGTTGTTTAAAAATATGTTGTAAAAGAATTAAAAAGAACAAAAAAATGCCACCTAAGAAAACAATGTCAGAGACGCCCTATGAACTTCCAATAGCTATGTTTATTTCCTCCTTATATTAATTCATAGGAAAAAACATAATTTTTGAGTAAATATTAGAAGAGTAAACAATAGGAGGATCCAAAATATTTAGACGGATAACCTATATGAGAAAAACAAAAAATAAATAAATAAAAGGAAGACAACACGTTACAACCTTACAGCCCACATAAAAAAAGCCCAAGATGGGTGGACAACGACCGAAGCGATAGTCTGCGGTGTGCTACGATAGAAATACGACACAAGCAAACGTAGGCAATAACATAAAGGTTAAACAAATTGAATTGACTGACCTCGTCGACTGAGACTTCACTAATTTCTAGTCGATTGAGATTTAGCACAACCGTATTTCTTCATGCAGCTAACTTATATGCAGGCAAACGATCAATATAATTTCAAGGCTATTTTTCCTTAATCAGGTCCATCTAAAAAGTGTATGCAAACACCCAAAAATGGGTGCAAGCAACCAGGCCACCGAACGGGGTGTCAGCGAAATCAAGGGCAAAGGCAGACAAAACCCCCGTCCTCCACCACTCTCCTCCGTTTGCTCTGTTTCCCCCAAATCCGCCGCCCGACCGAAACAAAACCCTTGCACCCATCCCCATCTCCGGCGGCCAAGCGGAATGGAGCGCTCGGCAGCGGGCGCCTCGTACCAGCGCTTCCCGCGCGTGCGGATCCGCGAGCTCAAGGACGAGTACGCCAAGTTCGAGCTCAAGGACACCGACGCGAGCATGGCCAACGCCCTCCGCCGCGTCATGATCGCCGAGGTCCCCACCGTCGCCATCGATCTCGTCGAGATCGAGAGCAACTCTTCCGTCCTCAACGACGAGTTCCTCGCGCACCGCCTCGGCCTCATCCCGCTCACCTCCTCCGCTGCCATGTCCATGCGCTTCTCCCGCGACTGCGACGCCTGTGACGGGGACGGTTCCTGCGAGTACTGCTCCGTCGAGTTCCACCTCGCTGCCCGCGCTACCGACTCCGGCCAGACGCTCGAGGTCACCTCCACCAAGGACCTGCGCTCCACCGACCCCAAGGTCTGCCCTGTCGACCAGCAAAGGGAATACCAGCAGGCCCTCGGCAATGCCGATGCCTACGAGCCCGATGCTGCCGGTGACCACAGGCAAGTCGCGCTCTCCCTTTCAGCCCATTTTGTTAATTTTTATTCTTTATTTCTTATTATTAAACCCCTAAGTATGGATAAAATGCTGACATCTGCCTGATCTACAGAACCGAACTAACCCTAGTTAGTCACTCTACCAGTAGCTTATCTGTATGATGAATTCCTAATTCACCTCTCTCTCTCTCTAGTTTGTTGTGTTTTTTATTTGTCATATTAATCCAGCTTTGTACTAGCTGGTTTATGTGTCCCGAAATGCATTTTTCTTTCTTTGGAAGGTAGATGTATAAAAGTTTAATCTCGTCACTGCACTATTTGAAGTTCCTTATGCTTGTCATCGTATCTGTAGATGATTTCAATTCGATGGTTAATTTGTATCGAAAGGTCACAATTACACTTTAACCACATTGTCCTTGCGCTCATTCTTGTATTTTAAATCAGCATTCTGTTACTGCAGTCTAGCAGTGCATGTAATTCAATCATGCTCAACCAGGTCTCAATTTCAGATTAAAAGCTCTATGTGTGCTAGAATTGCTTATAGGTTCAGTTAGCAGGAGAACAAGGCGCCAGCATTTTACTCTATCTATGCCAAAATGCTAGTTGTCCTCACTTACACCACCGTATGCTGTCACTATCTTAAAATTGCAATTACTGGGGTGAAATTATATTTGTATTGTTGTACAACATCTTTAAATGAGCTCAGCATTAGGACGAAGGCATAGATTTATTTAGCCAAAGCAATCTTGTATTGTTGATTCCAATGAACACTCATTTTTGTATCCTTCACAATATCTGAACTAAACCAGCATTTCATAGTAATAACGTTGCTGTCTCTGAATTCTGAAGATGGCATATTCTTGCTAACATTGAAATTTGGATATTTGTCATACTAATCCAGTAGACATTTTCTTTGTGTGGAAGTATTGATAATGTCATGTAATCTAACAGTTGAATAAATCATTTATGTAGAGAGTTCAATATCTTTATTGGTTGTGTATAAGCCTCTTCGAACACTTTGTTAGTTAGACATTTAGTACACATGGATGCTCTGTTAAATCACATTCTGTATTTCTGTTGAAATCACTGAAATGGTATAAATGTACTGCAACATTAGGTTCTCGATCTCCTTCATGGTATGTATTTCAGGTAGCATAAAATACGTTGACCTCCTGTTTCGATTGTAATGTTCAGTGCTTTTGTTAAAGCCTCCAAAATTTCGTGTCCAGTGAAACTTATAAATTATTTATCCTTGTTGGATATGCACATTCTATGCTTGTCTAGATACCTTTCTGGGTTATATACATACTACATGGTCGTTATTGTGCATCCTTTGCCCAGAGAAATTATTTACTTTAGACCTTGATACCACTTTTAGAAAAAGAACGGAGCAACAAGAGATTGTAAAAGAGAGATAGAAAAGAAGCTACCATGCAATTTCCTTTTACTTTTCAATAATGTAAACAAACGAGCTTGATGGCTACAGAGTAGAGCTTAAGTTGGCCTTTTGCCATGATGTTATGTTATAACTCGTACCCTAGTGTTCGTCACTTCATTGTTCCATGGTGTTCATCCATATACCATAAGTTTATCTGCCTGTAATCTGCTCAGTTTTCCATCTTTCCATCAAAGTGTACAGATTGTAATGCTTATGTTGGGAGTACCACTCTATATGTCACATGTATCTTTCCTTCTCTTCTACAATAAGTTAACTAATTTATTTCCTTTGTAAGCTGTTGGTTAAAGAAAAGAAAGATGCCTTTTTTTGTACATTCTTCTTTTCCCTCTTCTTTGATTCCATCATAATGGGGCGTTATGAATGGAAGTACTGAGCATTTGGTTATTATGTGGGACAACACCGCAAATGACTCAATTTTTACATATCCCATGCAGGTCGTAATACTTATGTTGGGAATACTACTGTGTATGTCACATGCATCTTTCCTTCATAAGTTAACCAAATCATTTTCCTTTGCAAGCAGTTTTAAAGAAAAGAAAGATGTTTTTTTGGGTACAATCTTCTTCCCCCTTTACTGTCATTCTATCACAATGGAACGATATGAATGAAAGTAAAACTGAGCACTTGGGTTATTAGTTGATCTTCATGTTAATGGTACACACTAATGTTATGTGGAGACAACACCACAAACGGCTAGTCCAGAGTTATATGTGTATACCAGGCTTACCATCAGTGGCATCTTTAGGAGGGGGATAAGACTTTTACCCCTTAATGGTTTGATTGAATAACCTCTGGGTCGGATGCACATTTAACTCTTTGATTATGACATTTGGCTGTCTATCTATCTGACACTGATCCAAGACTAGTGCCTTACTTGGGGATCTTCTTGAAATAAAACTGATGCCCAACTTCTCAGAAGGCAAAGAAAGGCCCTACGTTTAGATTCATCTCCTTTATTGCCTAGGGCCTGGCTTATCAGAACTGATAGGATAATCCTTGGGCCTGGTTACTCTGCTCCCTACAAAATAAAGATCGAGACCTCACAAACAACAACGTTCCTTCCCCATCGAACCCTAATTACGAACCACCTTCCGTAGAGAGTATACTAGACAAGCGGACGATAGGGATGATGGTGGCGGTTTACACAGGGGAGAGGAAGAGGCTGAAGGAGATGGAACCTTCCCACAAAGATCTCCTATGTGCTTCTAAATGCAAGCATACTCTGCTTATTAACTATTTTTGCCTAATTATTTTGTTATTATATACGTTAGCTGGATATGTACATTAACTAGGTCTAAAGGATTAATGACACTATAAATCTTCTTCCTACATGCACAGAGCGTGCACTATTGATATGTTCTGCTGCTGTCGCAGTAACGTTAAGCTGCCTTATTATACGTGTTAACTTTTGATCTAATGGATTCAGTGGCATCTTTCCTTTGCATATCTTGGTCTTCTTGATAATAAATGTTTGAAAACTGCACTTAATTTTTCTCTTGTTTAACTAATGCTTACTTTATAGAGATTTTAATAATGATATCTTATTTCAGGGGCATATTAATTGTAAAGCTGCGCCGTGGGCAAGAGCTGCGTCTTCGAGCAATTGCCAGGAAGGGAATTGGAAAGGACCATGCCAAATGGTCTCCAGCTGCTACTGTGACCTTCATGTATGAGCCTGATATACGTATTAATCAAGAACTCATGGAGACACTTACACTTGAGGAAAAACAAAGCTGGGTGGAGAGCAGCCCGACAAAAGTATTTGACATTGATCCTGTTACCCAACAGGTCAGCTTGTTCTCTACTAGTGCTTCTCCATCACTTGTTTCAATAACATCATCAACGAATACATGAAGTTTAGTTTTTGTTTTCACATGCGATAAACTATTGCTAGATTCATTGTGTCTGCCACGCTCACATAGGCCTGTGGGCGAACTATTCCTAGATTCACCACACATCTTAGATCTTACAGTATTAGTCAAATCATTCAACATCACAACTACTTCCTCTGTTCCTAAATATAAGTCTTTTCAGAGATTTCAATATGGACTACATACGGAGCAGAGTGAGTGAATCTACAGTCTAAAATAAGTCCATATACATACACGTATGTAGTCCGTATTGAAATCTCTAAAAAGACTTATATTTAGAAACCAAGGGAGTATGATGTTATGCAGTCTCCATGCATTACTTTAGATAAGCCGTCACATATTTGCCAATGCTGCAATCTGTCACCACTGGTGTAGGCACCTCATTGTTACACAGCACCTGCTATCGTAAGTGGTGCATGTGTTTCTATTCAGTGCTTGTGTACTTATATCTGCTATCTATTTTTCTGGCTGTTGGAATTAAAATACTGTCAAATACCTGTCTGAGTTTATTTTTTGATCTGATTGACAACTTGACATATCAATACACATAGCAATCTGATGCTTCATAGTAGTGATTTTAACAACAAATTCTACTCAATATTACTAAAGTTGTACTAAGTGAGGGACAATTAATATGGATCGGAGGGAGTATTAAAATGGACTGCTCAGAGCAATAATTGTTCTCTTGATATTTTTACAAGTAACATGTGACTGTAAAACTCTGTTTCCTATTACCAAATTTATGTTTTCATTCCTGATGGACATACCGCAAATTGCACTCTCCTGTTTACTGAACTCGTCATCAACCAGAAGAAATCCCCCAAAGATTGTCTGCTGAAACTCAATTGCTCCTCCAAAGTGCGAGAGCACAAAATCACGGCAAGTCAGCAACCACAACAACGTATGCAAACCATGGTAATGATTGTTAGAAGACATTCCTAAAACTCACCAACCATAACCACAACAACATGGGATCGGCCTCCTTTGGTTTGAAGGAATTGTGTAGGAATTCTATAGGATAGGATTTCTATAGGAAAAATTCCTTTAGAGCCCTTTGGTTTGTAGGAATAGAATCCTATTCCTATACATGAATGATTCCCATCCTCCTGTTTCAAAAGGAAAATAAACACTAGCCTGACTCAATGGAAAGGTTCCTATGATGTGAATCAAAGGACATCCCTTTTCCTATTCCTACTCATAGGATTTGAGATGCATGACATCTCATTTCCTACAACTTTTCTATTCGTATAATTTTCCTATCCTATGTTTACGTCTAGCATGTCCTTGTTGGGGAGAACTATCCCATCACCATCCAAATCACATGCGCCATTTGCAGCCACTAAGTGAAGGTGGATCTACTGCATCATGTAAGGCCTCTCCTCTGGCTCACAGGATCCAAAAAATGCAGGAATTGATTATGAATGCTTGTGCAAACCAGATGATTGGAAAACGTAGGAATTTTTCAGACTCGGGCCTCCTTTGGCTCACAGGATTCTAAAAACACAGGAAAGGAAAAATAAAATGGAGTTGGATAGGAATACATGTGTAAAACAGAGGATTCGAAAACGTAGGAATTTGCAGAGTTCAGCCACTCAACAGCATTCTTAACATGCAAGAAAAAAACACAGGAATTGGATAGGAATACATGTGTAAAACAGAGGATTGTAAAACATAGGAATTTTGCAGACTTGGGCCTCTCATCTTGATTCTAAAAATGCAGGAAAGGAAAAACACAGGAATTGGATAGGAATACATGTGTAAAACAGAGGATTGGAAAACATAGGCATTTTGGAGAGTTTGGTTCACAAGAATAGGAAAAACACATGAATCCTAGTAAACAGAGTCAGATCAAAGTCAAACCACATGGAAAGGTATAATTAGCCTGTTATTATATCACTGAGGATCTCAGTCTCGTTCTTCATGCCTAGGAATTTGAGAAAGAGGTCCAAGTGCATTGTAAAATTCCTCTGTTTCCCTTCTGAAACTGAGAACAAAGGAAACTTTCCTCTATTTTTCCTTTGCTACATTCCTTTGAACCAAAGGCTTGAATAGTGCCACCATAGGAAAATTTCATATTCCTATGTATTTCCTCCACTTCTCCTTTGAACCAAAGTTTCTTTCAGGGCCTTTTTGGATTGCACGATTTTGGAAACGTAGGGAAAAAGAAAAACACAGGATTTGGATGTCACGTGACGTGAAATCCTATAGCATCACAAAGCATGAATGGATTCACAGGAAACAACACATGAATTTTAGAGGATTGAGGATAGAGGGTAGGGAAAGATAGTGTAAGTGCATTGGATTTCTCAAAGGAAAAATAAAGTGAGGTCTGAGCTCTTGTTGAGATTCCTATGGAGTGAGGAGCATAGGAATAGATTCCATAGGAATTTCGTGACCTCAATCCAAAGAAGCACTCAATCTACGTGTACTTGATGCCCTACACCCGGTAATAAATGTAAAGTATAAATGCTATGTTTCCTTGTAAGTAGATAGTCCTCCTGGAAGCTTAAATGCAAACCTAGAACAAATACATGCCCAATACCCGCCACAGATTGTGCATATCTCATATGACTATAAATAGCCAAAAAATTGGCATTATCGCATGCTATCATTTCTAATAAATTGTTTTGTATAGATAATTTATAATATACCCAATTGTTGGAAGTGGACTTACACCTTGTCAACTCCTGAATTGGCCTTTGAAGAGTTTATTCCACCTGACCTCCTCATTCCCTTAATGGGTCTTGTTTTGTTCAATAAACCATGGCATGCTTGGGGCTAAGGCCTTAGGACTTGCGGTACATGTCTTTTATTAAGCATATCTTGAGGAACTTCTGTCATTCTTTTGATCAAAACAGTAATAGCTGCCTTCTGTAGACTGTCTCCTTTTTATTTACATAAAACGGTAAATGGTATCAAATGCCTACCTATTTATGACATTTCCAAATTATTATGTTGGTAGATGGGGTTGTATTTTCCATTTATGTCTGTAAGTGCAAATTAAGCCATGGAGCTGTCTGTTTCTAATAATATACTAGAATGATGTGCTTACTAGTCATGTGGCAATTGGCCCAACTTACAATTCTGCGGCCATTTGTCTTATTTATTGTATATTAACAAATCACTGATTTTGAGCATGTCTGCTTTTGTGTGACTGTCAGGTGACGATTGTGGACCCAGAGGCATACACATATGACGATGAGGTGATCAAGAAAGCAGAGGCCATGGGGAAGCCAGGATTGGTGGAGATCAACGCCAAGGAGGACAGCTTTGTGTTCACTGTGGAAACAACGGGCGCCATCACAGCCTATGAGCTGATTATGAATGCTATCACAGTCCTGAGGCAGAAGCTGGATGCCGTTCGCCTGCAAGACGATGATGGCGATCTTGGTGAGCTCGGCGCCCACCTTATCGGAGGCTAACTGCCTGTCTGGGAAAGAAATCGCTAGTCGTACACTTCTTTCTTCCGTATCCTAGGCTCAGCTCAGCTCGTCTCGTCTCGTCTAACTAGCGTGTGTGTTTGTGGCAAGAGGTAATGGATGCTTCCTTTGATATCCAGTACCAGAACTCTACGGTAATCGTCTTTGTATGCCTCTGTTTATTGCCCTGACCTCTGTACGATGAAAAAAAAAACGGGCGCTGAAGCTTAGCCGCACTGTGGACAAGATAATAGTTGGTAGCCCATTATTGAGCGTGCGGTGCGGCGAGGTGATGATACGGCGTGGTGACTTGAATACAGAGTTATTTGCAGGTCTCCCAGATTCATAAGCTGATCGCATTGCATTGTGGGGGATTAATGTACTGGGATCGATGGATGCATGGCTTGCAGGGTGGTACCTGGTACCAGGTTGCGAGTTGAATGATGGGGTGCCAGTACAACGGTACCGTGCCATCGATGGCTGCTTCGTTCGCTAAGATGTGCTGCTGAATACGGTGCCATGTGGGTCGGGGGTGGGTACGGCTTTGGAGCGATGGATGTACCGCGAGATTTGGTGATTAATCCTGTTGAATGCTCATGTCGCTTCTCCTGTTTGTTTACTCCAGGCCTCTAGGGGTTTTGATGCCGTGGTAATTCCGTTTGCTGCTTCCCCGGCTACGTACGTACTCGATGGCGCCAGCCGTGGTGCGTATTGTACCTGCCATACGTACGTACGTGCGTGCGTACCTGGCTGCAGCCTGCAGCCTGCAGGCGTCCGTCTACGGCCGGCTTGAATGGAAGTGCCCCACGGCCACGGACCTTTGTTTCGCTGCGTTTACTACGACGTGAAAACAAGGCGGCGGCTGTGTGCTCGTGATTTTGCCGGGGCGAAGCTGATTGGGCGGTCGTCCAGCCTCGTTTTGCTCTCCGTTTTGCCGCCTTCCCCTCGCCCCGCCCACGGTAGGCTAGTTTTGAGGCAGGTAGGTTTCCTACTGTCACGCAGTATTTGTACGGGCGCCATTGTTGTGCGCTAGTCTTGCCAGCCATGCCACGGCTCACGAGCTGTCTTCTTTTATCAAAAGGTTTGGGCTACTCAGCATCTCATTTTTGGGGCCAAATGGCTACGTTGGATGATTTGGACTGCCTTTTGCAGACAGGTCCCGGTCGTTTCAGTAACATAACACGACTGTAGGCCTGGTGCTGGTGGGACTCGGATAGGACGGCTGAATGTTTCCACGGTTGTTATCTTGGCTAATGAGTAGGAGGAGGAGCGGCGATGGCGGATTAGTGAGCCCTTAATTGGAAAAGAAGCCGTTTCAGCACTTGGAGGGAGCGATGGGTCCGTCCAGGGCGGATCGGCCTTTTACCACTACTGCCGGTAAAAGGTGTCTGGTTTGGCATTAGTGCCAAATGATGATCGGTTTCGTTCCCTGAGCACTGTATACTCTCGCACGCGGTACATCCGTGGCATTTAGTTAGTGCGCCGTAGCTAGTGTCAGATCATACTAAATGAAGAACCCGGTACTAGTGGCATCATTAGAGGTGGGAGATGCCTTTGGATACGGATGTTGGTGTTGGGCGTGGCCGTTCTCCCCTGTGTGCCGTGCTGTGCACACGCTTTTCTCGACCTGTCTCCTAGATCCAATCGTCTCATACTAGTACACTACTACACAGTGTTTGGTTACCCGGGCCAGAGAGAGATGCACAATGGGGCTGTTTGGTTCTAGGCATAGCATTATCATACTTTGCCACACATTTTTGTCAAGCTTGCCTAAAGTTAGTTCTATAAAATGAGAGCCACAAGTTGGCAAGTCTAAGGAAATCTTGCCACACTTTTTGTGTGTATGTAATGTGGGACCCTAGTATGGCTTGTCAAATGTGTGGCTTGAACCAAACACCCACCTAAGTTGATCAAACTTGTCTAAGCTTAGGTGTGGCAACTTTTGGCAAAGTTAGTTTCAAACCAAACAGCTCCAATGTTACGGCTATCATCACATGCATGTTGCAAGTGAGTGAGTGGAGTCGGGGACGATGGATGATTGCATCGATCTCGTCTAAGCTACAGCACGCATGCACGCACGCACGCACGTAAAGCTCAGGAGGAGGGGGAGGAGGAGGAGACCAATGGTGGGAACTTGGATTGATGGATCAGGTGCGCCCAATTCAAGGCTCATCATGCTGCTGCCCTGCACCACGCCACTCGATACGATACGTCCATCGCCCTTTGCATCCTCCTCCTCTCCTGGTCGAGCTGCTCCATCCCACACACACGCAAAGCCTGCCTGCCTGTGTGATGCATGACGTGCCATGCCATCTCATCTCATCTTGACCCTACCACATTTACATGCAACCAAGCGTATATTCTCCGTTTGCATTTGGCCCATCAATTCAATACAATTGCGCCGTTCGCGTTGCATTGCATGCACATGAGAAGAATGTCCTGCCATGTTTTAGTAGCAGCAGCTTATTGAAAGCTATGGCACTCCTATAACATGTGGTTATCTTATCATTCAATGCTAAGCTGGACCCACGTGTCTCCCCAAATCACTATAGCAATAAATGCTAGGTTCCCATGTAAGTTTTCTTCTTCTTCTTCAGTTCTTCTTCTTCTTCACACATACTTGCTTCTAACTCTGTAGACAACAAAATCACTTATACATTGGACACAAAAATGTGTACTACTACCAAGTCTATGGGGGCAGATACCCGATGGTTAACACTAGACACACAAACTCCTGAGCAATGAGATTACTATGACTGGCAGGGAGGATTAATGTACATTATTGGAGTATGTATAGTACTCCTGCTACCGGTGGTAACAGAATTTCATGGGCAACTTGGCACATTTTACCGCAACGCAGTGCAGGATCTGAACCCCGCCAAGCAATTCAAACACAATATCCAAAAACACATCCATTCTCACGAACAATACGGTGTAAGATCTACGGCGGCAAAGGAGGTAGCACATACGTGACGCTATTCAATGAAGCACGTACATACATATACATGATGCTGGAGGGCAGGGGCGCGCAAACCCGTTTCGCCATTGCTGCAGCCTTCATTACGCATGCATGCATGCGTAGCTAGGGAGGGAGGGTTCACATCTTGTGACTGTTGTGAGTGACCAGTTCGTCAATCAATCCAGGAGGGGAATTACGTGGTGGAAGTAAGAAGCAACTTGGACTGTGCATATTATGAATGTGGCGCATGGCCTTCAATGCTCCCGGGCCGCGGGTTTAAATGCTCGGGGCTCGAGTTGTTATTGTGTTGGCGTACCTTAATGGATCTGTTGCACGTACGACGAGTGCTACGCGCCTACGCCCCTCCCTCCCAATCTGCGTGAGTGCATCTACATGTGCATACGTCGCCCCAGTACGTGCATCACGTGCATCCACTTGAACCGCGAGAGGCCGATCCAAGAGCAGCATATGCATGGAAAACAACCTAGCCGCGTGCATGCACAGCGCGGTCGCAAGGTACAAATTCCTTAAAGTCAATCAACCCTAACGAGCGTAACCTTACACAAATTAAGAATCACACCTAGTTCCTTGGAAAGTTGACGCCCTCCTCCTCTTGCACTTGCCGCCGGTACACCGTGAGCGAAGCTTGATGCCGCCTTTGGACATCCGAAACACCAATGGAGCCAGGAAAGCATCGTTAACACAACCGCAAGAAAGTTCGTGTTGGAGCTAGAAGGTGCCGACGACATGGATCGACATCCACAAGAAGAACACTCCAGAAGAGAGACAACCACACGATACTCCTCCCTCCTTTGTGTCATTGGCAGGGGTAGACCAGGAATCGATCAACATGATTCTTGGTCAGCACGACGCCGCCATCATCACCACATCACCACCATTGGAAAACCAAATTCTAATCCTAAGACACCCAACTACAACGTTGTAACATAGACCCAACTACACCCTCTTTCGCCGCAAGAGCGGGTGAAGGAGGAGGAGGAGACCCATGGCCTCTGGCGTGAGCTTGTGGAGCGGCACTTATCTAGTTTTTTTTACAGGGCGACAATGATTTTTTAAAACGTGCAATAAAACCGTTGCAGGTATCTCCTGTATATAGTCTATCGTACGAGAGATGGGAAATCGTGCATATTACTCTTTTCATGCTTCGACGGGATGTGTAAGAAAGTTTCTAGTATATGTTGTGCAAACTTTACCCCACCTCTCATGTGAGACTAAGGGCATCTTCAAAGCCGACCGTCAAACCGTTTGCATATATCTGGAGCGCGCGGTTCGGACATGTTTTTTCATCCAACGTGGTCCCCTATCGGTCCGCTCGGCCGTCCGGGCACACTTTTTGCCTCAAACCGGAGGGGGGGGGGTGGGTTGCGGGCGTCAGGACCGCTGCCACGTCCATGTTTGGTAACCATGGCCCACCCCCCAAAAAACCTCCCACGCCTGCGTGCATTCCCACTCGTGGTCAGCAGCCCACATTCATGTCACTGTAGAGTGGCCGCTCTGCATTGACGCTAGCCCAGAGTGGATGTGACCTCTCATTGTCGACATTGAAGCGGTGCGCCGACTGAAAGAGCGCCGTCTGCTGCACGTCCGGCTGAACACGTCTCCTCGCCACATTCAAACGGGCATAGTCTGCCGGCCTTCCTCCATTAAACCCATGCGTGTGTCGAGAAATATACTCCAGCCACATATTTGTTCGCTAGTCGGCCGACAATAAACACAACCCAGTTGGCTTTGGGCCTCCACCTGCTATTTAAACGATGTCAGACGTAAGGCAAAAAATCGCACCACACCTCCGCTCCCCATCTCCTCCTTACACCATTCTCTCCACACTCTCGATGACATTCGGCGAGCAGGAAGAGGAGTTCTCCGGCATAAAAGTCGGCTGGGTGGCTCACCAAAACTGCGAGATAAGAGCCAAATAACTCTCTGCTCCACCTCCCTCGCCGCTCCAGGCCGCTGCATGCCAGCTTGCAAAGGAGGCCGCTCCAAGCCGACGCGTGACTCAACAACTTGCCGCTCCAAGCCAGCTCGCCATGGGGTGGGGAGTTTCTCCAGGCCGGCAGGCGGTGGAGCATAGCGACACGAGCATCATGGCTGCCGAGGATGAGGCCGCGTCATAGCACTCCTCCTATCATGGATTTATCACGGCAGATGTCCGGGTGAACGAACTTGGATTCGAGGCCATCGCTAACGTGATGGACTCAAAGGGGTTGATTGGGACGAAGGACACGAGTTTACCCAGGTTCGACCCCTCAAGTCGAGGTAATAGCCTACGTCCTGCTTGTTCTTGTATTGCCTGTTGTATCAATTACAAGGGAGCTAAAGCTTGACCTAGTTCTCGATAACCTGATCTCTAAGTCGCCCCGGGTCTGCCTTTATATAGGAGGTCAGGACCACGGGTCTTTACAATTGTCTAACCGAGTCTCATTGTCTATCCGAGTCTTCCTCTATCTTCTTGTCCAAGCTGTCCCCGAGCGGCTTACACGCTCGGGTCTTCTTCGTCCGGGCCACCTTGCGGCCGGCACCTTGAGCCGCTTATCTTCCTGGCCCATAGACTTTACGGCTCACCCTTAGGCCGGCTCACGAGCCATCAATGTGACCCGGAACCTTAATGGCGGGTCATACTGCGGGGTTATATCCTCAACATTAGGCCCCAGGTTGAATTGAGCTTGCTCATTTCATCCCTTTCTTCTGCTCTTCGACGAGTCGCCCGGTGATGACCCGACGTGATGTCACACAATCCCTGCGAGAGAGATCCGTTGACGTGCCACCAAATCTTTTATTAAATGGTCAGCCCGAGAATCGAGGCGTCTGCCTCGGTCAAATGGTTTCCGTCGCCTAGATTTTCGCGCCTGTCTCGTTCTCCCTTTAAATAAGACATGTTGCAGGTGAAAACCTTTCCTTCTCCCGCTCGCTCTTCATCTTCTTCCTCTCATCGCCTCCGCTCCAGCGCACTCTGCTCTGGCGCCGTCTTCGCATCGTCGTCAACCAGGCCGCTGCATCAACCTGTGTCGTTCTAGTTTTTCTTCCGCGTCCGCCGCTCCATCATCGGTAAGCCCAAGCTCCTCCTTAGATCCATCGCCACCGTAGTAGGGTTTGCGGAAGCTCCGCCGCCGCCTCTCGAGCTCCGTCCGCACCATCTTCGGTGTACTCCCGACGCCGTTGATGCCTTTAACACGCATCCTTGCCGCGCCGCCGCGTACGGGGTGGTCGTGCGTAATGCGCGGATCGTCGTGGCTCTATTTTCTTTCTTCTGCTTCATCTGTTCTTCGCTAGGTCGAGAATAAGAACCTTTTTTCCTGCTTTTGTAGATCCGTAATTGTAGCGGTAGTTTGCGAAACCTGTTTTCAGGACTTCGCCAATTTTCGCTCCTCCTTTCCTTGTTGAACCGCCAGGCCTCTCCGGCTCTCATCAGCCGGACTATGGCATAGTATTTATAGAGCCCTTAAAATTGTAAGCCTTCACAGATATCTGCTTGCTCTTAACTCGCCGCGTATTTAATTTTGCACAGTCTTTAAGCCGCCAATATGTCTTGCGCCTCCAACTCATGCAACTGGGTCGGGTCTTGCATCACGGAAGAGTATTTAACGGATTTCGTTGGCGCGGGCACTCTTCCTTCCAAGGAGGTCCTTCATTGGCGGGTTCCGGGTGACGAAACTGTTAGGGAACGTTGCATGGGAAACAAAAAATTTCCTACGCACAAGAAGATCTATCCATGGTGATGAGCATCTACGAGAGGGAGAGTGGATCTACATACCCTTGTAGATCGCTAAGCGGGAAGCGTTAAGAAACGCGGTTGGTGTAGTCGAACGTCTTTGCGATCCAAATCGCCGTGCGTCCCCCGATCCAATCACGATCCGTCCCGCAATTCGATCATGATCCATCCCACGAACTTGATCACGATCCATCTCATGAACTGGATCACGATCTAGCACCGAACGGACGACACCTCCGCGTTCAGCACACGTACAGCTTGATGACGATCTCCATCGTCTTGATCCAGCAAGAAGGAGTGGAGAGGAAGAAGAGTTCTTCGGCAGCCTGACGGAGCTCCGACGATGGTGGTGGTGAAGACATTCTGAGTATACCCGTTCTCCTCCATCTTGCAAGCATAGAACTTATCGGAGGTTTCATACCTCTCGATCCGGGCGTTCTTCTGAAAGATAAACTTCAACTCCTAGAACATCTCATATGCTCCATGACGTTCAAAACATCTTTGAAGTCCTGGTTCTAAGCCATACAATATTGCACATTGAACTATTGAGTAATCTCGAGTACGTGCCTCCCAAGCGTTCTTAATGTCTTCGGAGGTCATGTCTTCTCGTTGGTCACCAAGCGGTGCATCAAGGACATATGATTTCTGGGAAGCCATGAGGATAATCCTCAGATTATGGGCCGAGTCAACATAGTTACTTCCATCATCTTTCAGTTTAGCTTTCTCTAGGAATGCATTAAAATTCAGGGGTGCTACTGCGCGAGCCATTGATCTACAACCTAAATATGCAAAGTTTACTTAGACTATTGTTCAAGATAATGAGTTTAGTTAATCAAATTACTAAAGCTCCCACTCAAATTGACATCCCTCAGGTCATCTGAGTGTCACATGATCCAAATCCACCAACTCAAGTCCGATCATCACGTGAGTTGAGGTGGCTTCAATGGTGAACATCATTATGTTGATCATATCTACTATATGACTCATATTCGACCTTTCGGTCTCTTGTGTTTCGAGGCCATGTCTGTACATGCTAGGCTCGTCAAGTTTAACCCGAGTGTTCTGCGCGTGCAACACTGGCTTGCACCCGTTGTATGTGAACGTAGAGTCTATCACACCCGATCATCACGTGGTGTCTCAACACGACGAACTTTCACAACGGTGCACACTCAGGGAGAACACAATTTTATCTTGAAATTTAAGTGAGGGATCACCTTATAATGCTACCGTCGTACTAAGAATAACAAGGTGCATAAAATGATTAACATCACATGCAATTCATAAGTGACATGATATGGCCATGAACTCGTGCTTTAGATCTCCATCTTGAAAGCACCGGCATGATCTTCATCGTCACCGGCACGACACCATGATCTCCATCATCTTGATCTCCATCAACGTGTCGCCATCGAGGTTGTCACGCCCTGCATGCTTCTACTACCATTGCTACCGTTTAGCGATAAAGCAAAGCATTACATAGCGCTTAATGATTGACACGCAGGTCATACAATAATTAAAGACAACCCTATGGCTCCTGCCGGTTGCCGTACTCATCGACATGCAAGTCGTGAAATTCTATACATCACATGATCATCTCATACATCACATATATCACATCATGTAATTGGCCATATCACATCACAACATACCCTGCAAAAACAAGTTAGATGTCCTCTAATTGTTGTTGTATGTTTTACGTGGCTGCTACGGGTTTCTAGCAAGAACGATTCTCACCTACGAATAAACCACGACGGTGATACATAATTTTCTTTTCAACCTTCTCAAGGACCGCCTTTGTCGAATCCGATCCAAATAAAGTGAGAGAAACTGCCACCCGCAAGCCATCTAGGCAACAAGTTGCGTCGAGGGAACCGGTCTCTCATAAGCGTATGAGTAATGTTGGTCCAGGCCGCTTCATCTCACAATACCGCTGAACCAAAATCCGACCAAGGGAGGAAGCAATCTAAGCATCAACGCCCACAAACCTTTTGTGTTCTACTCGAGATCTCATCTACACATAGACCTAGCTCATGATGCCACTGTCGGTGGACGTTGCATGGGAAACAAAAAAATTCCTACGCACACAAAGATCTATCCATGGTGATGAGCATTTGCGAGAGGGAGAGTGGATCTACATACCCTTGTAGATCGCTAAGCGGGAAGCGTTAAGAAATGCGGTTGGTGTAGTCGAATGTCTTCGCGATCGAAATCGCCGTGCATCCCGCGATCCAATCACGATCCGTCCCGCGATCCAATCATGATCCATCCCACGAACTTGATCACGATCCGTCTCACGAACTTGATCACGATCCTTCCGATCTAGCACCGAACGGACGGCACCTCCGCGTTCAGCACACGTACAAGTTGATGACGATCTCCACCGTCTTGATCCAGCAAGAAGGAGTGGAGAGGAAGAAGAGTTCTCCGGCAGCCTGACGGCGCTCTGGCGATGGTGGTGGAGCAATTTCGACAGGGCTTCGCCTAAGCACTGCAGAAAACCAATCTAGAGGAGAAACTATGCACTAGAGATTAGGGTTTGCACGTGGCTGAAAAATCAAGTGCAAAACCCTAGAAATCCACTAGTATATATAGGAGGGAGGGAGGAGGAGAGGCAGCTTGGCCTCCAAGCCTTGGAGGCTTCGGCCGAACCAAGTGGTGGAGGTGGAGTCCACCTGCACTCCTAGTAGGACTAGGATTCACCCAATTTTGCCTTTTTTTCACCTTTTCCTATTGGGTTTTCTTCTCCAGCTACATGGGCCTTGTGTGGGAGTTTCCACCAGCCCACTAAGGGCTGATATTCACTCTCCCACATCCCATGAAGCCTCTTGGGTCGAAATACCCCTCCCAGAGGTCTCCCGGTACACTACCGGCACTCCCGGTACACTACCGATGAGCCCGAAACTTTTCCGGCGACCAAAATAGGACTTCCTATATATGAATCTTTACCTCCGGACCATTCCGGAGCTCCTCGTGACATCCGGGATCTCATCTGGGACTCCAAACAAAATTCTCTCACCACCATACATAACTCTATACTACCGAAACGTCACAAAACCTTAAGTGTGCGGACCCTGCGGGTTCGAGAACTATGTAGACATGACCGAGACACCTCTACGGTCAATAACCAATGGCGGGACCTGGATGTCCACATTGGTTCCTACATGTTCTACGAAGATCTTTATCGGTCGAACCTCTATGTCAAGGATTCAGTTAATCCCGTATGATGTTCCCTTTGTTCTTCGGTATGTTACTTGCCCGAGATTCGATCGTCGGTATCTCCATACCTAGTTCAACCTTGTTGCTGGCAAGTCTCTTTACTCGTTCTATAATACAAGATCCCATAACTAACACTTAGTCACATTGCTTGCAAGGCTTATTGTGATGTTGTATTACCGAGTGGGCCCTGAGATACCTCTCCGTCACACGGAGTAACAAATTCCAGTCTTGATCCATGCCACCTCAACAGACACCCTCGGAGACACGTGTAGAGCACCTTTATAGTCACCCAGTTATGTTTCGACGTTTGATACACACAAGGTACTCCTCCGATATCTATGAGTTGCATGATCTCATGGTCATAGGAACATATACTTGACATGCAGAAAACAGTAGCAATAAACTGACACGTTCATAAGCTACGTTTGTAGTTTGGGTCTTGTCCATCACATCATTCTCCTAATGATGTGATCCCATTATCAAATGACATCTCATGTCCATGGCTAGGAAACCTTAACCATCTTTCGATCAACGAGCTAGTTCACTAGAGGTATACTAGGGACATTGTGTTTGTCTATGTATCCACACATGTATCCATGTTTCCAATTAATACAATTATAGCATGGATAATAAAAGATTATCATGAACAAGGAAATACAATAATAAACACTTTATTTATTGCCTCTAGGGCATATTTCCAACAGAAACACGGCCCTCTCCCGCAAAAGGAGAGGTAGTAGTTTTCTCTGACCATATCGAGCAAGGATTCGTGCCACCCGGCTCGAAATTCTTCCGTGATGTTCTTCACCTATACAAGCTTCACCCTCAAGACTTGGCCCCCAACTCCGTTTCAAACATATGCAATTTCCAGGTGCTCTGCGAAGTCTACCTGCAAATCAAGCCGTCTGTGGGTTTGTTTTGAGAGTTCTTCTACGCCAACCGCCGTCTGGAGCTTGGCGGTATTTCCATTCAACGACGCAGAGACATCATCTTTCCGGCTGCGCAGATGCCGATTCATCCGAAGGATTTGAACAAGACTTGGTTCTACTACAAGGACACCTCTCCTGAGAATGAGCGCCCATTGCCGGGTTATCATCCCTCCCGGCTCAGGACTGATTCAGAACTTCCTGGTCGGCTCTCAGCTTCGGAACATGCCAGGTATGAGCCGGCTCATACCAAGATCAAGGCACTCATGGCCAATGGTTTAACTGGATTGGATTTGATCCGCTGCTGGATTTCTTAGCGGATCATGCCCTTAAGCCGTAGAAGCCGGCTTATGTGTGAATATGAAGGCAAGTATGACAGATCCTTATGTTTCAGCCAATCAACCCTGACAGAGGATGACATTACCACTGTCATCCGGAGCCTTGTCCATGAAGCCTCCGGCTCATGCAGCGCCATTGGCCTGGCGCCTTTCAGCGTCAACAATCCGGCTCCATATGTAAGTCAATTTCTTTCCATCCATCTCTTGGATTTTTGTTTGTACCTTGCTGATCTATTGCTCTTCTCCGGGTTATTTTTGCAGGCCGACTCTGATTTCTGGAAGAAGGAGTACGTCCCTCCTCCGAAGAAGCTCAAGAAGAAGGCCCCAACCAAGAAGCCAAAGAAAGACGCCCCGCGAGGGGAATGGTTCGACCCGCCAAAATCATCTAGCTCAGAGGTAAAATTTTAGTTGTTTGCTTGATATTTTGCCTTCTTGTTTTACCAATGCTTGTTTTACTCACAGGATGATGTGGAGACCAGCCGTGCCAATGCTCCTGAGGTAAACTATGTTTCTTCCGGCTCAGAGTATTTTGTCCCCCGAAAGCCGCGACGGGTTACCAGAAAAGTTCCTCTTTCTCATCCTCTCGCTTACCTGGCTCCCGACTTTCTTTTGAAAAAGCAACAACAGGCTGAACATCACCACACCCGGAGCGTCGGCTCCACTAAGCTTATGTTCGTCTTGCCGAACTCGCCGGCTCCGAAGAAACGCCCCGCAGAGGTGTGTGTTCCTGTTTGATTCATTTCTCTTTATAACCTTGGTGCTGTCTCATCTTTCTTAAATTTCATCTCAGAAATCGGCCTCTTCCGGCGACTCTTCGGCGACCGCTCTGCCGCCTCCCAAGATCAACCCGTTGTAAGTGTTTTTCCACTATAACATCCGGTTCTTTGTAGGGTAGTAATATTCTTTGGATTCTGATCTTTTCTATCTTGTAGTGCTCAAGCCAAGCGTCGGAAGACCAACAAGCCCTCCCCCGGCCCTGATGCTCAAGAGCTGGAGCAAGAACAACCGGAGGAGCCACAACCGGATGTAGATCCGCCAATTGCCTCCATTGAGCAGGCTGCTGAAGATATCATCCCGGAGAGCCCTCTAAGGGGCCCTTCGAAACCGCCAAGTCCTGCCAAGACCACTGCAACTCCGGAAGTCGTGATCACCGGTTCTGCTCCTTAGTCTCCTCCGGCTCATGTGCTGACCAGGCATAAAGAGTCGGCCGAGGCCTCCAAGAAGCTGGACTTCGACTCTTCTTTTGAGAAGATGACGGCCGAGAACTCTATGCCGGGTATACTAACCGGCTTTCCACCAGTTGAGACCTAGAACTTCAGCTGGTCAACTTGATGAAGATAAAATATGAGGTACTCCTCCTCTTGCTATAACCTTACTTAGCCCCCAAGGGCCGGTTCAATTCTAGTTTAAGAGTTGAACCGGGTCTTTTCTGATCCTTTGTAGAAAATCCAAATCCATTGCCCCCAAGGACCGACTCAAACTTGATAAAGTTGAGTCAGAGCTTTAATGTAGATAGCCTGAAGAACCACTTGTAGCCCCCAAGGGCCGACTCAAACTTGATAACATTGAGTCAGAGCTTTTAGTATAAGTCAATTTGAAGAGCCATATTGTAGCCCCCAAGTTCCGGATTAACTTTTATGAAGATGAACCGGAACTGTATTGATTTTTCGAAGATCAAATATATAGTAGCCCCCAAGTGTCAAACATATTGCTTGCAATCTGCTTGAGACTTGTATAACTTTGTCTTTAACCTTCATCATTTGATACGATTTCCATTTTGGCGACTTATTCTGTATTTTGATATGTCACGGGAAGCCTTAAATGAAGCCAGGTCACAGTTGATGGACCTGAAGACCAACCTGGCGGCTCAACAAGAGGCCCGCAACATCGCTGATGAAAAGTGTCGGCTTCTCTCTGAGGAGCTGGCCACAATCAAGGCCGATTTTGCTGCTCTTAAGGAGTCACCTGAATCTGAGAAGACTGCTTTGACCCAACGGGCAGATGACGCCGACCAGCGGTTGATAGCTCTGGCGGATGAACTCCAAGGCTTGAAGCGCCACATAAGCAAGATGTCAGCCGCCCTCTTTGGTAAGCTTCTGACAAATTTGTGTTTAAAATGGCTACATCTTTACTTAGACTGGCGACTCATCGGAATTGTCTGGTTTATACAGGTCCTAGGAGATGGCAGTTGGCTTCTAATAGCTTGCTGGCGTTGAAGGCCATCTATACCTTAACTGAGGAGTTGTACTATGGTGCAATCTGCACTATCAAGGTCATGCAATATAAGGATAAAATTCCGGCGACTCTCAAGGGTATCTTAGAGCTCTTCTCCACCATGCCGAAGCAGATCGCCGAGCTCAAGAAGTCAGCCGCCCGCCAAGAGGCCATTGTGGGCATCAGCCGGGCTTTGGCCTTTGCTCCGGGCCTAACAGCGACCGAGATGATGGAGGGCTTCCCTTCAAGAAAAGATGACGACTCGGAGTTTACTGACGCTGACTACAACCGGTGCATGAAGGAGTCCTGGGTATTAGCTTCTGTCTTGGCGAAGGAGGTTGATCTGTCAACTTATCAAGCAGCTTATGACCCGGAGCAGAAGAGAGTCTGCGGTCCTTTGTACGAGTGCAAAGATTTGACGGCTGCTCGGAGTAAGGACCTCTTTGCTCCAGATCTTGACCCGTCACCTTATTTCGAAGGCTCTTTTGTGGCTCTAACGAACTGCAATTGGGATTTGGACAACGTCCAGATCAGGGCCACAGAAGAGCCGGCGCAGGATGACCCATCAGCTAATTAGCTTCTGCTTAAGAACTTGTATCAGCTTAACCCGCCGTGTGACGGTTGGAAAACTTGTTCGAAATTTTGATCTCCCCTGGGAATGTAATAGATGAAACTTGTGTGAAACTTGTCATGATGTTTTTATAAGATGATCTGGTTTTTGGCTGCCATTTGTCTTTGTATGCTTTGAATCATTTAGACTTGCCTTGTCATCATAGAAGACACCTGCATCCAAGATTAGGTAAGCTACACCCGGAGGTGGTGACTCCCTTTTTGGTAATTATGGCTAATTTGGTCAGCCGGAGATGGCATAAAGCCTGGACGATAAGGCATTTTAGAAGGTACACCCGGAGGTAATAATATGGCGTAAACGCCGGCGGATAAGCATTAGAAGCTGTACCCAAAGGTAAGAAGCCGCCCTCACCGCGGCTAATTTTCCTTAGCCGGATTTTTATAAGAACAACTAATAGGCGTTAGAAGCTGTACCCGAAGGTAAGAAGCCGCCATTCACCGCAGCTAATTTACCTTAGCTGTTTTTACATGGCCTTACGCCGGCTAATAGGCATTAGAAGCTGTACCCGGAGGTAGGAAGCCGTCGTTCACGGGTCATGAGATGTTAGCTACCCGTCGGTAAAAAAAACCTCATAACCGCGGCTAAACTGGTTAGCCAAAGATGGCATAAAGCCGACTAATAGGGTGTTAGAAGCAGTACCCGTCGGTAAGAAGCCCCCCTCGGCAACACGGCGTGACCCGCCGGCGGATAGACGTTAGAAGATGTACCCGAAGGTAAGAAGCCGCCCTCGCCACGACTAATTTACCTTAGTCCGTTTTTTGTGGCAAAAATGTCGGCTTAATAGGTGTCTACCACCGTTCAGCGATACGACGCAAAGCACCGGCGGATAGGCGTTAGAAGCTGTACCAGCTAAAGGTAGGAAGCCGCCCTCTCCGCGGCTCATTTTCCTGAGCCGGATTTTTGTGGCATAAAACCTGGCTGATAGGCATCTACTTCCGTTTGCCAATCTCAGTTGATGCATCAACCGGAATACTGTGTAATATTTTCCCATATGAGGATGCGTGAAACAGCAGAGGCTTCTTTATTTATACATCCATGATATGTACAATGATAGTGTACAATGGTGGGTCTCAATACCCTTTAAGTGAAATAGGGCCGGAGATGCATGATGTTCCATGGCCGACGGGTCTCCTGACCCGCCGTATCTGAGTCGTTTCGAATATCAATGAGATAATATGACCCGTTGTTGAGATTTCTACTGACCACAAAGGGTCCTTCCCATGGAGGTGATAGCTTATGCATATTTGTCTGGTCTTGAGTCAGCCGGAGCACCAAGTCACCCTCCTGGAATGTCGGGGTCTTGACCCTGCGGCTGTGATAGCGGCGCAGGTCTTGTTGATAAATCGCCGATCGGGCCGCTGCTAACTCTCGTGCCTCTTCCAAAGCATCCAATGCGTCTTGGCGTGCCGTCTCGTTATCTGTCTCATCGTAAGCAGCCACCCTTGGCGAGTCATGCCGGATGTCGCTGGGTAAGACGGCCTCGGCGCTGTACACCATAAAGAAGGGCATGAAACTCGTGGACCTGTTAGGGGTGGTTCTGATGCTCCATAAGACGGAGGGTAATTCTTCGACCCAACACCCGGGCGTTCGCTGCAAAGGAACCATAAGCCGCGGTTTAATCCCTCTTAGAATTTCCTGATTGGCGCGCTTTGCGTGACCATTGGACTGTGGATGTGCCACCGCTGAAATATCAAGCCGAATATGCTCTTCGTCACATAATTTCTTCATAGCCCCCTTGGATAGATTTGTACCATTGTCAATAATGATGTTGTGCGGGTAACCAAAATGGTAGATCAGCTTCTTAATAAATAGAACCGCTGTAGCCGCATCACACTTGCTGACCGGCTCTGCCTCTACCCACTTGTTAAATTTGTCAACCGCCACCAGGAGGTGCGTTTTCTTGTCCTTGGATCTCTTGAAGGGCCCTACCATGTCCAGCCCCCAGACCGCAAACGGCCAAGTGATTGGTATCATCCTCAGTTCTTGAGCCGAAACATGAGCACGCCGGCCAAATTTCTGACAGTCGTCGCACTTGCGGACTAAATCCTCTGCATCCTTGTGAGCCGTTAACCAGAAGAACCCATGCCGGAAAGCCTTGGCCACCAAAGATTTCGAGCCGGCGTGGTGTCCACAATCACCAGCATGAATTTCATTCAAGATCTGCCAGCCCTCCTATGGTGAAACACAACATTGAAACCCCCCTGTTACACTGCATTTATGCAACTCACCATTAACTATCGTCATGGACTTAGAGCGCCGGGTGATCTCTCTGGCCAGGTCTTCATCCTCAGGTAACTCGCCCTGGGTCAAATAGGCCAAATAAGGAATCATCCAATCGGGGATAGCGTGCAGAGCCGCCACCAATTCTCCCTCCGGGTCAGGAACATCCAAATCTTCCTCTGAAGGTATCGCGACAGTCAGATGGTGTAAGACGTTCAGAAAGACATTAGGCGGCACCAGCTTACGTTGGGAACCTAGCCATGATAAAGCATCAGCCGCCTCGTTCTTGCGATGATCAATGTGATCTACGTGATACCCTTTGAAGTGACCCACAATAATATCAACCGCCTGCCTATAAGCCGCCATCCGCGGGTCTTTGGAGTCCCAAGTGCCAGAAACTTGTTGAGCCACTAGATCTGAGTCACCCAAACACCTGACCCGACTCAAATTCATCTCCTTGGCTAATCTAAGACCATGAAGCAAAGCCTCGTACTCAGCCGCATTGTTAGTGCAGGGGAACATCAACCGGAACACATAACAAAACTTATCACCCTTGGGGGATGTCAGAACAACCCCCGCTCCGGACCCCTCTAACTGCTTGGATCCATCAAAGTGTATAGTCCAGTATGTGTTATCCGGCTTTTCTTCAGGAGCTTGACACTCTGTACAATCATTTATGAAATCCACCAAAACTTGGGATTTGATCGCCATGCGAGGAATATACTTTAAATTAAGAGGTCCCAGCTCTAACACCCATTTAGCAATCCTTCATGTGGCTTCCCTGTTCTGGATAATATCCCCCAACAGAGCAAAACTGACCACAGTTATCTGGTGCCCTAGAAAGTAGTGTTTTAACTTGCGGTTAGCCATGAAAACTCCGTATACCAGCTTCTGCCAATGCGGATATCTTTGCTTAGATTCTGCTAGGACCTCACTGATATAATAAATCGGCCTTTGCATGGGATACTCCTTACCAGCCTCCTTGCGCTCGACCACAATTGCAACGCTGACTGCCCTGTTGTTAGCCGTCACATAAAGGAGCAACAGTTCTTTCTTAGCCGGAGCGGCTAACACTGGCGGCTCAGTCAGCTATTTCTTAAGCACCTCAAGTGCTTCACCCGCCGCTTTGCTCCAGACAAACTTGTCTGTCTTCATCATCTGATATAAAGGAATAGCCTTCTCTCCAAGGCGGCTTATGAACCGGCTCAACGCAGCAATCCGCCCTGCCAGGCGTTGAACTTCATTAATGCACACCGGCTCTCCTAGAGAAGTAATAGCCTTGATTTTATCTGGGTTAGCCTCGATGCCACACTCAGAGACCAAGAAACCCAAAAGCTTTCCTGATGGAACCCCAAAGACACACTTGGTCAGGTTAAGCATCATCTTGTAGACCCGGAGATTGTCAAAGGTTTCCTTTAGGTCCTCCAAAAGAGTCTCCTTCTTTCTGGATTTGACTACGATGTCGTCCACGTAAGCATGAACATTATGAGCAATTTGACTGTGAAGGCAGTTCTGTACGCACCATTGATAAGTCGCCTGGGCACTCTTGAGCCCGAAAGGCATAGAGACATAACAGAATGCCCAAAAGGGTGTAATGAATGCCGTCTTCTCCTGGTCTTTCACTGCAATCTTGATCTGATGATAACCGGAATAAGCATCTAGGAAGCATAAGCTTTCACATCCTACTGTAGCATCAATGATCTGATCAATACATGGGAGGGCAAAGGGATCAGTCGGACAAGCCTTGTTAAGGTCCGTGTAATCCACACACATACGCCATGTGCCGTTCTTTTTGAGCACCAGCACTGGGTTGGCCAACCATTCCGGGTGAAAAACTTTAGCAATAAAACCCGCAGCCAAGAGCCGGGCAACTTCTTCCCCAATAGCCTTGCGTCTCTCGTCATTGAACCGCCATAGAAACTGTTTGATCGGCTTGAACTTTGGATCCACATTAAGGTTGTGCTCAGCGAATTCTCTCGGTAGACCTGGCATGTCAGAGGGCTTCCATGCAAAGATGTCCCGATTCTCACGGATGAATTCGATGAGCGCGCTTTCCTATTTGGGATCCATATGAGCTCCAATGATGAACTGCTTAGATAAGTCGCCCTGATTGAAATCTACTGCCTTGGTATCATCTGCTGAAAACTTGAGGGGCGGCTCAACCTCTGTGGTTGGCTTTTTCAGGGGGGTCATATCCTCCGGATCAACATTCTCCTTATAAAACTTAAGCTCCTCCTGGGTGCAACTGGACTCTGCGTAAGCCGCATCTCCTTCTTCACACTCAATAGCCGTGTTTCGGTTACCATGAACGGTGATGGTACCATTTAAGCCGGGCATCTTGAGCTATAAGTAAACATAGCAGGGCCGAGCCATGAACTTAGCATAAGCCGGCCGTCCAAACAAGGCATGGTAAGGGCTCTTGATCTTAACCACCTCAAACCATAAGGACTCCACTCTGTAGTTGTATTCATCACCAAAAGCCACTTCCAAAGAAATCCTGCCCACCGGATGCGCCGACTTACCCGGCACCACACCATGAAAAACAGTGGACGAAGGTTTTAAGTCCTTGTCAAGCAACTTCATCCGTTGGAAGGTGTCATAATAAATGATGTTTATGCTGCTGCCGCCATCCATGAGCACCTTGTTCAACATATACCCACCCACTTGGGGGGTTACAACCAAAGCCAGCCGCCCCGGGTCATCAACGCGTGGCGGGTGATCTTCACGGCTCCATGTTATGTCATATTCAGACCACTTTAGATACTATGGAAGAGTCGGCGTAACCGCATTGACCGCCCATTTTCGCAACTTCTGGTCCCGTCTATTGAGACTAGTCGTGAAGACGTGGTACTGCCCGGAGCCGAGCTGCTTCGGATTACTCTAAAAACCAGACTGATTCCGCTGTTGCTGTTGTTGTTGATTATTATTACCAGAGTGCGGCTGTTGTCCCCCGTGATTATCCTGACCCGGATGAACGGATGCTGAACCGCCATAACCAAATCCGTCTCCTGACCCACCATGTCCTAGGCCGCCTGGCAGGCCGCCACCGTGATGGTTAGGTTGTGTGACATACCGCTTGAACTTCTGCATAAAAGAACAACTCTCCCATGTATGATTTGCCGGCCTATTAGGCAAACTGTGATTCGGACAAGGTCGCTTAAGCAACTCTTCCATGTTCGAGGAAAAATTATCCCTGCCCGAGGGCGGTCAAAACCTCCTGTTGCCCTTGGGATGATTCTGCTGGGCATTTGTATTGGCCACCAGCTCTGATCCTGCTTCTGGATTCTTGCGCTTACTCTGGCTACCATTGTTCACCGCACCCTTGCCTTGGTTGCCCTTCTTGCCTTGACTAGCCTTTTCCTCATTAGAACCCGGATCCTTCGTGATGTCTGAGTCGGCGTATTTCGTGAGAGCCGTCATGAGCTCTCCCATGTCCTGACACGTACTCTTGAGCTGGCCAAGTTTCTGCTTTGGAGGAATAAAGTGGCAGTTCTTCTCTAAGATCAACACCGCTTGAGCCGCCGTGATCTGCTCTAATGAGTGAATAATTGTCGAGACCCGCCATACCCAATGATGAGCCGACTCGCTCTCCTGTTGGACACAGTGATCAAGATACACAATAGTCATAGGCTGCTTGCACGCCCCTTGAAAGTTTTTAATGAATCGAGCCCTGAGCTCTGCCCATGAATTGATGGTTTTAGGTGGTAACTCCTTTAGCCATGTACGAGCCGGGCCTTCAAGCATCATGACGAAATACTTGGCACAAACTGCCTCACTGACATCCAGCTTCTCCATGGCCAGTTCATAGCTTTCCACCCAGGCCTCTGGGGGTAAATCAGCGGTGTAATTTGGGACCTTGCGAGGACCTTTGAAGTCTTTCGGCAACCGCTCGCTCTGGAGAGCCGGCGATAGACATGGCAGCCCTCCCGTCCTGGGGGTTACTCCTGCCCCTACGGAAACGGAAGGCCCAGGCTCTTGGTAAGCCGGCCTAGCTGGCGCCTCTTGCGGGCTTCCCACATGGTTTACACATGCATGTGTATCTCTTCGCGGTCGGTGACCCGTTGGAATCTCTCTGTGATGGTTGCTGCTGGAACCTGTTGGTAACTCGTAGCACCGGCTAAAACTATGGCTAGGAAGAGGGGTTGAATGGACGCGGCTCCGGCTATGAGCGTATCTCTCCTGCTGGGCCATGGCCGTCTGCAAGTACCCGATGGCGTTCCGCACATCCTCTGCAAAGGGTGCTTCATCCGGGATAGTGATCATCTCAAGCCGGGTGGCAGCTGCTACCATATTCTCGGCCGGGTTAGAATAATGACCCACCGGCTTTGGAAAGCCCCCGGTTGAAGCTTGGTTACGTTGGGCCGGACGAGTCGCCGACCGTTCCGTTGGGCGGCTCTCGGGCGCGCCCGCGGCTCGCCCCGCGCTAGGGGTATTAAAGAGGTTCCTCGCTTCATAACGCTCTGGTAGACGGGACTGATGCCTCCTTCGGTGTACCGCCGCTGCTGACATTTGCTCCAGCCCTAGACGGAAAGCATCTGTCTTGATACGTTCTGCCTCTTCCTCCATCTGGACCCTCAGCTCAGCCATCCTTTGTCGTTCCTCTGCCATCCGGCCCTTGATCCTTGCAATCTCTAGATTCCGAGCTGCTTGATTATCTGGTGTGATTTCAGTGGCCATGAGAGTCGCGAGTTCATCCATCAGCTCCACAAGAACTTGAGCCGGCGGCAACGGGTTATCACCCGAAGTGGCGGCTCCCGCGGCTGCGTTACTTGCGTCTGGGGCTGATCCCGCCATGAACACCGCCGCATGAACTGGAGGTTTCATAACATCCGACTCAAAGCCATCCGACTCAGGGTATGCATCGTCGTAGCCCCCAAGGCCACCGTTGCGGAGCTGGTACACTGATTCTGTTTCTCCACTTGAAGATTCATCTTCTGAATAAACAAGGGTTTCCTGTGACCTGGATGCTTCCAGATCCATACCTTGAGTGAAGCCTACAAAGACATGCCTCTGACCCGGATTGGCGCGGGCAGGCCGCACGTTACTTGCAGATTGGAGACGCCGAGCTGACTCGATGATGTTGGTGCAGACGTCCGACCCGGGTGTAGATCCATCAGCCTTTCCGATGAAAACATGGATCCCGCCGAACGGAACCCCGAATCCATACTCCACGGACTCGGCATCAAGCCCCCAGCCGGCATCGTCGCGGCGACTCTTGCTCATCCTTCTGACCACGTATCCCTCGAGCCCTGGGAGAGATCCCTTTGAGAACTCAACACCACCAAGCGCAGGCCCCACGGTGGGCGCCAACTGTTGTGGATTTATCACGGCAGATGACCGGATGAACGGACTTGAATTCGAGGCCATCGCTAACGTGATGGACTCAAAGGGGTTGATTGGGACGAAGGACACGAGTTTACCCAGGTTCGGCCCCTCAAGTCGAGGTAATAGCCTACGTCCTGCTTGTTCTTGTATTGCTTGTTGTATCGATTTCAAGGGAGCTAAAGCTTGACCTAGTTTTTGATAACCTGATCTCTAAGTCGCCCCGGGTCTGCCTTTATATAGGAGGTCAGGACCACGGGTCTTTACAATTGTCTAACCGAGTCTCATTGTCTATCCGAGTCTTCCTCTATCTTCTTGTCCAAGCTGTCCCCGAGCGGCTTACACGCCCGAGTCTTCTTCGTCCAGGCCACCTTGCGGCCCGCACCTTGAGCCGCTTATCTTCCTGGGCCGTAGACTTTACGGCTCACCCTTGGGCCGGCTCACGAGCCATCAATGTGACCCGAAACCTTAATGGCGGGTCATACTGCGGGGTTATATCCCCAACACCTCCCGTGCCTGCGACCGCACCATCCGGTGCCAATGTTGGCAGAACCGAGCCGTGCCAGTGGAGAAAGAAGCTGGCTTTGTGGAATCAACGATGCGACGACCAACACATCCGCGCGTGCCGCCATCAACGAGGAAAAGTAAAACATGGGAGGCAACCGCCGCTTGAGTCCCACGAAGGCCACCATCGACGCTTCATTGGCATGCACAAATGGTGACTTGCCCGCTCGTAGGCCACCGTCGCCCCCCCGCCCCCCAAAACCAACCCTCATCCGTGCTTCACGGAACCGGAGGGCACCCTTCCCCTATGGCTCAAACATATGCGCCATTTTGATGAGCGGCGCTGCCGAACAAGGGGGAGCGGCCCTTTGCACTGAAGCATATACCTCTGGGGCTCATGACAGTTCGATGAGCGGGTTGCCGGACATGGAGAATACAATGGAGATCCGCCGCGGCCGGCTGTAGACTGGTTTTTACCTTAGTCTATATAGTTTTTAGTTAAAATATGTCTGAAATGTAAATATTTTCGTCTGGTTTGTATGAATATCATTTGATTTGGATGAAGTTCGTCATGTTTGTTTAAACAGTGAATGAAATGTATGCGTGCAGTGTTGGATGATCCGCTCCCATATCTGTGTCCGTAGACTGCCTCCTTTTCGTAGATGCACGCGATAGTAAATTTGCGGTCAGTGTTGGAGATGTGCTAACCTTCCACACTTGACATGACATCGTGAAAGAGTCCCTGAAATTTATTCAGGAATTAGTTGATTTAGTCTTTAAGTCCATGACCATTTCAGTAATGTCAACCTATTTATATTTTTTTCTAAACCTTATAACCATGTTAATCTTACGATTTTTTCATCACAGGGTACATGCAATCCAATGGTCGAAAACAGCAATAGAGTACGACCTTGTTACCGCATTCAACCATTAAGTGTCAGCTAGATTCGTATAGCAGTGTGCGTTGTCTCTGTAGTCTGTATCTCTCTTGTGCGCACCGCGAGTTTTGAGTGCGTTTTATTGGCTCTCTTTTGATGCACGCTGCAAGCGGCTGTGGTAGAAAGGGAAGAGGCAGCAGGGTCAAATGGATCGCCATCATATTATTCTCCGGTTATTGTTTCCCTTGACCCACACACTTTGCTCGACTTGGACTTGTCAAGGCAATGCAAATTAAAGGGAAGCAAAGTCAGATGAAAAGCATCATGTTCCCCTGCAATGCATCTTCCGGCTTAGGAGAAGATGGAAGGAAAGAGAGATCATGCTAGATGTGATTTCCAGGGGTCAGATTGTAGCTGCCAAAGAAAGAACGGTGAAACCACCCCACACACAAACACAAAAGAAGAATGCTTGACCAAAACGGACAGCCATGGGGCTACTGCTTGATGTGTTTTGTCTCGTTGTACTACGTGGACGAGAGAGAAAGAGAGAGGGAGGGACGCAATCTTTTGGCCCCGTTTTCCGCCTGAGGGCGACTTGTGCGTATGATTTTGTTCCATGCAGCAGCGGCTGCAGGTCGGCCTTTTTGCAGAGGTCGGGCAGGGTCACGACTCGCTGCGCCTTTTTACACGGGGCGCTCCAACTCATGCATACATGCATACTGTTCCCTCCGCACCGCTTTTTTGACACTGGTATTGCCCTCCGCTTTGGTTATAGTACTACTACCACTGTCATGCTTAGTAGACTAGTTGGACTTCCAAATTAAGCAGTAAGTCCAAGATCCACCTAGAGCTCCGTTTTAACGCGCACGTTAAGTCAATGTGTTATGACTTGGGTAGCCATTTGTCCACAACCAGTGACGCTCTTTGCCACCTGCTCTTGTCCTCTGCCTCTTGTTTGGACTAGATATATGGGAATATACAGACGTGTAAGTATGTACCGAAGAAAAAATGATGTGTTAGCGATGTTGCTCTTGGCAAAGCAATACGAGCCATCTATACATTTCTACTTAAACCATATGATAGCATTGATTGACAGGTAAAAAAGAATTAGAATTTGCTCAGACGACTTCGGGCTGATGCAAATTAGTTGATGAGCAGACCCTTGTTTGCTCGTAGAACCAGAGCAGAGGAGGGTGTCCACAGGTGAGAAGGATGGTCCTTGGCACTGGCATGATGGCATGCACATCGACAGGCTTGGCTGGGCTGGAGTGGAGTGGACTAGCTTAGCTAGCACAGGAGCCAATGCATGCATAGGGAGCCTTTTTCTTTTGCTTGCACATGTGGCAGCGGTGGACAAAGGCGCCAGCTCCCGCGCGAATCCCACACTCCGCGCGAGTGCTATTCTTTTTCTTTTACTAGCTGCGAATCACATATTGTAAGTTGCCGCGCGAGTGCCGGACAGAGGTACTTGCACGCCAACACGAAACATTTCACTGTTTCCTGTAGTAGCAAACCGGACCACCGTGGTCCCCGCAACAGGCATCCGTTTTGCCACTTCTTCTTCTTTTCTTCTTTTCTCTTTGCCACGTGGACCCTCGTCAAAATGTATACAGTATGGACGTGTTTGACTGTGAGTGTACACCTCAACCATGTCATCGTGAGAAGAATTTGACTTGTTTGGTTGTGTGTATATATTGTTTGTCCTGCATAGCATGAATCTTAAAACACCTCACATGCAGGCCTGTTAGGAACCGTCGACTCGACATTTTCTAGCAAGTAAGGATCAGCCGAAGCAGGGGAGGGGAATGCGGCGTGAAGCTCATTCGACCATGAAGATGGCGCGAGCTCGCACGCGTCTCTGGATAATCAACGGGAGAATTCGGGTTACCTCTCGCTGATTCGGTCACCCTATATAGCCCCCTTCGGCTCGCCGCCGAAACTCTCACCCCCCCTTCGAGCTTTCCCTCCAACGTTAACCAACATCGACGAGCACGTAAGTGCAGCTTCTTCTTCGACTGGCGGTCCACGACGGGCGGCGACTCGTGTCCTACTATTCTCCAACCTGTCCCGTGTTTCCCTCGAGTTGCAACAACGGCCTGTGTGAGCTGAGTCGCCACTTTCTTTGTACTAATTATAGCTAGATCTAGAACTGAGAGCATGAGGTAGGGTTTGATCTAAAAACATGTGGCCTGGTTTGGTCTCTGACCATCTTGTAGCATTGTACACTACCAATATGTGAGATTGTCATATTGTGGTAGCTATTGGTGATGGATTTGTAGCATGCTAGGCTTGTATCATAGTGTTGAACACAATGGATTGGTAGCTAGTTGTGATGGATTGAAAATGCTTGTTGGTGTATGCTGCTCATACCGCGTCGTGTTGAGCTAGATGTTCTGGTAGTGTGTTCTATGCTTACTGTCGATGTGTGTGTTGCGATTGTAGGACCTGACCACACAGGGTTGGTCTTGAGGATTCGGGAGCCCGGGTTGAAACAAGAACACAAGACCCTTTAATATAAATATGCAAATATGATTAAATACATATATGCGATTGTAGGACCTGACCACACAGGACTGGTCTTGAGGAGAATGATGTGATGGACAAGATCCAAACTATAAACATGGCATATGATCGTGTCAGTTTATTGCTATAGTTTCCGCATGTCAAGTATCTGTTCCTATGACCATGAGATCATGCAACTCACTGACACCGGAGGAGTACCTTGTGTGTATCAAACATCGCAACGTAACCGTGTGACTATAAAGGTGGTCTACAGGTATCTCCGAGGGTGTGTGTTGAGTGGGCATGGATCAAGACTGGGATTTGTTACTCCGTGGAACAGAGAGGTATCTCAAGGCCCACTCGGTAATACAACATCACAATAAGCCTTGCAAGCAAAGTGAGTAAAGAGTTAGCCACAGGATCTTGTATTACGAAATGAGTAAAGAGACTTGCTGGTAACGAGATTGAACTAGGTATAGAGACACCGACGATCGAATCTCGGGCAAGTAACATACCGAAGAACAAAGGAACAACATACGGGATTAACTGAATCCTTGACATGGAGGTTCAACCGATACAGATCTTGGTAGAATATGTAGGAGCCAATATGGGCATCCAGGTCCCACTATTGGTTATTGACCGTAGAGGTGTCTCAGTCATGTCTACATAGTTCTCGAACCCACAGGGTCTACACACTTAACGTTTGGTGACGATATACGTATAGTTGAGTTGTTATGTTGGTGACCGAAGATTGTTCGGAGTCCTGGATGAGATCCCGGACATGACGAGGAGCTCCAGAATAGTCTGGATGCAAAGATTGATATATGGGATAATAGTGTTTGGTCTCCGAAATGGTTCGGGAATTCATCGGAAGGGGTTTCAGATGTTTCCCGAAATGTTCGGGTACGAGAACACTTTATTTGGGCCAATGGGTAAAGCCCACGAGGCTTTAGGAAGGTGCAAAGGAGTTTTGCGAAGGCCACGGGCCAGACGCTAGGAACCCTCGTGTTTGGGGCCAAACACCGAGGACCCTGGCGTCTGGTCCTGGAGTCAGAGGAGGACTCTTGCCTTGAGGGCCAAACCGACTTTGAGGAGGCTCTTTCTCCAAGTTTCGACCCAAGGGCTCAACATATAAATAAAGGGGCAGGGCTAGCACCCGTAACACATCAAGAATTCCCGAAACTGTGTGCCGGGAACCCCGTCCCCTTTAGTTTATCCTCCGTCATAGTTTCCGTTGTGCTTGGCGAAGCCCTACGGAGATTGTTCTTCATCACCACCGTCACCATGTCGTTGTGCTGCCGGAACACATCTACTACTTCACCATCGCTCGCTGGATCGAGGAGGTGAAGGCGTCATCAAGCTGTACGTGTGTTGAACACGGAGGTGTCGTCCGTTCGGTGCTAGATCGTGATTGGATCGCATGACGACTTGCGGTTTGGATAGCGAAGACGTTCGACTATGTCAACCACATTTCTTAACGCTTTCGCTTAGCGATCTAAAAGGGTATGTGGATCCGATCTCTCCTCTCGTAGATGCTCATCTCCTAGACTGATCTTGGTGAAGCGTAGGAATTTTTTTGTTTCCCATGTAACATTCCCCGACAGTGGCATCATGAGCTAGGTCTATGTGTAGATGAGATCACGAGTAGAACACAAAGGAGTTTGTGGGCGTTGATGCTCATATTGTTTCCTCCCTTGGTCTTTTCTTGATTCAGCAGTATTGTGGGTTGAAGCGGCCCGGACCAACCTTACTCGTACGCTTAAGAGAGCCCGGTTCCATTGGCTGACATGTGACTTTGGTGCATAAAGATGGTTGGCGGGTGTCTATCTCTCTGTTAGTGCATCTAGTGCCCCTTAGTGATTTTGGTGTATTGAAGACTTATAGGTTAAGGCACTAATGTGTTCGTGAGTGTACACAGGCTCTATAAGTCGATGAGGAGTTTGATATATCCGGAGATTATCGACCCCTAAAAATGTGTGTCTTCAACTAGAGACTTTGGTGAAGACTTTGTGAAGACTTTGAAAATGAAGAAGTTGGTGTGGCCTTGAAGATATGAACGAGGAATATGAAGCGTGAAGACTTTTGTTTTCGTAGTTTCATTTCCTTATTTGAGTCATAGGAAACACCGTACTGTTAAAGGGGGCCGAGGTAATACTAAGGAAAATTTCCAATTGATGCTCAACTCCAAAATCCTCAACCTATACAATCCTTCGAGTGAAGCCTTTGGAAATCTCTTACGGTCCAGACAAGTTCTTGAGTGACAGAGACGAAGTTCTTCTATTCTCTGAGGAAATTGATCTGACTGAGGAGTTAGGATTTCGCCAATGTGAATTGCCTACAAGTGAGGAACATTATAAGCTTGAGGACTTTCATAGTTCGAAATTCCGACCGTTGCTGTGCTTAGCGCCAGCTGTCCCCAATCATAACATCCACATAATGGTCATATCATTGGGGGCATTTATGTCTTATCATGTCAGGTTGCACCCTGGCTATAAATTGCCACCCCCACAACCACTAGTTGGTTGGCTGCTCCGAGAGAGAACTGACACTTGTCATTTGAGAGCAACCCATCCTCCGAGGACTTTGAGAGGAAATCATCAGTGAGGAAAAACCCACAACCAAACCACCAAACCCATAGTGATTGAGCATCACTGAAGAAATTCCTGTGTGGATCCGATGCTTGTTACCTTTGAGGATTGTGTATCCTCCAGACGGTTAGGCGTCATGGTCTAGTGCTCCTGCGGATCACGAAGTGACCTTGGTCTAGAGCATCCAACAGTAAATTGTGGATCGTCGGGTGACTAGTTTGTGAGAGTTTTGGAAGTCTACCCTGAAGACTTACCACGAGTGTTGGGCGAGGACTGTGTGACCTTAGCTCAAGGAGAATACGGTAAGGACCGTGTGTCCTCTGGTTTAAATACCAGGCCGCTCCAAACCAGACGTACGACTGTCACAGCAGTTGGAACTGGGTCATCAAACCATTGTCTTCATCGAGCTATCTGGTTCTATTTCCTCAACCCCTCTATTCCTCATATACCTGTTGATGAAATTGATTATTACTGTTTGAAGAATTTGACTGAAGACTTTCACAAATTCCTCACCTCAAATTCTTCAAGTTACCTTGTTCATCACTGCTTATCCTGTATCACGCTACTTACTATTTGTGCATGTTTCATTTCATCATGAAGACTAAGCTGCTACTATGTTCCTCATGCACTTGAGTACTTATTCCACTGCTAGTTATTCATCACATTTCAAATTCCTCAAAGTTGAAATTCCTCAAGTGATGAATTTGTAAAAATTGCCTATTCACCCCCCTCTAGTCGATATAACGCACTTTCAATTGGTATCAGAGCAGATACTCCCTCGCTCTATGTGATTTTAGTTTAACTACCTGGAGTTCTAGTTATGTCGACTGCAGGTATGATCAAGGTTTTTGCGGGGTGTCCTACCTTCGATGGGACAGACTACCCCTACTGAAAGAACAAGATGCGTATGCACCTTGAAGCTATTGAAAACAATCTCTCGTACGTTGTGGAAAATGGTGTGCCCTCTGTCACTCCCACTGTTACTACTACCGATGTGAAGAGATTCAAGCAACTTGACTCTCAAGCGAAGAATATCATCTGTGGCCATCTGAGCAAAGGTCGGTATGACAGAGTGAATGCTTTGGAGACTGCTAAGCTTATCTGGGTTAGGCTATCCAAAGTCAACGAAGGTGTTTCCACTCAACGTGACTCTCGTGTTGATGTTCTTCGCAATCTCTTCAACCGCTTCAAGAGACTTGACAATGAAAATGTTCAACAAACTTTTGATCGTCTCACTGATATCTTCAATGAGCTTCATGTTGGAAATATGCCCTAGAGGCAACAAATAAAGTGTTTATTATTATATTTCCTTGTTCATGATAGTCGTTTATTATCCATTCTATAATTGTATTGATTGGAAACACATTACATGTGTGGGTAAATAGACAACACTATGTCCCTAGTATGCCTCTAGTGAACTAGCTCGTTGATCAAAGATGGTCAAAGGTTTCCTTGCCATTGACATGTGATGTCATTTGATAACGGGATCACATCATTAGGAGAATGATGTGATGGACAAGACCTAAACTACAAACGTAGCATATGATCGTGTCAGTTTATTGCTACTGTTTTCTGCATGTCAAGTATATGTTCCTATGACCATGAGATCATGCAACTCACGGACATCGGAGGAGTGACTTTTGTGTATCAAACGTCGCAACGTCACTGGGTGACTATAAAGGTGCTCTACAGGTATCTCCGAGGGTGTCTGTTGAGTTGGCATGGATCAAGACTGGGATTTGTTACTCCGTGTGACGGAGAGGTATCTTAGGGCCCACTCGGTAATACAACATCACAATAAGCCTTGCAAGCAACGTGACTAAGTGTTAGTCACGGGATCTTGTATTACAAAACGAGTAAAGAGACTTGCCGGTAACGAGGTTGAACTAGGTATGGAGATACCGATGATCGAATCTCGGGCAAGTAACATACCGAAGAACAAAGGGAACATCATACGGGATTAACTGAATCCTTGACATAGAGGTTCGACCGATAAAGATCTTCGTAGAATATGTAGGAACCAATATGGGCATCCAGGTTCCGCTATTGGTTGTTGACCATAGAGGTGTATCGGTCATGTCTACATAGTTCTCGAACCCGCAGGGTCTGCACACTTAAGGTTTGGTGACGTTTCGGTAGTATAGAGTTATGTATGGTGGTGATCGAAGGTTTTTCGGAGTCCTATATGAGATCCCAGACATCACGAGGAGATCCGAAATGGTCCAGAGGTAAATATTGATATATAGGAAGTCCTATTTTGGTCGTCGGAAAAGTTTCGGACTCACCGGTAGTGTACGAGGAGTGCCGGTAGTGTACCGGGAGACCATCGGGAGGGGTATTTCGACCCAAGAGGCTACATGGGCTGTGGGAGAGTGACTACCAGCCCTTAGTGGGCTGGTGGAAGTCCCACACAAAGCCCATGCGGCTAGGGAAAGAAAGCCCAAAGAGAAAAAGTGGAAAAAGGCAAAACTAGGATGAATCCTAGTCCTACTAGGATTGGAGGTGGATTCCACCTCTCCCACCTGGTTCGGACTCCTCCTTGGAGGCTTGGCCCTTGGGCCAAGCCTCCTATTCTCTTCCTCCTATATATACTGGTGGTTTTAGGGTTTTTGAACAGAATTTTTAGCCACGTGCTGCCCATTCCTCTAGTGCATAGTTTCTCCTCTAGATCGGATTTCTGCAGTGCTTAGGCGAAGCCCTGCCAGAATAGCTCCACCACCATTGCCAGAGCGCCGTCACGCTTCCAGAGAACTCTTATTCCTCTCCACTCCCTATTGCTGGATCAAGACGACGGAGATCGTCATCAAGCCGTACGTGTGCTGAACGCGGAGGTGCCGTCCATTCGATGCTAGATCGGAAGGACCATGATCAAGTTCGCGGGACAGATCGTGATCAAGTTCGTGGGACGGATCGTGACTGGATCGTAGGACAGATCGTGATTGGATCGCGGGATGTTCAGCGATTTGGATCGCGAAGATGTTTGACTACACAAACCGCGTTTCTTAACGCTTCCCGCTTAGCGATCTACAAGGGTACGTAGATCCACTTTTCCTCTCGTAGATGCTCATCACCATGGATAGGTCTTGTGTGAACATAGGAAAACTTTTGTTTACCATGCAACGTTCCCCAACAGTGGCATCATGAGCTAGGTCTATATGTAGATGAGATCTCGAGTAGAACACAAAGAGTTTGTGGGCGTTGATGCTTAGATTGCTTCCTCCCTTGGCCGTGTTTTGGTTCAGCGGTATTGTGAGATGAAGCGGCCTGGACCAACATTACTCGTACGCTTACGAGAGACTGGTTCCCTCAACTGCAACTTGTTGCATAGATGGCTTGCGGGTGACAGTTTCTCTCACTTTAGTTGGATCGGATTCGACAAAGGTGATCCTTGAGAAGGTTGAAAAGCAACTAGTGTATCACCATTGTGGTCTTTGCGTAGATGAGAATTGTTCTTGCTAGATACCTGTAGCCGCCACGTAAAACCTGCAACAACAATTAGAGGATGTCTAACTTGTTTTTGCAGGGTATGTTGTGATGTGATATGGCCAATTACATGATGTGATATATGTGATGTATGAGATGATCATGTGATGTATAGATTATCACGACTTGCATGTCGATGAGTACGGCAACCGGCAGGAGCCATAGGGTTGTCTTTAATTATTGTATGACCTGCGTGTCAATCATTAAGCGCTATGTAATGCTTTACTTTATCGCTAAACGGTAGCAATAGTAGTAGAAGCATGTTGGGTGCGACAACCCCGATGGCGACACGTTGATGGAGATCAACATGATGGAGAGCATAGTGTCTTGCCGGTGACGATGGAGATCATGCCAGTGCTTTCTAGATGGAGATCAAAAGCACAAGTTCATGGCCATATCATGTCACTTATTATTTGCATGTGATGTTAATACTTTTATGCACCTTGTTTTGCTTAGGACGACGGTAGCATTATAAGGTGATCCCTCACTTAATTTCAAGATAAATTGTGTAATCCCCGAGTGTGCACCATTGCGAAAGTTCGTCGTGTTGAGACACCACGTAATGATCGGGTGTGATAGACTCTACGTTCACATACAACGGGTGCAAGCCAGTGTTGCACGTGCAAAACACTCGGGTTAAACTTGACGAGCCTAGCATGTACAGACATGGCCTCAGAACACAAGAGACTGAAAGGTCGAACATGAGTCATATAGTAGATATGATCAACATAATGGTGTTCACCATTGAAGCCACCTCAACTCACGTGATGATCGGACTTGAGTTGGTGGATTTGGATCATGTGACACTCAGATGACCTGAGGGATGTCAATTTAAGTGGGAGCTTTAGTAATTTGATTAACTAAACTCATTATCTTGAACAATAGTCTAAGTAAACTTTGCATATTTGTGTTGTAGATCAATGGCTCGCGTAGTAGCACCCCTGAATTTTAATGCGTTCCTAGAGAAAGCTAAGTTGAAAGATGATGGAAGTAACTTTGTTGACTGCCCCGTAAATTGGGGATTATCCTCACGGCTTACCAGAAATCATATGTCCTTGATGCACCGCTTGGTGACCAACCAGAAGACATGACCTCCAAAGACGTTAAGAATGCTTGGGAGGCACGTACTGGAGATTACTCAATAGTTTAGTGTGCAATATTGTATGGCTTAGAACCGGGACTTCAAAGATGTTTTGAACGTCATGGAGCATATGAGACGTTCCAGGAGTTGAAGTTTATCTTTCAGAAGAATGCCCGGATCGAGAGGTATGAGACCTCAGATAAGTTCTATGCTTGCAAGATGGAGAAGAACGGGTCTATCAGTGAACATATACTCAGAATGTCTGGGTATTCGACTCGTCTAGCAGAGTTGGGAATTGCCCTTCCGCCAGAGGCGATCACTGACAGAGTTCTTCAATCACTGCCACCTAGTTACAAGAGCTTTGTGATGAACTATAACATGCACGGGATGAACAAGTCAGTCGCCGAGCTGTTTGCGATGCCAAAAGTCGTTGAGTCTGAAATCCAGAAAGAACATCAAGTGTTGATGGTCAATAAAACTACTTGTTTCAAGAAGAATGGCAAGGGCAAGGGCAAGAAGGGTAAACCAAGAAGGATGGCAAAGCAGTTGCTACTCCTATAAAGAAGCCCAAGCATGGACCTAAGCCAGAAAGTGAGTGCTTTCATTGCAAGGGAACTGGTCACTAGAAGCGGAACTACCCCAAGTACCTAGCTGACAAGAAGGCGGCCAACGACAAACAAGGTATATATGATATATATGTTATTGATGTGTACCTTACTAGATCTCGTTGTAGTACCTGGGTATTTGATACAGGTTCGGTTGCTCACATTTGCAACTCAAAACAGGAACTACGGAATACATGAAGGCTAGCAAAGGATGAAGTGACGATGCGCGTGGGAAATGGTTCCAAGGTTGATGTGATAGCCGTCTGCACGCTCTCTCTTTAGTTACCATCGGGATTAGTGATGAACCTGAATAATTGTTATATAGTGCTTGCGTTAAGCATGAACATTATATCTGGATCTTGTTTATTGCGAGATGGTTACTCATTTAAATCAGAGAATAAAGGTTGTTCTATTTATATGAGTAATATCTTTTATGGTCATGCACCCGATGTGAGGGGTTTATTCATATTGAATCTTGATAGTAATGACACACATGTTCATAACATTGATGCCAAAAGATGTACAGTTGATAATGATAGTACCACTTTCTTGTGGCACCGCCGTTTAGGTCATATTTGTTTAAAACGCATGAGGAAGCTCCATGCTGATAGACTTTTGGAGTCACTTGATTTTGAATCACTTGACACATGTGAACCATGCCTCATGGGCAAGATGACTAAAACGCCGTTCTCAGGAACAATAGAACGGGCGAGTGACTTATTGGAAATCATACATACTGATGTGTGCGGTCCAATGAATTTTATAATGCATGGTGGATATCGTTATTTTCTCACCTTCACTGATGACTTAAGTAGATATGGGTATATATTTACTTAATGAAACACAAGTCTGAAACGTTTGAAAAGTTCAAGCAATTTCAGAGTGAAGTTGAGAATCATCATAACAAGAAGATTAAATTCCTGCGATCTGATCGAGGAGGTGAATATCTGAGTTATGAGTTTGGCAGTCACTTAAGACTGTGTGGAATTGTTTAACAGTTGACAACGCCCAGAACACCACAACGTAATGGGGTGTCCGAACGCCGTAATCGAACCTTATTAGATATGGTGCGTTCTATGATGTCTCTTGCTGATTTGCCACTATCTTTTTGGGGTTATGCATTAGAGACAGCTGCATTCACTTTAAATAGGGCACCATCGAAATCCATTGAGACGATGCCATATGAACCGTGGTTTTGCAAGAGGCCAAAGTTGTCGTTTCTTAAAGTTTAGGGATGTGATGCTTCTGTCAAAAAGCTTCAGCCTGAAAAGCTGGAACCCAAAGCGGACAAATGCGTCTTCATAGGATACCCGAAAGAGACAGTCGGGTATACCTTCTATCTCAGATCCGAAGGCAAAGTGTTTGTTTCTAAGAACGGAACATTTCTTGAGAAAGAGTTTCTCTCGAAAGAATTGAGTGGGAGGAAAATAGAGCTTGATGAGGTTATTGAACCTTTACTTCAACCAGAAAGTAGCGTAGCACAGAAAGATGTTTATGTGGAACCTACAATGGTAGAAGAGGAAGTTAATGATGATGAGCATGAAGCTTCAGATCAAGCTACTATTGAACCTCATAGGTCGGCAAGGCCGCGTACTACTCCTAAGTGGTATGGCAACCCTGTCTTAGAGGTCATGTTTTTGGACAACAATGAACCTACGAGCTATGTAGGAGCAGTGATGGGCCCGGATTCCGAGAAATGGTTAGAGGCCATGAAATCCGAGATGGGATCCATGTATGAAAACAAAGTATGGACTTTGGAAGTATTACCTGAAGGGCGAAAGGCCATTCAGAACAAATGGATCTTTAAGAAGAAGACAAACGCGAACGGTAATGTCACCGTCTATAAAGCTCGACTTGTGGCAAAGGGTTTTTCACAAGGTCAAGGAGTTGACTACGATGAGACCTTCTCATTCGTAGCGATGCTTAAGTGTGTCAGAATCATGGTGGCAATAGCTGCTTATTTCGACTATGAAATTTGGCAGATAGATGTCAAAACAACATTCCTCAATGGTTTCCTTGAGGAAGAGTTGTATATGATGCAGCCCGAAGGTTTTGTGGATCCATAGAATGCTGACAAACTTTGCAAACTCCAGCGATCCATTTATGGGCTGGTGCAAGCATCTCGGAGATGGAATAAGCGTTTTGATGAGGTGATCAAAGCGTTTGAGTTTATACAAGTTTATGGAGAAGCTTGTATTTACAAGAAAGTGAGTGGGAGCTCTATAGCATTTCTAATATTATATGTGGATGACATATTGCTGATTGGAAACAATATAGAAATGCTCGAAAGCGTGAAGGAGTATTTGAACAAGAGTTTTTCAATGAAGGACCTAGGAGAAGCTGCTTTCATATTAGGCATTAAGATCTATAGAGATAGATCGAGACGCTTAATAGCACTTTCACAGAGCACATACCTTGATAAAGTTTTGAAGAAGTTCAAAATGGATCAGTCTAAGAAGGGGTTCTTGCCTGTGTTACAAGGTGTGAAGTTGAGTAAGACTCAATGCCCAGTGACTGCAGAAGATAGAGAGAAGATGAGTGTCATCCCCTATGCTTCAACCATAGGCTCTATCATGTATGCAATGCTATGCACAAGACCGGATGTCAGCCTTGCCATAAGTATGGCCAGAAGGTTTCAAAGTGATCCTGGAATGGAACACTGGGCAACAGTCAAGAATATCCTTAAGTACCTGAAAAGGACTAAGGAAATGTTTCTCGTTTATGGAGGTGATGAAGATCTCATCATAAAGGGTCACGTCGATGCAAGATTTGACACCGATCCGAATGACTCTAAGTCATAAACCAGATATGTATTTATTCTCAACGGGGGAGCGGTAAGCTGGTGCAGTTCCAAGCAAAGCGTGGTAGCCGATTCTACGTGCGAGGCGGAGTACATCGCATCCTTGGAGGCAGCAAAGGAAGGTGTCTGGATGAAGCAGTTCATTACAGATCTTGGAGTAGTGCCCAGTGCACTGAATCAAATGAACCTGTTCTGTGATAACACTGGTGCCATTGCTCTGGCCAAGGAACCAAGGTTTCAAATGAGGACCAGACACATAAAGCGACACTTCAACTCCATCCGCGATTACATCGAGGAGAGGGACATAAATATTTGCAAAGTGCACACGGATCTGAATGTTGCAGACCCGTTGACTCCTCTTCCAAGGGCTAAACATGATCAACACCAGAACTGCATGGGTGTTCGATTCATTACAATGTAAATCACATAGTGATGTGAGCTAGATTATTGACTCTAGTGCAAGTGGGAGACTGTTGGAAATATGCCCTAGAGGCAATAAATAAAGTGTTTATTATTATATTTCCTTGTTCATGATAATCGTTTATTATCCATGCTATAATTGTATTGATTGGATACACATTACATGTGTGGGTAAATAGACAACACTATGTCCCTAGTATGCCTCTAGTGAACTAGCTCGTTGATCAAAGATGGTCAAAGGTTTCCTAGCCATTGACATGTGATGTCATTTGATAACGGGATCACATCATTAGGAGAATGATGTGATGGACAAGACCCAAACTACAAACGTAGCATATGACCGTGTCAATTTATTGCTACTATTTTCTGCATGTCAAGTATATGTTCCTATGACCATGAGATCATGCAACTCATGGACATCGGAGGAGTGCCTTGTGTGTATCAAATGTCGCAACGTAACTGGGTGACTATAAAGGTGCTCTACAAGTATCTCCGAGGGTGTCTGTTGAGTTGACATGGATCAAGATTGGGATTTGTTACTCCGTGTGACGGAGAGGTATCTCAGGGCCCACTCGATAATACAACATCACAATAAGCCTTGCAAGCAATGTGACTAAGTGTTAGCCACGAGATCTTGTATTACGGAACGAGTAAAGAGACTTGCTGGTAACGAGGTTGAACTAGGTATGGAGACGCCGATGATCGAATCTCGGGCAAGTAACACACCGAAGAACAAAGGGAACAACATACGTGATTAACTGAATCCTTGACATAGAGGTTCGACTGATAAAGATCTTCGTAGAATATGTAAGAACCAATATGGGCATCCAGGTCCCGCCATTGGTTATTGACCATAGAGGTGTCTCGGTCATGTCTACATAGTTCTCGAACCCGCAGGGTATGCACACTTAAGGTTTGGTGACGTTTCGATAGTATAGAGTTATGTATGATGGTGACCGAAGGTTGTTCGGAGTCCCGGATGATATCCCGAATGTCACGAGTAGCTTCGGAATGGTCCGGAGGTAAGGATTGATGTATAGGAAGTCCTATTTTGGTCACCGGAAAAGTTTCGGGCTCATCGGTAGTGTACCGGGAGTGCCGGGAGGGTACCGGGGGACCATCGGGAGGGGTGTCTCGACCCAAGAGGCTACATGGGCTGTGGGAGGAGGTAATACCAGACCTTAATGGGCTGGTGGAAGTCCCACACGAAGCCCTTGCGGCTAGGGAAAGAAAGCCCAAAGAGAAAAAGTGGAAAAAGGCAAAAATAGGATGAATCCTAGTCCTGCTAGGATTGGAGGTGGATTCCACCTCTCCCACCTCGTTCGGCCAACTCCTTGGAGGCTTGTCCCTTGGGCCAAGCCTCCTCCTCTCTTCCTCCTATATATACTGGTAGTTTTAGGGTTTTCGCACAGAATTTTTAGCCACGTGCTGCCCGTTCCTCCAGTGCATAGTTTCTCCTCTAGATCGGATTTCTGCAGTGCTTAGGCGAAGCCCTGCCAGAATAGCTCCACCACCATCACTAGAGCACCGTCACGCTGCTTGAGAACTCTTCTTCCTCTCCACTCCCTCTTGCTAGATCAAGACAACGGAGATCATCATCAAGCCATATGTGTGCTGAACGCGGAGGTGCCGTCCGTTCGGCGCTAGATCGGAAGGACCGTGATCAAGTTCGTGGGACAGATCGTGATCAAGTTCGCGGGACGGTTTGTGATTGGATCGCGGTACGGATTGTTATTGGATCGCGGGACACTAGCGATTTGGATCACGAAGACGTTCGACTACACCAACCGCGTTTCTTAACGCTTCCCGCTTAGCGATCTACAAGGGTACGTAGATCCACTCTCCCTCTCTTAGATGCTCATCACCATGGATAGGTCTTGCGTGAACATAGGAAAACTTTTGTTTCCCATGCAACGTTCCCCAACACTTCAAGCAGTGGGTGCCACAGATATCACTGACCATGAAGTGGTGAAGAAACTGCTAAGATCTCTTGACTCCTCATTCGATACTCTGGCTTTGATGATTCAAGAATGTGGAGACTACAAGTCACTTGATCCTGCTGATATTCTTGAGAGGCTCAATAATCATGAATTCCAACAATCTGAGAAGAGAGACCTCTACGGGCCAAGCTATGGAAGATCTCGTGCTCTGTAGGCGAAAGCAATTTCCTCATCCGAAGAATAAGATTCTGACAACAGCCTTGGTGATCTTGAAGAACTAAGTCAGGAACTAGCAATGCTCGTGAGGAAATTCCAGAAGTTCTCAAGGAGAGCTGGATTTGGAAAGTCATCAAAAAGTGGTTTGAGGAAATCAGATTCCTCAGAAGACTACAAGAAAAGAACCTGTCATCGTTGCAAAAAGCCTGGTCACTTTATCTTTGACTGTCCTCTCTGGGAAAAAGATTCAAATACGAAGAAGAAGTACAAGGAGGATAGTTCTGATGACTTGAAGAAAAAGAAGAAATCTTCAAAGTCCTCATCTTCAAAGTCCTCAAAGCACAAGAAGAATGGTTCCAGCAAGGCTCGTGCATTCATCGGCAAGGAAATGGATTCTGAGGAAGAATCTGAAGAATATGAAGAAGAGGAAGAATCTGAGGAGGAATCAGAATCTGGTGTCGCTAGCCTTGCTCTTGCTACTGCTTTCGTCAGCAAGTCGATCTTCAACGATGAAGAATATGACTACTCCAATGACTCTGGCGTCAACAATGATGATTATGCTCCCACCTATTGCTTCATGGCAAAAGGATCAAAGGTACACAAACATCATTCCTCTTCTGAATCAAGTGAAGGTGAATCTGATGAATATGTGAAACCTAGCTATGCTAAACTTGTTAAACTTTCCACTAAGCAACAAAGTGCACTTGAAAAGCTTCAAAAAATGCTAGACAAAAGCGATGATTTGTTGAACCATGAAGTGGATCGGACTCAAACTCTGTCTGATGATCTCAAAAGTCTTCAGACAAAGTATGATAACCTTCAGAGTCATCATAACGACCTCTTAGCTGATCATGAGAAGCTTTCTTATGAATTTCTTCAAAGAAAGCAAGATCTTGAGAAACTGAGGGTGTCACATGAGGATCTCCAAAGGGAAAACGATTCCTTATTGGCTCAACAGATCAGTACCGCTCAGGAAGAATTTGTTCCACCTTGTTTGAAATGCATCGAACGTGAAACTGCTAATTCTTCACTTGAATGTTCAAATGCTTCTATTGCTGCAAATTCTTCAACTATTCCTGTGGTCCCAAATTCCTCATCTAAGGATACCACAAGTATCACTAACGACAATGCAGGGTTGAAGGAATTGTATGTGACAGGCATGTACAAAAGTCTCAAAGGGCATCAAACCCTTTGCGATGTGCTCAAAAAGCAGATTCTGAATAGGAACCCTAGGAAAGAGGGTATTGCCTTTGTGAGGAAACTCAATGCTGATGGATCCTACTGCACACCTGAGCAGTACCCCAAAACCTCATGGGTTGCTATGAATGGATCTCCTGTAGATCCATCCACTCTATCTGGCTTTACTTGTGAAACTTTATATTCCTCTGATGAGTCACTTGACTCCAACTACAAATTCTTCAAAAATTAGAAAGGTGAAGTATTTGCTAGATTTGTTGGAACTGACTGCAAGAACAGTTCTCCTATGAAGAAAATCTGGGTTCCCAAGAGCTCCCTACAAAATCTTCTAGTGAATGTCCTCACGTCATCACTCATGAAGAATAGGATCCCCAGATCAAAGTCCTTACTTGGACCAAATTCCTCAAATGGTCAAAAATATCATTCTCGTGCTAATGCTTCTGTTTCGTAGGGAAAACCTAAGAGTTATGAATATGTGCATTATTCTTCAAACCATTATGTTCATAAGTCCTCGAAGAATTTCTCTGCTTATTCATTTGAGTACTCTAATCCTCGCCCTGTGAAACGAAGCACACTTGCTTCAATGCCTCCTTTCTCACATGGTGCTCGCAGAATGATGAACTCTTTGCCACCCCTCCAGATGTGGGTGGTAAATAAATTGAACTAATTTCTTATGCAGGGTCAGGTCTCCAGATGAAACTGAACATCTGATGAACTTGATGGATACCCGAGGAAATGCTTGAAAGGACGCAAGCTAACATGATGAAATGAATTCCTCATTTCTCACATCCTCACACTACTTGCTTACTATCTTGTGTGATGAAATCCTATCTGATGAAATTGATGTCATATTCTTCACACTGAAGCGTATGAGTTCGTAAGTTGTACTAATTTAGCTGCAGGATGATACTCCAAAAGCTACTGAGTGGGTCCTCGATAGTGGATGCACAAACCACATGACTGGTGACAAGAATCTACTGATGAATTTGCCACTCACTCCATCTCCTCTGAAGCATATCACCTACGCAGACAAAGGAAAAAGTAAGGTATTGGGACTTGGTAAGGTTGCTATCTCAAAGGACCGAACCATGGATAAGGTGATGCTTGTTGAATCCCTTGGGTTCAACCTTATGTCTATCTTAATGCTTTGTGATCTTGATATGATTGTCGTATTTGGAAAATATCGTTGTGTTGTCATCATTGAATCTGACAATTCCAAAGTCTTCGAAGGCTTTAGGAGAGGAGACTTGTATATTGTTGATTTCTCTACAAGGCCTCAACCTGCCACATGATTACTTGCAAAGTCTTCAGAAGGCTGGCTGTGGCATCGACGACTTGGACATGCGGGTATGAGGAACTTGCACACGCTCATGAAGAAAAAGCACGTCATTGGCATCGAGGGTGTCAAATTCCTCAAGGACCACCTCTGCAGTGCATGTGAATATGGAAAGATGACCAGATCCAAGCATCCCTCGAAGACAATCATGACCACGACTCGATCCTTTGAATTGCTTCACATGGATCTCTTTGGCTCCACTCATTACTCCATACTAACAAATTCTTCAAGTTTGTATGGCTTTGTCATTGTTGATGATTACTCTCGTTACACTTGGGTGCATATTATTCTGTACAAGAATGAAGTGCAGGATGTCTTCAGACGATTTTCTTCAAGGGCCTCCACCAACTTCGGCGTCAAGATCAAGCATATTAGGAGTGATAATGGGACTGAGTTCAAGAACACTAATCTTGATGAATACCTTGATGAACTTGGTATTACTCATGAGTTATCTGCCCCTTATACTCCTCAACAGAATGGCGTTGTGGAGTGCAAGAACATGACTCTAGTTGAGATGGCTCGCACCATGCTTGATGAATACAAGACTCCTCGTCGCTTCTGGCCTGAGGCAATTAATACTGCATGGCACATCATAAACAGGGTATATCTTCACAAATTCTTCAAGAAGACTTCATATGAACTTATGACTGGCAAGAAACCCAATGTAAGTTATCTCAAAGTCTTTGGTGCAAAATGCTGGATTAGAGATCCTCACCATAGTTCTAAGTTTGCACCGAAAGCACATGAAGGTTTTATGCTTGGTTACGGAAAGGACTCGCACACCTACAGATTCTTCAACACCTACCATCACAAGGTTGTTGAAACTGTAGATGTGCGGTTCGATGAAACTGATGGCTCGCAAAGAGAGCACCTGACTTCTGTGTTTGATGAACAGTCTCCTGAGGAATCCATTAAGCTGAAGGCAACTGAAGATATCATACCCACTGAGGAAGTCATTCCAACGAATGAAGACTTTCATGTTGATACACCTGAAGAAAATGGTGCCGAAGGAAGTCCTCAGCCACGTCAACCTGCTCATCCTAGAGTTGCAAATGAAGTGCAGATTGACAAAATAATCGATGACATCAATGCACCAGGTCCCCTCACTCGCTCAAAAGCTTCACATTTAACTAACTTTTGTGGGCACTTTGCCTTTGTCTCTATCATAGAGCCCACCAAAGTTGATGAAGCATTCAAGGAGCCTGAGTGTATTCAAGCTATGCAAGAGGAATTGCATCAGTTCAAGCTCAACAACGTGTGGGAACTTGTCAAGCGGCCAGATCCTCGCAAACATAACATCATAGGTACCAAGTGGATCTACCGCAACAAGCAAGATGAAAATGGCCTTGTGTTGAGGAATAAGGCTCGTCTTGTAGCTCAAGGCTACACACAGGTCGAAGGAATTGACTTTGATGAAGCATTTGCACTTGTTGCTAGACTTGAAGCTATTCGCATATTTCTTGCTTATGATAAACATCATAATATCATCTTATATCAAATGGATGTGAAAAGTGCATTCCTCAATGGTAAGCTTGGGGAAGAAGTATATGTTGCTCAACCCCCAGGTTTTGAAGACCCTAAGCATCCTGACAAAGTCTTCAGACTCAACAAGGCCCTCGATGGCCTCAAGCAGGCCCCTCGGGCGTGGTACGACACTCTGAAGGAATTCCTCATGAAGAAAGGCTTCAAACCCAGTTCACTCGACCCAACTCTTTTCACAAAATCCTATGACAATGAACTGTTCATATGCCAAATATACGTAGACGATATTATCTTTGGCTGTACTGACAAACGTTACAGTGATGAATTTGCCTATATGATGAGTGAAGAATATCAAATGTCTATGATGGGAGAGTTGAAATTCTTCTTAGGTCTTCAAATTCGCCAGCAAGACAATGTCATCTTCATCTCCCAAGAGAAGTACCTCAAGGATGTTCTGAGGAAATTCGACATGCAAGATTGCAAAGGCGTCAAAACTCTAATGCCTTCAAAAGGCCACCTATGCACTGATGAAAATGGCAAAGATTTCAATCAAAAGGTATACCGCTCCATGATTGGTTCATTCTTGTATCTATGTGCATCTAGGCCTGATATTATGCTGAGTGTTTGCATGTGTGCCCGATTCCAAGCAACACCGAAGGAATCACACCATAAGGCTGTGAAACATATTCTTCGATACTTAGCTCACACACCAACACTTGGATTATGGTATCCCAAGGGCTCAAATCTTCACCTCACCGGATACTCTGAAGCTGACTATGCTGGAGATCATGTGGATTGCAAGTCAACATCAGGCACATGTCATTTCCTCGAACGATCCTTAGTCTGTTGGTCCTCAAAGAAGCAGAACTGCGTCTCACTCTCTACTGCTGAAGCTGAGTACATTGCTGCTGGCTCATGTTGTGCTCAATTACTATGGATGAAGCAAACCGTCAAGGACTATGGCATCAAGTTGAAGAATGTGCCTCTCTACTACGACAACGAGAGTGTTATCAAGATTGCTTACAACCCAGTTCAGCACTCCAAGACCAAGCACATCCAGATTCGTCATTACTTTCTTCGAGATCATGTACTCAAGGGCGACATCTCCATCGATCACATACCCACTGAAGAACAACTGGTCGATATCTTCACAAAGCCCTTGGATGAAAAGAGATTTTGCAAGTTGCGGTGTGAGCTACATATCTTAGAATCTTTGAATGTTCTTTGAAAAAGGACACACATCCTAACACTTATGCAAAATTGATGACTTAGATGTGCAACACACGAAGTAACATTTTTCTTCAATCAATGAAGAATAACCCTCTAAGTGTGAAGAAATTAATGAAGAATTTGATTCTCAGAACCCTACGACAATTGTATGCGGTGTCGTAAATTATAATTCTTATACGGTGGGTCACACCACCAACAAAAGTTGAAATTCTTCAAAATTGAGTTTTTCGTCATTTTTCAAATTCTCCAAGTTTTCAAATTCCTCAACTTTTCAAATTCTTCAAACTTTGAAACTCATGTTCTTCATTGACTATATATATATTTGAGTTTTCAATGTCCTCAACAACATTCACTTATTGCTAAGTTATTCAAGTTGATTTTCATCTAAGTGAATGTGATCGGACCCTTTTCCCTCTATGCTAAACTCAACCCAGTCCGTTCACAAAATTTTCATATGCGTTCTACTTTGAAACTTGTTCAAAGTCTTCACTGTGTCCTTGACAGCTGAAGAATTTGCGAATGAAAACTTCGAAATTTTCACTATAAAAATTTTCAGCGGTTCCCGCTCAAACGGTTGCGATTCCCACAACTGGATAACCCATGACCCCCCATAATCTCCACTACTCAAAACGTGGGTGACACCTGTCGCGTGGAGAGCAAGGTTCAGAGGCAATCCTGTCCAAAAAATTTGGGCAGATTGGTTTTCACTTCCACTATAAATAACCCCTCCCCTTCAACAGTGCTCGGTTACTCCTCATCTCTACTCTCTCCCGAGCTCCAAACAAGCGCCGCTGCTAAAGTCATCGACGTCGGTGTGGAAGAGCTTCACTGCCTCGACCTTGCCATCGCCGTACTCACATCAGCTGCGGAAGTCTTCATCACACCGCCGCTATAGCTGTCTCCCTCTGCCAATCTCATCTCTCAGTTCGTCGTGTTCTTCACCAGGGTAAATAAAATTTATTTTTACTTCCCTTGTTTGATCTTCAAATGCTCTTCATATTCCTCAAAAAGGTGTTTATTCTTCATGAATCTTATTCTAAAATCAGCTTACATCTTCATATACTTGATGATTTCCCCTAAGTAATGATTTTCTTCAGGATTCCTCAATTGTGTGAATCCTCAAAATTTGCACAACTCTGGAACCTAAGACAAAGAACACAAAGTGAAATTCCTCAAAGACACCCATGGTCAAATTCCTCATCTATTTTATTTAAAATTTCTGAGAACGCATATGACCTCTTCAAATTCCTCGCACCTACACTCTGTTCACAGGTACAAACATGTCCGCTGATGAATCACTAGGTTCTCATCAACTTAACTCATTTGCAGTGTTCCTTGAGGAAAAACCATGTACTTCTTCAGAGTCCTCAAGAGTTCAAATTCCTTAGGTGAAGAAAATGGCTGACGGAAAGAAACCTCAGAAAGGTGGAAAGAAGCCAGATGTGCACACTGCTTTTGAGATTCCAGATGATTTGTATGAGGAATACTGCACACCAGATGAAGAAACTTATGGCAAGGAAACGACCAAGAAGAGAAAAATTCGTCTGTAGAAAATTGAGAGGAGATGGCAAGGGAATGGAAGGAATATTGTTATGTAACTCCTAAATACATGATGAAATTCGCTGTGAAACCTCCTTGCAGCAGGCCTCCCCTGGCTCAAAATCAAATTACTGATCCCACTAGCCTCAAGACTGGTGAGGACTTTCCTCATATGTGGGAGAAGTAGCAAGCCAAGCTGGCGAGGAAAGCCAAAGAGGCAGTGAAGAAATTCAATGAAGATTCTGTTGCTGCTGCCTCTGCCGGAGCCTCTGCAAGTGCTCCGACGAAATCGTGATGAAGAAAGATGCTGCGAAGACAAGTTCTTCAACCTCAAAACCATCGCAGCAGAATCCTCAAGTCCAAAGGCCTCAACCTACAAAGGCCTCAAATGCTGGTACTGTTGCTGCTCAATCCTCAGCTTCAGCTGCAACGACTTCAACCCTAGTGCATCTGGCATCATGTAAGAGGACTGAGGGATTCAGAAAAGTTCCACAGATCCCTACAAGCCCCTCTACTACAACAAAGTCTTCAACTAGCCCTACAGTGTTGAAGCTGAAGAAAACTGCTAGACGAGGTCAAAGCCCAAGTCCTCACTCAAGCAAGGCTGTGGTAACCATACCCTCATGATCTGAGGATGATGATGATGATGAAGCTGATGATGAAGAATTGGAGGAAATCATCAGGCAAAGTCAGCAGAGGGCTGCTATAGCCAAGGGTAGCTCTATTCCTCTCATGCTGGATCCCAAGATGATCCTCAACTTCATCGATATATGGCATGAAGATCCAAACACTCCACTTTCTTCACTGAATCTGCCTCTTGGTGTGGATCATGTCCTCACCCACTTCATCTCTGAAGAAAAATGGAAGAGAGAACAAGATCTGAGAGCCAAGAGGAATAGGGTTCGAAAAGAAAAGTTTTTGAGAGACAATGTGATGAACTTGACCCCGAATCAACTCGTCATTGTTCAGTGTGAAATTCGCACACTTTCTGAGGATCAAGAAAGGTATGATGCTGAATGGAAGGGCACTAAGGTGAGTTTCGTCAGGGCTGCTCAAGATGCTGTGAAGGATCACAACACTAGGGTTGCAGCTCGATCGCAACCACAAAATCCTCAGTCTGATGAAATTCCTCAGGCTGCTGATGAAACTGCTCAACCCGATGTGACTGCTGATCAGAATGCTTCTGCACCAGAAGAAACGACCAGTGCTGCTGAGGAAACTCATAGCACTGATGACTTTGCCAGGACAACCATCACTGTTGTGCGTGTAGAAACTGAAAGGCCAGCTGAAGTTTTTGCTGCGCCTGAAGAACCTGAACCCACCAGGGCGACTGCATCAGTCGTACCTGAAAAAGCTGAAACTGCAGAGGAAAAGACTCTCAAGAGAAAAGCATCAATGTCAGAATCCTCAGCTGTGAAGAAGTTGAAGACTATGCCAAGTTCTTCAACTAGACCCATTGATGCTACACCAATTCCTCTACACCTGCCTATGAACTTGTACCATTTGGGGTTGACTATGTCATCCCAGATGAAGAAGATGAAGATCATTTTGCTGCTTCGACAGAGCAGATTGATGAAGAAATTGAAGTTGAAGACATTGCTTCAACTCCAAAGGTATCATTGCCCTAGCCTCAGTTCACTGCTGAAGAGGCTGGAGTTGAAGAAATTGATGAGGACGTAGACATTGGCAACACAACTCCTATCATCAATGATGGATATTGGGAATCAGCACACCCAACTTCACCAATGACTACTCCTCTGACAAAGATTTCTCTGTCACTTGCTCCGACTGAAGAAATACATGAAGAATCTGCCAATCAGACCACCCAAGTCATTGAAGAAATTCCAGCTGCAACAGCTAATGACTTTGCTGCTCCTCCCGTAACTAAGGAACCAACCCTCTAGATTGTTCAAGTTCCTCCCATGCCAAAGGAGATCAAGGGCCGCTTCAAGCCAAATCTTCAATCGAAGCCAAGGAAGCCATTCAAAGGCTCAGCATGCCCCAAATTCCTCAAGAGCAATTTCTTCAGAGCGCATGTTCTTCAGAGGTCCAAATCCTTATGACTCTTCAAGGGCCGGTCGTAGCGGATTCTGGACGACAACTCAACTCAACTACTATGCATCAGTCCTGTTCGAGAAGAAGAAAGTCTTCGAGAACCACCAAATTCCTCATGCGGACTTGGAAACACTTCCATCGTTCACACCAGTGCTCCAAGTTCTTCACGATGCAGGCATTCTTTCTTTCTACGTCGACATTTGTGACTGGAATGAGGAAATCATCCTTCAGTTCTATGCCACACTGCACATCAGTGGAAATGCTTCAGACATCAACTCCTGGGTTTTGGATTGGATGAAAAGATCAACACACTTCACTGCTCAGACTGTTTGATGAGCCTACACTTCCGAATCAGCTAATGCAAGTGCTGATGAAGACATTGCCTCCTGGAAAGCCTCAACGGAAAACCTTCCTTGTGAAGGATTTGCTATATGTGCCCAGGACGGTCTATCGTATACTCACAAATACTCTATGTCCTCAGAAGGGCCACAATTCTGAAGAAGAAGAAGTGGAGGGAGTCATGAAGAATATGCTCTTCAACATCATTCATGGGATTCCCATAGACTTACACGATTTCTTCATGAGGACATTGGCCAATGCTGCTTTAGCTCCATTTGAACAGAAGCCTTATGCGCCTTGGATCATGAAATTCATCAGGGCAAAGTCCTCAGTTCCCTTCAAGACTGATTTCCAAAACCACTTTGGCTTCCTGCCTCCAATCGAAGTCATCAAGAGCATAATTGACTCAGTGGTAGGAAAAGGCAAGGCTGTCATTGATGAAGGCACTCGTCCATTGGATGGACAGTTTTGCAAAGCTGCTCCCTTCTCCACCAATGATGACACTGCAACTCAGGAATCCAAAGCAAAGGCCTCAGCTCACAAACCTCAAGAGTCTGCCCCTCGTGTAATGACTGATCGCGAGCTGCTAATAAGTCTTCATCAGAAGGTCGATCGCAATCACAAGTGGGTGAAGCGTCAACTTGGTTACATTGTGCAAAACATGACTATGACATAGAACACTGTGAAAAGGAATCACTACTATGTGCATGAAAACCTCAACCGCACTTGGGCCATATTGTCTCACCTCAAGTCTTCTGAAGAACTGAATGAGCTAGATCTTGATGAACATCCTGACTGGGCTCGTCAACCATAGAAGAAATTCAAGAAAGTCCAAGTTCCTCTGATGGTCACAAGTTCATATTCTTCATCTCGAGAGCGCGATGAGGATGAAGACATTGACAACACTATGGTAGGCCCTGCATCGACAAACCACCCCGACAACGATGACGCTCCTTCCTCACTAACACGATGAAATTCTTCAAAGGGGCGTTAGTCCTCATTTTTTGTCCCTTTTGGTCTTCGATGACAAAGGGGGAGAAGATTTGAGTTAGTCTTCAAGCAGGTATCTATATATGGGCTATTTTTGTTTAAGTTACAACTCTCGCTCTTCTGAAGCTTTTGTTGATTGAGTTGTAAACTTAAGTCCGATGTTGGTCTGACACTTTTGAACTATTTCCTCGCATGTTTATTTCCTCAAGTACTTTAATGCATACATGCTGAATTTCGTCAGACACCATTTTCCTCACGCATTTCAAATTCTTCATATCATATGTTCAAATGCGTGTATGAATTGCAAGATATAGGCAGAGTTCTCCATGTTTTAACCTGCCATGTGCATTTGCAGTCCAAAGCAAATTCCTCAAATATGCACATCATCAGGGGGAGTTCTTCTATATCATGCAATCAAATTCCTCAAACTTAGTACTTTCACTTCATATGTTTATCCCTGTTGAAAACTTAACCTATTTGTCATCAATCACCAAAAAGGGGGAGATTGTTAGTGCATCTAGTGCCCCTTAGTGATTTTGGTGTATTGAAGACTTATAGGTTAAGGCACTAATGTGTTTGTGAGTGTACACAGGCTCTATAAGTCGATGAGGAGTTTGATATATCCGGAGATTATCGACCCCTAAAAATGTATGTCTTCAAGTAAAGACTTTGCTGAAGACTTTGTGAAGACTTTGAAAATGAAGAAGTTGGTGTGACCTTGAAGATATGAACGAGGAATATGAACCGTGAAGACTTTTGTTTTCGTAGTTTCATTTCCTTATTTGAGTCATAGGAAACACCGTACTGTTAAAGGGGGCCGAGGTAATACCAAGGAAAATTTCCAATTGATGCTCAACTCCAAAATCCTCAACCTATACAATCCTTCGAGTGAAGCCTTTGGAAATATCTTACGGTTCAGACAAGTTCTTCAGTGACAGAGACGAAGTTCTTCTGGTCTCTGAGGAAATTGATCTAACTGAGGAGTTTGGATTTCGCCAGTGCGAATTGCCTACAAGTGAGGAACATGATAAGCCTAAGGACTTTCATAGTTCGAAATTCCAACTGTTGTTGTGCTTAGCGCAAGCTGTCCCCAATCATAACATCCACGTAATGGTCATATCAATGGGGGCATTTATGTCTTATCATGTCGGGTTGCACCCTGGCTATAAATTGCCACCCCACAACCACTAGTTGGTTGGCTGCTTCGAGAGAGAACTGACACTTGTCATTTGAGAGCAACCCATCCCCCGAGGACTTTGAGAGAAAATCACCAGTGAGGAAAAACCCACAACCAAACCACCAAACCCATAGTGATTGAGCATCACTGAAGAAATTCCTATGTGGATCCGACGCTTGTTACCTTTGAGAATTGTGTATCCTCCAGACGGTTAGGCGTCATGGTCTAGTGCTCCTACGGTCAATTGGGGATCACGAAGTGACCTTGGTCTAGAGCATCCAACAGTAAATTATGGATCACTGGGTGACCAGTTTGTGAGGTTTTGGAAGTCTACCCTGAAGACTTACCACGAGTGTTGGGCGAGGACTGTGTGACCTTAGCTCAAGGAGAATACGGTAAGGACTGTGTGTCCTGGGACTATGTGTCCTTTGGTTTAAATACCATGCCGTTCCAAACTAGACGTACGACTGTCACAGTAGTTGGAATTGGGTCATCAAACCATTGTCTTGATCGAGCAATCTGGTTCTATTTACTCAACCCCTCTGTTCCTCATATACCTGTTGATGAAATTGATTGTTACTGTTTGAAGAATTTGACTGAAAACTTTCACAAATTCCTCACCTCAAATTCTTTAAGTTACCTTGTTCATCACTGCTTATCCTGTATCACGCTACTTACTATTTGTGCATATTTCATTTCATCATGAAGACTATGCTGTTACTATGTTCCTCATGCACTTGAGTACTTATTCCGCTACTAGTTATTCATCACATTTCAAATTCCTCAAAGTTGAAATTCCTCAAGTGATGAATTTGTAAAAATCGCCTATTCACCTGCCCTCTAGTCGATATAACACACTTTCACTCTCCTACTCTAGTTGGATCGGATTCGACAAGGCGGTCCTTGAGAATGTTGAATAGCAATTTGTGTATCACCGTTATGGTTTTGTGTAGGTAAGAATCGTTCCTGCTAGATACCTATAGTAGCCACGTAAAACATGGAACAACAAATATAGGACGTCTAACTTGTTTTTGCAGGGTATGTTGTGATGTGATATGGCCAATTACATGATGAGATATATGTGATGTATGGGATGATCATGTTTTTTTATAGAATATCACTGCTTGCATGTCGATGAGTACGGCAACCGGCAGGAGCTATAGGGTTGTCTTTAATTTATTTTCACCATTTTTTGCTTTCCTTTGTTGCTATGAGTTAGCAATAGTCATAGAAGCAACAGTTGGCGCGACAACCTCATGGCGACACATTGATGGAGATCAAGATGATGGAGATCATGGTGTCATGCCGGTGACGATGGAGATCATGTTGTCATGCCGGTGACGATGGAGATCATGCCATTGCTTTGGAGATGGTGATCAAAAGCACAAGTTCATGGCCATATCATGTCACTTATGATTTGCATGTGATGTTAATACTTTTATGCACCTTGTTTTGCTTAGGACGATGGTAGCATTATAAGGTGATCCCTCACTAAAATTTCAAGATAAAATTGTGTTCTCCCTGAGTGTGCACCGTTGCGGAAGTTTGTCGTGTCGAGACACCACGTGGTGATCGGGTGTGATAGACTCTACGTTCACATACAACGGGTGCAAGCTAGTGTTGCACGTGCAGAACACTCGGGTTAAACTTGACGAGCCTAGCATGTACAAACATGGCCTCGGAATACAAGAGACCGAAAGGTCGAACATGAGGCATATAGTAGATATGATCAACATGAAGATATTCACCATTGAAACCACCTCATCTCACGTGATGATCGGACTTGGGTTGGTGAATTTGGATCATGTGACACTCGAATGACCTGAGGGATGTCAATTTGAGTGGGAGTTTTTTAATATGATTAATTAAACTCCTTATCAAGAACATAGTCTAAAGTTGTCTTTGCAAAATTATATTGTAGATCAATAGCTCGCGCTGTAGCTCCCTGTGTTTTTAGTACGTTCCTAGAGAAAACAGAGTTGAAAGATGATGGTAGCAATTATGCGGACTAGGTCCGTAAACTGAGGATTGTTCTCATTGCTGCACAAAAGGCTTGTGTCCTTGATACACCACTCGGTGCACCCCCCTCTAGCGTCGTCTATGGATGTTGTGAACATCTCACAGGCACGTTGTCATGACTACTTGATAGTTCAGTGCGTAATGCATTACAGCTTAGAATTGAGGCTCTAAAGGCGTTTTGAATGTCACGGAGCATATGAGATGTTCCAAGATTTGGAATTGAGATTTCAGGATCGTGCCCATGTTGAGATGTATGAGACCTCCAACAAGGTTCGTTGCCTGCAATATGAAGGAGAATAGCTCAATCAGTGAGCATGTACTCGGATTGTCTGGGTGCTACAATCACTTGAATCGAGTGGGAGTTTATCTTCCATATAAGATAGTAATTGATATAGTTCTCCAAGTCATTGCCACCAAGCTGCTAGAGCTTCGTGATGAACTATAACATGCCAGGGATGGAGAAGATGATCCCTGAGCTGTTCGCGATGTTTGACACTGCGAAGGTAGAAATCAAGATGGAGCGTCAAGTGTTGATGGTTAGTATAACCACTAGTTTCAAGAAGGACAAGGGCAAGAAGGGAAAACTTCAAGAACGGCAAGCTAGTTGCCACTCCAGTGAAGAAACCCAAGGTTGAACCCAAACCCGAGACTGAGTGCTTATATTATGAGGAGAAGGGTCACTAAAGCGGAACTACCCTAGATACTTGATAGATAAGAAGGCTAGCAACGTCAACAGAAGTATATTTGATATACATTTTATTCATGTGGACCTTACTAGTACTCCTAGTAGCACGTGGGTATTAGATGTCGATTCAGTTGCTAAATGTTGGTAACTCGAAATAAAAGCTACGGAATAAATGGAGACTAGCTAAGGTCAAGGTGACGATGTGTGTTGGAAGTGTTTCCAAGGTTGATGTGATCACCATCACACGTTCTCTCTACCTTCGGGATTAGTGATGAACCTAAATAAATGTTATTTGGTGTTTGCATTGAGCATGAACGTGATTAGATCGTGTTTATTGCAATACGGTTATTCATTTAAGTTAGAGAATAATGGTTATTCTGTTTACATGAATAATACCTCCAAGGTTCATGCACCCAATGAGAATGGTTTGTTGAATCTTGATCGTAGTGATACACATGTTCATAACATTGATGCCAAAATATGCAAAGTTAATAATGATAGTACCACATACTTGTGGCACTACCGCTAAATGTCATATTGGTGTAAAGCACACGAAGAAACTCCATGCTGATGGATCTTTGGACTCATTTGATTTCAGTCTGTTGAGACATGCAGACCATGCCTCATGGGCAAGATGACTAAGACCCGTTTTCCGGTATGATGGAGCGGGCAAGTGACTTATTGGAAATAATACATGTTGATGTACGCGGTCCAATGAGTGCTGTAGCGAGCTGTGGATGTCATTATTTTCTTACCTTCACTGATGATTTGAGTAGATATGGGTATATTTACTTAATGAAGCACAAGTCTATAACGTTTGAAAAGTTCAAGCAAATTCAGAGTGAAGTTTGAGATCATCATGACAACAATATCAAATGTCTACGATATGACGGTGGAGGTGAATATCCGAGTTATGAGTTTGGTATACAACTTAAGGCAATGGGGAAGTTGTTTCAGGACTGACGCCACCTGGAACACCATAGTGTGATGGTTTGTCCGAACGTCATAGTCGTGCTCTATTGGATATGGTGCGTACTATGATGTCACTTATTGTTTTGCCACTATCATTTTGGGGTTATGCATTAGAGACAACTACATTCACTTTAAATAGGGCATCATCTAAATCCGTTAAGATGACACCGTATGAATTATGGTTTGGCAGAAAGCTAAGCTGTCATTTCTCAAAGTTTGGGAATGCGACCTTTATGTGTGATTAGCTCGAACCAAACGCGGAAAAGTACATCTTCATAGGATACCTAAGGAAATAGTTGGGTATGACTTCTATCTCATATTCGAGGGAAAAGTGTTTTTGCTAAAAATGGATCCTTTCTTGAGAAAGAGTTTCTCTTGAAAGAATTGAGTGGGAGGAAAGTAGAACTTGATGAGGTTGTTGAACCGTCACTTCAGTTGGATAGTAGCACAACATAGAAGGATGTTTCTGCGACGCCTACACAAAGTGAAGAGGAAGAAAATGATGATGATCATGAAGCTTCGGATCAAGTTACTAACGAACCTCGTAGGTCAACAAGGACTCGTACCGCCCATGAGTGGTACGTCAATCCTGTCTTGGAGGTCATGTTGTTAGACAACAATGAACCTACGAGCTATGAAGAAGCGATGGTGGGCCCGGATCCCGAAAAATGGCTAGGATCCATGAAATCTGAGAAAGGATCCATGTATGAAAACCGAGTATGGACTTTGGTAGACTTGTCCGTTGAACGGCAGGTCGTTGAGTACAAATTGATCTTTAAGAAGAAGACATACGCTGATGGTAAATGTCACCATTTATAAAAGCTTGACTTGTCGCAAAGAAGTTTCCGACAAAGTTCGAGGAGTTTACTACGATGAGACTTTCTCACGCGTAGCGATGCTAAAGTCTGTTGGAATTATGTTAGCAGTTACTGCATTTTTTAATTATGAAATCTGGCAGATGGATGTCAAAACATCGTTTCCTTAACGGTTCCCTTGGGGAAAGGTTGTATATGATACAACCAAAAGGGTTTGTCAATCCTAAGGATGCTAAAAGGTATGCAAGCTCCCGTGATCCTTCTATGGCTAGAGCAAGCATCTCGGAGTTGGAACATATGCTTTGATGAGGTGATCAAAGTTTTTGGGTTTATACAAAGTTTATGAGAAACTTGTATTTACAATAAAGTGAGTGGGAGCACTATAGAATTTCTGATAAGTATATGTGGTTGACATATTGTTGATCGAAAATAATCTAGAATTTTTGGAAAGCATAAACGGTTGTTGAAAAGAGTTTTTCAAAGGAAGACCTCGATAAAGCTACATAATTGTTGGGCATGGAGATCTATAGAGATAGATCAAGGTGTTTGATAAGACTTCCAATGAGAACATACCTTGACAAGTTTTTGAAGGAGTTCAAAATGGATCAGTTAAAGAAGGAATTCTTGTCTGATTTGTAAGGTGTGAAGTTGAGTAAGACTCAAAGCTCGACAACGGCAGAAGAAAGAGAAAGGACGAAGGTCATCCCATATGCCTTAGCCATAGGCTCTATATAGTATGCCATGCTGTGTATCGTACCTGGTGTGTGCGCCTTGCCATGAGTCTGTCAAGGGGTACAAGAGTGATCTAGGAGTGGATCACTGGACAGCGGTCAAAATTGTCCTTAGTAACTAGAGGACTAAGGAAATATTTCTTGATTATGTAGGTGATAAGGAGTTTGTCGTAAAGGGTTACGTCGATGCAAGCTTTAACACCAATCTGGGTGACTCTTAGTAGAATTCCAGATACGTATAGTGGAGCAGCCATTTGGAATAGCTCCAAGTGGAGAGTGGTGGCAGTATCTATAGTATGACATAGGGATTTGCAAAGAACACGCGGATTTGAATGTCGCAGACCCGTTGACTAAAACCTCTTTCACATGCAAAACATGATCGAACCCTAGAACTCCCGCATGCATAGGGAGTCTTTCCTTTTTCTTGCACATGTGGCAGCGGTGGACAAAGGCGCCCGCTCCCACGCGAATCCCACACTCCACGTGAGTGCTATTCTTTTTCTTTTACTAGCTGTGAATCACATATTGTAAGTTGCCGCGCGAGTGCCGGACAAAGGTACTTGCACGCCAACACGAAACATTTCACTATTTCCTATAGTAGCAAACCGGACCACCGTGGTCCCCACAACATGCATCTGTTTTTCCACTTCTTCTTCTTCTTTTCTTCTTTTGTCTTTGCCACATGGACCTTCGTCGAAATGTATACAATATGGACGTGTTTGATTGTGAGTATACATCTCAACCATGTCATCGTGAGAAGAATTTGACTTGTTCTGTTGTGTGTGTATATTGTTTGTCCTGCATAGCATGAATCTCAAAACACCTCACATGTAGGCCTGTTAGGAACCGTCGACTCGACATTTTCTAGCAAGTAATGATCACCGGAAGCAGGGAAGGGGAATGCGGCGTGAAGCTCATTCGACCACGAAGATGGCCCGGGGTGAAACAAGAACGCAAGACCCTTTAATATAAATTTGAAAATATGATTCAATACATATATTATACATGAAATGCCCCTTATTTGTCACAAGATTACCCTAGTTTCTTTTTTTTTCTTCGCGGGTATGCTAGTTTCTTTGTTCATTAGTAAAATTAGGTTCCTCGTATATACATACTACTCTCTCCATATTTTAATATATAAGACAATTTTAAAGTTCAATTTGAACTGCAAAGATGTCTTATCACATGAATTAAACATGAGATCATAGTCACCCACATTGTTATCATTTGTATTGATGTCAATATTATCTTTAGTAGGATCCTATCTTCTAGACTAAAATTTGTTAATTGTGTTGGAAATATGCCCTAGAGGTAATAATAAATTAGTTATTATCATATTTCCTTGTGCATGATAATCATTTATTATGTATGCTAGAATTGTATTGGTCGGAAACTCACATACATGTGTGGATACATAGACAACACCATGTCCCTAGTATGCCTCTAATAGACTAGCTCGTTAATCAAAGATGGTCAAGGTTTTGTAGCCATGGACATGAGATGTAATTTGATAACGGGATCACATCATTAGGAGAATGATGTGATGGACAAGATCCAAACTATAAACATGGCATATGATCGTGTTAGATTATTGCTATAGTTTTCTGCATGTCAACTATCTGTTCCCATGACCATGAGATCATGCAACTCACTGACACCAGAGGAGTACCTTGTGTGTATCAAACGTCACAACGTAACTGGGTGACTATAAAGGTGCTCTACAGGTATTTCTGTGTGTGTGTGAGTGGGCGTGGATCAAGACTAAGATTTGTTACTTCATGTGACAAAGAGGTATCTCAAGGCCCACTGGTAATACAACATCACAATAAGCCTTGCAAGAAAAGTGACTAAAGAGTTAGCCACATGATCTTGTATTACGAAATGAGTAAAGAGACTTGCCGGTAACGAGATTGAACTAGGTATAGAGATACCGACGATCGAATCTCGGGCAAGTAACATACGGAAGAACAAAGGGAACAACATACGGGATTAACTGAATCCAGGACATAGAGGTTCAACCGATAAAGATATTCATAGAATATGTAGGAGACTATATGGGCATCCATGTCCCGCTATTGGTTATTGGCCGTAGAGGTGTCTCGGTCATGTCTACATAGTTCTCGAACCCACAGGGTCTACACACTTAATGTTTGGTGACGATATAAGTCTAGTTGAGTTGTTATGTTGGTGACCGAAGGTTGTTAGGAGTCTCGGATGAGATCCCGGAAATGACGAGGAGCTCCGAAATAGTCCGGAGGTAAAGATTGATATATGGGATAATAGTGTTTGGTCTCCGGAATGGTTCTGGAATTCATCGGAAGGGGTTTCGGATGTTTCCCGAAATGTTCGGGTACGCGAACACTTTATTTGGGCCAAGGGGTAAAACCCACGAGGATTTAGGAAGGTGCAAAGGAGTTTTGTGGAGGCCAGGGGCCAGACGCCAGGAACCCTGGCGTCTGGGCCCAGACGCCGAGGACCCTGGCGTCTAGTCCTAGAGTCTGAGGAGGACACTTGCCTTGCGGGCCAAACCAACTTTGAGGATGCTCTTTCTCCACATTTCAAACCCAGGGCTCAACATATAAATAGAGGGGCAGGGCTAGCCATCGGAACACATCAATATTTCCCCAAGCCGTTGTCCAGCAACCCTGTCCCCTCTAGTTTATCCTCCGTCATAGTTTCCATTGTACTTGGCGATGCCCTACGGAGGTTGTCCTCCACCACCACCGTCACCATGCCGTTGTGCTGCCGGAACTCATCTACTACTTCACCATCGCTCGCTGGATCGAGGAGGTGGAGGTATCAGCAATCTGTACGTGTGTTGAACACGGAGGTGACGTCCGTTCGGCGCTAGATCGTGATTGGATCGCGGGATGACTTGCTATTTGGATGGCAAAGCCGTTCGACTACTTCAACCCGGTTTCTTAACGCTTCCACTTAGCGATCTACATGGGTATGTGGATCCGATCTCTCCTCTCGTAGATGCTCATCTCCTAGATTGATCTTGATGAATCGTAGATTTTTTTTGTTTCCCGTGCAATGTTCCCCAACATATTGCTCTGCAGCAACTACCACTGACCGGTAGTGGATTTCCTGAAATGCTTGTTCCCTTATAAAGTAATCAATGGATCCTGGTTCTGATTCTATTAACGCATGTATATTGATACGGGGCAAGCCCGTGTGTGTCGATCTTTCATGAATTGGAGGGGATTCCACGAAGAACACGAAGAACACGGGGAAGAACAAGGATAAATCACAAGAGGAAACACTCAAGAACAAGCCCAATCACACATCCACTAGACTCACCACACACAAGATCAACAAAGGTACATGAACAACAAAGGGAAAGAAGGATACATGGTAGAGTTCATCCCAAATCCCATGGGGAGATGGGGCCTTGATATCCTGGAGGATCCTACCTCATGAGGGGCCTTGACATCCACTAGGGGATCTTCTCTCATAGAGGCATATACTCCATGGGAGAGGTAGTGGAAAGAGCTAGGCTCAACTTACTAAGAGCAAAACCATAGCTAACCCTAGAAAGGAGGAGGAGGGGTCCCTTATATAGTGCTAGTGGATATAGGGGGGAGAGAGAGAGGTTACATGGGCCTTTGGCCCGTGTCTGCCCGCACATGGGTCAGATGTCCGGGGTTGGGGCCGGATGTCCGGGGCTTGGGCGTCTGGCTTCACTCGAATCGGGACTCCTCGCACTAGATTTCCGGGCACGGGCGCCAGATATCCGGCCGGTCTTGTTGCGCCAGATGTCCGGGGGTCGACCGAATGTCTGGGCCCTGTAGCTTCAGCTGCAGCTTGCCCTTGGCGCCAGAGGGTTCTCCAGGGGCTAGATGTTCGGGGTGGATTCCGGATGTCCGGGGCCTGGGAGGTGGCTTGGCCTTCTTCCGTCGTCGCTTCCATGCTTCCCTCGCGGATGGTGTAGTTGTTCCATGACACTTGCACTTCTCCTCGTCATCCGTGAAGCTCCGACAATACCTATGTATGCACATGGGGGGAGTGTCAAGTAGTATACCATCCTCGAAGGGGTTAAGTGAACATGTGTAAAGGAGATGATTCACCTTTATGTATGTGAAGTAGTTGTGGCACGTGACACTTGCCAAACGGACTCTCCTCTTGGTGATGTCCATTGGATGCTCCACATCATCCCCTCCCCCTTGGGAAATATCCGACCTCGGATCAAAATCCAGATCACCATGGGAAGGATATGGTGTCGCCTTGTAGAAGTGGACGATCACCAAATGCTCATCATCATCAAGCTCGCAATGGGCACTCTCCAATGTTGCACCAACTAGCAATTCCTTCAAAAGGAGCAAAGACGACAAACACTTGGAAAAACAAATATGGTTAGCGTTAGTGCAAAACCAAGCATTCAAGTAGTGAATCACCACACAAGTGTTCTCATCATGCATAACATGTGGCGTGACAAGGGATTGTGACATGGCATGTAAGCATACAAATTGATCACAAGCAATGTAATCATGGAAACAAGTATGCCTAGGTGAGGTAGGTATGCAAATATGTGTGACAAAATAATAAGCATCTACCTCATGGTCATAACACATATGCACAAAGCAGTCAACAAATGGTCTATGGTAGGCATAGGAATCATTCACCACACCAAGTAATATGAAGTGTCTAAACACATGGGGCAAGCGCAAGACAATCCAAGCATAATGTGCACATGGTAGAGTGAAGATAGTGAGGCACTCAACACAACAGAAAGAGAAAGTGTTCAACATGTGCGAGGCAATCAATTCAAGCATGTAGAAGGTAATGGGGCATGGCAAATGTGAAGAATGGACATTATTGCAACCAAGCATATGATAAGAGCAAACAATCCACAAGTTGGATGCAACACACAAGGCATATATATCATGAGGCATGGCTAGATGGCAAGCAATATGATCCGCAATACCCATGCTCAAGAAGGATGTCACCTTGAAAACATGCCCTTGTGTGTCCTTCACAATGTGGATGCGCAAGCAAGTGCAATGTAGAAATGGAGCAGTGTAGCATGGCTTGCTCTCAAGAGCTCGAATCGCCAACTCACGTGAAGTGGAGGTTGACATGTAGTCGAAGTATCCTAAACATACACACAACAAAGCAAACAATGTGTGTGCATGGTAGACAAACACATCATCCATCATGATGGTTCTCTTTTCTTACACATAACCTTTAGGATCAAAAGTGCATGAACAATATGATGCAGCAATGGCTATATTCATGTCACGAGGCATATGGTGCAAAGAAGGAAGGATAGCATGCTTCACATGAAAGATGTAAAAATATCCAAGAATATGAGAGAAATCTATGGGGGCAACCTCATTAGCAAAATTAATAACAATGTTACACTCAATACATGGCAATAGCGGGAAGGAGGCAACACATGGAGACATATGACAATATGCAATATCAATCATGTGCAAAGCATGGCAATGGTTGTCATCAACCACATAAAAGGGGCACATCAGTGATGCAACATAAGAAAGCATAGTGATCATGTCTTGCAAGCTAGTAGTGCGAAGATGCATCATACTAGAGGAAATCATGGGAATCATGTCATATGGGCAAATAGTAGGCATAGACAATGCACATGACATATCGCAAGCACGAGAACAAAACATGATCAATGTATAATTATAGGCATGGGGCACAAAGCAAACATGGTAATAGCTAGTAATATCTCCACCAAGCTTGCAAATACACATACAAATACGAGAGTCATGGTTCAAGTTTAATGCAAAGCATGGGTCACAAATGCATGACAAAGGCATAGAAATGAGCATATCATGCAAAGTGAACATGACAATATGGACAAAGGATAGATAATGCACAGTAAGACATAACCATGTGAGATCCATGTAGAAGAGGTGCGCGTAGCCCTTGCGCGAGGGGAATGGTTGGAGACACATTCCGGTGAATCCCAAAGCATTGGTGCTCTCAGGAGCTCTTTTCGTCAACTCGTGGGATTGTGAGGTTGATGATTGTTCATGAGTACCTACACACAACAAAGACAAAGGAAAAATGGTGTACGCGTGGTATATGTATACGTCACCCGTTAGGATGTGCATGTGCTTGTGTTCGTTAGCACAAAATTTCAGTGCTCAAATAAATGAGATGTATGGTATAGGAATACGTCATCCATCATGCAATTATAGTTATTATGCTCAACATGATTGGGACGCAATTTATAGCAAGTATGTGGCACATGCATTTTATTCATATCAATGGCAATCATATTGTGCACACAAATATGGGGATCATGCAAAGTGTAGGATGTAACACAGTCTCCTAATATGTATGAGGAAACTAAGGGGTCTCCTCATGTGTAATAGCGGGGGCATAATATGGAGAATATGGACAACATCCAAAACAATGCATATTCAAAGCTAGATGGTCATGGCATGTCATATGAGAATTATTGCGCAAATGATGCAAAGGAAGCATGGCAATATCATCACAAGAAAAACAAATGCCAATAACCATGGGTTTGTCATCTATGCCATATGAGCAAATGGGATTTACATTTATGGTGTATGCATAGTCACTATGGTGAGATTGCAAATATGCAATATAGGAAATTTCACGCATATCATATGAAAAGTGTAGCAGATTGTTAAACATGATGTGACCAATATAATTTTCACATGTTATCCTATGGAGTATAGCATCACAACTAGGTAAGTCAACATGCTCATCATCATATTCATCATAAATAGGGGCACATCTAAGCATGAAGAAGACATAACATATGAAGTATGCATACGGTGATCAAAATCATGCAAGCAATCAATGTCAAGACAGTCCACTAGTGGGACAAGAGCATCACCTTCACCTATGTTACCTTTTTCATTACACTCATGTGGTGTAGGTGAGGTGGGAGAAACCAACTCGTGGTCGTCTTCATCGTGATGGAACCATGTGGGGGGTGCATGATATTCCACCATTGCCATCGTCATTCCCATTGGAGGGATGGAATCGTCGAGGGTGGACACGTCGTAATACATGCGACCTTGTACCAAAGAAAAAGACACAATAGGAGTAGAGGTTAAGTTGTGAGAAATCATGGTGGCCTCACATTCCCTCTCAACTAACTCACTCACTAAATGTTGTGGCTCAATCACTCCCTCTCGGTAGTTGCACTCATACTCACAAATGGTGGAGTCACTCATCTCACTCAAGTGGTGGGGGTTGTGGCTCTCCTCACATGGAAAATGTGGAAACTCATCATATATGGGGATAGTGGTGGTCACACTCTTCCTCTCATTCGAAATGCACTCAATGTCACATATGGTGGAGTCACTCATCTCACTCATGTGGTAGCGGCTCTCCTCACATGGAAATTGGGGCATCACGTCATATGTGGGTGTCGGAGAGATGTAGGTGCAAACGTCTCGTCGTCGTCGTCATTGTGGATGAAGGTCGAAGATGGCACATCATCACTTGCCTCCATGACCGAAGGGAAAATCCCATGCTCGTCCATCTTCCTTGGATGCTTCCGAAGATGGAAGGGTCATCCATGCGTGTAGTTGATCGCCTTGATCTTGGCGTCGAAGCTTGTCCTTGGTGGTGATCTTCGTCTTCACACACTTGTTTCTTCGAAGATGTGCGACTTGAGCGTCTACGCCGTGACAATGATAAAGGGGAATAAGACTTGTAGTTGGCTACCATGTGTCGAAGTTGCTACATGTGTTCCGCCACCATGTCTCTTTTCCGAGCTTCGGAGTGTCGTATGTCGATGGCGAGTCACTCAAGCTTTTGGGTGATGTGGTTGCTCATGTCGATGTAGTCGTCAAATACCGAAGATGATGTGCTTTGCCTAGCCATCACAAGGCTCTAGCAAAGCTGAGTGGGAAATGAGATAAATAATACCAAGATACTATTCCCAAAGTTGGGGATGTATCCTGTTTCACTCAATGTGAATTGAAAGAATAGTGGATTTGGTACCAAACTTGTTCACTCACACCTACAATGTAAAATTTATAGAGTGTCTTGGTTAGGACAAGTGGCACAAAATTCAAGAAAAATGAAGTCCAAGATATTGTAAATGTTGAAATAAATCCAATGGACTCAAAATGCAAAGCAAATGATCACAAATATAGAGGAGGGCAAGAGAGTAACACACGCGGTGGGATAATGGGGCTTGTGGAACTATAGGGATGAGCAAAGCTCATGTCGCATAAACACAAGGAGAGACGCTAGCTTATTGCACGTTTGGGCATGATTCACCACTTGGCACCAATCCTATTTATGCAAGCAAAACGTTTCCTATTCCAAGTATTCTCACACACAAGTATCTCTTTTCATGCTCAACTCTTTGCTTATAAGCTCATGATCTTTCCTTCTTGCTTAGAAGTTTTTTTCTCTTCCTTTCCACTATTCTTATTGAGCCTCAACCCCAAACATATGAGACAAGTATCACAAGATATGCACGGGAGCAAGCAATTGCACTATATGATATTTCCAATGATGCAACAATATGATATTGTATCACTATGGTGCACAAGTTTTCGCGAAGCCCGGCAATACTCGGATAACTAGTCTCAATAGGTATGAAGGTAATCGCAAAGATGGTGGGGCTATCAAGATGTAATGTCAAGGAAGGAAAAGTGTATGATGGAATGTATACCTTCGTCACACTTAACCTTTCACGAAGTCGGGGTAAACCGGCCTTGCTTCCGGTTGAAGATGGTCTCAAAGGATGGATGGTCGTCATCGATGTCGAATATCGGTGGTCGATGTAGATGATGGACCGACACAAGTCACCGGTGATTGATGAAGAAGTAACCCTCCCTAAGTAGCCTAAAAACCTTAGGAGACTCAAATCACAACTCAAGCAACCACAATTGCAAATGGAACTAAAATGGGTTAGGTTGCGGAAATCCATTGTGGAATTGCAGATGATATGGTGGAGGGCCTAGGCAAACTTGCCAAAAATTGAAAAATATAATGGTGTCAAATGATGGTGGAACTAATTTTGTTATATGGTGGATGTCAATAGCTAAAAAACGAGCTAAAGAACGCCTAAATCAGAGTCCGGATGAATTAGTTATGGCCGAAACGGTGAAACAGGAAAGCTGAAATTCCCATGGCCGGATATCCGGGGGCTTATGCCGGAAATCCAGGACACGTGTCCAGAATCGCCCGATTTTTATGCTCCACGGCCCGGATGTCCGGCCTTAGGCCCGAATGTCCGGCCCGACGATTCCAGATTGAGATCTGGGGCTCGGGAACTCGATTTGGGGCGGAAATTGGTGATTCAAAAGCCAAAATTTGATGGGGAAAAGGTGGAATTTGTGCTAGGAATGCAAAGGAAGGTAGATCCACTTGCCAAACACCAAATCCACGGATCAAATCAACAAAAACTCACAAGAACAACAAATCACAAGAAAAATTTTGGGACTGTTTTTGCGGGGAATTTTCGAAATTGGGACGAAATCAAACAAAATTAGGCTAGAAAACAAAGTGGAGGACTCCAAATTCGTGAGAAACGTGGCTCTAGATACCAATATGATACGGGCAAGCCCGTGCGTGTCGATCTTTCACGAATTGGAGAGGGATTCCACAAAGAACACGAAGAACACGGGGAAGAACAAGGAGAAATCACAAGAGGAAACAATCAAGAACAAGTCCAATCACACATCCACTAGACTCACCACACACAAGATCAACAAAGATACATGAACAACAAAGGGAAAGAAGGATACATGGTAGAGTTCATCCCAAATCCCATGGGGAGATGGGGGCTTGATATCCCGGAGGATCTTCCCTCGTGAGGGGCCTTGACATCCACTAGCGGTTCTTCTTTCATAGAAGCATCTACTCCATGGGAGAGGCAGTGGAAGGAGCTAGGCTCAACTTACTAAGAGCAAAACCATAGCTAACCCTAGAAAGGAGGAGGAGGGGTCCCTTATATAGTGCTAGTGAAGATAGGGGGGAGAGAGGTTACATAGACCTTTGGCCCGCGTCTGCCCGCACAGGGGCCGGATGTCCGGGGCTTCTTGGGGGGCCGGATGTCCGGGGCTGGGGCCGGATGTCCGGGGCTTAGGCGTATGGCTTCGCTCGAATCGGGACTCCTCGTGCCGGATTTCCGGGCACTGGTGCCAGATATCCGGCCGGTCTTGTGGTGTCGGATGTTCAGGGGTCGACCGGATGTCCGGGGCTGGGGCCGGATGTCCGGGGCTTGGGCGTCTGGCTTCGCTCGAATCGGGACTCCTCACGCCGGATTTCCGGGCACGGGCGCCGGATATCCGGCCGGTTTTGTGGCGTCGGATGTCTGGGCCGTGTAGCTTCGGTTGCAGCTTGCCCTTGGCGCCAGAGGGGTCTCCAGGGGCCGGATGTCCGGGGTGTAGGCCGGATGTCTGGGGTCTGAGAGGTGGCTTGGCCTTCTTCCATCGTCGCTTCCGTGCTTCCCTCGCGGATGGTGTATTTGTTCCATGACACTTGCACTGCTCCGTGTCATCCGTGAAGCTCCGACATACCTATGTATGCACACGAGGGGAGTGTCAAGTAATATACCATCCTCGAAGGGGCCAAGTGAACACGTATAAAGGAGATGATTCACCTTTATGTATGTGAAGTAGTTGTGGCACGTGGCACTTGCCAAATGGACTTTTGTCATGGTGATGTCCATAGGATTCTCCGAATCATATATGTTTTTCATTTTTTATCACAATCAGATGCATACCTTTGTAGATTACATGCTGGTGTTGAAACTAAAAGAATATTAGGCAATTGAAAATTGGGACAAAGACATGAACATACTAGATCAATCCAACAAAATCTCTGCAATTATCCTAGAAAATTATGGTAAAATCACTACCTTCTCTTTGCTACGTGGGAACTGAGGAGTGGGTGTGTCTACCTCTCCGATGGAGTTGTGTGGTTGTGTCATGGGAATCACGCCGACAGGAGGCAGCGCTGCTGTTCATGGCAGGATCTGGGCGGTGGCGATGAGGCATCAGGGGAGTCAGTTGCAACCTGATGAGCGACGCAACCGCGAGAGATCCAATTGCTAGTGGATTCTTGGTCTACCCTCTCTACTGCAATGCCTCTGTTAGGTTTTTAGGGCCAATGCCTCTGTGTGATACATACAGGAAGTTCCCGATTCGATTGGGATCGATCGATGCTTAGCCTCAGGCCCCTGCTCTCATGAACTCGGTCAAGGCCCAGTAGGATTGTTTTTACCACATCAGAATAGAGATCCGAGCCTAGGAAGTACGTACCTGGTGGGGGCCCCCACCAAATCAGGGGCCTGGGTTAGTCGCCCCCTCTGCCCCACTCAGGTCCGGGCCCAAGACAATGCAAACACAAGATGTTAGTCAATCCATTATCTCGTTTAATAGCCAGTTCTTGATGTGCTATGTCGAGGACTCCCAGCCCCTATCGAGGATCAGATGACTCCTGATTCGAATGTATTCCAAGGTGAAGGCATGGGCCATCCTTTTGTGCTTACTTCGTTTGTGCTTGTTATGCCAAAGGGTGTTGCCTCCGTTGCACAAACGGTTGTTGCAATGGCAAAGAAGGCCAGTAGGGGGAAAGCATGAAGTGGTAGCCGTTCATGTCAAGTCTTTTGCTTAACAAGATGTGTGATCTCATATTGAGTGGGGTTAGGACTAACAAGGGCTTCAAGGAGGTCTACTCGAACACCGTTGAAAAAGCAGGTATTTGAGTTATGTGGCCATGAGACGGTCTACACCCAGTTCTAGATAGATCCAAGTGTCCAGGCTCAGAAACCTTTGAGGCACCTAATGTGATTAAACCACTTGCTTGATCCTTCTGGAGGCGAAGCACTACCAAGGACACATCACGGTTAGCTCACGTCCCCCATGTTTAAGCATTTAACCATTGTCTTCTCGCAACTAACAACGTTGTGTTTCTTTCTTAGGACCACACGAAAGATGTGGAGGTTCTTAACACACCCATCCAGGACAACAACTAGATGCAACATCTTCTCCTTTGGCTAGTAACCGACAAGCATGCTATGGGCTTCGGTGAGCCACTTGGTTCGCCCATGCCTGGGTTCGCAGATACCCAGGAGTTAGAGAACCTCATCCTTGATGGTTCTGATAAGGGCGATAAGGGCCTTGAGCACGTCCCTATGCTTGGTAGGAAGAGGAAGAGTGTCGAGTTGATGGAAGACAATATTAGTGTCTTCACCAGCATGACTGAAGTCGTCAAGGAGGTGGCAACCGCCATAAGGGAGAGCAAGTCAATCGACGCCCACACTGGTCTATATACCACCGCCATGGACCAAGGTGGCTTGCCCTAGGAGGCTGTGATGGATGTTTTGAGCCACCCACTGAACAACACAGCCTAGGATGTTGGGTTTTTTGCCACAACAAACGCTCACATGGTGCTCTGGCTTAGGAGCCGGATGGGCAAACACTATAACTTGTGATGTCTTTGGTGGTGGTGACCATGTGCATGATCCTTGACGGAGATGACGATGACGACATATATTTTGTGTAGCTAGGGCTTCAAAACTATTGGTGGTGTGTATAGTTTGGTGAGGTGCTATATACTAAGCTCCCACACTGATGGAGAACTTACGGTGGTAGGATTACACCCTCTTTTGTATATGATGGTAGGATGACACCATAGTAGTGGTAGGGTGAACTTGCCATATCGTATGATCATGCATGCTTTCTTATATTTCATTTCTACTGTGCTTCATTGCTTGCTTATTGAATTGTTGCTCCTCTGCAATGCTAGGACAAGTGGTATGTGGTGTACCATGGGAGGGTTCGAGGGGTTTATAGTTCATGGGAATCATGCAATGAACAAGTGTCAGGTTACAAGAATAGCTGACACAAAGGGTTTACGAGCAGGCATGCGACAATGGATGCTTACTCCAAGTTTGTGCTCAATCAGGCATCCAGTGCTGAATTTGGCAAGGTGGATCAAAAGTTTGGGTAGATGAACTTCATCATCATCCAGTGCGTCGTGATTGCAATGTTGTTTTGTTGGTGTGTAAGGTGTATAAGGTGTAGAAGGTAGGTTCACCATGTAGGGTTCAAGGTTACCACACCTTTTAGTCTGTGTGAAACCAAACACCATGTACTTGCATGATCGAGCATATGCATGGCACCAAGCACCATGCCAAAACCGTTTTACTAATGCAGGCAGCCACGATGAGAGCAACCAAACGAGGTGCGGATGTTTTTTTTCATGTTTTTCCTCAACCATGCCCAAGCGAACAACACATGCAATGCATGCAAATTGAGAGGGACCAACCAAACACACCCTATTATTTCTGAAATAACGTATACAATCCTTTTTTCTTGAACTAGCAACATCACTAGATTGGTGCTATAAAAATGTCAAATAAATAGGTATATTTTTTCGAGCAACCGACAACAACTCTTCTTTTTTATTAAGAAGAAGAGAGCTCAACAGTTAATAATGAAAACGGGTCAAAAATCATTACAGCTGCGACATGCACATATACCAGCCCTGAGGCTGCACCTCACACAAGCTGATGACTCTGCCACCTAAGTGACTACAGATGTGACCCTACAATGCAACATCAAATTACGGAGCTGCCACTCTCACATCCACACCGGCCACAAGGGCGTGCACTAGTCGAGTCGACAACTCTCTCCAAGCGAACATAGTAGACACCCACTATCACCAAATAAGAAATCGCTTCTCTGACTTACTAACCTAGGCAACACACAGACACACACATGCCGCAAGGAAGCACATCAGGCTACCCGACAACTCTGCCACCGAAGCGACCAAAGGTGACACCCTTCTCTGAAGACTGATAACTCGAGCCACCGCTTCGAAGTTTCCATGGACCCCAAGATTGCGCACTATATCTCCTTTTTATTGATCCGGTGTTGGAACAAGAAATAGTATGTTGCGCCTATTTCCCCAGAGGTGACCTTGGATATCTAACCCACGAGAGGAAGATTCACTTGAAGCAATGGTCTCTAGCAAGCTTTTGCCGAAGTGTTATATCAAACTTTTGACTAGATCTACAAGCAAATTGTGATTCAAACACTCATAATAAAAAAAGGTAAGGGTATGAGGTCTTAATGCTTACAACCATGTATCTGAGTTGGGATAAAAATTGATATTAGTTTGTGCTCGCGAAGTCACCCATCAAGAGATGCTTGTTTCATATCAGTGTGGCGGATGTGCCCAAATAACATCTTGCTCGGCACAAGTCCCGCATCAACAAACAATTGTCCTACCGAAGGCCCTATCCGTATCACGAGGTTGCCTAGATAATTAAGATAATAATATCAGATAAAAGAATTGGGTATTTAATGACTAGACATCATGAATCCCCAAGGATATGATCTATGTTACCCTACTAAACCTTACTATCACCGGTGTTTTTATAACACTTCATGTTCCCCTTTTGGGATTAATTGGTTGCAATATGTCTTTCAATGAATGCCTTGTGCGATGCATGATTGCAAGTATGAACTAGAAGAGAGATCACTATGGTGGTGGAGATGGCTATGGAGATGAAAATGGTGGTGGCTAGGGTTTGTGGATGATGAAGATGATGAAGAGGTTCTGGCTGTGCTTGATGCTTCTCCGTTGACATTTCGACGGGGTCCCCTTTATAAAAGTTGTTTAGGTGGAAGATCTACCTTGGTTTTGACGCAAGACATCCACTCATACGAGCTCTTGCGCCGCATGGAACATCATATTTGCCTCTGGTGGCATTCTGGCGCCTCCTGGTGATTGATCGTTCCTCCATTTTCCTCCCTTTCCATTATCCCACGTGATTTCTTCCCATTTTTATCCCATTTCCTATGGAAAAACATTAAAAAGAGGATTTGTGGAATCCTTTGCATTCATTAGTCATTAGTGCCAATATCGGAGCGAATATCTCTCTTTTAGTGAAATATCTCGGTTTAAACCAGGTTGAAATGAGTGTTAAAGTATCACTCATTGTACACCTGGCCGATCAACAACTCTGTCACCCAAGCGATGAAAGCTTTCACCCTTCAATCAAGATGATACCAAAAGCCATCGCTCTGACTTCCACACCGCCCCCAGGATGGGCGCCTCCCTATTGGGAAATCATAGTAGAAAACAAACACAAAATATGTACCAATGTACAAGGACATGATAACTATGAAGATAAAAGAGAAGATTGGTTAATCTCTTTACCAACTTAAACACATAGAGAGATGAGTTGGTGAAGTGTGTTGATGCGAATTCCAGCAACTAGGATTAACCTCCCAAGTGCGAGAACTTTTCTTCCCTCAAACTAGGATCAAAGGCATGATCCCTCTACCGGTAACCATCCATACGAGATCAACACTTCAGCTGGGCTTCGCTATCCAGAACTAAGACATGCCAAAGAACTAGACACGGGGTGCCATTCAATGAGGAAAAATTCCATGGACACACACGCGCGCGCGCGCGCACACACACACGCACGCACGCACATGAAGAGAGAGAGAGAGAGAGGTGGAAAGAGAAGCTACAAGCGACAACCCAACATGGAGGTCGGCTACAAGCGTATGATGTTGGGAAAGCTTCAGTGGACTAGTTTGAACCTTGGAATCTAGAGGACGATATGCAATTTGATGTTGGTCGAGGTGAGGCCAAGCTTGATGACCTATTTAGGGGCTACTAACAGTCTACCGGTCAAGGGATCACTCGCCATGTTAGTTACCAGACTGGTGTGCCGGACTGAGGAACCCTAGGTTGGTTCCATCCCAGTCCACGTTGGGCGGCCCATGAAGCATTATATGAAGAATCCAGAGGACTTGTTGTGCTAGTTGAAGATATTGGAGCCATGGAGGACTCTACCTCCGTCGACATAGCTGGTTAGGATCTGTAACCTAAGGCCCCCGGTATGTTACATAGGCCAGTGCGCATGATAGGTTATAGAGATAATACAATCTCTCGGTGCAATACAGTGTACCTTGTACACCTCTATTGAAAAAACACATAAAAGTAGTAGGGCTTTACCTCCGTCGAGAGGTCCAAACCTGGGTAAAAATTCTCTCCTACTACCATCTAGTCTACTCACTTGTCCGGGAAGCCTTACCAAGGGGTTTGCCAAAATCGTCTCCCGCAAGGGCTACCCCCTGTCACTTTTTTAGACGGGGGGGGGGGGAGGTCACCTTGGAGGATAGGCTCCACCATAAGGGGGAGCACCACCAAAGGCGTTGGCCCCTGTCGGTGTCAAAACTAGCGGATCTCGGGTAGGGGCTTCCGAACTGTGAGACTGGAGTCAATGGTAACAGGAGACGAAGGGAACACGAGTTTACCCAGGTTCGGGCCCTCCTATGGAGGTAATACCCTACATCCTGCTTGATTGTATTGATGATGATAGGGTTTACACAGTTGATCTATCTCGAGATCGTATAGCTAACCTTAGACGAGTTGTTCTCTCTATACCCTAGAACCTTCTCGCTTATATAGATGCCGAGGGTATCCTAGGCTTACACATGGTCGGTTACATGCCGAAGAGATAACACGCCTAACTACAGCTAATAACTTGGAGAATACTCCACGACTCATCGAAGCTTCCATCTGTCGCAGGTGGTCTTCGATCATCCGATGCTCGCCTTGAGGCCCATACAGTCCGGCCCATGAACAATAGGTCGGCTATTCGAGGACACCCTAATCCAGGACTCCCTTAGTATCCCCCGGACCAACCTTCAACGCCGATATATATTTGTTTGATCTCCTTATGTCATTGTGTTCGTCTTGCAAGGCGAGTCCCTCATCCTTCTTCATTCGGCAATCGACCAGTCTTCGGTAAGATCCCAGGCGTCGCGGCCACAGGTTGATTATAATAACTGCGTGAGTTCCTCGACTTTCGCACATCGTGGGTAGGCAAGTGGCCAGCGATTTTTACAATATTACCCTTCCTCCATGGAGTCAGCAACCCATTTAACCAAACAAAATCATGGTTCAGACCACATCTTCTTCTTCCCTCTCATCGAAAGAAACTCCCAGCGGAAGCTCCACGCAAAACATGGCTAACAATCCCAGCTCCTCCGCACGTTTGTATGGCCAGCGCCTAGGGGAGTGGCCCAGCTGTTCCGTCACACTCCTGCAGTTCCGTAATCTGGAGAGACCCAAGTATATCTTCCATCATCAGATCTGGCGGCGACCCGCGTAGGTCTGCTCTCTTATGGTGACGTGGTTTTCGACGAGCGCTTCCCCAATCCCAACAAGGGGGAGCACGTGTGCTTCGTCCCCTTCCTCCTCCGGGGCCTTGGGTTTCCAATCCATCCATTCCTAAGGGGATTACTGGAGTTCTACGGGATCCAACTCCACCATCTGACTCCAGGGTCAATTTCACACATCTCAGGCTTCGTTGCGCACTGCGAGATGTTCTTAGGGTGCGAAGCACATTTCGATCTATGGATGAAATACTTTTGCCTCGTTCCCCGAACTCGGGACAAGACAATCTTAGAGGTTAGTGGGGCCGAAGTATGCTGTATAGCGGGGACGGGGTATCCGGCAGGCACACCAAGGAAATTCGAAGAATGGACCTCGGAGCGGTTCTATATGGAAGATGTCCCCCTGTTTGAGCCAACTCGGACAGGTCTGCCCGAATACTCCGACCTCTTCCTGAAGAAAAGGTACAACTGGCGACCCAAGAGCTTGTCTCAGGAGGAAAGCGCCGAGGTGCAACGCCTGGCCGCAAAGGTGTGAATGCTTGTCCACCACCGATTGACCATGATTGATGTTATGGCCACCGCTATCTCCCGATGTATGCAGCCCCTCCAACAGAGGGTACACCCCCTATGGCGGTACAACGGGACAAGCGACACCACACGCTCCCAGAAATTAGGTCCTGCCAACCCAACAACGTTGGCCGCCGCACTTGCCAACGTGTACAAAGGAGAGCAAGAAGACTTCATTCGTCGTCAAGCAAGGAAGAGTATCCGGCCGACAATCCCATCGAATAGGTAAGCCCTTGTTTTTCAATCATGAAATAGTTAGGGGTTTCATTCCACACTCTATTTGACCGAGGTCTTGGCGTGAACAGGAATGTAGGATTTCACTGAGATAGTCAACTATCCGTCTCCTCAGCCCGAGAACCATTCATGCGACAACGATCCGAGTTTCAACGAGGACCCAGATCTTCTCCTTGACTTTGAAAACAGAGTCTATTTCTAGGACAACATTGTCCAGAGCCCGGTGGCTATCGTAATCGATTACCTTGTGTCATTCTCCATCCCTGTCGTGGGCAAGAAGAAAAGTTCCTCCAGCAAGAGGCCCGCTACCAAGAGCGCCCCGGACGTGCCGGTCCCGACCCCAAGCATCGCCGATCTGCGCACCATGCACCGGCAGTCGAAGCTGCGGCCAAATCCGAGGCCAACCGGGACCCTGCGAGGGAGCCGGTCATGGGAACGAATCCACATGTCCATTCATCCTGAAGGTACATTGTTCGGTTATCTGCTTTATCGCTGCAGTCAGTAGAGTCTCATTTCAGCTCATTTCCAATCTTATCCTACCGAACGGGATAAACGGGTGTCCGGAGACGCCCGAAGCTCCCGGGCCACGACGCATGTGGCTTCTGCTATAGAAGCCCACATGGCCAATCCGGCGCCCACCGAATCCGATGATGGAGTATCCGTCACCAAATCGAAGGTGGAGAGTGCCATGCATCATCAGCACCAATGGGAGGCCATGCGGCACCCACTTTTCTCCAACCAAGAGTTCAACGCCCTACGCTCGGCGGATGCACACCTCGGGGCCGCTCGAGCTGGATTCGGCGAAGCTATGAAGCTGATAACAACCAACATATAGGTAAGCGATCGAATTCTATAGAATCCAAATACTTGTGTAATCCTATTAGCCCTCGAGCCTTATTTTTTTTAGGACAAACGAATTAAGGATCTCCACACTGTTTGACTTCTAACGCAGGCCTCAAAGCAACAGTCCAAGCAATTGCCCAAGGAACTCGAGGAGAGCCATGATAATACCCAAGTGCAAGGAATCAACATAGGAATTTCCAAAGGTGGAAGTGATAAGTATGGAGTGTCGAACCCACAAGGAGCTAAAGGTAAGATTAATATTCTCTCAAGTCCTATCTTCCACCGATACGACTCTACGTACACCGAACGTTTGCTTCCAACTAGAAACGAGAAATAAAACTACTTCGTGGGTATGAAGAGGATATCTTTGCATGGTATCGGAGAACTAAATAGAAAAATAGGTGCTGTTATCATAATATTACAATATATTACAAATAGCGAGTGTGGAGTAATGATGGGTCGGTGTACGGAATTATCCTAGGCAATTGTTAACAAGATCGGAAATCATTACTGCAATTTTATACGAGGGAGAGGCATAATCTAACATACTTTCTCTACTTGGATCATATGCACTTATGATTGGAACTCTAGCAAGCATCCGCAACTACTAAAGATCATTAAGGTAAAACCCAACCATAGCATTATAAGGTATCAAGTCCTCTTTATTCCCATACGCAAACAACCTACTTACTCGAGTTTATGTTTCTATCACTCACGCCACCCACCATAAGCGAGTCATAAGCATATTGCAATACCCTACAGCAAGGATCCCTCATGCTTGTGCGACACGGAGGGCACTATAGGACATCACCAATAATAAAACATGCACTCCAACCAATCTATATCATCAATAAACCCAAAGGACAAAAGTAATCTACTCAAAACATCATAGGATGGCAACACATCATTGGATCATAATATGTACCATAAAGCGCCATGTTCAAGTAGGTGATTACAGCAGGGTGCGGGAGAGTGGACCGCTAAAAGGAGATGATGATGGTGATGAAGTGTTGGGGAACGTTGCATGGGAAACAAAAATTTCCCTACGCACATGCAAGATCTATCCACGGTGACGAGCATCTACGAGAGGGAGAGTGGATCTACATACCCTTGTGGATTGCTAAGCGGGAAGCGTTAAGAAACGCGGTTGGTGTAGTCGAACGTCTTCGCGATCCAAATCGTCGAGCGTCCCGCGATCTCATCACGATCGAACTCATCACGATCCGTCCCGTGAACTCATCACGATCCGTTTGATGATCTTGATCACGATCCGTCCCGTGAACTCATCACGATCCGTCCCACGAACTCGTCATGAACCGTCTCGCGATCTTGATCACGGTCCTTCCGATCTAGCGCCGAATGGACGGCACCTCCGCGTTCAGCACACGTGTAGCTTGATGACGATCTCCACCGTCTTGATCCAGCAAGAGGAAGTGGAGAGGAAGAAGAGTTCATCGGCAGAGTGACGGCGCTCCGGCGATGGTGGTGGAGCAATTCCGGCAGGGCTTCGCCTAAGCACTGCAGAAAACCGATCTAGAGGAGAAACTATGCACTAGAGGAACGGGTAGCACGTGGCTGAAAATTCAGTGCCAAAACCCTAAAATCCTCTAGTATATATAGGAGGAGAGGAGGAGGAGTCTTGGATGCCAAAAAGCCAGCCCTTGGGTCGACCAAAGTGGGGAGGAGAGGAGGACTCCTCCTCCAATCCTACTAGGACTAGGATTCCTCCTTTTTTTGGCCTTTTTCCACCTTTTTCCCTTTGGGCTTTTTTCCCAGCCGCATGGGCCTTGTGTGGGACTTCCACCAGCCCACAAAAGGCTGGTATTTACTCTCCCACAGCCCATGAAGCCTCTTGGGTCGAAATACCCCTCTCGGTGGTCTTCCGGTACACTCCCGGCACTCCCGGTACATTACCGATTAGCCCAAAACTTTTCTGGCAACCAAAATGGGACTTCCTATATATCAATCTTTACCTCCAGACCATTCCGGAGCTCCTCGTGACGTCCGGGATCTCAGCCGGGACTCCGAACAAACTTCGGTCACCACCATACATAGCTCTATCCTACCGAAACGTTACCAAACCTTAAGTGTGCAGACCCTGCGGGTTCGAGAACTATGTAGACATGACCGAGACACCTATACAGTCAATAACCAATGGCGGGACCTGGATGTCCACATTGGTTCCTACATAGTCTACGAAGATCTTTATCGAACCTCTATGTCAAGGATTCAGTTAATCCCGTATGATGTTCCCATTGTACTTCGGTATGTTACTTGCCCGAGAATCGATCGTCGGTATCTCCATACCTAGTTCAACCTCGTTACCAGCAAGTCTCTTTACTCATTCCGTAATACAAGATCCCGCAACTAACAATTAGTCACATTGCTTGCAAGGCTCATTGTGATGTTGTATTACCGAGTGGGCCCCAAGATACCTCTCTGTCACACGGAGTAACAAATCCCAGTCTCGATCCATGCCAACTCAACAGACACCATCGGAGATACCTGTAGACCACCTTTATAGTCGCCCAGTTACGTTGCAACGTTTGATACACACAAGGCACTCCTCCGATGTCCATGAGTTGCATGATGTCATGGTCATAGGAACATATACTTGACATGCAGAAAACAATAGCAATAAACTGACACGATCATATGCTACGTTTGTAGTTTGGGTCTTGTCCATCACATCATTCTCCTAATGATGTGATCCCGTTATCAAATGACATCTCATGTCCATGGCTAGGAAATCTTAACCATCTTTGATCAACGAGCTAGTCCATTAGAGGCATACTAGGGACATGGTTTTGTCTATGTATCCACACATGCATCTAAGTCTCCGATCAATACAATTTATAGCATGGATAATAAACGATTATCATGAACAAGGAAATATGATGATAACTAATTTATTATTGCCTCTAGGGCATATTTCCAACAGTCTCCCACTTGCACTAGAGTCAATAATCTAGTTCACATCACCATGTGATTCGCATTGTTATGAATCTAACACCCAATGAGTTCTGGGGCTCGATTATGCTTTGCATGTGAGAGAGGTCTTATAGTCAACAGGTCTACGACATTCAGATCCGCGTGTACTTTCCAAATTACTATGTCAAACCGTAAACACTCCTACCACACTCTACTTGGTACTATTCCAAATGGCTGCTCCACTATACGTATCCAGATAGCTACTACGAGTCATCCGGATTGGTGTTAAAGCTTGCACCGACGTAACTCTTTATCACCTCCATAATCGAGAAACATCTCCTTAGTCTTTTAGTTACTAAGGATAATCTTGACCGCTGTCCAGTGCTCCATTCCAGGATCACTTTGAAACCTTCTGGCCATACTTATGGCAAGGATGACATCGGGTCTTGTGCACAACATTGCATACATGATAGAGCCTATGGCTGAAGCATAGGGGATTACAATCATCTTTTCTCTATCTTCTGCAGTCACTGGGCATTGAGTCTTACTCAACTTTATAACTTACAAATCAGGAGAGAACTCTTTCTCTGACTCATCCTTGAACTCTTTCAAAATCTTGTCAAGGTATGTACTCATTGAAAGTCTTATCAAACATCTTGATCTATCTTTATAGATTTTGATGCTCAACAATTAGGTAGCTTTATCCAGGTCTTCCTTTGAGAAACTCTTCTCAAACAACCTTTTATGCTTTCCAGAAATTCTACATCATTTCCGATCAACAATATGTCAACCACATATGCTACGAGAAACTCTATAGTGCTCCCACTCACTTTATTGTAAATACAAGTTTCTCATAAACTTTGTATAGACTCAAAAACTTTGATTACCTCATCAAAGTGTATATTCCAACTCCGAGATGCTTGCTTCATTGCATAGAAGAATCACTGAAGCTCGCACACCTTTTAGCATCCTTAGGACTGACAAAACCTTCTGGTTGTATCTCATACAACCTTTCCTTAAGGAAGGAAACAATGTTTTGGCATCCATCTGCCAGATTTCATAATTGAAAAATGCAGCAACTGCTAACATAATTCCAACAGACTTTAGCATCGCTACGAGTGAGAAAGTCTCATCGCAGTCAACTCTTTGAACTTGTCGTAAACTACTTTAAAACAAGTCGAGCTATACAAATGGTAACATTTACCATCCGCGTCTGTCTTCAGTTTAAAGATCCATTTGTACTTTAACGACCAGCCGTCCAACGAGCAAGTCCACCAAAGTCTATACTTGGTTTTCATACATGGATCCTTTCTTGGATTTCATGGCCTCTAATCATTTGTTGGTTTCCGGGCCCATCATCACTTCTCCATAGTTCGTAGGTTCATCGTTGTCCAACAACATGACCTCCAAGACAGGGTTGTCGTACCGCTCAGGAGCAGTATACATCCTTGTCTCCCTATGAGGTTTGATAGTAACTTGATCTGAAGCTTTCATGATCATCATCATTAACTTCCTCTTCAACTGACGTAGGCTTCACAGAAACATCTTTCTGTGCTGCGCCACTTTCTGGTTGAAGTATAGGTTTCAACAACCTCATAAAGTTCTATCCTCCTCCCACTCAACTCTTTCAAGAGAAACCCTTTCTCGGGAAAGGACCCAGTTTTAGCAACAAACATTTTATGCTTGGATGTGAGATAGAAGGTTCACCCAACTTTTCTTAAGGGTATTCTATGAAGATTCATTTGTCCACTTTGGGTTCGAGCTCATTAGATTAAAACTTTTTCCACACAAGCGTCACAGCCCCAAACATTAAGAAATGACAGCTTAGGTTTCTATGAAACCATAGTTCACACGGTGTCATCTCAACGGCTTTAGATGGTGCCCTATTTAAAGTGAATGTAGTTGTCTCTAATGCACAACCCCAAAATTATAGTAGCAAAATGATAAGAGACATCATAACATGCACCATATCCAATAGAGCATGACTATGACGTTCGGACATACCATCACACTATGGTGTTCCAGGTGGCATGTGTTGTGAAACAACTTTCACATTGTCTAAAGTTGTATGCCAAACTCGTAACTAAGATATTCACCTCCACGATCATATCGCAGATACTTTTATCTTCTTGTCACGATGATCTTAAACTTCACTCTGAATTTGCTTGAACTTTTCAAACGATTCAGACTTGTGTTTCATTAAGTAAATATACACTACATCTACTTAAATCATCAGTGAAAGTAAGAAAATAACGATATCCACTTCATGCTACAAGACTCACTGGATTGCATACATCAACATGTATCATTTCCAATGAATCACTTGCCCGCTCCATCCAACGGTTTTTTTAGTCATCTTGCCCAAGAGGCATGGTTCGCATATCTCAACCGATTCAAAATCGAATGAGTCCAAAGATCCATCAGCATGGAGTTTCTTCATGCGCTTTATTCCAATATGACATTTAGCGGCAGTGCCACAAGTATGTGGTACTATCATTATTAACTTTGTATCTTTTGGCATCAATGTTATGAACATGTGTATTACTACGATCAAGATTCAACAAACCATTCTCACTGGGTGCATGACCATTGAAGGTATTATTCATGTAAATAGAATAACCATTATTCTCTAACTTTAAATGAATAACCGTGTTGCAATGAACATGATCTAATCACGTTCATGCTCAACGCAAAAAACACCAAATAACATTTATTTTAGGTTCGTCACTAATCTCGAAGGTAGAGAGAGCGTGCGATGTTGATCACATCAACCTTGGAAACATTTCCAACACACATCGTCACCTCACACTTAGCTAGTTCTCCGTTTATTTCGTAGCTTTTATTTCGAGTCACTAACATTTAGCAACCGAACCGGTATCCAATACCCACGTGCAACTAGGAGTACTAGCAAGGTACACATCAATAACACGTATATCAAATATACTTCTGTTGATGTTGCCAGCCTTCTTATCTACCAAGTATCTAGGGTTGTTCCACTTCAACGACCACTCTCCTCATAATCGAAGCACTTAGTCTCGGGTTTGAGTTCAACTTTGGGTTGCTTCACTGGAGCAGCAACTGACTTGCTATCCATGAAGTTTCCCTCATTGCTCTTGCCCTTCTTGAAACTTAGTGGTTTTAACTAACCATCAACACTTTGACGCTCCTTCTCGATTTCTACCGTCGCGGTGTCAAACATCGCGAATAGCTCAGGGATCATTATTTCTATCCCTGGCGTTTTATAGTTCATCACCAAGTTCTAGTAGCTTTAGTGACAGTGACTTGGAGAACTATATCAATCACTATCTTATCTGGAAGATCAACTCCCACTCGATTCAAGCGATTGTAGCACCCAGACAATCTGAGCACATGCTCAATGATTGAGCTATTCTCTTTCATCTTACATGCAAAGAATCTTGTTGGAGATCTCATATCTCGCAACACGGGCACGAGCCTGTGATCCTAATTTCAGCTCTTACAACATCTCACATGTTCCATGACGTTCAAAACGTTTCGGAGCCTCAATTCTAAGCTGTAATGCATGTCACACTAAACTATCAAGTAGTTATCAAAACGTGCCTGTCAGATGTTCACAACATCTACAAACAACGCTAGAGGGTTTGGTGCACCGAGCAGTGCATTAAGGACATAAGCCTTTTGTGCAGCAATGAGGACAATCCTCAGATCACGGATCCAGTACACAATATTGCTACCATCATCTTTCAACTCTATTTCTCTAGGAACATATAAAAATACAAGGGAGATACAGCGCGAGCAAGTAATCTACAACATAATTTGCAAAGACACTACTGACTATGTTCATGATAATGAGTTCAATTAATCATATTACTTAAGAACTCCTACTCAAATTGACATCCCTCCGGTCATTCGAGTGATACATGATGCAAATTCACCAACTCAAGTCCGATCATCATGTGAGTTGAGGTGGTTACAATGGTGAACATCATCATGTTGATCATATCTACTATATGACTCATGTTCGACCTTTCGGTCTCTTGTGTTCTGAGGCCATGTCTGTACATGCTAGGCTCGTCAAGTTTAACCCGGGTGTTCTGCATGTGCAACACTAGCTTGCACCCGTTGTATGTGAACGTAGAGTCTATCACACCCGATCATCACGTGGTGTCTCAACACGACAAACTTTCGCAACGGTGCACACTCGAGGAGAACACAATTTATCTTGAAATTAAGTGAGGGATCACCTTATAATGCTACCGTCGTCCTAAGCAAAACAAGGTGCATAAAAGGATTAACATCACATGCAAATCATAAGTGACATGATATGGCCATGAACTTGTGCTTTTGATCTCCATCATGAAAGCACCGGCATGATCTCCATCGTCACCGGCATGACACCATGATCTCCATCATATTGATCTCCATCAACGTGTCGCCATTGGGGTTGTCGCGCCCACCATGCTCCTACTACTATTGCTACCGTTTAGCGATAAAGTAAAGCATTACATAGCTCTTAATGATTGACACACATGTCATACAATAATTAAAGACAACCCTATGGCTCCTTCCGGTTGCCGTACTCATCGACATGCAAGTCGTGATAATCTATACATCACATGATCATCTCATACATCACATATACCACATCATGTAATTGGCCATATCATATCACAACATACCCTGCAAAAACAAGTTAGACATCCTCTAATTGTTGTTGCATGTTTTACGTGGCTGCTACGGGTATCTAGAAAGAACAATTCTCATCTACACAAAAACCACAACGGTGATATACTAGTTGCTTTTTAACCTTCTCATGGACCGCCTTTGTTGAATCTGATCCAACTAAACTGAGAGAAACTGGAACCCGCAAGTCATCTATGCAACAAGTTGCGGTCGAGGGGACCGGTCTCTCGTAAGCGTAGGAGTAATGTTGGTCCGGGCCGCTTCATCTCACAATACCTCTGAACCAAAATCCGACCAAGGGAGGAAGCAATCTAAGCATCAACGCCCACAAACCTTTTGTGTTCTACTCGAGATCTCATCTACACATAGACCTAGCTCATGATGCCACTGTTGGGGAACGTTGCATGGGAAACGAAAAATTTCCAACGCACACGCAAGATCTATCCATGGTGATGAGCATCTACGAGAGGGAGAGTGGATCTACATACCCTTGTAGATCGCTAAGCGGGAAGCGTCAAGAAACGCGATTGGTGTAGTTAAACGTCTTCGCGATCCAAATCGCCGAGCGTCCCGCGATCTCATCACGATCCGTCCTGTGAACTCATCACGATCCGTCCCGCGAACTCATCACGATCCGTTTGGTGATCTTGATCACGATCCGTCCCGCTAACTCATCACGATCCGTCCCACGAACTCGTCACGAACCGTCTCGCGATCTTGATCACGGTCCTTCCGATCTAGCGCCGAACGGACGGCACCTCCGCGTTCAGCACACGTGCAGGTTGATGACGATCTCCACCGTCTTGATCCAGCAAGAGGAAGTGGAGTGGAAGAAGAGTTCACTGGCAGCATGACGGCGCTCCGGTGATGGTGGTGGAGCAATTCCGGCAGGGCTTCGCCTAAGCACTGCAGAAAACCGATCTAGAGGAGAAACTATGCACTAGAGGACGGGTAGCACGTGGCTAAAAATTCTGTGCCAAAACCCTAAAATCCTCTAGTATATATAGGAGGAGAGGAGGAGGAGTCTTGGATGACAAAAAGCCAGCCCTTGGGTCGACCAAAGTGGGGAGGAGAGGAGGACTCCTCCTCCAATCCTAGTAGGACTGGGATTCCTCCTTTTTTTGGCCTTTTCCCACCTTTTTCCCTTTGGGCTTTTTCTCCCAGCCGCATGGGCCTTGTGTGGGACTTCCACCAGCCCAAAAAAGGCTGGTATTTACTCTCCCACAGCCCATGAAGCCTCTTGGGTCGAAATACCCCTCCCGATGGTCTCCCGGTACACTCCCGGCACTCCCGGTACATTACCGATTAGCCCGAAACTTTTCCGGCGACCAAAATGGGACTTCCTATATATCAATCTTTACCTCCGGACCATTCTGGAGCTCCTCGTGACGTCCGGGATCTCATCCGAGACTCCGAAAAAACTTCGGTCACCACCATACATACCTCTATCCTACCGAAACGTTACCAAACCTTAAGTGTGCACACCCTGCGGGTTCGAGAACTATGTAGACATGACCGAGACACCTCTACGGTCAATAACCAATGGCGGGACCTGGATGTCCACATTGTTTCCTACATATTCTACGAAGATCTTTATCGGTCGAACCTCTATGTCAAGGATTCAGTTAATCCCGTATGATGTTCCCTTTGTTCTTCGGTATGTTACTTGCCCGAGATTCGATCGTCGGTATCTCCATACCTAGTTCAACCTCGTTACCGGCAAGTCTGTTTACTCATTACGTAATACAAGATCCCGCAACTAACAATTATTCACATTGCTTGCAAGGCTCATTGTGATGTTGTATTACCGAGTGGGCCTCGAGATACGTCTCTGTCACACGGAGTAACAAATCCCAGTCTCGATCCATGCCAACTCAACAAACACCATCGGAGATACCTGTAGAGCACCTTTATAGTCGCCCAGTTATGTTGCGACGTTTGATACACACAAGGCACTCCTCCGATGTCCGTGAGTTGCATGATCTCATGGTCATAGGAACATATACTTGACATGCAGAAAACAACAGCAATAAACTGACACGATCATATGCTACGTTTGTAGTTTGGGTCTTGTCCATCACATCATTCTCCTAATGATGTGATCCCGTTATCAAATGACATCTCATGTCCATGTCTAGGAAACCTTAACAATCTTTGATCAACGAGCTAGTCCATTAGAGGCATACTAGGGACATGGTTTTGTCTATGTATCCACACATGCATCTAAGTCTCCGATCAATACAATTTATAGCATGGATACAGGGGGGTGACCGTGCCCCTAGGGCTTGTGGCCTCCTCGGCCTTCCTCTCAGGTGACTCCTCGCTCCAGTATTTTTTATATTTTCCAAAAATATTCTCCATAAATTTTCAGCACGTTCCGAGAATGTTTATTTCTACACAAAAACAACACCACGGTAGTTCTGCTGAAAACAGCGTCAGTCCAGGTTAGTTCTAGTAAAATCATATCAAAATCATATAGAATTATTGTAAACATGGCATGAATACTTCATAAATTATAGATATGTTGGAGACGTATTAGCATCCCCAAGCTTAATTCCTGCTCGTCCTCTAGTAGGTAAATGATAAAAGAAATAATTTATGAAGTGTGAATGCTAGCAAGTGCACAAGTTTGATCAATGAAAATTCCAATCACTTTTTCTAGCATCAATATGTATCATAAATAGTAGCTCATCTCATAAAACTTCTCATGATTGAGTAACAAGCTATTCACATGTTAAAGTATAGAACAGAAAACTTCTTGAAAACTAACAAACCATATTCCCAGTCATCGAACAATTGCAATTCATCTTATTTTTAGGAAGGGTCTATGTAAAAGATTTGAGTTAGCAAATCCCACATACTCAACTATCATATAGTCTTCCATGATTGCTAGCACTCAAAGCATATTTTTAGAACAAATAGCATCCATCGAACACAGAGAATGATAGGGGCTTAATGTTTCACCTCCCAACTTATTTATCATATAGATAATTGTCAACAATAATAATTCATGATCAAATATATTTGGATGACCATGTATGCTCGGATCTTTCCCCACCACATGATGATTTCCAAGAGAAAAGGTGAAATATAGGAATTGGTGAAGATCACCATGACTCTTGTATAAAGGTAAGTACTAGAAACTAAAAGATAGGCCCTTCACAGAGGGAGGCAGAGGTTGTCATGCGCCTTTTGTTTTTGGATGCGCAAACTCTTAATGTAAAGGAACGTCACGTTGTATTGCCCTTTGTGATAGCAACCTTTATTATGCAGTCCGTCACTTTTATTTCTTTGTCATCACAAATTGTACAATGCTTATTTTCCCTTACAATAAAAGATCTTACATATTTAGGAGAAACTTTTATTGCTTTTTGCACCGATGACAACTTACGTCAAGGATCTTATTCAATCCATAGGTAGGTATAGTGGACTCTCATGGAAAAACTGGTTTAAGGGTGTTTGGGTGCACAAGTAGTATTTGTACTTGGTGTAGAAGTTCTGGCTAGTATGAGGTGGAAGCAATCACCACATGTTGGAGGATCCATAACAATATAACTTCTATGCAAATATACTCAACCATAACTCATCACGTTGTCTTACTTGTCCAACTTCAACTAATTTTCTCAAGTTTGAAAATAATTAATGGGTAATCACAACAATATAATATGTCCAAGATTGTATATTTATATGTGAAATCTCTCTTCCTTCAATATTCTTTCATGAATTGTTCAAGTGACCAATGCGGTGTTTGCTAACTTTCAATAATTTTCACCACCTATACCTATTATTTGTGAAGTCACTACTCCCCATGGGATATGTATATGAAGCATTTTTTATTTCAGATTTACGATATTTAATTCATTCAACTATTTACTCATAGGATATAAGTGAAGCACGAGAGTGAATGACAAACTACTTCAAAAACATAAAAGTGAAGATCAATACAATGTCAATTAGTTAAATAGCCACGTGAGGACTCTCTCTTATTCAAAATTTCAGATCGAAATATTTTATTGAAACATCAAACAAAATAAATATTGCACTCCAAGAATAGCATGCATCATGTGAACGAATAGAAATTTAGGATCAACATAGGCTAACCGATGATTGTCGATGAAGAGAGGTGGGATGCGTAGCATCCCCAAGGTTAGGTACTTGGGACTTCTTGAAATATTTTCTTGGGGTGCCTTGTGCATCCCCAAGTTTGAGCTTTTGTATCTTGCTCGATCCTCTCATATCCCGGTTTCACCTATTCTCAAAAACTTCATCCACATAAAACTCAAAAAGAACTCGTGAGATAGGTTAGTACACATAAGAACAAATCAACACTTCATGTACTGCCCAGACAATTTGCACAATAATTTTCAAACACTAGTTTGTGTATAATATCATTTCCACCATTTATATCTACCAATATAGGCTATGGAAAGTATAGGATAAGTAGATTGCAAAATTATGACAGCAATCTGTCCAAACAGAACAGTCGGTAATAATTCATTAAACTAGTGTACCTATGAGCCTCTAAAAATTATAAACATTTATTACATACTAAGGAATTTATATTATTATACTGTGTAAAATTTTCAGAAACTTTCTACTTTCCAGTAAAATATGAAAATTTAAACACTACAACAAAAGTTTCTGTTTTCTACACAAAACACATAAAACATGCAATGCAAGCATCCTAAGGCAATTCTTGGAACTTTTTATTGAAAAACGAGATTATAAATACCACCTAACAGAGAACAAAAAATAAAATGATGCTCCAAGCAAAACTCATATTATGTGACAAATAAAAATATAGCTCCAAGTAAGATATACCGATAGTGTTGAAGACAAAAGAGGGGATGCCTTCCGGGGCATCCCCAAGCTTAGACGCTTGAGTGTTCCTTTATTTTCACCTTGGTGGTGCCTTGGTAATCCCCAATCTCGGGTTCTTGTCACTCTTTATTCCCCTCATATCGGTATCTTACCCAAAACTTGAAAATTTCAATCACACAAAACTTAACGGAACTTCGCGAGAAGGGTTAGTGCAATAAAGATAAACCATTCACTTAGGTACTGTCAAGAAAAGATTCATAATTGTTAAGCCATTATACCTAATGTATTATATCATTCCAATAATTTATATTACTCAATATAAGCTATAGGAACACTTGAAACAAGCAAACTATGCATGCAAAACAGAATCTGTCAAAAACAGAACAGTCTGTGAAGATCTGAATGATCATCATACTTCCATCACTCTAAAAATTATTAAAAATTATTAAATATCACAGAATTTTCATATCAATGTTTTTAAAAAAATTCAGATTTTTTTCACTCTCCAGTAAAATCAGACAATTCAAATACTGGACGCAAAACTTTTTGTTTTTACACAGAATCAAACAAGCAAGTATCTGCACTATCCGAAAGGCTTTACTTGACACTTTATTGAAATGAAAGGCACAAAAAATGATTAATACAGTAGATTAATCATGTTAACACATAAAAACAGAAAGTAAAAGTATTGGGTTGTCTCCCAACAAGTGCTTTTCCTTATTGCCTTTTTAGCTAGGCATGATATTACAATGATACTCTTCCAAGCCAAATTCCGATGATCATTATATTCATACTCTAAAAGATATAAGTGAAGTTCATAGATCATTCTTAATTAATATATATTAACCAACATCCAAGCTCAAAATATATAAGTGAAGCATACAAATCATTCTATAAACCCATACTCAAAAGGTTTAAGTGAAGCAGAAAGGGTGTTCTACAAATCCATACTTAAAAGTTTTAAGTGAAGAACAAAGAGCATTCTACAAATCCATACTCAAAAGATTTAAGTGAAGAACAAAGAGCATTATAAAAATCCATCAAGTATTATCTCATACTATAAGGGAACATAGAGGAAAAGACAAACATTAAAGACACATGTCATGCGAATAAAACAAAAGCCGAGGTATACCGATAATTGTTGAAGAATATCGATGGGATGCCTTCCGGGGCATCCCCAAGCTTAGGTGCTTGAGTCTCCTTGAAATATTTACTTGAGGTACCTTGGGAATCCCCAAGCTTGAACTCTTGTGTCTCCGTATTCTTCTTATATCGATACCTCCGCGATCTTCGAACACTTCATTCACACAAAACTTAACAAAACCCTCGTGAGATCCGTTAGTATAATAAAGAAAATTACTACTTTAAGTACTGTTATGAACTCATTCGAAATTCATATTAGCATTATATATACTGTAGTACCACTTCACCATGGTTCATACCCCCCGATACAAGCCACAGATTCATCAAAATAAGAGAACAGTGCATAGAAAATAGAATATGTTAAAAACATGATAGTCTGTAGTAATCTGGAAACATCGTATACTTCTTTAACTCAAAACTTCTGAGAATTTATGAACAATTGAAAAAAATGCATAGAAGTACTGTGTGAAAAATTCATAAACTTTTGACGTTCCAGTAAAAAATGTAAATTCACGCACTACAGCCAAAATTTCTGTTTTTGCACTGCACACACGAAACAAGAAATCTAATCATACTAAAAGCAAATATTGGCACATTAATTTTATAGTACAATGGATAAATACAAGGTGATAATTATTTTTTAGAATCTTCCATTAAAAATTCTACATTTCTTCCATGAGCATGAACACAAGTGTTCAAGGTCGACCATCACTTCTCCAATGCACAACCTTCCAATCACTTCTCTTTTTGAAAAACTTCTTAGGCAAAAGGGGCAAGTAACTATTTTTGTATTTTTTTGTTTGTTTGACCCACAACTATAGAAAGTAAAAAGGTAAAAAAAACCTATTTTAGTGAATAAAGCAAAAAAGCATACACGAGAATATCAACCCCACGCTATTGCTCCCCGGCAACAGCGCCAGAAAAGAGTTTGATAATCCCCAAGTGCAAGGAATCATCATAGCAATTTACAAAGGTGGAAGTGTTAAGTATGGAGTGTCAAACCCACATGGAGCTAAAGGTAAGATCAATATTCTCTCAAGTCCTATCTGCCATCGATACGACTCTTCGTACACCGACCGTTTGCTTCCAACTAGAAACGAGAAATAAAACTATGTTATGGGTATGAAGAGCATAGCTTTGCATATATCAGAGAACTAAAATAGAAAAATAGGTGCTGTTATCATAATATTACAATATATTACAAATAGCGAGTGTGGAGTAATGATGGGTCAGTGTACGGAATTATCCTAGGCAATTGTTAACAAGATCGGAAATCATTATTGCAATTTTATATGAAGGAGAGGCATAATCTAACATACTTTCTCTACTTGGATCATATGCACTTATGATTGGAACTCTAGCAAGCATCCGCAACTACTAAAGATCATTAAGGTAAAACCCAACCATATCATTATAAGGTATCAAGTCCTCTTTATTCCCATACGCAAACAACCTACTTACTCGAGTTTATGTTTCTATCACTCACGCCACCCACCATAAGCGAGTCATAAGCATATTGCAACACCCTACAGCAAGGATCCCTCATGCTTGTGCGACATGGAGAGAACCATAGGACATCACCAATAATAAAACATGCACTCAAACCAATTTATATCATCAATAAACCAAAAGATCAAAAGTAATCTACTCAAAACATCATAGGATGGCAACACATCATTGGATCATAATATGTACCATAAAGCACCATGTTCAAGTAGGTGATTATAGCAGGGTGCGGGAGAGTGGACCGCTAAAAGGAGATGATGATGGTGATGAAGAAGGTGATGTTGATGAATATGATCACCGTGGCGATGGTTCCCCCGATGGCACTCCGACACCACAGGGAGAGAGGGGGAGAGGTTTTCCCCCTCATGCTTCCTCCTCCATGGCCTCCCCCTTTATGGGGAGAGGTTCTTGCTCTGGTCCTTGGCCTCCATGGTGTTGATGACCCCTCCGAGACGATGAAGATGGCCTCTGGGACGATGAAGATGGCCTCCGGTGATGGTGACCCCCTTCGGCAGGGTGCTGGAGAGGTCCAAGATTGGTTTTTCGTGGCTCTGGAGGTGTGCGGTGGTGGAACTCCTGATCTAGGTTATTCTTGGAGGTTTTGGAATATTTGAGGATTGATAGATCAGAGGGAGGTCGGTGGACTCCCGAGGGGCCCAGAAGGCTGGTGGCCGCGACCAGGGGGGTGGCCGCGCCCCTGGGGATTGTGGCCTCCTCGGCCTTCCTCTCGGGTGAGTCTTTGCTCCAGTATTTTTTATATGTTCCAAAAATAGTCTTCATAAATTTTCAGCTCGTTCCAAGAACTTTTATTTCTGCACAAAAACAACACCATGGTAGTTCTGCTAAAAACAACGTCAGTCCAGGTTAGTTCTAGTAAAATCATATCAAAATCATATAGAATTATTGCAAACATGGCATGAATACTTCATAAATTATAGATACGTTGGAGACGTATCACGCCACACGGAAGTACAATCCGTGAAGGCCGAACTAGCACAAGTGAAGAGCTTCATGCGAGAGGCCCATGGTGAGTATGCATTTACTGCTAAATGTTTTTATATCATCGTGCCTAATATATGGATTCCATGTAGCAGCCAAATCAATAGGACATATGGAAAGGCAGCTGGAAGAAGCCCGGGATTCTCAGAGGTATGCAGAGTCCCAGCATCAGGCTGGCTGCCTTGTTATACAAAAACAGGCCGAAGAAATAAATTTTTTAAAGACTCAATTGGCCCAAGCTCAAGAAGAGAATCGAAAGCTTCAGAGGGGCGACTTCGGTAAGTAAGATTTCACTATCATTAAATATTTCTGATGTAGGGAATGATAGTAACCACACTGTTATCTTATGTGCATGTCTCCTGTCCGGACATCATGTAGAGGAGATCGAATCATACCAAGGGAACCTGTTGAAGGAGCGGACCTCTCTCCATAAGCGCGCACAAAAAGCGATGAAAGGGATGGTGAAGGCACTATGGCCCACCGAACAGCCACCTCAAGGGCTAGCCGCACTTGTGGATCGATTTAGGGGGGCTCGGGATAGGTTCGAGCTGTGGAAGACTTCGGCCTGCTGCGAGGGAGGACGGGAGGTATGGGCAATGGTTAAGACCCATTTCACCGGACTTAACCCCGATCATTTGGCGCGGGTTGGTCCTATGTGATCGGATGGAAAAGAAGTGCCACTCCACTTGGTATATGACCAGGTGATGCCAGCCGCCCGTCTTTCGCAAGCAGACTACCCCCTCAACACAATCATTTATAATCTCGATCAGCAGCCGCACATGTAATTTATATGCACGTGTGTATAAACAATCCGTGTTATAAACTTTGTCTTAACCGGCCATCGGCTTCTCCCTCCCATGCGAAGAGCTCGGGAGTGTTCCTCCTTATTATTCCCTCGCAAAAGAGCGAACTGTATTTGGGGAACCAGGCAATCTGGCCATGTGGTGCAAACAGACAGAAAGCGCACAAAAAGATATGTTATATTACGACGTAGCGTAAGAAACATCTTCCGATAAAAATAGTACCTCTATCGATACCTTTCATCGGGGGTTCTACGAAGAGCGTAGATAGAAATCCGCATACTTGCACTAAGCGGCTAATTGTTCTTTGGGAAGAAAAGACCCAAACAACGGTAATAGCAACCAGAGCCATATAAGGTGTTTCCATCATAGCCGACCAATTGTCTACGTAATATAGCTAGCTTTCGGATTCACCCATCTGAGGTATGTGTCTGGATGACCCGGTCGTAACAATTGCAGAGGTGCTCCCTTTACTCTCTAGCCGAACAATCAGGAACGTAGAGAGTAATAACAAGAGCGAGGCAACCCTGCTTGGCAAAGTCTAAGTTCGAAATGCATATGATGGCTAGAACATGACAAAAGAAATATGCGCACCCGGTAAGTACGAGGAAATAAAATTTTGGGTATTGAAAGAAGGCCCCACGTGCTATATTCGAATTTAGCACTTTATGGTGTATGCCAATTATCTGTAGTACAAGATTGGTCCAGCTGAACATAAGGTAAGAAAAGAAATTGTCCCTATCGAACAACAGAGTGGGAAGGGAAAAGGACAAAAGGGAAAAAATAACGAAAAGGAAAAGATGTAGGGGAGTTTAGACGACACCGGTTTATCTGTAGAAGCACCGACGACGAGTTACGTTCCATGGTTTTGGTTCAAGGCAGTTATCGGATGGACTCCGCAAATGATATGCCCCTCCTGCGAGCACTTCATCGATGATGAAAGGACCCTCCCATTTGGGGTTGAGTTTGTGCTTCTGTTTCTCTGGGAGCTGTAGGACGAGTTCTCCTACGTTGTATGCTTTTGCCCTGACCTCCCTACTTTGGTATCACCGAGCTTTCTATTGATAAAAAGTGGATCGAGCCAGAGCTATGTCCCGCTCCCCCTCCAAGGCGTCTAAGTCGTCCCGCCGATCCAACTCGGCCTCCTTTTCCTCGTACATGCGCACTCTTGGTGCATCATGGATAATATCGCAGGGAAGAACTGCCTCTGCCCCACAGACCATAAAAAACTAGGTGTAACTTGTTGATCTATTTGGGGTGGGACGCAGGCCCCATAGAACGGAGTCGTGTTTCTCCACCCAACGACAATCGGACTCATGAAGAGTTTGGACCAAACGTGGCTTGATGCCGCTCATAATGAGACCATTTTCTCGCTCGACCTGTCCATTGGTCTGCGGATGATAGATCAATGCGTAATCAAGCTTTATGCCCATTTTTGCGCACCAGTCCTTGACATCTTGGGCCGTGAAGTTGGATCCATTGTCTGTTATTATACTATGCTGGACACCGTAACAGTGTACTACGCTAGATAAAAAGTCAATCATTGGTTCGGATTTAGCCGATTTAACATGCTTTGCTTCTATCCATTTGGTGAACTTGTCAACCATGACCAGTAGGTATTTATTTTTCTTGGTTCCCCTTTAAGTGGTCCAATCATGTCCAGCCCCCAGACCACAAAAGGCCAAGTGATCGGAATAGTTCGAAGAGCTGTAGGGGGCCTGTGACTTTGATTTGCGAAGAGTTGTACCAAACGCAATGTTGAACAAGTGACCGGGCATCCGTCCGAGCTGTAGGCCAAAAGGAACCGGCTCGGAAGGCCTTGCCGATAATGGATCTTGCCACGGCATGATTCCCGCCCATGCCTGCATGGATCTCAGTGAGGAGCTCCCATCCTTCTTCCTCGGATATGCACCTCTGTAATACTCCGGTGGTGCTTTTCTTGTATAACTCACCCTCGTGTACTTTGTGGGCCTTGGATCGCTAAACAATGCTTCGCGCCTCAGTTTGATCGTCGGGGAGTTCCTTGTGAAGAAGGTAAGCGAGGAAGGGTTCTATCCATGGCGCAATTACTGCCATTACCTCAGGAGCCAAGGGCGTCTCATTCATCGCTGAGCCGCCGATAATGCCATCATCTTGCTCGTTTATAGGGGTAACAACTTCATCCACCGTATTCAGACCGGCGCCATTATCATCATCCTACCACACTACAGAGGGCTTGAAGAGCTTCTCTAGGAAGGTGTTTCTCGGGACGGGATCACGCTTGGCTCCCATACGGGACAGTACAATGGCGGCTTGGTTGTTGTCTCGAACAACGTGGTGGAATTCCAACACCTCGAACCGAGCAGATATCTTAAGGACAACGTTTATATATGCCATCATCTTCGGATTTTTGGCGTCGAACTCGCCGTTAATTTGGGATATGGCCAGGTTTGAGTTTCCCCGTACCTCTAGCCGTCATATGCCCATGGAAACCGCCATCCGAAGACCATGAAGAAGAGCTTCATATTTGGCGGCATTGTTAGAGTCGGCATACATTATTTGCGACACGTATCTTACGTTGTCGCCTTTGGGGTATGTGAGGATAGCTCTAGCCCCCAGACCGGCCAAGGTCTTGGATCCATCAAAGTACATTGTCCAATGGGAAGATATGCTATACTCCTTGGGGAGCTTGGCCTCTGTCCATACAACCAAGAAGTCCGCCAGTACCTGAGATTTAATGGCGCGGCGTGGCTTGTAGGTTATTTCAAAGGGAGGGAGCTCAATGGCCCATTTGGCTATGCGACCTGTGGCGTCCCTGTTGTTGATTATATCATTCAGGGGGACTTTCGATGCCATCGTTATCGCACACTCTTGGTAGTAGTGTCCGAATTTCCTCGATGCCATGAATACTGTATAGGCTATTTTTTGATAATGTGGGTATCTAGACTTGCACTGCGTTAGTACCTCTGACACAAAATATACCGGCTTCTGAGTTCGGAATTTATGTCCCTCCTCATCTCGCTCAACGATGAGCATCGCACAGACGACTTTGTTGGGGGCCGATATGTATAACAACATGGGCTCACGGCGCCTGGTGCCGTGAGTATGGGGTTGGTTGCCAGTAGTGTTTTGATTTGTTCTAACGCAGCCGCTACTTCATCGATCCATTTGAAATTGTTGGTCCGTTTCAGCACCTTATAGAGCAGCAAAGCCTTTTCTCCGAGGCGGGAGATAAAGCGGCTTAACGCCGCTACGCACCTGGCTAGCCTCTAGACATTCTTCAACACTGTCGGGATTGCAAGTTCTAATAGAGCACATAATTTAGCTGGATTTGCCTCTATTCCTCTATGGGAGACGATGAATCCAAGTAGCTTACCCGAGGGAACTCCGAATACACATTTTTCCAGATTGAGTCGTATATCATATTCGCGTAGATTAGCAAAAGTTTGACGTAAGTCGTCGATCAACTGGTCGACATGTTTGGTTTTGATTACCACATCATCCACGTATGTCTCGACTGTCTTTCTGACCTGTGTCGCGAGGCAAGTTTGCATCATGCACTGGTATGTGGCCTCGACGTTCTTTAGCCCGAAGGGCATCATGTTGAAGCAAAATGTCCTGTGTGTATGGGGGGGGTGATGAATGCACTAGCCGCTTGATTGTATTTCTTCATTTTAATTTGATGGTATCCAGAGTAAGCGTCGAGGAAACACAACAAATCGTGTGCGGCTGTGGCATCGATAATCTGGTCTATGCATGGTAAGGGGAAAGGGTCCTTGGGGCATGCTTTATTGAGGTCTTTGAAATCGACACATAGCTGCCAGGACTTGTCTTTCTTAGCTACCATCACCAGGTTTGCTAGCCACTCGGGGTGTTTAACATCCTGAATAAATCCGGCCTCAAGCAATTTGGCCAATTCTTCACCCATGGCTTGTCGCTTGGGCTCGGAGAAGCGGCACTGTGTTTGTTTCACGGGCTTAAAGCCTGGAATAATGTTTAAGCAGTGTTCGGCGAGCCGACGTGGGATTCCAGGCACATCGGAAGGATGCCAAGCGAAAATGTCCCAATTTTTACGGAGGAAATTCCGCAATGCTTCATCCATAAGGGGATCTTGGGAGGTTCCGATGGATGCTGTTTTATTGGGGTCCATTGGATGCACCTAAAATTTGATGATTTCCTCTACGGGTTTAAAGGACGTAGACTTGGATCTCTTGCTAAGGATCACATCGTCCCTATTAACCGTCGACCGTAGAGCGGTCAACTCTTCGGCAGCGAAAGTTTTCGCTAATACCTCAAGGGCAAGTGCTGCCATTTTGTTTTCGGCCTGAAGGGCTACATTTGGATCACTGGCGATCATGATCACTCCATTTGGTCTTGGCATTTTGAGTTTCTTGTACTCATAATGGGGTATAACCTGGAACATTGTAAAGGCATCGCGTCCCAATAGGGTGTGATAGCCACTTGGGATCGGTAGTTTTCGGGCGTGACGAACACAACGTCTAGGATGATACATCTAGAACAACGTGCCTCTTTCCCTGGGATAACTCCACGGAAGGTTGTGTTGCTATGTCCGATGCGGGATCGGTCGAACTGTATTTTTGTTCCAAAGTGGCCTCGTATATGAGGTTAAGACCACTGCCGCCGTCCATTAGCACTTTATGTAGCCTGTATCCATCAATGGTGGGATTCAAGACTAGAGCTGCCAGTGAATGGCCGGGAAGGATGGGTGGTTGGTCAGTGTCTCTGAAAGTAATCGGAACGTCTGCCCATGGGCTAGTAGCTGCCATGTGGTAAACTTGCTTATGCTCCCTAAGAGCTCTTTTACGCCTGCTCCTCGAGGGGAAGATCTCATAGACCGTCAGGACTTCGTCATTAAATCCGGGTGGCGAAGGAGAGCACCTGATCGACGGAGGTGTGTCGAGGATGGCCTCGCCACTTTTTGTGACTTCCCACGGCTAGGAGTAGGGTTTGTGTTTAACAACACAGAATGAATGGGGCAGGGTTTATCCAAATAACGTCGAGGACGATGCTAGTCCTAGAAAGGGACTTGTTACTTTTTTCGACTGATTCATACCTGGCCGGCCACTCTGGAGGTATGCACTTTTTCGAAGATCCTCTAGGGTGTTCGAAGAAAATTGGTTTTGAGACCGCTCAGATTGCCAGACACTCTCCATGGCATACTACTTTTGTACCAATTTGGATATCTCCGAAAAGACCGTGCCATCTCAAGAACATGAGAGAGAGAGAGAGAGATTGAGTACATATCTACGGGTACAAACCATCAGCCCCGAGGGTGGACTACTCCCTCCTCATCATGGCCTCCGCCTGGATGATGAAGATGGCCACCGGAGACGATCTACCCTGTCAAGCAGGGTACTAGAACGCCTGTGACTTCGCTTCAGACTGCGTCGGTATTTCCCCAAAGAGGAAGGGATGATGCAACACATCGATCGTAAGTATTTTCCTTAGTTATGACACCAAGGTACCGATCCATAGAGTAAGATCACGCACCCTCGTAAATAGCACCTGCACACAAATAACAAATACTTACAACACGACGCGAAAGAGAGGTTCTCAAGCTCTCTACGGTAAATAGATGGATTAGGTAATGATAGTTTTGGCAAATATATCTCAAGAATACAAAATAAAATAAGTAAACAAAAAGTGCATCAAGGTATTTTTTTTGGATTAATAGATCTGAAAACAAAAATGCAAAATAGTAGATCAGAAACTAATGTGTTGGAAAAGTAGACCCATGGGGCGTAGGTTTCACTAGAAGCTTCTCTCATGAGTATAGCGCACGATGGGTGGACAAATTACTGTTGGGCAATTGATAGAAGATCAAATAATCATGATGATATCTAGGCAATGATAATTGTATAGGCATCACATCCAAGATAAGTAGACCAAAACGATTCTGCATCTACTTCTTTTACTCCACACATCGACCGCTATCCATCAGGCATCTAGTGCATTAAGTTCATGGGAAAACGGAGTAATGCAGTAAGAATGGTGACATGGTGTAGACAAGATCTATTCATGTAGGGATAGACCCCATCTTGTTATACTTAATGGTAACGATAGATGTGTGTCTTGCTGCGCCTTGTGTCATTGGGAAAGAACACCGCAAGATCTAACCCATCACAAAGCATCTCTTCCCATGGCAAGGAAAATCGATCTAGTTTTCCCAACTAAACCAAAGATTTCGAAGAAGAATACGAGGCTATAAGTAATCATGCAAATAAGAGATCAAAGAAGACACAAATCATATTCATGGATAGAAATTGATCATGAACTTAAAATTCATCGGATACCAACAAACACACCGCAAAAGTCATTACATCAAATAGATCTCCGAGAGACCATTGTATTGAGAATCATAGAGAGAGAGAGGAAGCCATCTGGCTACTGCCTACAGACCCGTAGGTATATGGTGGACTACTCACGCATCATCGAAGAAGCACCCATGAAGATGGTGCCCCCCTCCGTGATGGTTTTAGATTGGATCCCTAGGTTCTGGAACTTGCTGCGGCTGGAATTATGTTTCGTCGACTCGTGTAGGGTTTTCTGCATATTTGGGAATTTGTAGGGTGAATAGTCGGCCGAGGGGAGTCCCGAGGTGGGCATGATCCACCAGGCCGCGCTAGGGGCCTCTAGCGTGCCCTGGTGGAGGGTGATCACCCTGGGCCCCTGATACGTCTCCAACGTATCTATATTTTATGAAGTATTCATGCCATGTTTACAATAATTCTATATGATTTTGGTATGATTTTATTAGAACTAACCCGGACTGACGTTGTTTTCAGCAGAACTACCATCTTGTTGTTTTTTGTGCAGAAATAAAAGTTCTCGGAATGGGCTGAAAATGTAGTATGATTTTTCTGGACCAAAAGAGACCCCCGAAGCATTGGAGTTGGGCCAGAAGAGCCACGAGGAGGTCACAAGCCTACCAAGCGCGGCCACCCCCAGACACGCCTAGCAGGCTTGTCACCGCCTCATGGCACCCCTTGACGTGATTCCAACGCCAAAAAATCCTATAAATATGGAAACCTCTGAAAAGAAACCTAGATCGAGAGTTCCACCGCCGCAAGCCTCTAGATCCACGAAAAACTAATCGGGAGCCCGTTCCGGCACCCAGCCGGAGGGGGAAACAATCACCGGAGGCCATCTTCATCATCCCGACGGTCTCCTTGATGAGGAGGGAGTAGTTCACCCTCGAGGCTGAGGGTATGTACCTGTAGCTATGTGTTTGATCTTTCTCTCTCATGTTCTTGAGATGGCACGATCTTGATTTACCACGAGCTTTATTGATATAGATGAATCATATGGAGTTTTCCCCTCTCTATATTGTTGTGATGAATTGATTTTTCCCTTTGAAGTTTTCTTATCGGATTGAGTCTTTAAGGATTTGAGAACACTTGATGTATGGCTTGCGATGGGATATCCGTGGTGACAATGGGATGTTCTATTCATCCACTTGATGTATGTTTTGGTGATCAACTTGTGGGTTCCGTGACCTTGGGAGTCTATGCATAGGGGTTGGCACACGTTTTTGTCTTAACTTTCCGATAGAAACTTTGGGGCACTCTTTGAAGTTCTTTGTGTTGGATCGAACATGATGAATCCAAAATTATGTGATGCATATCGTACAATCAGGCTCATGGGTACTTGTTGTGACACTGGAGTATCTAGGTGAAATTAGGGTTTTGGTCGATGTGTATCTTAAGGTGTTATGTTAGTATGAACTCTAGGGCTGTTTGTGACACTTATAGGGATAGCTCATAAGATTGATCGGAAAAGATAACTTTGAGGTGCTTTTGTAGCTTACAATAATTTCTTCGTTAGTTCTCCGCTATTTTTTACTTTGGAGTGAACTCTTTGTCGTACGAGAGGTATTTACATATGATTCAACTATGTTAGTATTTTGAGAGAAATTGCACTTGTGAAAGTATGGACCCTAGGCTTTGTTTCCAACCATTTATACAATGTTTTGCTTGCTGTTTACTATTTTTATCTTGCTGTTTTTACATTTTCAGATTACAAAAACCTATATCGACCATCCATTTTGCACTTGTATCACCATCTCTTCGCCAAACTAGTGCACCTATACAATTTACCATTGTACTGGGTGTGTTGGGGACACAAGAGACTCCTTTTTATTTGGTTGCATGGTTGTTTGAGAGAGACCATCTTCATCCTACGCCTCCCACGGATTGATAAACCATAGGTCATCTACTTGAGGGAAAATTGTCACTATCCTACAAAAGTCTGCGCTTGGAGGCCCAACACGAGTCTACAAGAAGAAGGTTGTGTAGTAGACATCGGCCCCCTCTCTTGTGGTTGTTTGGCCCTCCTGGCTCTTCTGGTCCATAAAAATCTCCAAAAATTCCCGTAGCCTTTGGGCTCCGTTTGATACTAATTTTCTGCAAAGTAAAAAACAAGCAACAACAACAACTGGAACTCTGGCACTATGTCAATAGGTTAGTCCCCAAAAATGATGTAGAGTTACTATAAAATGATTGTAAAACATCCAAGAATGATAATATAACAGCATGGAACAAGCAAAAATTATACATACGTTGGAGATGTATCAGCCTCTAGATTGGTTTTTCGTCGATATAGAGAGTTGCGGTAGCGGAACGAGGAGTCTACGGTTATTTATGATGGTATCAATATTTATAGGATTTTTGAGCGTCAATTTAACACGAAGATGGGCCACGAGGAGAGCACAACCCACCAGGGCGCGCCGGGCCGTTCTAGGGCGTGGTGGTGGTTTGTGACCATATCGGGACTCTTCGGGCGCTCCCAAGAAGCGTTCAGTTCCTCTTTTGTTCCAGAAAAATCGTCAAAAAGTTCCGGGCGATTCCGAGAACTTTCATTTTTTGCACAAAAACAACACCACAGTAGTTCTGCTGAAAACAAGGTCAGTCCAGGTTAGTTCTACATAAATCATATAAAGCGCATTAAAATCATATAAAAGTATTGTGAACATAGGTAAATATGGCATGGATACTTCATAAATTATAGATACGTTGGAGACGTATCAGTTCACCGTTCGTACCTACGTGGACACCCACATAAGGTTCAAGAACCCGAGGGTGGTGTACACCAACGACCCAATCTGGATCGAGAACTACATCCACTACTTTCCTATGACAAGTACAAAGTGATCGGCTTCGACCTCGAGTACACCGGTGGTAGTGCCATGCATGATCAGAAGGTGTCTGTTGCCTGGCTGTGCGTGGGCCATTACATCCTCGTCTACTACTATTGCCTGGCCACAAGGCGTTGTGGTCGATTCACAAGGTTTGTCAATAGCCCCGGTTACATATTCGGTACGGTGGACACTAGAAACAATGAAAAGGTGCTCAATACCACGGGCTTGGCATGCCGGAATCTTGTGGACGTCCAATGCATGTACAAGATCTTGGCCATCGAGGAGAAGCATAAGAACTCCTTGGTTGACCTCGCCATGGCCATAATCGACCCCTACTACAAAGGCATGAAGCATGTCTGCAAGAAGAAGAAGGTTCCATGGAACTGTGCCTAGGTCTGAAGATTGGATGAAGATCACGTCAAGTACGTGGCCAAGGACGCGTACGTAAGCTATGAGATGTGCAAGCGGATCATTGACATGAGGAAGTGCCTCCGTCCTGCGCCAACCTGCACCCCTCGTCATAAGAAGTATAGATGAATGATTTGATGATCGTTACTACTAGTGTAGTATGCATGTACTTGTTAATTGATGTGTGCAAATGTTATCTATAGTCAGTAATGTAATTGGATTTTTATTTAGGTTACGCAATCATGATGTTGTTTTGTAGGCAGAGCATAGATGCTATGCATACATAGCAAATCAAAACGCTTACGATTAAAGAAAGGAACACGTCGGTGATGATTTCAACAATCACAGACAATTGGGTGCGAGCAAGTGTTTTCCCATAGGCCACATCACACACAACTTATTATCAGGAATCATCTATCTTTTTATCGGTCTTCCCACACTATTTCGAGTACTGACCTGTTTGTCAGGTATCACAGACATCTTGCTATGGAGAATCGTTTGTGTTACTTTTGATCAACCCAAATAGTTTGTCCGCACGACCTGTTTGCCGGGTATCACATACTATCATGCAAACGACATCTTATGAGGGAGACTCATATTTTGGTAGTACTGTCTTTTCCTCGGTATGCAATGGATGATTAATATCTGGACATTAATATGCAATTAACGGTTAGTATCCGGACCTTAAGAAGCGGAACCACGACCGAGGGTATCTTGTGCGGCAATAATTGCGCTCCCAGTGGCTGCTGACGACGAGCACCAGTTCACCATGCATGCCTCAATGGACATGCCCTCTCGATGGTGTACACCACACATCTGATCTGGGTGGAGAACTCCAACATCATGGACCTGTTACTTGACGAGGACAAGTACAAAGTGGTCTGGTTCGACCTCGCGTCCCACCGTATGCTCTCCTCTCGCGCCCCTCCACGTGCGCTCTGCCAGCGGTTGGAGCCGGCCCACGATCACATTTGGGGCTCCATATGCATGCGGTTGCACCACACATGTTGCCCCATGCAGTTACGTGCTCCATGAATGAATCACTCATACATGTGATCTCTGATGGGTTTTCCGTGAAGTGGAACGGGTTATCGCAACACAATGTGGGTAAGTATTTCCCTCAGTTATGAAACCCAGGTTTATCGAACCGATAGGAATACCAATCCTCAACCGTCTTTAGCGGCTGCACACAAAAGAACAAACAACTATCACCCAACGCCGGCAAGAGGGTTGTCAATCCCCTTGATCTTGTTATTTGCAAGCAAGCGACTTGTGTAGATAATTACAAATTGCAAAATAAAATAAAAGCAAATAAATAACAGCAAGGTAGTAGTAGCGTTTGTGAATATATAAGTGAATAGACCCAGGGGCCATAGAGTTCTGTAGTGTCATCACTCATAGAAATAGCATATGGTAGGTAAACAAATTATTGTTGGGCAATTGATAGAAAAGCAAATAGTTAAGCGATTTTCACAGCAATGATCATGTGTATATAGGTATCACGTCCATAAGAAAATAGGCCGATTCCCACCTGCACCTATTACTATTACTCCACTCATCGACCGCTATCCAACATGCATCTAGAGTATTAAGTAAGACAAAGTAATGCTTGGAGAATGATGACATGATGTAGACAAATTAAACTCAATCAATATGAATAAAACCCATCGTTTTATCCTTAGTAGAAGCAACACAAAGACGCAATGTCCCCTTCTATCACTGGGATATAGAAACTCGTCAGGTTGAGCCTACTACAATGCACCAGTCCCACCGAAGAAATATAAATCTAGTTGGAAAAACTATCTCAATAGATCGGAGAGAATTATGAAGCTATAATGATCATGCAAATAAGATCTTAGTATTCAGGTTTGACTCAAATACTTGTCATGAATAATCTCAACATAACTCACAATTTATTGGATCCCAATAAATGCACCATACAAAGGGATCACATCGGATAGATCAAGGCAAAGATGCGATGAATATTATATTGAAGATCAAGAGAGAGAGATTGCCATCTAGGTACTACATACGGCCCCGTAGGTCTGTGGTGAACTACTCACACATCATCATGAGGGCAGCAAGGTCGATGAATAGGCCCTCCGTGATCGATCCCCCTCTGACAGGGTGCTGGGACGGAGCTGTAGATGGGCTCCCATCGGAATAGGGACTTGCGGCGGCGGAAAAAGTGTTTCGGGAACTCCCCTAGGGTTTTGGGGATATTAGAGAATTTATAGGCAAGAGAGGAATGTTGGGAGACACTTGAGGGGGCCACCACTTATTAGGGCGCCCCCAGGGCGTGCCCTGATGTGTGGTGGGGCCCTCGTACACCTCCCGAGCTCCCCCTTCAGCTTCCAGGTCTTCTTTTGGTCTAAAAAACCATCAAAAGGTTTCGTGGCAATTGGACCTCGTTTGGTACAGTGAACCTGAAAAGTCAAAAACATGTAGAAAACAGCAACTCGCACTGGGCACTATTAGTGATAAAAAATATTATGAATTGGTACAAATATGGCCAAAATTATCCTAGAATGATAATATATCAGCATGGAACAAACAAAAATTATAGATACGCTGGAGACGTGTCAATCACGCGCTGCCAAAACTGCCATCCGGACGTGTCGGTTTTCCAGGACGTCTGACCCCCATTTATACCCACGACCATTAACTATAGTCTCTTCATGCTTTCAATCGAGCCCCAAAACACAATAACCACACCCTCGACGATGCATATAGAGAGGATGTCCAACGGCGCTCCAATGGAGTTCGGCATGCATCATGTGGACACCCACATGAGGAAGACGGACCTCATGGTGGTGTACACTAATGACCCGGGCATGGTGGAGGACTCCATCGACACTATAGAGCGGTTGCTTGATGTGTATGACAAGTACAAAGTGGTCGGCTTCGACCTTGCTTACACCGATGGTCGTGCTGGGCATGATCAGAATGTTGTCTTTGCCTAGTTGTGCGTGCGCCATCACGTCCTCCTCTACCACTACTGCCTGGCCATAGTGCCTTGCGAGTGGTTCACCAGGTTTGTAAACAGCCTCGACTATAGGTTTGCTACGGTGGACACCACCAATGATCCAAAGTTTCTCAAGACTTCGGACTTGGCCTGCCAGAAGCTTGTCGACATCCGCGACCACTACAAGGTCTGGGGCAGCAGGAAGAACATAGACCCCCATGTTGACCTGGACGAGGTCATCATCGGCCCCTACTACACTGACATGAAGTTTGAGTGCGACAAGAACAAGCCTGTCTAGCACAGCCGCACACGGCCTGGGTGAAGAAACTAGATGAATATCACCTCCAGACCGTAACCAAGGAAGCATACACATGCTACAAGATGTTCAAACGGATCATTGACATGAGGAAGTGCCTCCTACCTGAAGACGTGGAGGGATCGAGGCACAAGCAGGGTAGTGGTGGCAAACATCACATGAAGTAGATGATTTGACGATCGTTTCTCATACCCCTTCTACGCCGAAATAGTCATAGTTTTAGAGGGATAAGTTTATTATGCATGTAATAGTTTATTGAGGTGTCTGCCAATGTTATGTGTATATTTGCATGTTTAATTTAGTTATGCAATCATGTTCTTCTAAACAGAGCGTAGATATTTGTGGGCAGATTGAGCAAATCACATCGCGGACGGAATAAACAACCAAATCCGTTGGTGATGATTTCATAAGTCCCTAACAATTCTTTATCCGCAACCATTTGCCCACAACCCATTCGAATGGCTTGTGTACGTTGTACATCAAAAAAAGTTTACCCAAGAAACCGTTTTTGTTATTTTTACTTATCACACACAATTCATCCTAGTGGCATGTATTTTGTCTATCACACACATCTTGATCTATGTAACCGTTTATCTTATGTTATCTCATCACAAATAGTTCATCCAGTGACCTGTATGCCATCTATCGCACACGTAATCATCTTGACAATAGTTTGTGTTCTATTGGATTAGCACAAATAGTTTATCAGAGTGAACTGAGTGCCATACATCGCACACACTTGTACTTTTATGATCGTTTGCGTTATATTGTCCAATCGCAAACATTTTATCTAGGACAACTGTTTTCCACACATCGCACACGCAACTATTTTATATATCGTATTTGATGGATACGTCATCGCACACAATTCATGTCATTAGTGACAGAGCTATAACTATACCGTTTGTGATTTGGTCATCACACACAGTTTCATCGAAGGGTCTATGATTCATGCGTCGTCTTTGGACCATTCTGTAGTAGTGGTAGTTGCTATCATTCTTACGAAGTTTTATTGACGTGAATTTGTGCCTCAAAAATTTCAGAAATTTGTGCTTAGGAAAATAAATTTTGCGAGGAAAGGTTCTTGAAGCCGGAGCCCCAAGGGAGTTTTTAGGAGAACTCAGGTTGGTGACATCAAGCTTTTTCGCAACACGGAGGTTAGGCTCTATGAATGGCCACATACACCCTTCATGAACGAAGCGGATTTGTATGAAGAATTCAAGCAATTCATTACAAATGTCTGGCTAACCAACTTCCTCAAAGATGAGTGTGACCAATACTATCTCCTCACTAATTCCTTCGTATAAAACTTTCACTTCATGAATACGCCCGATGCTCCCATAGTGCGCTTTGATATTTATGCGACGAACTATGAATTGCCTCTACATGAATTTTGTGAAACATGTTTGCTTCCGTGTGACAGGGGAATGCGTGAACCTAAACCTGAGGAGTTCGAGGACTTCCTCCTCACCTTAAGTGTGGGAGAAACCAGGGGCGTATCACACGCCAGAGCCACTACTTTGCCTTTTGTGTTTGTGCACTATTTTTCTCTGTTTATAGAAAAATGCATAACTGCTATGGAGTAGGGTGGTGGCATTAGTGCCCCCACCCTTGATATTCTATTCCACGCACTTTATGGTGAGAATACTTACAACGCCGGAGCTATTCTTGCACCCCGATTACACCTTAACCGAACTAAAGGAAAGGTTCATGGTGGTATTTATGCCACCCGCTTAGCAAAGCATTTTGAGGTTGCTATATGCCCTAATGATTACTTGTTGCCCAAGGTGTATCTCGATCACCAATCCATGGAGGAACACCAATTTATTGATAAAGCTAACCGCCGCAACACCGTCATTACAACCTAGTGTTTAGCGAGAATACTTGCGATATTATTCCCTTGTCTGCACCTTCTTTGTTTAACTTTCATGCCAGGAGCGGATTCAAAATAATGCAAGAGGACATCATTGCTTACCGCAACGAGCTTGCTGCTGCAGAGGCCAAGGCCGAGGCATGGGACGCTCGGGTACCTCAGCAGAAACACTTTCCCAGACCTGACAGCTATTATCAGTGGTGATCACCAAGCTAGGCGAAAGCCTAAGCTTGGGGGAGTACGTATTCTCAATAACTTAATATTCATGTTCGCACACTTCATATAAATAGTCAGTGTTTATCGTCTTTCATTGTATATCCATGTTAGATTTGTTTCTCCGCATTCTTCTTGTGTGTTTGAGAAACTTTGAAAATCCAAAACTATTTCATGCTTCTTTTTGGTGTTTCCTTTCCTTATTTCTTTAGTAGTAGAACTAAAGAAAAAAGAAAACCCAAAAAGATTTCCTCTACATGTTGGGAGCTTTCCCGTGTAAATAGTTTTTCTTGTTCTTCTTTTCCCTTAGTTTACTTCCTTGCTTGAGAAAAACAAAAACTCCAAAAATATTTCAGTGTGTTTCTCTGAAATTCTTTGTTTTTGTTAAATCATTGAATGGAAAAGACCATGATGAAAATGTTGAGTGGCTCTTATATGCTTTATTGTTGATCGAACACAGAGCCAATTTCACCTTGTCTTGTCCTTTGTCTAAACGGCCTAGCAGATTCCAGCTTAGTCCACGATATTCTTGCACTATTATTATTATCATATCATTCGTTCATGCAAGTGAAAGGCAATAATGATGATATTTGATGAAGTGATCGTGGCAAGCAAGATGGTATGAACTCTTCTTGTTTTTCGTTTTTGTAAATATGTTTAGCCATTTCTTTCTTGATTCAGTATATCATGAGTATAGATGTTTGTGATGACAATTAGAGATTATAGCTTCTGAGGCCATGCCTAAATAGCTAGGAGTTGATAATGATTATCTTGTGTGTCAACATGCATTAAAATGGTAATAATATGGTATGGTAGTATGATATTTCCCTATGAGTAATTCGAGCAGTTTGACTTGGCCCATGTGCAAACATAAAGTTGAATCAAAACCAATGCAACCTTCATGATGTTTAAATTCAAAGTGTTCATATCATACTCATGTTATGTCCAATGTTAATTACTCACAATGCATGTTTATGGCCGTTGTTGCTCTCTAGTTGGTTACTTCTCAATCTATTGCTAGCCTTCACTGGTACTAAGATGGAATGCTACTTGTGCATCCAAAACTTTTAAACCAAGTTATTCCGCATGAGTCCACCATACCTACCTATATGCGGTATTACCCTGCCGTTCCAAGTAAATTTGCATGTGCCACCTCTAAATATTCAAATCAACATCCATTTGGTGCAATCGTCTCGCTCATGGAGCGACGAGGCGGTCAACAACTTCCATGCTAAGTGGGTTATTCTCACGGCAGTCATTTATTCAGTGTCATTGCACGAGACAGGCTACTAGAAAGGATGCATAGTCTCGCTTAATCAAAATGAATTAAACAAAACTCCTTGGTACAGTCGTATGTTGGCATGCAGCCGTGGATTCGGTCAGCCATGGTTTATGTATGGATGGTGGATAGGAGTAAACTTTACAGTTCTATTAGGGAACCGTCAATAATGAGGTTAGCATGGAAGATATTAAAAACCTTTGTTGTAAAGTTGGCAAGACAAGTGCACCACCCAAAAATTACATCTTCACTCTTGTTTTTAGCATCGAGCTCTGGCACCTCTGCAAATCAATGCTTCCCTCTATGAACGGCCTATATATTTACATTTATGCTGTGTCATCTCCTCTTACTAATAGCACCAGATCGAAGAGCACTTTTTCATTCTTATGCATTGAGTCTAGTTAATGTTGGATATGATCATGACTCGATCTTTTCTACCCTGAATTATAATGTTTAGTCGCTGTTTGAACCTGAGAGGTGCCCTGCATTTATGTTTTGTGGTCTAAAAAGGGCTAGCGAAATACCATGTCACCATATCACATTATGATTATTTTGATAAATTGTTAGCATGTGAGATATTTTATTATTGCTTGCTAGTTGGTTATGTATTGCCATGAGTCAACGTAATGTTTAATTGGTGTCATGGATGCTCTTATTTATGATTTATGTTGAAAACTTGAGCACTAGCTAAGCATGTATATAACAATGAGGAAAAAAGAGTTTGTAAAAGTTTTCTTTATCACTTTCAGTTTATCAACTGAATTGCCTGACGACAAGCAAGGAGTTAAGCTTGGGCGATTTGATACGTCTCCAACGTACCTACTTTCCAAACATTCTTGCTTTGGTTTTGACCTATAATTTGCATGATTTGAATGAAACTAACCCGGACTGACGTTGTTTTAAATAGAACTACCTTGGTGTTATTTTTGTGCAGAAATAAAATTCTTGAAATTGGACGAAACTTTTTGTGAATTATTTCTGAAATTTATAGTGAATTATGGAGAAAAGAAATGCCGGAGGGCGTGAGCCATGGGGCCAGCACACATCAGGGCCACCCCTAGGCCGCGCCCTGATGGCTTGTGGGGCCCTTGAGGCTCCTCCGACACTAATTCGAGTCCTATAAATTCACATCTCCGGAGAAAAAATCAGAGAGAAGTTTTCATTGTGTTTCACGAGACGGAGCTGCCGCCACCTCCTGTTCTTCCTCCGGAGAGCTGGGTTGGAGCCTGTTTTGGGCTCCGGAGAGGGGAAATCGGTGTCGTCGTCATTACCAACCCTTCTTCATCAACGCGCCATGATGCTCACCACCGGGAGTGAGTAATTCCTTTGTAGGCTTGCTGGATGGTGGTGGGATTGGATGAGATTGATCATGTAATCGATTTAAGTTTGATAGGGCTTGATCCCTATTATCCACTATATTCTGAGATTGACGTTGCTATGACTTTGCTATGCTTAATGCTTGTCACTAGGGCCCGACTGCCATGATTTAAGATCTGAACCTGTTATGTTTTCATGAATATAAGGGTGATTTGCACCTATTACGTGTCATGATCCGCATACCCCAAGGAGACAATAATTGGGATTGTTTTCGATGATTGCCGTAGTTTGAGGAGTTCATGTATTCACCATGTTTTAATTCTTTGTTCAGGTTCTTTATTAAAAGGGGGCCTTAATATCCCTTAGTTTCCAATAGGACCACGCTGCCACGGGAGGGTAGGACAAAAGATTTTATGCAAGTTCTTATCTAAGGATGGCAATTTTACCCATGGGTATGGGTACCCGTGGGTACCGTACCCGCATGGGCAAGGTTTGGGCACACTTTTATACCCATGGGTTGTACCCATAGCCTACCCGTTAAGTCATGGGTAGGGTACGGGTATATGCTTGTACCCATTGGTATAACCATACCCTGCCCGCTTGTGAACTAATGTTAAGTTGTCATCAATAAATCATTAATTTGTCAAGTGTCTCATCTACTCCTATTGACTTATGAGTATGTTGTGATTTCTAAGTTTTGATAGTTTTCATGTACTCACCTACCTGATATTGAGTTGAGATAATTGATTGTTTTGTCAAATGTGTTATCAATGAATGTAAAATTATGAAAAACTTGTGTACTATTTGTTCTAACCGCCGGGGACCCAATGGGTACGGGTACCTGTCGGGTATGGGTATGGGTAAAGTTTCATACCCATGGGTACGTGTATGGGTAGAATTTTGTACCCACTAACTATACGGGTATGGGTATGGTCTTTCCATACCCTGCCCATACCCTACCCATTGCAATCCTTATCTTATCGCAAGCATGTATGACTATATACAGAATACATGCCTACATTATATTGATGAATTGGAGCTAGTTCTGTGTTGCCCTAGTGTATGACTGTTATATGATCAATGTCATCTAAATCATTGTCCATCACTGATCCATGTGCCTACGGTTTACATATACTGAATCTTGCTAGGTTACTATTGCTATTGTTACTGTCACAACTGCTACAAGATCATTGCTGTCACTACTACTATTACTCTTGCTACTACTATTTGCCATGCTACTAAATCTTTGTTGCAGAGAGATATCCTAGGTGCGGTTGAATTGGCAACTCAACTCTCAAGGCCAATAAATATTGTTTGGATCCCCTTGTGTAGAACCAATAAATTAGGGTGAAATACTACCCGTGAAGACTGTCGCGATTCCCTATACTTGTGGGTTATCACATATCAATATCATTAACCGACAATTTCTCTTTTATGTGCTACATGACGGTTTTGATTATCACTCATTGAATACCTATTATTTTAGACTTGTCTTATGACCCATGAAAATTGCCATAATTATTTATTGACTCTCAAACAAATTTAAGTGAAGAACTATAGTGCAATTATTTCTATAAAATCTATATGCCACCGTGCTCAATTAGATATAAGTGAAATACTAGAGAACCTGCTAATCTCAAAAGATATAAGTGAAGCACATAGAGTATTCTAAAAATTTTATGATGAAGGTGTGTCTCTCTCAAATAGGTATGTCCAGCAAACGATGATTGTGGCAAACTAAAATATTAAAATTAAACAAAAGCAAACGATGCTCCAAGTATAACTCATATCATGTGACGAATAAAAATGTAGCTCCAAGTGACATACCGATGGACTGAGACGAAAGAGGGGATGCCTTCCAGGGCATCCCAAAGGTTAGATGCTTGATTCTTCCTAGAATATTACCCTGGGGTGCCTTGTTAATCCCCAATCTTAGGCTCTTGCCGCTCCTTATTCCTTTGTCCATCGTGATAACACCCCAAACTTGAAAACTTCAATCACACAAAACTCAACAAAACTTCGTGAGATCTGTTAGTATAAGCAACATATCAAATACTTTATATACTGTTATAAATATCAAGATAACTGTTGGGTTACCTCCCAACAGGCGCTATTATATTATGCCCCTAGCTAGGCATAATGCATAGTTTCAAGTGTTGTCATCTTCGTTCATAAGGGGTCCAATCCCCTTCAAAATCTTATTTTCCCTTGTACAAATAATATAAAGCTTTTGTTCTATGGTATTAGGCATGCTATTATGTAACATGACGTTTCCATGGATTTTAGATATAAAGTTGAACAACCCCCTCAAATTAGACTCCATACTATTTCTAGCCTCTTTGATTAGATCAGTTTGGCGGTTGCACACTAGTATAGGAGGGTTCAATGATACAATTTTAGGTTGCCAAAATATTTTTTCATATTATTATAGGTGCCAAAACAATTGTTTCCAAGGAAATCTTTTTCGAATATTGCATCCAATACATGTCTATGAGAAAGAGATAGGCGAACATAAAAATTTCCAAGGAGCAATTTAATATGACTCTTAGGATTAGCTCTCGCTTGTAACACTAGTAATCTATCCGAAGCTTCGTTAAGGGACTCATCACCTACTTGCTTAAAATCGAAGATTGGGGAACCCTCTCCTAAGTAAGGAGTGAGGCATATCCGGCGGAGAACTAGCCATGGCGATAAACAAGTAAACTAACAACTGAAGGAGTAAACTAGTAACAACCAAAGGTAAATATTTTTGTTTTTTATGAAGCAAACTAAATATAACAACAAATAAAAAGAAGAAAAATTGAATGATAATTTGTGTGAACTTACTTGATAGTTGATGATGATATTCCTCGGCAACGGCTCTGGAAAACCTTCCCGATACTTGTGATATGCGCTGGGTTTCCATGAAGAGGAACGGGTAATTGCAACGCAATATGGGTAAGTACTTCCCTCAGTTATGAAACCAAGGTTTATAGAACCAATAGGAATATCAATCCACAACTGTCTTCAGCGGCTGCACACAAAAGAGCAAACAACTTGCACCCAACATGGGCAAGAGGGTTGTCAATCCCCTTGATCTCGTTATTTGCAAGCAAGCGAAGTGTGTAGATAATAATAGATAATTGTAAATTGCAAAATAAAATAAAATCTAAAGAAGAACAACAAGCTATTGTAGTTTTTGTAAATATATAAGTGAATAGACCCAGGGGCCATAATTTTCCTAGCGGCATCTCTCATGAAAGCATACAGTGGGTAAACAAATTACTATTAGGCAATTGGTAAAAAAGAGCATACTTATGTGATATTCACGGCAATGATCATGTGTATATAGGATTGATTTCGGCTACGCAACTTCATTATTGTAGACTCGTGTTGGGCCTCCAAGCGTAGAGTTCTGTAGGACACTAGAAAATTCCCCTCAAGTGGATGACCTAAGGTTTATCAATCCGTGAGAGGTGTAGGATGAGGATGGTCTCTCTCAAACAACCGTGCAATCAAATACAATAAATCTCTTGTGTCCCCAACACACCCAATACAATGGAAAATTGTATAGGTGCACTAGTTCGGCAAAGAGATGGTGATACAAGTGCAATATGGATGATATATATAGGTTTCTGTAATATGAAAGAAATAAAAAAACAGCAAGGTAGCAAGTGTAAAACAAGGAGAAAAATGGTGTATAAATGCTTGGAAAATAAGGCCTAGGGTTCATACCTTCGCTAGTGCAATCTCCCATCAATGCTAACATAGTTGAATCATATGATCATCCCACAACGTGCAACAAAGAATCACTCCAAAGTTCCTATCTAGCAGAGAACAATAAGATGAAATTGGTGTAGGTAGTAGAACCACCTCAAAGTTATTCTTTTCGATCAATCTATTGGGCTATTCCTATAAGTGTCACAAACAGCCCTAGAGTTCGTAGTAAAATAACACCAATGATACATATCAGTCCACCCTAATGTCACCAAGATACTCCAATGTCACCTCAAGTATCTATGGGTAAATTATGTGACATGCATCAAACAATTTCAGATCTATCATATTCAATCCAAAACAAAGAACTTCAAGGAGCTCCCCAAGTTTTTTATCGGAGAACACGGTATGAAAACATGCATTCAAACCCTATGCATAGATCCCCAAGGGCATCGGAATCCGCAAGTTGATGCCTCAAGATATATCAAGTGGATCAATAGAATACCCCAATGTCACTACGGGTATCCCACGCAAGACGTACATCAAGTGTTCTCAAATCCAATAATATTCAATCCAACATAACGAGATCTCAAAGGGAAAGATTCAATTCATCACAACAAGGTAGCATGGGAATAACATCATATGATCCGACTATATTAACAAAGCCTGTGATACATGAAGATTGTGCCATCTCAAGGACACAAGAGAGAGATTGAACACATAGCTACTGGTTCAAACCATCAGCCCCGAGGGTGGACTAATCCCTCATCATGGCCTTTGCTGGGATGATGAAGATGGCCACCAAAGATGAATTACCACCTCCGGCAGAGTACTGGAATGCCTCCAGATTGGTTTTTCATTGATACATAGAGTCGTGGAGGCGGAACGAGGAGTCTCTCTTTATTTCAGTGGTTTCTCGGATTTATATGATTTTTCTGGGTTGGAATCTGATACGTCTCTGAATGGCACCTTTAAATTTACTTTGAATGGCACTAAAATACCATATATAGGAAGGTATGGTGGACTCTCATGGAAGAAACTTGGCTCAAGGATTTGGATGCAGAAGTAGTATTTCTACTTAGTATGAGGTTTTGGCGAGCAAAAGATTCTAAACAAGCACCACATGTTGGAGGATCCATAACAATAGATCTTCTACGCAAATATATCCAAACATAACCATTACATTATCTTCCTTGTCCAACTTCAACTATTTGATCAAGTTTGAAAATAATTTTTGGGTATTCACAATCATAAAATATGTCCAAGACAATGTATTTATATGTAAAAGTTCTCTTTCTATTACTAATCATTCATGAACTGCTTGTATGACCAATTTGATGATTGTCAAACTTCAATAGATTTTACTTTATAAACCAGATGTCAAGCTACTACTAAGCATAAAGCACATTCAAAATTTCAGATTGATGATATTCAATTCATTCATAATATAATCTCCGTATATAAGCGAAGCACAAGAGTAAACATCAAACTACTCTCAAAACATACAAGTGAAGATAAATGAGTAGTCAAACAATAAAGTAGCTGCATGAGGACTCTCTCTTAATAAAGATTTTCAGATCTGAATATTTTATACAAACATCAAACAAAAGAAAATACACTCCAAGAATAGCACATATCATGTGGATTAATAATATAGGCTCAACATAGGCTAACCGATAGTTGATGATGAAGAGAGGTGGGACGCTGGCAGGGCCTTGCAGTTGTGATCATTGCGCTCGGTGTGCTTCCCCACGATGCCCATTGAATGCGGGTAGTGGAATACAGGCGTGGCGTGGTCTCTGAGTTTTCAATTACCGTGTCAGGTCTTTTCCTCAACACGCGCCGCATGCATAGCGGGGAGGTAGCAATGGGCGCCCGTGATTTAAAGTCCCTGAGAAAAGGCAGTAACTACGGCGCCATGGATTGGGGCGACGGGGCGGTTGCTGTTCGCCCCGTGATGGAGGGCACCTCTATTGGAGGAAGTAGGCAATGTCCTTTGGAGTGGGGGAGAGACAGCCTCCGCGCTTCCTCCTATAAATTGGGGACAATGGTGGCGGAGCTCATCCATCCTTCTTCTGCACTTCGAGCACAAAACTCTGCAGTCCACCTCCCCCCTCGTCTTCTCAATCTTCAGGTAGCGTCCGCCCTTCACCATGTACAGGGGGCAGGGGCGACCACCTTCCTCGGCTACGAGGAGGAGCTCTCGTAGGGATCATGCAGCTGCTTTAGCCACGGAGGCGGAGGGAGGCTCAAGTTCGCATGGTGGAGGAGGTGTGAGCGGCCGTGGTCGCCGCGGAGGCCGAGGTCTGGGAAGGCGGAGCGCTGCTCCACCCCCTCCTCTGACGCCAGGCATCTCCATCGAAGAGGCCCACGCCGAGCTGGGTGGTCCCCTCCGAAGCCATCTGCGCCTCCCATGCCTCTTCACCAGGGCGATGGAGGACGACGAGCCGCCATTCCTATGGCTGCGGGTGGCAGGGTGTTGTAATGGCGCGACACGGGTGGACGTTGAGTACCCAGCGCGCCGCGTCATGTTCCTCAGGCGTGGTTGGAAGACCTTCGCCCGTGCCTACAATCTCCAGGTGGGGCACGTTCTTCATTTTAAAATGACGGAGGCCAATACGCTCTCCATCAAGATTTATGGGAGCTCCGACATCCGCCTCAGGTGCTGCGAAGAGAGCGCGAGCTGCGGCGAGAGCGTGTCCTCTGGCAAGAGTGACGGGGAGGACAGCGGCAAAGACAGCAGCGATGAGCCCAGTGTTCGGGCGGTCAAGTCGGAGCCCGAAGATTCGAGCTCGGACTGACCGTCGGCCGTGCCATCATCGCCAGCCTAACGCCTCTCTCCCCAGCAAGATGTCCTTGCCGGGTGCTTCAGTCCCATGTGCTGCCTCATCTTCTAGCTGTGTCTTTCGGCAGGCCCGTGGACTTCGGCATCTGGGGTCCATCCCCCTTTCTGCCCGCTCTGGCCCTCTCCTCCACGCAATGCTGGTCCAAGAGGAGCCAGGTTCTTGCCCGCCCATTTGGCAGCCCTGCTCGTCCGCGCAGTGCTGGTCCAGAGGGGTCTGTTCGGGCTTCTGTCGGGGGCCTCTCGCCATCTTTTTCTTCTTGTATCCCACCTCTCCTTTCCATCTTTTTGTTCTTGTAATCTCCCCTTCTTGTAATCTCCCCTAGGGGAGAAAGTAAATAAAGATGTACTCAATGTTGAGGATATCGCTTATCGTTATCGCCTCGATCAGCTGAGGGTTAGAGATTAATCAGAAATTAGCGGATTAATCGATTTTATCGGTCGACTATTAATCTATCATTTTTTTTACAAATTCCAGGTTCCCAACACTAAAATATCCTATATTTAACATCAAAAATATATTGGATAAAAGTGTTACCTTAATTTCTAGCCTCTGAATCCTCGTATAATGACAAATAAAATAGGAAAATACTACATATTGCATAACAAAGTCCAAAAAAAACACAAATAAACATATTTTTGGCAAACATAGTGGTAGGAGTAGTCCTGATTTATTGGAAGATTCCCGATAAATTGCTCGTTAGAGCGATAAATCGGCCCAAAAGATATAGGGTGAAGATAAGGCATAATATTATCGGTCACCCCACGAGTAGCGAGAAATCGGACGATAAATCGTTGAATCGGATGATTTTTTAAACAGTGGATGTACTTAGAAAAAAGTGATATCTTATGTAAGTTTCACCCCATCTGAAAAATTGCATGTTATCTTCCTTGCTAAACTGTTTCTGTGTATTTAATTTTCCCTACGCCCTTTCTGGAAGAATCTTGCCGACGTGTGTAGACCTACCGCAAGCGCTTTGAGAAATGGGTCCTTAGCAGCCTGCTGGCGATGCCACTACTAGCAAGATACCTTGGCGTCCTTGGCTCGACCGTTCAAGGTGTCGACCTTACTCGAAAACGGGATAAGGGCACGAGCGTTGTCACTTGGATCGTTGAGCAGACTCGAAACGAAACAAGGAGCATGGGCAAAGCCACTTGAGCGGTCCTGAACACAGTGAGGGCGCATCCAATCGCGGCAAGGTTCCCGCGCGTGCAGGTTTTCCATACAGAAGTCAAAATTGCTCAAGGAAAATAACTTTACGGCAAGGATTCACATGGGGTATTCGCTACTTATCTTTTTGTTGCCTTTCTCCTTCCGGCAAGTTTTTTTTGGGACGTCGTTCATAGGTATCCATACTCCCATCCCCCGTGGCAAAGCTGCACGCAAGGTGTCCTTTCGTCCTTTACAACAAGAAAGAAGACAAGATGTGGGTATGGAACCTTGGCGGTCCGTCAGCCCTTGCCGGGATTAAGTATAGTGCAACGCTTTAGATAGACATGTACGTAAACAAACATGAGAATCAACCAAGGTTGCGAAATACTTATCTGTATTTAACTACGCACAGGGCCTGAGCCTGGCTTTGTACTAAGGATTACATGCTTCAGCAGCAAGACTTGTACAAAAGGTGGTTGCCGGGGCTGGCCCGGCAACCATGCCTCATGGGTAGAACTTTCGAAGATGTTCGTTATTCCAGGAGTTGCTCACTAAAATTCCATCCTCAGTCTCCACGCAGACTCCGTCGGGCCTAGTGACTCGTACTACCCGATAAGGGCATTCCCCCTTCGGTGTCAACTTGTTTGGATTCTTGGCGGACTGAACTCGCCGAAGAACAAGGTCGCCTTCCTCAAGACTTCTGGCAATGAGCTTGCAGCTATGGTAGCGGCACAAAGCTTGGTGGTAGCGCGCAGCTCCCACAGTAGCCTAAAGACGGTCTTCATCCAGGAGCATTGCCTCGTCTTGCCGCAACTGCTCTTACTCCAGCTCATCATAAGCGAGCACTCGAGGAGACCCGTATATGACTTCCGTGGGGAGAACTGCCTCCACCCCATAGACAAGAGATAAGGGTGTCTGACCGGTAGCTCGATTTGGTGTCGTCCTGATTGACCAAAGAACTACCGGCAACTCATCAATCTAGTTCCTTCCGCACTTATGCAGCCTGTCGAAAGTTCTTGTCTTGAGGCCACGCAGCACTTCAGCGTTAGCCCTTTCTGCTTGGTCGTTGCTCCTTGGGTGGGCAACAGAGGCAAAACAGATCTTGCTGCCAAGGTCTTGGACGTACTGCATGAAGGTGCGGCTTGTGAACTGCATGCCGTTGTCAGTGATGATCCTATGGGGAACACCAAAGCGGCAGACTAGTCCTTTGAACAACTTGACGGCTGATTATGCTGTCACCTTTCTCTCCGCTTCCACTTCTGGCCACTTTGTGAACTTGTCGATCCTGACGTACAAGTACTCAAAGACCCGGCAGTGCAGGGGAAAGGGACCAAGATGTCGATCCCCTAGACCAAGAATGGCCAGGAGAGAGGGATCATATGAAGTGCTTGTGCTGGTTGATGTAATCTCTTTGAATGAAACTGGCATGCTTCACACATGGTTACAAATGTCGTTGCATCCTAGAGGGTGGTGGGCCAAAAGAAGCCTTGCCAGAATGCTTTCCCGACAAGGGCTCTTGATCCTATGTGGGAGCCACATATGCCTCCATGTATCTCTGCCAACAGCTCCAGTCCATCTTCCCCGAAAATACATTTGAGTTTCACACCATTCAATCTTTTTCTGTACAGGACGTTGTCTACAAACTCGTACATATTAGACCGGCAGGCTACTCTCTGTGCTTCTTCTTGTTCCCTGGGAAGTTCTCCTGTCTGAAGGAAATGGATGATGTGTTGCACCCATGCCGGAGATTGCGGCTCGACAACAAGGACTAAGGCGTATCCTCTGCCAGGGTAGCATTTTCCTCGATGGCAAGGGCCTGAGGGCCTGCCGGAGTCTACTGCGCCCCGGCAAGCCTGGTAGGAGCGTATGCTTCTATGGCTAGAGTCGAGGGCATTGCCGGAGCATAGTTCTCACCGATAAGCCTGCCGTCCCTCTGGCAACCTTCTCGTCGGCGGCTTCGGGGAGCTCTGCCGGGAAATACTTGCCGAAACTTAACTTTCGTATCTTCTCTTGTCCAGTTGATGGTGCCACAGAGGGTTGAGTTAGTTGGAGCACAAAAGTTCCTGGTTCCGGAGGTAACTTAATGGCAACACACTTTGATAGGCCATCAGCAACGATGTTCTCTGCACGTGGAACGTGCTCCATTTGTAGGCTATCAAAACGTTCTTCCAACTTCCTCACTTCATCTGCATAGGCTTCCATCAACGAACTCTAGTAATATTTGTTCACTTGCCTGACGACAAGTTGAGAATCACCTCTAACAATAGGTTTCTTGACCCCAAGGTCCACCGCGATCCTGAGACCGGCAAGCAGCCCTTCGTACTCAGCAGTGTTGTTCGGTGATCTCTCCCGGGGAAAGTGCATCTGGACCACATATCTCAGGTGCTCTTCCGTGTGTGCAACAAGTAGCACTCCGGCACCAGCGCCTTGTAGCAAAACAGCTCCATCAAAATACATGATCCATTCTCGATCAGTCTCCTCGCCGGGGAGAGTTGACTCTGGAATCTCTTCATCGGGCGTTGGGGTCCATTCTGCAATGAACTCCGCCAAGGCCCTACTCTGAATGGTGGAGGTACTTTCAAAGTTTAGACCAAAGCTTGATAGTTCCAAAGCCTATTCCACAATCCTGTTAGTAGCTTCCGAGTTTCGCAAGATCCGTTGCAGCGGGAAGCGGGCGACAACTTGATCTCATGCGCTTGGAAGTAGTGGCGCAGCTTCCTCGAGGCCATAGGGAGGCCAAAGAGCAGTTTTTGCACACCAGAATATCTTGATCTAGCCCCTTGCAACAAGGAGCTAACAAAATAGACTGGTCGCTGCACCACTTTCTTCTTCTGGACTATCTCTTTCAATTGCGCAGATCCTTCTTTGCCGGCACCAGACCCTGCCAGAGACTATCTCGGTTTGTTGCACAGTGGTCCTGCCGTTGTTGCCGCTTCTTCGTCTACTTCTCTTTAAGCCACCAGTGCAGTACTCACCACTTGTTTTGTTGCCGTCAGATACAACGACAACGTCTCTTGTGGTTTTGGCGCGACTAGGACTGGCGGAGAGGAAAGGTACTTCTTCAAATCCTGCAGCGCCGCCTCCGCTTCCGGAGTCCATTTCATTGGACCTGCCTTATTCAAGATTTTGAAAATGGACAGGGCATGCTCAGCAGATTTTGAGATGAACCTACTCAAAGCAGCAATATAGCCGGCAAGGTGTCGCACGTCCTTGACTCGTCTTGGTGCCTCAGTTTGCTCAATTGCTTTGATCTTGTCGGGATTTGCTTCGATTCCTCGTTGAGACACAAAGAACACGAGAAGCTTGCCGGATGGGACACCGAACACACATTTCTCAGGGTTGAGCTTCATGTCGATCTTGCGCAGATTTGCAAATGTTTCTTCTAGGTCTGATATGAGCATGGTCGTATCCTTGATTGTGACCACTATGTCGTCCACATTAGCCTCCATATTTCTGTGTAGCTGGGGCTCAAAACCAATCTGGACAGCTCTTGCAAAGGTAGAACCAGCACTTTTCAACCCGAAAGGCATACGCTAAAAGCAGTACGTACCACATGGGGTCATAAACACGGTCTTCTCTTCGTCTTCCTTGGTCATAAAAACTGATGATAACCGGAATAGGCGTCAAGGAAAGACAACAGATCGCAACCGGCGGTGGAGTCCACAATTTGGTCGATGCGTGGCAAGGGAAAAGGATCCTTGGGGAGGCTTTGTTGATGTCTGTAAAATCAATACACAACCTCCATTTACCGTTTGCTAGGCGCACTACAACCGGGTTGGCCAACCATGTCGTATTGAGTAATCCTCTAGTCAAGCGAGCTACCTCTAGTTTCTTGATCTCCTCGGCAATAAATTGTTTCCGCTCCAAAGCTTGCTTCCGGACCTTCTGCTTGACGGGCCGCGCGTGCGGGAAGACGGAAAGGTGGTGCTCTATCACCTTCCTGGGAACGCCGGGGATATCAGATGGTTGCCATGCAAACACATCAACATTCGCCCGCAGGAAGGCGATGAGCGCGCTTTCCTATTTGTCATCAAGGGTGAAACTTATGGTGAAAGTTCCCCCGTGCCATCCTCCTTGGCGGGCACCTTCTTGGTCTCTAGCAGGGCAGCCTTGGACTTTTTGCTCTTGCTAGTGGAGCTCTCTGGCACATCGTCAACGGTAGCGCAACACCCCGAAGAGGTGCGCTTGCTAGGCTATGCGCCAGAGGCCTTCCCGGTCTTCTTCCCCCCGGGAGCTTCAGTGGCAAGAGCAAGTGCCTTGGTGGCAGGTGCTGTGACTGTGCCCTGGTAGAGTTGGTTGGCATAGATAAGCATGCTTTTGTTGTCGGAGTTGATGGTAATGATGCTCATTGGTCCGGGCATCTTCCGCACGTTGTAAGCGAAGTGGGTGGCCGCCATGAACTTGGCCAGTGCCGGACGGCCGAGAATGCCGTTGTATGGCAACGAGATCTCGGCAACATGAAAGACGATCTTCTCCATTCTGAATTTGATATCGTTGCCAAACGTCACCGGCAGCATGATTTTGCCCCTTGGCTGAGTTCTTCCTGAGTTGACCCCTTGGAAAGTGCCTGTCGGCTTGAGATCTTGATCAGGAATTTGCAGCCTTTGGATGACACCGGGCGAGATCAGGTTCAGGCTGGCCCCACCGTCAATTAACATCTTCATCACCTTGAGGTTGCAGATTGTTGGCAAAACCAAAAACGGCAAGCATCCTACCGCAGTTACGCAATCCAAGTGGTCCTCGGCGTCGAAGATGATAGGAGTGTTGGACTATTTCAGAGGTTTCTGGGCACCGATAGAGGGCTCTGCCGCGTTAACCTCGCACACCCACTATTTTAGTTGGCGGTGAGAGGAGTGTGACGAGGTGCCTCCCTCTATGCACATCATCTCTGTAGCCTTCTGAATATCATTCCTAGTGGATTCGCCGTTGTCTTCGGCATCATCATCCTCTTCTCTCTTGTCACGGCCACGGGTGGGCCAGTCTTTCTGTTGCTTGGGCTTGCCACGGCGACCTCCTCGGCCAACACGCTTCTTTCCGGACCCCTCAGCACCATCCTGATCCTTCTCCTTGTCCCGCCTCTCATATTCGGCCCTCTGCTTCTTGGCAAGCTGCTCAATTTGCCGACAGTCTTGGACGTCGTGGCCTTTGGTGCGATGGATCTTAAAATGCCGCTTGCCAGAGTCTTATGGCTTGCCGGTAGCCGCCAGGGCGTGACAGGAGGCGCACCCAGCAACATCATTTCTGGGGTCATCGACCTTGCCTTTCTTGGCGGTGCCGGGTTTTCCGGATGCCTTGACGGCAAACACGGTCTTGCCCTTGTGCTTCTTGTTTCGTCGCTGGCCCTTCTTTGTCGGGACAGTAGTATCCTCATCTTGAGAGTCGACCTCTGCGCCGGCATCTTCTCCGGGGAGTCTTCTCCCTTCTTCAGCCCGAGCGCACTTGTCTGCCAAAGCAGAAAGCTTGGCGATGTCCCTGACTCTGTTCATCGCCAACTCTTCCAACATCCTGCTGCTGCGCATGTTCTAATGGAACGCACTGCTAACAGCGGCAGGGTGAACGTCTGGGATGTTGTGGTGAACGCGGCCGAACCTCTGGATGTACTTGCGCAAAGTTTTGCCTTCCCTCTAGGCGATGATGTGCAGATCGCTCTCCTTCCAGGAGCTTGATGACCTCCTGCGAAGGCGCCAACGAACTCGTGAAACAGGTTTGCCCAGGAAGAGATGGGCCCCTCCGGCAAGTGCATCAGCCATGACCTGATGTTGGGCTTAAGCACCAACGGGAAGTAGTTGGCCAATATCTTGTCGTCGCGTCCCCTGGCAGCCTACACCGCAATGGTGTAGACGCTCAGGAACTCTGACAGATGGGTCTTGCCATCATACTTCTCCGGGACTTCTGGTTTGAACGTGAGGGAGTTGGGCCACTGGACTTGCCACAGCTCATGGGTAAACGCTAGACAGTCCACCGTGTAAGGTAGACTAACAGGGTACCCCGCGCAGACTTGTCTACAGTGGTCCCCACGTGCCTCTCCGACTAGAGTCGCGCTTCCCGTTGCCGCTCGACCGCGGTTGGAGCATCTTACTTGCCACATTCCGAAGAACATGACTCTGATTGCGGCACGTCCGTGGGTCAGACAACACCGTTGAGGAACCGTCGTAGGCGTCGGTTTGTCGGGTCAGCGACCGGCGATGCTGTCGCGGAGGAGAGTGCACTGAGGTCGCGTCGACTCCAGGCACTTCACCGCTGGTCTAAGGCGGCCCTGTGGGCCAAAGCTTATCTACGAGGCTGAGGAGGCTCGGAATGGTGGCTCTCCATTCGTCGAGCTTTTCCACAGCAGGAGGGAAGTTCAGGAGTAGCTGTGCTCACGCCATCGCTTCCTCCGCCATGGATGCCAGCGAGCAGTGTGAGGAACGTGAGGTGCTCTGACTCCTAACCCTGTTAGAAGGAGCACCGCCGCGGTCTGTCGTCGGCACGCCACTCCCTCTTGTGTGCTGGTCTCACGCATCTTGGGAATGATGCACAAGAGAATTCTCATGGGGGTGTTGAGGACTACAGGCGCCCCGACGGGGCTCCCCGCGCGCGTACTAAGACGGTCGCAACGTGGGTGCTGGCGTGGATGTCCTAGCCGATACCCTTCCGCCGACCCTAGAGTCTGTCGTACCACCCATAGGTGGCATCGCTCCATCCCGGGGCCTAGCGGCACGGTTGTTCCTGCTGTCGCCTTGGGCCTCTCCGCGGCATGCGTCGCCGCTTGCTTGTTCTTGGTCACCGGAGTGTCATGGAAGTTCAGAGTTTCCTCTTCCACCCACGTCTCTGCCGTCCTCCGCTTGCGCATACGCAGGGGCTGCAGGCGTGGATGGGCCAACTACTGTTAGGCCCTTCCGCTTGGGGGCCATAGCGACGATGAAGCTGGGGTGCGGATTACCAGATCAGGTTTGCACCACTCACACACCCCCTACCTGGCGCGCCAAAGATGTCGTGGGAACGAACACCTATGGGATCATGGGCACCCCTTTCGGTTCGGTAGGGGTCGGGCTCGCACAAAGAGCCAGTTTGTTAAGCAGCGCATGGGGAGTTTTTACCCAGGTTTGGGCTGCACGGGTGCGTAAAACCCTACTCCTGCTTGGTTATATTTCTCATGTTCTAGGGTTCTAGCTATAGGGGCGCCATGAACGGCTGCTACTTGAGCTTGGAAACCTCCAGTTGTCTAACTGTCGGGTTGTTCGGTTGTCTAACTGCCCAACTGTCTGATTGTCTAGCCTTCTAACCTTTTTTTGTCCAACCTCTCTTCTATAATGCCATGGGCCTCCTTTTATACCTAAGGGGATCCCAACAATGGCGTAGAGTGTGCACACGGGATGCACAGTGTTATAGTGCTATCGCACCTAACTCTAGCGGAGTAGGACAAGAGCATTCAGTGAACCGTCAAGCGCCTCAGTCCGTCAGTGAGATGGGACGGGGGCCCATCCCATCGGCACCACTTAGCTCCCTCCAATGTCGACGCCACGACACGCGTCCAGGTGAATCGACACCTGGCCTATGTGTTGGCGGTGCTTGCCTGGGCCTTGCCATGCTGGGACCTTGCCTTGCCGGGGGCCTTGCTTCCCCTAGAGGCTCTACAACCCTCCTGGCAAGGTCTTGCCAGTGGTCTTGAGTCTTCTATGATGGTTCTTGACAAGTCTTTGCTAGGCCTTGCCGCTGGGGCGGCTACTACTGCCCGTGCACGAGTAAAGGGGCACGAGATGGCCCAACAACTCTAGTGCACCGACAAATGCATAGCATCCCCAAGCTTAGAAGCTTGAGACTTTTTGAAATATTTACATGGGGTGCCTTGGGCATCCTGAAGATTGACATTTTGTATCTCTTTCAATCCTCTCATATCACGGTTTCACCTATTCTCAAAAACTTCATCCACAAAAACTCGAAAAGAGCTCGTGAGATAGGTTAGTACACATAAGAATAAATCCACACTTCATGTACTGCCAAGACAAGTTGAAAAATAATTTTCAAACATCATCTACTCTTTACTATTCCCTCTCACAATTTATATCTACTAATATAGGCTATGGAAACTATAGGATAAGTAGATAACAAAACTATGAAAAAAAATCTGTCCAAACAGAACACCCTGTAGCAATTTATGAAAACAATGTACTTCTGTAACTCGGAAAATTGTGAAAATTTAGGACGTGATAAAGAATTATATGAAAACACTATGTAAAAAATTTACAAAAACTTTCCACATTCTAGTAAAATATGAAAATTCAAACACTACAACAAAAGTTTTTGTTTTTATAAAACACACATAAAAACTTGTAATGGAGGCATCTTAAGGCAATTCGTTGAACATTTTATTTAAAAACAAGATTATAAATAACATCTAACGGAGAACAACAAAATATAATTATGCTCCAAGCAAAACACATATCATCTGACGGATAAAAATATAGCTCCAAGCGTTGTTCAAAAAATCTTCCCATTCATCGATTTACCGTCCGATTTATCACTACTCATGGGTGACCGATAAGATTATGCCTTCTCTTTAGAGTTTATCTTTTGGGACGATTTATCACTCTGACAAGTGATTTACGGGGAACCTTCCGATAAATCGGGCATATTTCTAGCACTATGTTTGCAAAAATTATGTTTATTTATGTTTTTGTGAACTTTGTTATGCAATATGAACTTTTTCGCTATTTTTTTGTCATTATACGAGGATTTGGAGGCTGGGAAACAAGGTAACACTTCTGTCGCATATAATTTTGGTGTTAAATATAACATATTTCAGTGTTGTGAACCTGGGATTTTGCAAAATACGTCTGATTAATAGTCGATCGATAAAATTGATTAACTTGCCGATTTCCAATTAATCTCTAATCCCCAGCCAACCAAGACGATAACTATAAGCAATATCCTAAACATTGGCTCCAAGTAAGATGTACCGACAATGCTGAAGACAAAAGAGGGGATGCCTTCCGGGGTATCCCCAAGATGTGACGCTTGAGTCTTCCTTAGATATTACCTTGGGAATCCCCAAGTTATGTCCTTGCTGCTCCTTATTCACCTCATATTGGTATCTCACCCAAAACTTGAAAACTTCAATCATGCAAAACTTAACGGAACTTCGTGAGATGGATTAGTGTAGTGAATATATATCATTCAGTTAGGTACTATTAAGACAAGATTCATAATTATTCCCACATGATACCTACTGTATTATAACAATTCCATAATTTATATCACTCACTATAAGCTATCGAAACACTAAAACAAGCAAACCATGCATGCAAAACAAAATCTGTCAAAAACAGAACACTCTGTGAAGATCTTAATGAACACCATACTTACATGACTCTAAAAATTCTGAAAATTAGGACAACGCATGCAATTTGCATAGAATTTTTTTGAAAAAATTCAGAATTTTTTGACGCTCGAGTAAAATCACATAATACATATACTGGACGCAAAACTTTCTGTTTTTGCACAGAATCAAACAAGCAAGTATCCACACTATCCCAAAGGTTTACTTGGCACTTTGTTGGAATAAAATACACAAAACATTATAACTACAGTAGCTTTATCATGTGAACACAAAAAAATACAAAGTAAAAGTGTTAGGTTGTCTCCCAACAAGCGTTTTTCTTTAATGCCTTTTAGCTAGGCATGATTATTTTGATGATGCTCACATAAAAAGTAGTAATTGAAATATGCAAGAGAGCATCATGAATCACATGGCAAATACAGTTAAGTCTAACCCACTTCCTATGCCTAGGGATTTTGCAAGAAAACAAATTATTGTAGCAAGAATCAACTGGCATAGGAAGGCAAAACAAGTGCAACTTCAATACTTTGAACACATAGAGAGGAAACTTGATATTATTGCAATTCCTACAAGCATATATTCCTCCCTCATAATAATTTTCAATAGAATCATGAAGGAATTCAACAATATAATTATCACATACAACATTCCTTTCATGGTCTACAATCATAGAAAATTTATCACTCTCCACACAACCAAACTTCTTCTCATTCATAATAGTGGGAGCAAACTCAACATAATAACTATCATGGGGTACTTGATTGACATAACCACTTTGAATACTAAAATCATGATAACAAGTTTCATGGTTGTCATTACGTTTTATAGCATACAAGTCATCACAATAATCATCATACATAGGAGGCATGCTATCATCATAATAGTTTTGCTCATCAAAACTCGAGGGACTAAAACTATCATATTCATCAAACACATCATCTCCAAGCTTCTGGCTTTGCATATCATTAGGATCATAAATATTCAGAGAACTCATACTAACAACATTACTGTCATGCTCATCATTCAAGGAATTCTCATCAACTGTTTTCATAATTTATTCCTCTTCCAATTGAGCACAATTCTCTGAATGCTTATTTTCCCGAAAGATATTATAAATACGGAACAAATGATGTAACCCAAACTCCATTTTTGTAGCTTTTTATTATAAAACCAAACTAGTGAAAAACAAGAAACTAAAATATTCAATTTCAAGATCTAAATATATACCTTCAAGCACTCACCTCCCCAGCAACAGCGCCAAAAAAGAGCTTGATGTCTACTACGCAACTTTATTCTAGTAGACTTGTGTTGGGCCTCCAAGCGTAGAGTTTTGTAGGACAGTAGCAATTTTCCCTCAAGTGGATGACCTAAGGTTTATCAATCCGTGGGAAGTGTAGGATGAGTATAGTCTCTCTCAAACAACCCTGCAATCAAATACAAGAAATCTCTTGTGTTCCCAACACACCCAATACAAAGGCAAATCATATTGGTGCCCTAGTTCGGCAAAGAGATGGTCATACAGGTGCAATATGGATGATAGATATATGCTTTTGTAATCTGAAAATATGAAAACAGCAAGGTATCAAGTGTAAAATAGCAAGAAAAAATGTTTATAAATGCTTGGAAATAAGGCCTAGGGTTCATACTTTTGCTAGTGCAATCTCCCAACAATGCTACATAGTTGGATCATATGATCATCCCTCAACGTGCAACAAAGCATCACTCCAAAGTTCCTATCTAGTGGTGAACAATAAGATGAAATTGGTGTAGGTAGTAGAATCACCTCAAAGTTATTCTTTTCGAGCAATCTATTGGGCTATTCCTATAAGTGTCACAAATAGCCCTAGAGTTCGTAGTAAAATAACACCAATGATACATATAAATCCACCCTAATGTCACGTAGATACTCCAAAGTCAACTCAAGTATCCGTGGGTAAATTATGTGACATGCATCAAAAAATTATAGATCTAACATATTCAATCCAACACAAAGAACTTCAAGGAGCACCCCAAGATTTCTATCGAAGAATGTGGTATGAAACCATGCCATCAACCCCTATGCATAGATCCCGAAGGTCATCGGAAGTCGCAAGTTAATGCATCAACATATATCAAGTGGATCAATATAATATCCTAATGTCACTATGAGTATCCCACGCAAGACGTACATAAAGTGTTATAAAATCCAATATTCTATCCAACGTAACGAGATATCAAAGGGAAAGATTCAATTCATCGCAACAAGGTAGCAAGGGAAAAACATCATCTGATCCAACTATATTAACAAAGCCCATGATACATCAAGATCATCCCATCTCAGGAACACGAGAGAGAGATAGAGAGAGACAGAGATTGAACACATAGCTAGTGGTACAAACAGTCAGCCCCGAGGGTGGACTAGTCCCTCCTGGTCAGGGCCTTCGCCAGGATGATGAAGATGGCCACCGGAGATGAATTGCCCCTCTGACAGGGAACTGTAATGCCTCCAAATTGGTTTTTCATCGATATAGAGAGTTGTGGCAGTGGAACGAGGAGTCTCTATTTATTTTTGGGGTTTCTGGGATTTATAGGATTTTTCAGCGTTGGAATCACACCGAACGGAGCCACGAGGGGCGCACCACATATCTGCTAGCCCCCTAGTGGGGGGCGGCCAGATGGCTTGTGGCCCAAGGGTGGCCCCCCTACGATGGTTCTTCGCTCCATTGTGGCTTATTTCCTCTAGAAAAATCACAAAAAAGTTTCAGGTGATTCCGAGAACTTTCATTTTCTACACAAAAACAACACCACGGTAAGTCTGCTAAAAACAGCGTCAGTCCGGGTTAGTTCTAAATAAATCTTATAAAGTGCATGAAAACCATATAAATGTATTTTAAACATAGGCAAATATGGCATGAATACTTCATAAATCATCGATACGTTGGAGACGTGCCAAGGCATCACGTCCAAAACAAATAGGTTGATTCCTGCGTGCACCTATTACTATTACTCCACGTCAATAGCTCTTCTATGCTTGCCTCTCTACGTATTAAGTTCCTGACAAACAGAGTAATGCATGGAGAATGATGACATGATGTAGAAAAAATAAACTCAATCAATATGAACAAACCCCATCGTTTTATCCTTAGTGGAAACAACACAAAGACGTATCTTGTCCCCTTCTGTCCTTGGGATATAGAAACCCATCTGGTTGAGCCCACTACAACGCACCACTCTCACTGAAGGAAGATCAATTTACTTGGCCAAAGCAAATCCATAGATCGGAGAGAATTACAAAGCTATAATGATCATTCAAATAAGAATCATAATAGTTTCAGAGAAGACTCAAATACTTTTCAGGAATAATCTGAACATATACCCACAATTCATTGGATCCCACCAAATGGACCGCACAAAAGAGTTACATCAGATAGATCAAAGCAAAGGTACGATGATCATTGTATTGAACATAAAAAGAGAGAGATAGCCATCTAGGTACTAACTACGAATCTGTGGGTCTATGGTGAACTACTCACACATCATCATGAGGGCAGCACGGTTGATGAAGAGGCCTTCCATGATCGATCCCCCCTCCGGCAGGGTGCCGAAAAGGAGCTCCAAATGAGATCACAGTGGAACAGAGACTTGCAGCGGCGGAAAAAGTGTTTCGGGATGCCCTCTATGGTTTATGGAATATATGTGAAATTATAGGCCAGAGAACGGGGTCTGGAGACCTGCCAGGGAGGGACACGCCATCAGGGTGCGGTCACCCCCCTGGGCGGGCCTTGTTGGATTGTGTCCCCATCGTGCGGCCACCAGTCTTCTCCCGAAGCTTCCAGGTCTTCTTTTGGTCTAGAAAAAATCATAAAAAGGTTTTGGGGCAATTGGACTCGTTTGGTAGTGTAAACCTGAAAAGTAAAACAGTAACTCGCACTAGGCACTTTGTCAATAGGTTAGTGTTAAAAATAATTGGTAAATTATTACTCAAAAAGTATCCTAGAATGATAATATAATAGTATGGAACAATCAAAAATTATAGATATGTTGGAGACGTATCACGAAGATATAAAGTGGATTTTGTGCAACAAAGTGTATCATGTCATGGGGTTTGGTGCGCCGGCGAAGGTTGCACCGATCCTTGATGTGAGAATGGGCAATGCACGGTACCGAAGAGGCTAGAATATATGTGGTGGTGAGAATGCGTACATCCATGGATTCACATTAGATATAAAGAACTCACATACTTATTGCAAGGTTTTATTAGCTCCTTGGAAGCAAAGTACTAATCGCATGCCCCTAGGGAAGAGGTTGGTAGGAGTTAACCATCGTGTGCCCCCCTCCTAAACAATACTAAGATTTCAACGAGGAATAAGAATGCTCACACATCATCACTATGCCATAAACCATATTTATATGAACAACAGATTAACACCCTTTAACTATCGATATTTTTACTTACCAACAACCATGCACTCACGTCCTTTCAAATTACCAAATCAATATCATTAACTCACAATTTGTCTTTTATGTGTTACATGAAGGTTTTCTATTGTTCACTCCTTGAATACCTATTATTTTTGGGCTAGTATTATAACCCATGAAAATTACCATCACTATTTATTAACTCTCAAAAACATTAACTGAAGAACAAGAGTGAGATTATTTTTGTAAAATAAATATGCCGTCGTGCTCTAAAAGATATAACGCAAGTACTAGAGCACATGCTTAGCTGAAAAGATATAAGCGAAGCACATAGAGTATTCTAAAAAAATCATGGTGAACATGTGTCTCTCTCAACTAGGTGTGTCAAGAAAACAATGATTGTGGAATACTAAAACCAAACCAAACTAAATCAAAGGATGATCCAAGCAAAACTCATATCATGTGATGAATAAAAATGTAGCTCCAAGTGACATACTAATGGATTGAGAGGAAAGAGGGGATGCCTTTCGGGGCATCCCCAAGCTTAGATGCTTGACTATTCCTATAATTTGACTTGGGGTTCCTTGGTAATCCCCAATCTTAGGGTCTTGCCGCTACTTATTCCTTCATCCATCGTGATAACACCCAAAACTTGAAAACTTCAGCACACAAAACTCAACAGAAAACTCGTGAGATCCATTGGTAGCATAGGTGAACCATAAACATTATGTACTATTATAAATTGATTCATATTATATTATTGCATAAGTTACTGCACTGTAACATGATAACACCCAAAACTTGAAAACTTCAGCACACAAAACTCAACAGAAAACTCGTGAGATCCATTGGTAGCATAGGTGAACCATAAACATTATGTACTATGATAAATTGATTAATATTATATTATTGCATAAGTTACTGCACTATAACATCTCCATGACTTATACCCCCCGGTATAATTCACATCATCATCATCAAAACAAGCAAACTATGCAAGAAAGAACAGAATCTGACTAACACAGAACAGTCTGTAGTAATCAGCAAACACACCATACTTATGTAACTCCAAAAATTCTGGAACATTACGTAAACCTTAGTAATTTTTATAGGAATACTTTGTAAAAACATATGATGCAAAAGATGTTACCGTAAAACTAGAGAAATGATGCACTGGACGCAAAAGTTTCTGCTTTTGCACCGTATCAATTCCACTTTTCATTCAAGTCTTCCCAAATGAATTAATTGACACAAAAACTAATGTAAACACACAAAAAAATTAAAGTAGAAATAATCATGTTATCTCACATAAATGTAAAGTTGAGCAAGAAAAATAAGATAACTATTGGGTTGCCTCCCAACAAGCGCTATTGTTTTACGCTCCTAGCTAGGCATAATGCATAGTTTCAAGTGTTGGACCATTTCATGCCCTCTCAGACTAGCCCTTCCAAAATAGAAATTAATAAATCAACTTTTTAAAATATAGTTGGTGAGCCTAAGGGTTCGAATAGATTTTTAATATTCACGATAACATCACTAGCATCACCATCATCATAGGGGTCATCATATTGAACATGAATTTCATCATTAATGGGTTCCCAAAGAGCATCTTCATGCCAATCCTCAATAAACCCTTACTTAATTCCTTAAGTAGTACGTTCAAATTTATCACATTTTTTAAGGAATAACGCTTGCATTAATTCTTTGGGACGAACCTTCCTCCTCATATTCTCACTAAAATCTTGATAGTCATTAGATTCCAACCTACGCATAGCATATTTATTATGAAGGATCACTTATATGGGAGGATGTTTATATTTTATTCCATAAAAGGCAAAAAAATATCTTGCTCCTCGCACAATATAATAAAACTCACACATAAGGATCTTAATAGCAATTTTATTAATCTCAGGATCATGTATGCTTGGAAGACCCAAAAATATCTTTTGAAGCATAGGATGAAGATGCACAAACTTCATTTCTAACTTCAATAGAAGCATGGTAATATTATCCACATAGAAATTTGTTTCATCATGTATGGATCCTTTAATAAGAGGGCAGGCTACCAAGTACTCAAAAAACATCCTGGATAACATGATTTCCAATAATGTCCCACTACCCATGTGATAGATTTTGGATTTTAGAACCATGTCAGTATATCACAAGGAACTTGATTTGTAGGAGGATCATGAGTGACATCAATAAATTTTGGTCTTTCCTCATCCAAGTCACTAGCACTTCCGACGATCATGTTTTTCAAATTCAGACATGATAGCAACTACAAGCAAGCAAAACAAGTAAGCAAGTAAACTAGTAAAGATAAATATTTTTTTATTTTTCATAGCAAGCAAAATATAATAGCAAATAAAAATTATAACAAGTGAATGATTACTTGTGTGAAGGTACTTGATAGGTAATTGATGATACTCCCCAGCAACGGCGCCAGAAATCCTTCGTGATACTTGTGACCTTCGTTGGGTTTTCCCCAAAGAGGAGGGGATGATAAGTATTAATCTAAGTGAGAACCAAGGTTATCCAACCAATAGGATAACCATGCAATTTCCCGTCTTCACTGCCTAGACACAAAAGAGCACACACTTGGACCCAACATGGGCAAGAGGGTTGTCAATCGCCTTGAACTCGTTACTTGCAAGCGATAAGTAGTGTAGATGATGGTTGATAATTGTAAATTGCAAAATAATAGGAAAACAAATAAATGGCAGCAAGGGAATAAGAGTATTAAGTAAAACAAAGTAATGCTTGGAGAATAATGACATGATGTAGACAAAGTAAATCCAATTAATATGAATTAACCCCATCATTTTATCCATAGTGCTAGCAATAAAAATACGTGCCATGTCCCATTCTGTCACTCAGATTGAGCACCGCATGATTGAAGCCACTACAATGCACCTCTCCAGCTCAAGATAAATCAACCTAGTTGGCCAAACTACATCAACTGATCCAATAGAATTAAGTAGCTATCATATAATCTTGCATATATATGAAAGAACCAGAAAGGAACTCAATATAATTTCATGGAAAATCTAAACATAATCCCATTCATAGAATACCGAAAAGCGCACTGCCCAAAGTGATTACATTGACTAGATCATCGCGAAGATGTGATGAACTTTGTATTGAAGAACATAGAGAGAGAGAGAGAGATAGCCATCTAGGTAATAACTATGGACCCATAAGTTTGTGGTGAACTACTCACACATCACCATGGGAGCAACAAGGATAATTTAGAGGCCCTCCAGGATCGATCCCTCTATGGTAGGGCACCAGAACAGGGCTCCCGATGGTCACACGGTGGAATAGAGCAGCGGTGGAAAAGGTGTTTCGGGAGGCTCTTTGTTTTTAGGGTAAAAGAGAATTTATAAGCCAGACAACAACGCCAGAGGTCCGGGGAGGAGGCTTGATACGTCTTCGTCGTATCTATATTTTTTTTATTTTAGGCCAATATTATACAACTTTCGCATACTTTTGGCAACAATTTATATGATTTATTGGACTAACCTATTGATCCAGTGCCCAGTGTCAGTTCCTGTTTTTTGGGTGTTTTTTGTTTTGCAGAAATTCCATATCAAACGAATTCTAAACGTGATAAAAATTTAAGGAGATTTTTTTTGAATATTTTTTAATTTTGAGAAGGGGAATCAACGCAAACAGAGGCTCACAGCCCCCCCCCCCCCGCCCACCAGGGCACGACCCAAGGCCCAAACACGGGGTGGTGGGTGGTGCTCACCTCATATGTCGGTTGCGGCACTCCTTCAGCCTGAAGTAAGCTAAGTTTTGGATAAAAACCCCTCAAAAATTCATCCCGATCAGAGTTACAGATCTCCAACAATATAAGAAACAGTTTTCAGCTAGAAAACCAAAACGTGGAACAGAAGAGAACAGAGAGGGAGATCCAATCTCGGAGGGTCTCCCACCCCTCCGCTGCCATGGAGGCCATGGACCTCTCATCCCATCTAGGGGGAGCCAAAGGAAGAAGAACAAGGAGGGGGTTCTCTCCCCCTCTCTCCTGGTGGCGTCGGAATGCCGCCGGGGTAATCATCATGACGGCGGCCTACATCAACAGTCTTTCTGCCGTCAACACACGCTCTCTCCCCTCTATGCAATGGTGGAACACCTCTCTTCCCCATTGTAATCTCTACTTAAACATGGTGCTCAACTCCATACATTATTTCCCTATGATATTTGGCTATCTTATGATGTTTGAGTAGATCTCTTTCGGCCAACGGGTTAATTGTGGTATGATGTTATGGATGTGAGTTGTATGTTGATATGGTGCTGTCCTATGGTGCCCTCCATGTCACGCAAACATGAGGGATCCTTGTTGTAGGTTGTTGCAATAAGTTCACGATTTGCCTATGGTGGGTTGCTTGAGTGATAGGAGCATAAACCCGAGTAGCTGGGTTGTTGCGTACGGGAGTAAAGAGAACTTGATACTTAATTCTATGGTTGGGTTTTACCTTAATGATCTTTAATACTTGCGGATGCTTACTAGAGTTCCAATCATAAGTGCATATGATCCAAGTACGGAAAGTGTGTTAGCATATGCCTCTCCCTCATTGCATATAACAAGTATCTATCATATCATAAATTGCCTATGGACAATCTACCACTTGAGTTACACAACAAGCTTTCTACAAAAAAAATACTTTTATTGTTCTTTTATTAAAACATCACCTACCATTTATTTCCATGTTCTTTATTATCTTGCAAAGTACTTGTAGTTTAATTCCCGCAAAGTAGCTTCATACTTGTTCTAGGTAAAGCAAGCATTAGCGTGCATAGAGTTGTATCGGTGGACGATAGAACTTGAGATAATATTAATTCTACCTTTATCTCCTTGTTGGGTTTAACACTCTTACTTATAGAAAAAGGCTACAAACGACCCCCTACACTTGTGGGTTACCATGTCCCCAAGCCATCAAGGCACGGCCACCCCCATGGGCGCGCCTTGTTGGCTTGGGGGGCACCTCGTGTGCCCTCCAGTATCCCTTCAAAGCTTCCAGGTCTTCTTTTGGTCTAAAAAAATCATCAAAAATTTCCGTGGTATTTCGAGTTCGTTTGGTACAATATTCCTGAAATGCCAAAAACATGCCGAAAACAGCAACTAGCACTTGGCACTAGGTTAATAGGTTAGTGCTCAAAAATAATATAAATCAGCAGGTAAATGCCTAAAAAGCATCCTAGAATGATAATGTAATAGCATGGAACAATCAAACAATTATTGATACGTTGGAGACGTATGAGTAGTTCATTTGTAGGCTTGTTGGACGGTGATGGGATTGGATGAGATTGATCATGTAATCAAGTTATTTTGATAGGGCTTTATCCCCAGTATCTGCTACCTCTTGAGCGTGTGTTGGTCTTCCCTTGAAGAGGAAAGGGTGATGCAGGGAAGTAGATAAGTATTTCCCTCGGTTTTTGAGAACCAAGGTATCAATCCAGTAGGAGGAACAAGCAAGTCACCAATGGATGCACCTACACAAACAATCAAACTCTTGCACCCAACGCTATAAAGGAGTTGTCAATCCCTTCACGGTTATTTGCAAGGATTAGATCTGAAAGAGATAGATGTAAATGAGAATGGAAAGTAAAAGGTAAATAAATTGCAGAAAGGTATTTTTTATATTTTTGATTTATAGATCTGAAAGTATATTATGGAAAGTAGACCGAAGGCCATAGGTTTCACTAGAGGCTTCTCTCTCGAAGGAAAATATCATGGTGCGTAAACAAATTACTATCAAGCAATTGATAGAAAAGCGAATAATCATGTAGTTATCCAAGGCAATGATCTTGCATATAGGCATCACGTCTGTATCAAGTAGACCGAAACAATTCTACATCTACTACTATTACTCCACACATCGACCGACTCTTGCCTGCATCTAGAGTATTAAGTTCATGAAGAACAGAGTAACACATTAAGAAAGATGACATGATCTAGAGGGATAAACTCAAGCAATGTGATGAAAACCCCATCTTGTTACCCTTGATGGCAACAATATAATACATGTCGCGCTACCCCTACTATGTCACTGGGTGAGGACACCACAAGATTGAACCCAAAAGCAAGCACATCTCCCATTGCAAGAATTACCAATCTAGTTGGCCAAACCAAACAAATAACTCGAAGAGACTTGGAAGGATATGAAATCATGCATATAAGCATTCAGAGGAGATTCAGATAATATTCATGGATAATCTGAACATAAACTCACAACTCATCGGATCTTGACAAACACACCACAAAAGAGGATTACATCGGATAGATCCCCATGGAGATCATGAAGAACATGGTATTGAAGATCAAAGAGAGAGAAGAAGCCATGTAGCTACTAGCTATGGACCCGTAGGTCTATGGTGTACTACTACGCATCATCGGAGGGGCAATGGAGTTGATGTAGATGCCCTCCGTGATCGAAACCCCCTCCGACAATTTACCAGAAAAGGCTCCAAGATTGGATCTCTCGGGAACGAAGGCTTCTGGCGGCGGAAAAGTATTTGCATGTCTATTTTTGATGTTGGGGGAATATTTGGGAATTTATAGGCCAAAGATTAGGGTTAGGAGACCTGCCGGGAGACGGCAAGCCTGCTAGGCGCGACGAGGGGGACCCGTGCCTAGCAGGCTTGTGACTCCCTGGCAAGTTTCCTGCCGTGCACTCCAAGCCTGGATGATTTGTTTCCTTCCAGAAAAATTCCTTCCAAAGGTTTTATTCTGTTTGGACTCCGTTAATATTCCATATCTGCAAAACTCAAAAACAAGGAAAAAACAGAAACTAGCACTAGGCTCTAGATTAATAGGTTAGTCCCAAAAATAATATAAAATAGCATATTAATGCATATAATAGCATTCCATCATCAAAAATTATAGATACGTTGGAGACATATCAGTATCCTCTATGTTTTGAGATTGATGTTGCTATGACTTTGCTATGCTTAATGCTTGTCACTAGGGCCAGAGTGCCATGATTTCAGATGTGAACCTATTATTTTTTCATGAATTTGAGAGTGTTTTAGATCCTATCTTGCAAGTTATATACACCTATTTTGTGTCATGATCCGCATACCCCAAGGTGCCAATAATTGGGATTCTTTTCGACGATTGCCGTAGTTTGAGGAGTTCATGTATTCACCATGTGTTAATTGTTTTTTCCGGTTCTATATTAAAAGGAGGCCTTAATATATCTCAGTTTCCTTATGGACCCCGCTACCACGGAAGGGTAGTACAAAAGATGTCATACAAGTTTTTATCGCAAGCACGTATGACTATATACGGAATACATGCCTACATTACATTGATGAATTGGAGCTAGTTCTTTGTCGCCCTAGTGTGTAATCGTTGCATGATTGATGTCATCTAAATCATTATCCATCACTGGTCCACGTGCCTACACTTTTCATATATTGAAACTTGTTAAGTTAGTATTGTTGTTGCTAATGTTACAATCACTACAAAATATATTGTTGTTACCTTTATTGTTACTACTACTATTTTTCTATGCTACTAAAACCTTTGTTGGAGAGAGATATCACATGTGTGTTTGAATTGACAACTCAACTGCTAAGACCAATAAATATTCTTTGGCTCCCCTTGTGTCGAATCAATAAATCAGGGTGTAATACTACCCGCGAAGAGTGTTGCAATCCCCTATACTTGTTCGTTATCATCCCCTACTTGTATATGGTGTTTTGTGCCACGTAGTATTATCCAATGATGTGTAGCCATCTTATGATGACTGTGTAGTTTTATTTTGTCCTTTGGGTTGATTGATGATCTTCATTGGTTTGAGTTGTATGTTTTATTTTGGTGTTGTCCTAAGGTGTCTCATGTGTTGTGCACATGTGGGGGATTCCCACTAAATGGTGTTGCAATACGTTCAGGATTCGCTTATAGTGGGCGACTAGAGTAACCAAAGCTTACACCCGAGTAAGGAGTTGTTCATATGGGAGTAAAGGGGACTTGAAGTGTTAATGCTGTGGTTGGGTTTACCTTAATGACCTCTAGTAGTTGCGGATGCTTGCTAGAGGTCCAATCATAAGTTCATATGATCCAAGTATGGAAAGTATGTTAGGGCATGGCTCTCCCTCATATAAAATTGCAATAATGACTACCGAGGTTATTATAAATTACCTAGGAGAATTCCACACATCATACCATCATTATTCCATACACTCTATTTGTAATATATTGCAATATATTCTAGCTTTATTTAGGCAGCAACTATTTTTCATATTTTGGTTCCACGATATCATGCAAATCTATCCTCTATATACCCACAACGCAGTTTTATTTCTCGTTTCTAAATAGAAGCAAACACTCTATGTACGTAGAGTCGTATCGGTGGTAGACAATACCAAGACAATATTGATCTTACCTCTAGCTCCTTGTGGGTTCAACACTTCATACTTATCATTTCCATCTTTGGAAAGTTCTACGATGATTCTTTGCACTTGGGGATTATCAAGCCCTTTTCTGGCGCCGTTGTCAGGGAGCAATAGCGTAGGGTTAATATTTACATGTATGCTAGTTTCCTTCTATCATTAAATAGATTATGTTCATTTTATTTCTATTTTCTTGTTCTCTTTCTTTAGCTGGGTGAAACAAAAAACAAAAAAAAATACTTGCCTCTTAAAAGAGAAGCGATTGGAAAGTTATGCATTGAAGAAGTGAGGGTCGACCTTGAACACTTGTGTTCATGCTCATGGAAACAATGTAGCATTTTTTATGGAAGTTTCTCACAAAAAATAATTATCCTGTTGTATATACCAAAGTACCATAAAATAATGTGCCAAGTGAAGCCTTTGGGATGATTTGAATGATAATAGATTTGATCATGTGCAAAAACAGAAACTTTTGCGTCCAGTGCAGAATTTTTTTGATTTTACTGGAACGTTTTTTGATCTAAATGTTTTAGATATTATCGTTATACAAAATCCCCATGGTGTTTGTGCTTTTCATTACAAATTGCTCTTTTTTAGACAGATTTTGTTATTGCTTGCATTCTTTGCTTGTTTTGATGATGCTATGAATTATATAGGGGGGTATAAGCCATAGGTAAGTTAAAATAAAGTACCTTATCCAATAGTTAAATATGAATCAATTTATAATAGTACCTAAACTTTATGATTTGCCTATTACACTAACGGGTCTTACGAGGTTTCTGTTAAGTTTTGTTCGATTGAAGTTTTCAAGTTTTGGATGTGTCGGTGTACTACAGTGTGGGTCTTTAGTACCCGCTTACTTGTGCATGGGCAGTTGTAGCCACACCAGCGGCAAGGCCTGCTAGGGGACTGTTGGATGCAAGTATGAGGATGTTAAGAAAACAGTCAAGTCAACAATCAGAAGACAAAAGACCAAAAGATGGGACCCCATCAAGATCTTGCTGGGATGACTCACGAAGCCACGACAGGATGTGCACCCGGCAAGATCTCACCATCCTACCAACACACAGACCAGGCGTCATCCCTCCTGAGTACGTGTCGAGGCGCTAGCGATGGTGGAGGTAAACAGTGCCGATGGGACGGGCTCTTGTCCCGTCTCGTAGAAGGTCAGGGACACCTGATGGAGCATTTAATGCGTTTGTCTTATACCGTCAGTATTAGGTATGATAACGTTGTAGCAACTATACACCTCGTGTATGTACTGTACGCCGTTGTTGAAGACCCCTTAGTCATATAAAAGGAGGCCCAAGGCGCTATAGAGGGGGGACTTTCTTCGAACACTTCTAGCTTTGATGCATGCGTAGCAGCTATGTACTGTTCATAACATAGCGCTCTTGCATCCATAGCTCAAACACTCATAATACACTAAAGCAGGAGTAGGGTTTTACGCTTCTCAGTGGCTTGAACCTGGGTAAAAATCCCTCGCGCTGCTCGTTGGATCTGCTCTTTGTGCACGCCCTCCCCTTGCCGAACCGAAAAGGGATCCACGTGATCCCATAGGGTTGCATGAACCTGATCTAACGACCAGCGTGCTAGTTTCTTCATCATCCATCATATACTCCGCCGTGGCCCCCAAGAAGAAGGGCTTTACAGCGGTTGATCCATCCACATCCGGTGTGCCTGTAGCTACTCGGACAGGCGACTGTGTGGATGCAGGCGGAGGAGGTGGAGGTCTTGAGATTCCACGACGCTCTGGTGATCAGGGCCAAGCGAGCGGTGCCGTTTGTAGTGACAACAACAACCCACGCGCCGCTGGATCTCAGGATGGAACTGCACTGCCTACGGGCGGCATAGTGAACTCCTGGGACGGAAGGGCACCTTCTAAGACACCCACGCTAGCGCATACGCCACGGCCTTCTCTGGTCTCACACGATGAGCAGCGCCATGACATTGGTGGTTCTAAGCGCCCCCATGGAAAGACTCCTGAGCATCACTCCCGAGGTGCGCAGGACCAGCATGGACGCCAAAATGCTGGTGGAAGTGGCGCGCGGTGGCGGGACCGTGATGGAGCTCCTTCTAACACGGTTAGGAGTCACAACACCTCACATTCTTTGCACCTTTCGCCGTCGACTACATTAGAAGAAGTGTTGGCACGAGCAAAGCTACTCCTGAATTTTCCTCCTGCTATGGAGAAGCTTGACGAGTGGAGAGCTACTATTCAGAGCCTCGTCAGCTTTGCGAATAGAGATGGGCCGCTGCAGGCGGAGCCTTCTCAGCGGCGGTCCATCGAGTTGGTGCGCACCGGTGGCGGAAAGGCTGGAGGTGGCACAACCATGGTGCACTCTCCTCCACAGCAGCAATGGCGATCGCTGACTCGACAGATCGGCGCCTATGGTGACGATTCAACGGCGTCGACTGATCCATGAACTCGCTACGATCAACGTCAAGTTATTTGGGAGCGAAGCAAAGAAGACGCTCAGACTACCATCGAGCGGCGGCAGGAAGCGTGCCATCAATCTGATAGGCGCGCATGACCTACTGTAATCAAGCCTGCGCTGGGGTATCCTGTCGACCTACCTCATGAGGTGGGTTGTCCAGTTTTTACCCATGAGCTGGGGCGAGTCCAGTGGCCCGATTCCCGAACGTTCAAACCGGAGGTCCTAGAGAAATACGACGGCAAGACTGACCCGTCGGAGTTCTTGAGCATCTACACCATTGAGGTGCAGGCTGCTAGGGCTCGCGACGACAAGATACTAGCCAACTCCTTCCCATTGGTACTCAAGCCCAACGTCAGGTCGTGGTTGATGCATGTGCCGAAGAATTCCATTTCTTCCTAGGAAGATCTGTCTCATGAGTTTGTTGACACCTTTACCGGAGGCCACCAAGCTCCTGGCTAGGAAAGTGATTTGCATCTCATTCCCTAGAAAGAAGGCGAAACCTTGCGCAAGTACATTCAAAGATTCAGCCATATACATCCCAACATCCCAGACGTTCATCCTGTTGCTGTTATCAGCGTGTTTCATCAGAACGTGCGCAACCACAGAATGTGCAAAGAGCTGGAGATGAACAAAGTCGGGGATGTTGTCGAGCTCTATGCTCTGGCTGATAAATGTGCTCGAGATGAAAAAGGGTGGAGACTCCCTAGCGAGGATGCTGGCGCTGGAGTTGAGTGTGAAGACGAAGACACTGCACTCCAGCAAAGAAAGGCCAATGGCCTAACAAGAAACGCAAGGGCAAAGCCATACTTGCCATTGAGGAATTCGACAACCTTGACACTACCAATAAGACTAAGGTTGACGGCCTCGGCAAGGAGGTTGCCGGGTGCATGTCCTATCAGTTCTTGGCGGCTGCCGACAAACCGGAGGGCTCCGACAAGTAGTACTACAAGACCCATCAGACCAAGGGCCACGATCTCTAGAACTGCCAGCAAGTTGAGCAGCTTGCGGAGAGGCAGAAAGCTGAGTATGTGAGGCGAGAGAAGGAGAAGGCCCAAGATGGTGCATAGGGGTCTGCCAAGAAACACGGTGGCCCAGGATGTCACCGCGGCAACGCCAAGCAATAGGAGAGGCCCGCTCGAGGCCGCGACAAGGAAGAGGGGGATGACGATGGCAACGAGGAGGATGACGAGTCCAGCGAGCACGAATTCCAAAAATCTAGAGAGATCATGTGCATTGACGGGGGTGCCTTGTTCCATTCTTCTCACTGTCAAACAGTGGGCGCGAGAGAGAAATGCGACAGGGCCATCTATCAATGCCCAGAAACCATTGAGATGGTCCAACATGCCTATCATTTTCGATGCTGAGGATCACCCTGATCGCACAACTGCGGTCAGGTGTCTGCCATTGTTGGTTTCGCAAACAATTCGCAACCGAAAGGTGACGAAAATGTTAGTTGATGGTGAGGCCGGTTTGAACTTGATCTCACCTGATTTTATCAAAAGGTTCCAAATTCCTGATGAAGATCTTGAGAAGGCAGGCACGTTTCAGGGGATCAATCCAGGGAGGAGCCAGCCGAAGGGCAAGATCACACTATCGGTAACATTTGGTAGTGACCTGAGAAGATTGTTTTTTATGTCGTCAAGATTCCATTGCCATATAATGGGATCCTTGGCCGTCCAGTGCCGGCCAAGTTCATGGCGGCATCGCACTACGCTTACAATGTACTGAAGATGCCCGGGCCGATGAGCGTCATCACAATAAACTCTGACAAGAAGGATGCACTTATCTACGTTGACCAACTTTACCGAGAAGCAGTTGCAGCACCTGCCACCAAGGCACCTGCTCCTGCCGCTGAAGCTCCCGGGGGGAGAAGACCGGCAAGACCTCTGGTACACACTCCGGCAAGTGCACCTCTTCGAAGTGCTACGCTCCTGTTACCGATCTTCCAGAGTGCTCCACCGGCAAGAGCAAGAAATCCAAGGCAGCTCCACTGAAAACTAAGAAGATGCCCGTCAAAGAGGATGGTATGGAAGGAACTTTCACCATAAGTTCCACCCTCGATGACAAATAGGAAAGCGCACTCATTGCCTTCCTGTGGGCAAATGTCGATGTGTTTGCATGGCATCCAACTGATATCCTTGGTGTTCCCACGGAGGTAATTGTGCACCATCTCGCTGTCTATCCTCATGTGCAGCCCGTCAAGCAGAAAGTTACGTAGCAAGCCTTGGAGTGGCAACAATTTATTGCCGAGGAAATCAGGAAGTTGGAAGCGACTGGTTTGGTCGCAGGAGTGCTCCATCCAACATGGTTGGCCAATCCAGTTGTAGTGCGCAAGGCGAATGGAAAATGGAGGTTGTGTATTCATTATACATATATCAATAAAGCATGTCCAAAGGATCCTTTCCCCTTGTTGCGCATCGACCAGATTGTGGACTCCACTGTCGGCTGAGATTTTTTGTCATTTCTTGATGCTTATTCAGGATATCATCAGATCTTCATGTCTAAGGAAGACGAAGAGAAGACCGCATTTATCACCCCAAGTGGTACATATTGCTTCGTATGTTTGCCTTTCGGATTGAAAAGTGCTGGTTCAACGTTTGCAAGAGCAGTCCAGATCGGTTTTGAGCCCCAACTACATAGAAATATGGAACCTTATATGGATGACATAGTGGTAAAATAAAGGACAAAGCAACGCTCATACAAGATCTAGAAGAGACATTTACAAACCTGCGCAAGATCAATTTGAAGCTCAATCCTAAGAACTGTGTGTTCGGTGTTCCATTCGGCAAGCTTCTCGAATTCTGTGTGTATCAGCGTGGGATCAAGACGAACCCCGACAAGATCAAGGCAATTGAGCATATTGAAGCACCAAGACGCGTTAAAGATGAGCGTCGTCTTGCCGGCTATGTTGCGGCTATGAGTAGGTTCATCTCTAAATCTGCTGAGCGTGCCCAACACTTTTTCAAAATCTTGAAAAAGGCAGGTCCAATGAAGTAGACTCCGGAAGCGAAGGCGGCGCTACAGGATTTGAAGAGGTGCCTCTCCTCTCCACCAACACTAGTTGCGCCTAAACCACAAGAGCCGTTGTTCCTACACCTGACGGCAACGAATCACGTGGTTAGTGCTGCGTTAGTAGCATAGAGAGAAGTCGATGAAGAAGGAGCGGCGGAGGTAGAACCGCCAAGCAACAAGCCAGGATCTTCCCCGGGAGAGTATGGTGCCGACAAGCCAGGATCTACGTAGATAAATGAAGCAACACAGAGGAAGAAGATGGTGCAACGCCCAGTTTATTTTGTCAGCTCCCTTTTGCAGGGGGCTAGGTCAAGATACTCTGGCGTGCAAAATTTTCTCTTCGGCCTTCTTATGGCCTCGAGGAAGCTGCGCCATTATTTCCAAGCACATGATATCACCGTCGTCACTTGCTTTCTGTTGCAACGGATTTTACGAAATCCAGATGCGACCGGCAGGATTGTAGACTGGGCTTTGGAACTGTCAAGCTCTGGTCTCAAATTTGTAAGTACTTCAACTATTCAAAGCAGAGCTTTGGTAGAGTTCATTGCAGAACGGACCCCAACGTCGGACGAAGAGATCCAAGAAACAACTCTCCTCGCCAAGTAAATGACTCAAGAATGGATTATGTATTTCTATGAGGCTTTTTCCCCGCAAGGCGCCAGTGCTGGCGTGCAACTTGTCGCACCCATCGGAGAGCACCTCAAATATGTAATTAAGATGCACTTTCCCTGGGAGAGGTCGACAAACAACACCGCAGAATATGAAGGGCTGCTTGTCGGTCTCAGGATCACGGCAGACCATGGAATTAAGAAGCTCATCGTTAGAGGTGATTCACAGCTTGTCATCAAGCAAGTCAACAAAGATTATTAGAGCCCATTGATGGAAGCCTATGTAGATGAAGTGATGAAGTTAGAGGAGCACTTTGATGATTTGCAAATAGAGCATGTTCCTCGTGCAGAGAACAGCATTGCCGATGAGGTGTCAAAGCATGCTGCCCTCAAGTTACCTGTGGAACCAGGCACTTTTGTGCTCCAATTGACTCAGCCATCTGTAGCACCATCAGCGAGGCAAGATAAGAGAAGGAAGTTGAATTCCGTCCAGTACTTTCCCACAGAGCTCCCAGAAGCAGCCGACAAGGAAGTAGCCGGGAACAACGCCAAGCCTGTCGGGGGACAACAGGCTCGAGCAGGGCCTCAAGCCCTTGCCATGAAGACAAATGCTCCCGTGGCAAAAGACATGCCTTTAGTACTTGCTGTTGATCCTCAGGTTCCAGCATGGGCATAGCACATCGTTCGATCCCTTCAAACACGAGAACTAACCGAGGAGCTATGGGGGCCCCACAATCTAGCCCCCCCCCTAGGGCACGCCCAGGTGGCTTGTGGCCCGCTGATGTCTACTACGCAACCTTCTTCTTGTAGACTCGTGTTGGGCCTCCAAGCACAGAGTTTTGTAGGACAGTGGCAATTTTACCTCAAGTGGATCACCTAAGGTTTATCAATCCATGGGAGGTGTAGGATGAAGATGGTCTCTCTCAAACAACCCTGCAACCAAATAACAAAGAGTCTAGGTAACAAATAGTAAACAGCAAGAAAAATGTTGTATAAATGCTTGGAAACAAGGCCTAGGATCCATACTTTCACTAGTGCAATTTCTCTAAACAATATTAACATAGTGGAATCATATGTAAGTCCCACTCGTGCGACAACGAGTTCACCCCAAAGTCACAAATAGCGGATAACTAACGAAGAAATTACTTTAGGGTACGAAACCACCTCAAAGTTATGTTTTCCGATCAATCTTATGAGCTATCCCTATAAGTGTCACGAACAGACCTACAGTTCGTACTAAAATAACAACATAAGAGACACATCAACCAAAACCCTAATGTCACCTAGATACTCCAATGTCACCACAAGTACCCATGGGCTTGATTATACGATATGCATCACACAATTTCAGATTCATTATGTTTAATCCAACACAAAGAACTTCCAAGAGTGCCCCAAAGTCTCTACCAAAGATTCAAGACAAAAACATGTGCTAACCCCTATGCATAGATTTCCAAGGTCACGGAACCCGCAAGTTGATCACGAAAACATACATCAAGTGGATCAATAGAACATCCTAGTGTCACCATGGATATCCCATCGCAAGACATAAATCAAGTGTTCTCAAATCCTTAAAGTCTCAATCCGATAAGGAAACTTCAAAGGGAAAACTCAATTCATCACAAGAAGATAGAGAGGAGAAACTCCATATGATTCATCTATAGCAATAAGGCTCGCGATACATTAAGATCGTGTCATCTCAAGAATAGGAGAGACAGAGAGATCAAACACATAGCTACGGGTACATACCCTCAGCCCCGAGGGTGACTACTCCCTCCTCGTCATGGAGACCGCCGGGAGGATGAATATGGCCTCCAATGATGATTTCCCCCTCTGGCAGGGTGCCGGAACGGTCTCCCGATTGGTTTTTCATGGCTCTAGAGGCTTGCGGCAGCGGAACTCCTGATCTAGGTTTCTTTTTGGAGCTTTATATATTTATAGGAATTTTTGGCGTCGATCTCATGTCAAGGGGTGCCACGAGGTGGTGGCAAGCCTGCAAGGCACGGCCAGGGGGTGGCCGCGCCTGGAAGGCTTGCGGCTCCTCGTGGCTCTTCTAGCCATGCCCAATGCTTTGGGGGTCTCTTTTGGTCCACAAAAAATCATACTAAATTTTCAGCCCATTCCAAGAACTTTTATTTATGCACAAAAAACAACACCACGGTAGTTCTGCTGAAAACAACGCCAGTCTGGGTTAGTTCTAATAAAATCATACCAAACTCATATAGAATTATTGTAAACATGGCATGAATACTTCATAAAATATAGATACGTTGGAGACGTATCAGCATCCCCAAGCTTAATTCCTATTGTTCCTCGAGTAGGTAAATGATAAAAGAAATAATTTATGAAGTGTAAATGCTAGCATAGTGCATAAATTTGATCAATGATAGTACCAAACACTTTTTATAGCATCATTATATATCATAAACAGTAGCTCATCTCATAAAACTTCTCATGGTGAAGTAACAAGCTATCCACATGTTAAAGTATAGACTAACAAACTATGCTTTCAGTCACCAAACAATTGCAATTCATCTTGTTTTCAGGAAGGGTCTATGTAAGAGCTTTGATTTAGCAAATTCCACATGCTCAACTACCGTATATTCTTCCATGATTTCTAACACTCAAAGCATATTTTTAGAGCAAATGGCATCTGTCGAACACAAAGAAAGATAGGGGCTTAAAGTGTCGCCTTCCAACTTATTTATCATATGGATAATTGTCAACAATAATAATTCATGATCAAATATATTTGAATGACCATATATTCTTGGATCTTTCCCCCAACACATGACGCTTTCCGAGAGAAAAAGGCAAAATATAGGAAGTGGTGAAGATCACCATGACTCTTGCATAAAGGTGAGTACTAGAAAGTAAAAGATAGGCCCTTCACAGAGGGAAGCATTGATTTGTAGAGGTGCCAGAGCTCGAGATTTAAAACAGAGATGAATAATAATTTTGGGAGGTATGCTTTCATTGTCACCATAACAACCGAGAGACCTCGGTATCTTCCGTGCTAGATACATTATAGGCGGTTCACAAACAGTATGGTAAATTTTTTACTCCCCCTCCACCAAACAATCACACGCCACGACGAGCCTAATCCACAGGTACCATCCAACGAACAATATTCTCGGGGGAGTTTTTTTAATTATTTGCATTTTCTTTCTTTGATTTCTGGACTAGCAATCCCTATTACCGGCCACTTTCTTGTGAATGATAGTGAAATCGTGAGAATAACCCACCTAGCATGGAATAGACTAATAGCCCCTAGTCATTATATGAGTGATTCGGGCATACAAAACTGAATATTATTTGAAGGTTTAGAGTTTGGCACATGCAAATTTACTTGGAACGGCAGGTAAATACCGCATATAGGTAGGTATGGTGGAATCATATGGAAAAACTTTGGGTTTAAGGGTGTTTGGATACACCAGTAGTATTTCTACTAGGTACGGAAGTTTTGGCTGGTATGAGGTGGAAGGAAGCACCAGATGTTGGAGGATCCATAACAATACAACTTCTATACAAATATACCCAAGCATAACTCATTACGTTGTCTTTGTTGTCAAACTTCAACGAATTTTCTCAAATTTGAAAATAATTAATGAACATTCACAATCATAGAAGATGTCCAATATAGTATATTTATATGTGAAATCTCTCTTCCTTAAATATTCTTTCATGAATAGTTCAAGTGACAAATGCGGTGTTTGCTAACTTTCAATACATTTTACCACCTATACTTTTTATATGTGAAGTCATTACTACCCATGGGATAAGCATATAAAACATATATAATTTCAGATTTATTGTATTCAATTCACTCAACCATTTACTCATAGGATATAAGTGAAGCACGAGAGTAAATGACAAAACTACTCGAAAACATATAAGTGAAGATCAATGAGTAGTCAAACAATTAAGTAGCTATGTGAGGACTTTATCTCTCTCTCTAAATGAAGCTTTTCAGATCTTAGTATTTTATTTAAATATCAAGCAAAACAAAAATATCATTCCAAGAATAGCACGCATCATGTGAACGAATTAAAATTAGGCTCAACATAGGCTAATTTATAATTGTTGATGAAGAGAGATGGGATGCGTAGCATCCCCAAGCTTAGATGCTTGAGACTTCTTGAAATATTTACTTGGGGTGCCTTGGGCATCCCCAATATTAGTATTTTGTATCTCTTTCAATCCTCTCATATCATGGTTTCACCTATTCTCAAAAACTTCATCCACACAAAACTCGAAAAGAACTCGTGAGATAGGTTAGTACATATAAAAATAAATAACCTCTTTATGTACTTCCAAGACAAGTTTCAAAATAATTTTCAAACATTACTTTATACTACCATTTACACAATTTATATCTACGAATATAAGCTATGGAAACTATAGGACAAGTAGATAACAAAACTATGACATCAATATGTCCAAACAGAACAGTCCGTAACAATTTATGAAAACAGTGTGCTTATGAAACTCAAAAAATTATGAAAATTTAGGACATGCTATAAACTTATATGACAACACTATGTAAAAGTTTCAAAAAAATTCCATGATCCAGTAAAATATGAAAATTCAAACACTACAGCAGAAGTTTCTCTTTTTACACAGCACACATCAAGCATGCAATTCAAGCATTCTAAAGGCAATTATTGGAAATTTTTATTGAAAAACAAGATTATAAATAACACCTAACATAAAACAACAAAATAAAATGACGCTCCAAGCAAAACTCATATTATGTGACGAATAAAAATATAGCTCCAAGTAAGATATACCAATAGTGTTGAAGACGAAAGAGGGGATACCTTCCGGGGCATCCCCAAGCTTAGGCACTTGAGTATTCCTTGGATATTACCTTGGGGGTTCCTTTGGAATCCAAAAGATTAGTTTCTTGTCACTCCTGTTTCTCCTTATATTGGTGTCTCACCCAAAACTTGAAAACTTCAATCACACAAAACTTAACGGAACTTTGTGAGAAGGGTTAGTGTAATAAAGATAGACCATTCACTTAGATACTATTAATAAAAGATTCAGAATTTTTCTCACATAATAACTACTGTATTACATCATTGCCACAATTTATATTACTAAATATAAGCTATAGCAACACTTGAAACAAGCAAACTATGCATGCAAAATATAATCTGTCAAAAATAGAACAGTCTGTAAAGATTTGAATGATCACCTTACTTCCCTGACTCTAAAAATTCTTAAACATTATTAAAACTCAAGTAATTTTCATATAAATGTTGTCCAAAAATTTCAGAATTTTTGGACGCTCCAGTAAAGTCAGATAATTCATATACTGGACGCAAAACTTTCTATTTTTGCACAGAATCAAACAAGCAAGTATCCACACTATCCCAAAGGCTTTACTTGGAACTTTATTGAAATAAAAGACACAAAACATTATCACTATAGTATCTTAATTATGTGAACACACAAAAACACAAGATAAAAGTGTTGGGTTGTCTCCCAACAAGCGTTTTTCTTTAATGCCTTTTAGCTAGGCATGATGATTTCAATGATGCTCGTATAGGAATAATAATTGAAACATGCAAACGATCATCATGAATCTCATGAAAAGCACATTTAATTCTAACCCACTTCCTATGCATAGGGATTTTGTTAGTAAACAATTTATGGGAGCAAGAATCAACTAGCATAGGAAGGCAAAACAAGCATGACTTTGAAACTTTGAACACATAGAGAGGAAACTTGATATTATTACAATTCCTACAAGCATATGTTCCTCCCTCGTAATAATTTTAAGTAGCATCATGAAGGAATTCCACAATCTAACTAGCACATAAAGCATTCTTTTCATGATCTACAAGCATAGAAATTTTACTACTCTCCTCATAAGCATTTTTATTCTCATTCATAGTAGTGGGAGAAAACTCAACAAAATAACTATCATGAGATACTTGATTGACATAACCACTTTGAATATTATAATCATGATGACAAGTTTCATGGTTGTCATTACTGTTTATAGCATACGTGTCATCACAATAATCATCATAGATAGGAGGCATGTTGTAAGGGCATATTTCTCCATGTGTGGTTTTGGGTAATTGGTGATAATCCCTATGGGCTAATGGTTGCCTTGAGTTATATTCGAAGGATTTGTCCGTAGGTACTTCTTGGAGTCCATCTGTTGGTTTCAAGGAGTTTATATGGTGACCAAGGTGGTATTTAAGGTTTATCCAAAGATTGGTCACATGGGAGTTGAGCTTATTGCAAGCATGTCTTGAAGAAGAAGATTGTGTAAGCATTCATGTTTACCTTCAAGACAACATCTTTATGAAGAGAGAAGCTAAGATACAAGGTTAATCAAGACTAAGTCAAAAAGTGAATCAAGTTGATCAACACACAAAGAGTACAAGATGTACCGAGAGGGATCAAGTGATCCCATGGTGTGGTATATTTCCATGGGCTTGCATCAAGAGGCAGATCCCATACATCCCATGGAAGATGACATCAAGTGGAGATCATCATCAAGGTTGCGATGTGCAATCTCAAGTGAAGCATCACGGAGAGATCATGCTTGAGGCTCTCTGTTCATTGTGGTGAAAATGGACTTGTGAATATGTGCCAAAGAGTGGCTCACCCATAGTGGAGTATGGGGGAGCAATCGTCTAGTCTTCATTAAGCCAACACAATCAATAAAGATGGTCCATCTTGAGGAAGTCAAGATCGTCATCATCTAGCTCAAATGAACTATGCACAAGGCTAAGGTTTGACCTTTATAGGGTTTTCTATTTTATCGGTCTCATGGTGGTAGTTGAGAGACTGAGTTATAGGATCAATTGACGTACTATCAAGGGGGGCTCTCAAGTGAGTAGCTTGATCGTATCGTTTGTTGAGAGCTCAAACCATTGGATTCTTGGCATCATCATATTTCTTGGTTATTGGTTGGATTTTCTCTATGTGGGTTCTTGATCTTGTGGTTATCTTCGTGACAAGCTCTAGTACATCAAAACCGGATTTCATATGCTTCATCTATTGCGTTTTCGGTGTTGGAGGTTTTACCGGTCTTATTCGAGGAAGGGTTCTCACCATATTCTTATGGTACTTTTATCATTCGCTTCTTATTGATATTTCAATCGAGATTTTGTTAGCCCATGTTGTTAGCTTTCCAACAAATTTGTTTCGTTGAATTCGGAGTCCATTCACAAAAGTTGTGGCAGTTTTGGTGTTCTTAAAAGGCTGAAGCGGTACTACCGCGGTTAGAGCGGATATAATTTTTTACCACCGCTTCGGAGCGGTACTACCGCGGCTCCAAGAGCGGTACTACCGCTCCAGACCAAAATATCGTGTTTTGTCCACCGGTGGTAGGCATGGATGTATTTTTTTAGTACTGCTCACAAGCAGTAGTACCGCTACCTTTTGTGGTAGTACCACTATCCCTAGCGGTAGTACCATGAGGGCGAGCGGTAGTACCGCTCGAGCTGTTCTAATAGCCTTTTGCCTCCTCGCTATTGTTTTTCATATGGCTAGTACCTCCCAAGCAGTAGTACCGCTCTGTGCGGGCTGTGAGGATAATGGTTGGATTTTTTCCCAACTATAAAAGGGGGTCTTCTTCCCCAATGGACCTTATCCTTTGAGCTCGTGTTCTTCCCCCATTGTTGACCTTCTTCGAGCTTGCTAACTCTCAATCATTCCAATGATCTTTGCTTGTTCTTGAGGGAAAAGATAGAGGAGATCTAGATCCATATTTCCACGAATCACTTTCTCCTCTAAGTGAGGGGAACCCCTTGGATCTAGATCTTCGAGTTCTTCGTGTTCTTATTCGTTCTTCCTCTCATTTTCCTCCCTGGCATTAGTTGCATTCGTGGGATTTGGGATAGAAGGACTTGGGCACTCCGTGTGCCCTTGCCATTGCATTTGATGCGTAGGTTTGAGTTCTCCATGGTGATACGTGGAAGTGAGAAGTTGAGAAGCTTATTACTCTTGGGTATTTGAGCACCCTAGAGCTTGTTCCTCTTGAGTGCTTTGGCACCCTAGACAGTTGGTGGTGCCTCAGAGCTCAATATTTGTGGTGCAAAGCTCTGGGAAAGCTTTGGGGTCTCCAATTAGGTTGTGGAGATTGCCCCGAGCATTTGAGGTCACCTCAGAGCCACAATCCATTGTGGTGAAGCTTCATGGTGTCGTTGGGAGCCTCCAATTAAGTTGTGGAGATTGCCCCAACCTTGTTTGTACAGGTTCGGTGACCACCCTTAAGGGTCCCTTAGTGGAATCGCAACATCTTGCATTGTGCGAGGGCATGAGAAGATAAAAGTGGCCCTAGTGGCTTCTTGGGGAGCATTGTACCTCCACACCGCTCCAAATGGAGATTAGCATCCGCAAGGGTGTGAACTTCGGGATACATCGTCGTCTCTGCGTCCCTCGGTTATCTCTTACCCGAGCCCCTTTACTTATGCACTTTACTTTGTGATAGCCATATTGTTTCTTGCTATATATCTTGCTATCACTTAGTTGTATATCTTGCTTAGCATAAGTTGCTGGTGCACATAGGCCAGACTAGTTGTTTTAGGTTTCATGCTTGACTAATTAAACGATAGTTTTATTCCGCGTTTGTTCAAGCCTAAACCATAATTATTTTAAAGCGCCTATTCACCCCCCTCCCTCTAGGCGACATCCACGTCCTTTCAATTGGTCTCAGAGCTAGGTCTCTCATTATTAGGTTTAATAACCTAGAGAGTAAGGATGTCGACTAGGGGATTAGGATTCTCTGACACTCTTAGTTTCAATGGCACAAATTTTGATGTTTGGGTAATTCGCATGCTTAATCTCTTTAGGGTCATGGACCCAAATTTATAGCAAATTGTAGATATGGGTTTTTCTCCTCCAAAGGATTCTCAACACATATCTTTAGAGGATGAGAAAAACTCTTATCTTAATGCTCAAGCTTCTAATGTGCTTTTTGCTGCTTTCAGGAATGTAGTTATATTTAAACTCATGCCATTCCGGGATGCCCATGAGTTGTGGAAAAATCTTCAAGATAAATATGGTTTGTCCAATATTTTTAGGGATGATTGTTCTCCTTCCACCTCTGGTGGCATTGCCTTCTCAACTTCATCTACTTCACCTACATGTGAATTGCCACAAGGTAATGATATGGTGAGTAGTGGTGATCATTGTAATGTTGATAATGGGATAATTGTTGATGATCCTTCATCGCTATCTTATTAATATGCTTCATCTTTGGACTTTAACACTTCGAGCACTCTTAATGTTTCACATGCTCATCTTGATAGTCCTTGCATATCATGTAGAAATTGCTTGACTACATCTCATAATGATACGCTTGCTATATCTTGTTGCCATGATAAAAATGTATCTATTTCCTTGATTTGTTGTGCTAACAATGTAAAGGAAACCCAACACTGCATGGAACAAGATGTGGCCTTGAATTATGCTTCAATGGATCCTACTTCATCATCTATTGTTTCTCACTTTTGCCTTATGGCTAAGGCTTCAAAGGTATCTCCTACTTTGAATCCCAATAAATCTCATGATGATGATGTTGATGATAATGAGGATAATCATGAAGAGTGTGATAATGTCGCTTCCTTAAAAACTAAGGGAGAAATTATTTTTAAAGATCTTCATAAAAATAAACTTGCTCGTTCCAACTTCATGGAAATCATGTCTATTGCCATTGAAAGCAAGAAATATATTGAGGAGTTGGAATCTCATCTCGAGGAGCATTAGGCCACCATTGAGAAAATGGAAGGTCATGAGCGTGATTACGCTAATGAGATCGTGGAGCTATCTCAATCTCTTGAAAATGAATAAACCACCAAGGAATCTCTTGAGGAGACCTTTGCTCTAGAATTATCTAGATTAAAGGAATCCCATGAAAGATTTCTCAAGGTGGCTAATGAATTTAGAACTAAAAATGATAAGCTTGAAGTTGCACATGCTAAACTCCTTGAGGACTTTGAGCACTTCGAAATGGCTCAAGGGTCGTTAAGAGTTCGCTCATTGAACTCACCGTGTATCATGCTCAACTTAAAGTTTCATATTCTAAAGAGCTTGCCAACTTAAAGTTAGGAGCCAAAGTATTCTCCAAGATCGATCTTCGATCAGGGTATCACCAGTTGAAAATTCGTGAACAGGATATACCCAAAACAGCTTTCACCACGAGGTATGGCTTGTATGAGTATACGGTCATGTCCTTTGGATTGACTAATGCTCCTGCCTACTTCATGAATTTGATGAACAAAGTGTTTATGGAATATTTGGACAAGTTTGTTGTGGTGTTCATCGATGACATTTTGATATTCTCCAAGAACGAGGAAGAGCATAAGGAACATTTGCGTTTAGTTCTGGAGAAGCTGAGAGAGCATCAACTATATGCCAAGTTCAGCAAATGTGAATTTTGGCTGACGGAAGTCGGATTCCTTGGACATGTTATTTCCGGAGATGGAATAGCAGTGGACCCTGCTAAGGTTGAAGCCGTCACCGAGTGGAAGTCCCCTACCTCAGTTAAGGAGATCCGCAATTTCCTCGGACTTGCCGGATATTACCGGAGATTCATTGAGAATTTCTCAAAGATTGCCAAGCCCATGACAGAGTTGTTGAAGAAAGAATCTAAGTATATTTGGACTGAGGAATGTGAAGCCAGTTTCCAGGAGTTGAAGAAACGTTTGGTCACAGCCCCAGTGTTGATCTTGCCCGATATTCGGAAGGATTTCCAGGTTTATTGTGATGCTTCACGTCAAGGACTTGGAGGAGTACTCATGCAAGATGGAAAGGTTGTAGCTTATGCATCCAGACAACTACGACCTCATGAGTTGAATTATGCCACCCATGATTTGGAACTAGCAGCCGTAGTGCACGCACTCAAGACCTGGAGACATTTTCTTATCGGAAACAGTTGTGATGTTTACACCGACCATAAGAGCCTGAAGTATATCTTCACGCAGAAAGAGTTGAACCTCAGACAGAGACGATGGTTAGAGTTAATCAAGGACTATGACATGAGATTACACTACCATCCAGGTAAGGCTAATGTTGTAGCCGATGCCTTGAGTCGTAAAACTTATGTGAACACACTCACAGCTGGAGGATTACCCCAAGAGTTAGTCGATGATCTCAGAGAGCTCAAGCTAGAGATAGTCCCAAGAGGATATATTGCCACACTGGAAATTCAGTCCACCTTGACCGAAAGAATTCGTGAAGCCCAGAAATCGGACAAGGAGATAGCTGAGATAAAGCAGAGAATGGAAGTGGGTAAAGCTAAAGGTTTTCGTGAGGATGAACACGGAACTTTGTGGTTTGAGAACCGAATCTATGTGCCCAATGAACCAGAGCTCAGGAAGTTGATACTTCAGGAAGCCCACGATTCACCTTACTCGATACACCCAGGCAACACCAAGATGTATCTGGATTTAAAGGAAAGTTATTGGTGGACAGGTATGAAGAAAGATATTGCGGAACATGTTGCAATATGTGATGTTTGTCAGAGAGTAAAGCCAGAACATCAGAAACCAGCAGGGTTACTCCAACCTTTGCCGATACCCGAGTGGAAATGGGAAAAGCTTGGTATGGATTTCATCACAGGATTACCCAGGACCCGTTCAGGTTATGATTCCATCTGGGTAGTGGTAGATCGTTTGACCAAGGTAGCTCATTTCATTCCAGTGAAAACCACTTATACCAGTGCTAAGCTAGCCAAGATATATATGACCAGGATCGTATGTCTGCATGGAGTTCCGAGGAGTATCGTGTCAGATAGAGGAACACAGTTTACCTCAAAGTTTTGGCATCAGTTACATGAAACTTTGGGTACAAGGCTAGAGTTCAGTACAGCTTTTCATCCGCAGATAGATGGACAGATTGAGAGAGTCAACCAGATTCTGGAAGACATGTTGAGAGCTTGTGCACTAGACTATGGTTCTAGTTGGGACGATTACTTGCCTTACGCAGAATTCTCATACAACAACAGTTATCAGACCAGTCTAAAGATGGCCCCTTTCGAAGATTTATACGGAAGGAGATGCAGAACACCACTGACGTGGGATGGTGTTGGAGACCGACAACTTTTTGGTCCCGACCTTATCCGAGATTCTGAAGAGAAAGTCAAGTTGATTCGTGACAAACTCAAGATAGCTCAATCTCGACAGAAGAGTTATGCTGACAACAAACATAAAGAAGTGACATATGAAGTGGGAGACAGAGCATATCTTCGTGTATCCCCGCTTCGAGGAATCAAGAGATTTGGTGTTAAAGGAAAATTAGCACCCAGATTCATAGGCCCCTACAAAATTCTTGAACGTAGAGGTGAAGTCGCATACAAACTGGAATTGCCGGAAGGATTATCCGAGGTTCATGATGTGTTCCATGTTTCCAAGTTGAAGAAATGTCATGTCGAGATGGCTGATATCCCTTTGCGAGACACGGTGCCCCTAGAGGCCATACAGCTTGAAAGTGATCTGACTTACGAGGAGAAGCCTGTCAAGATCCTCGAGACATCCAACCGAGTTACCCGCAGCAAGATTATCAAGTTCTGTAAAGTTTTGTGGAGTCACCACACCGAGGAAGAAGCCACCTGGGAACGCGAAGAAGATCTTCGTAGAGACCATCCGCACCTATTTTCTAGCCAACCCGAATCTCGAGGGCGAGATTCATATTAAGGTGGGTAAGTTTGTAACATCCCAAAATTCCATTTTGGAATGTTATGATTATAGCTATGCATCTAGCAGCATCATTGCTTGATTTTATGTGTTAGTTGAAATGTCTCTTCTGGATTTCAGAAAGCTCTTTCTACTTTTCCCTAAGTTGCTTTCACCTATTTGAAATTTTGGTTAAAAGTTCAAATAAGAGAGGAGGAACATGACACTCCACACCAGGGACTAATTGATGGTTTATTTGAACAAAAATAACCAGGGGTTATTTTGAAAATATTTGCAAAAAGGGTTTAAAAACAATTAGGCAATTTCTGAAAATATTATTTTTTTCAAAGTGTTCAAATGACAGAATAGAAATGTTCATTAAATAGCATTTATTATTCTGTTAATTTTGATATATAATACCCCTATATTTAGAGACGATTTGAATGCTTTAAAAGCTTTTGAATATCTCTGGTATATTATTAAAAAGAAACGGTAACCGTTTCCGGTATTTAACGGGCCGGCCCACGGCAGTTACTCGCGAATTCATTACCGACCGGCTGACCGATGCGCTTTCACTTCTCTCTCTCTCACTGCCGCTGGACCCCACCTCGACCGACCGTTGCCCCGAACGGTCGTCTCTTTTCTCCCCGCACGCGCCGGAGATCGACGCCGGCCGTTTCCTCACCCTCCCGGATCTCTCTCCTCTCTCCACCCCGCACTCCCCAGCGCCCCTATATAAGCCGGCCACTTCCCCGCATCCATTTCCCCCCGAGCTCTCTTTCTCTCTCGCCGAGGCGCTGCCGTAATTGCTCGTCGGAGTAGCGCCACCACCGAATCTCGCCGTCGAGCGTAGCCACCGTCTCCGTCCACCGTTCGTCCCACCGTTGCCACCTATCGACTCCGGAGAACCGTCGCCGTCGCCCGGACCACTTCCCCGTCTTCCCCGACCATCGGAGCACCTCGCCGTCGCATTCGCCGCTACCGGACTCGCCGGAGAACCCCGACGCCGGCGACTCTTAACACTGTGAGCATCCCCACTCGTTCGATCTGGAATCGACGACCCAGATTAGAACGGACTTAAGTCCGAACCGGTATCCTTTACCGAACGGTCGCCCGCCCGTAATCCTCGAGCACACACCCCCTTAGCCAATCGGACAGCGCCACGTAGCCCCCTGACCGTCGCAAAACATTTTTCCTTTTTCAGTTTTTGTTTTAATTAACAGAATGTTTTCAAATTTTGTTTTGCTTATAACTTTTAATCTATTTAGTGTTTTGAGTTGATTCTTTTTGCAATAGCTCACAATTTACATGTAGTTTCACCCTGTACTTTTAAATTTCAAATCTGAACTATAAATTTGAATTTAATCAAATTTTCTCAAAATCTTCAAATCTGTATAACTAGAGTTTGAAAATAGATTTTGACATGAATCTTTTTGCTACTGTTTGGTATTAGTTAGGACTACCTTCATGCTTAGTTTGAAGATTTTTAGGATATATTTGAGTAGTGTTTTAGCTATAAACAGAATCTGCTTAGTATTATAATATAGTTTTATAAACTCAATTTTAATTAGTTTGATTTAGAATTGGTTTTATTTGTTTATTAGGTTCTGTTAGTAAACATTTAGTGTTTTCACTCACTGATAATAAAAATAAAAATTTGCTTAGTTTAATTTTATTTAACATAGGAATCACAACTTATTTTCAAATAGGCATAATTTGATTAAAACAACTAACTAGTAATAGTTTTGTTTTCAAACAAAGGTTTGTATATTTTAATTCTGTTTTCTAAGACAGATTTAATTGTAAATTATTTTCTGTTAAGAACATGTTTTACAAATAAATAATAAGTTTAGTTTTTCATTCTTTTGTTAATATAACTATAGTTGATTCATATAGTGTTTATCACAAACTTGTATAAACTTTACTAAACTTTTCCCAACAAACTTAAATTGATTATATTCTGTTTATTAATAAAATATTCTATTGTTTCCTTGCTCACAACAATTGTTTTGTTATTACAAATGGTTTCATTATGTCAGTAGTGTTTTCATTCCTCACCTCCTAGTAAACAAAACTTTGTGTGTTTTCTTACTTGAGATTTGTGCATTGTTTTGTCTTGATTGTTTACTAGTTCTTGGTTGATGTTTGTGAGTTACAATATTTTGTTGTATGCTTATTGAGTGCTTGTCTGCTTCGTTAGATTATCCGGAGTGCGAAGCTTGTTACTTAGAGTCACTCACGTACGAAGATCATCAATCAGGCAAGTCACTTTGATCATGTTTTACCCATGTTTTATATGCATTAGTTCTACCATCTCCCCAGTTGCTTGCAAGATAGGTTAGTTGGAAACTTGGTTACATTGTAGTAGTATCATGTGGTAGGTACCCCTCTCAACCCTCTTTGACAACTTGGCCCCGGGAAACGTTGTTTTACTTTTGCTATGTTATTAGTAGACGGGGTTGGTTGTGTGATTCATGAGAGTTGAGAGAGTTAATAATTTCAAGAGCTACATAATGATCAAGATTTAAGACTCCGAGTTTTCAACATACCTCTGGGTGGATGATGGTTGAACGGCACCCTGGAGAAACCAGTGGATTTGCCTAGGTGATGCTGGAGATGGCCAGTATTCACGCGGAAAGGTCCACCCAGGCACAAAGAGATGGATGGATGCTTTAAAACCCAAGGCTTACCTGCACAGCCACAAGTCATTATGGGCTCTGGCTTGGTTGGATATCGTGGTGACCCTGGACAGGCGGTGCTACGAGAGGTAGAAGAACGGTAGGAAAGGATGGGCACCGACAGAGTCGCAGGGAAACCCTTTGGAAGACCATGTTTTGGTCATCCGTTTCTCAAAAACCCTGAAGTGCGAGAAATCAAACGGAGGCGACCAAATCTTGTGGAGAACGTGTGCAAAACTCTGCAGAGTATTCCAAACCTAATCGATTAGCCGTGTCCACGGTCATGGACGACTTGAGCCAAAGGAATTGAAACTTCCGGAACTCTCAACACAATTAATAATGAGGATGTGGGTATATTCAATTTGGGAATGAGAAGTGGTTGGTGGAACCATCTCATTAATCAACAAACTTAGTAATATTTTGCTTAACCCCTCCCTTGATGTAGGAAAAACTTGGCTTTACGCAAAAACTTACCACCCCACCTGCCATATTTGCATATAGATTAGATGATTATCTTTTCATCCCTCTCTTGTGACTTTGCCGGCATATTCCATATGCTGACCTACACGGCTGCAACGTATCATGTTGCAGAGTATTTTTCCGACCAGGAGTGAGGACGCGTTCTATGCTCAGTGAGATGCCCTTGGAGTCGGATGGACTCATCTACCTTCATCGCTTCCGCAAGATTTAGATATTCTCATGAGTTGGCCATTTGGCCACTTTATTGTAATATTTATTGTAATAAAGGACTCGATATGAGATTTCGATTAATATAATGCTGTGTGATTTCCCTTTGATATATACATTGATGTACCGTGTGTGTACCAGCATGATCTTGGGATGGTACGGAAACACCGGAGACTTGACCTTTCAGGTCGGGTCGCTACACGATGTGATCGCCATGGGCACGCTACCTCTACATCTACCTTCGGGATTAGTGTTAAACCTTAATAATTGTTATTTAGTACTAGCTTTGAGCATGAACATTGTATCTGGATCTCGCTTGATGCGAGATGGCTACTCATTTAAATCTGAGAATAATGGTTGTTCTATTTATATGAGAGAAATGTTTTATGGTCATGCCCCGCTGGTCAATGGTTTATTTTTGATGAATCTCGAACGTGATGTTACACATGTCCATAGTGTGAGTACCAAAAGTGTAAGGTTGATAACGATAGTCCCACTTACATGTGGCATTGCCGCCTTGGTCATATTGGTGTCAAACGCATGAAGAAGCTCCATACTAATGGACTTTTGGGGTCTCTTGATTTCGAACCATTTGATACGTGTGAACCATGCCTCATGGGCAAGATGACCAAGACTCCGTTCTCCGGAACAATGGAGCGAGTAACTGACTTGTTGGAAATAATACATACCGATGTATGCGGTCCAATGAGTGTCGAGGCTCGTGGTGGCTACCATTATGTTCTCACCCTCACTGATGACTTGAGTAGATATGGGTATGTCTACTTAATGAAACATAAGTCTAAAACTTTTGAAAGGTTCAAGGAATTTCAGAGTGAGGTAGAGAATCAACATGACAGGAAAATAAAGTGCCTACAATCTGATTGTGGCAGAGAATATTTAAGTCACGAGTTTGGCATGCACCTAAGGAAATGTGGAATTGTTTCACAACTCATGCCGCCTGGCACACCTCAGCAAAATGGTGTGTCTGAACGTCGTAATCGCACTCTATCAGATATGGTACGATCTGTGATGTCTCTTACCGACTTACCGCTATCATTTTGGGGATATGCATTACAGACTGCCGCATTCACTTTAAATAGGGCACCGTCAAAATCCGTTGAGATGACACCGTATGAATTATGGTTTGGAAAGAAACCTAAGCTGTCGTTTGTAAAAGTTTGGGGATGCGATGCTTATGTGAAGAAACTTCAACCTGAGAAGCTCGAACCCAAAGCGGAAAAGTGCGTCTTCATAGGATATCCCAAAGAGACTATTGGGTATACCTTCTACCTACGATCCGAGGGCAAAGTCTTTGTTGCCAAGAATGGATCCTTTCTCGAGAAAGAGTTTCTCTCGAAAGAAGTAAGTGGGAGGAAAATAGAACTTGATGAGGTAATTGTACCTCCACTCGCGCAGCACAGGAAGTTGTTTCTGTGGAGCCTGCACCGGCTGGAGAGGAAGTTAATGATGATGATCATGAAACTTCAGATCAAGTTACTGTTGAATGTTGAAGGTCCACTAGGACACATTCCGCGCCAGAGTGGTACGGCAACCCTGTCCTGGAGATCATGTTGTTAGACAACGGTGAACCTTCAAACTATCAAGAAGCGATGGCGGGCCCGGATTCCAACAAATGGCTTGACGCCATGAAATCCGAGATAGGATCCATGTATGAGAACAAAGTATGGGCTTTGGTGGACTTGCCTGATGATAAGCGAGCCATTGAAAATAAATGGATCTTTAAGAAGAAGACTGACGTGGATGGTAATGTGACCGTCTATAAGGCTTGGCTTGTCGCTAAGGGTTATCGACAAGTTCAAGGAGTTGACTACGCTGAGACTTTCTCACCCGTAGCGATGCTGAAGTCTGTCCAAATCATGTTAGCAATTGCCGCATTTTATGATTATGAGATCTGGCAAATGGACGTCAAAACGGCATTCCTTAATGGCTTCCTAAAGGAAGAACTGTATATGATGCAGCCGGAAGGTTTTGTCGATCCTAAAGATGCTAACAAGGTATGCTAGCTCCAGCGCTCCATCTATGGGCTGGTGCAAGCATCTCAGAGTTGGAACATTCGCTTTAATGAAGTGATTAAAGCGTTTGGGTTTGTACAGGTTTATGGAGAACCTTGTATTTACAAGAAAGCGAGTGGGAGCTCTGTAGCATTTCTCATATTATATGTGGATGACATATTGATAATGGGAAATGATATAGAACTCTTGGAAAGTATAAAGGCCTACTTGAATAAGTGTTTTTCAATGAAGGACCTTGGAAAAGCTGCTTACATATTAGGCATCAAGATCTATAGAGATAGATCGAGACGCCTCATAGGTCTTTCACAAAGCACATACCTTGACAAGATATTGAAGAAGTTCAGTATGGATCGGTCCAAGAAGGGGTTCTTGCCTGTGTTACAAGGTGTGAGATTGAGTACGACTCAGTGCTCGACCACGGCAAAGGATAGAGAAGAGATGAGTGTCATCCCCTATGCTTCAGCCATAGGCTCTATTATGTATGCCATGTTGTGTACCAGACCTGATGTGAAGCTTGCCATAAGTTTGGTGGGGAGGTACCAAATTGATCCCGGAGCGGAACACTGCACAGCGGTCAAGAATATCCTGAAGTACCTGAAAAGGACAAAGGACATGTTTCTCGTATATGGAGGTGCCGAAGAGCTCGTCGTAAAGGGTTACGTCGATGCTAGCTTCGACACAGATCCGGACGAATCCAAGTCGCAAACCGGATACGTGTATGTTTTGAACGAAGGGGCAGTCAGCTGGTGCAGCAGCAAGCAAAGCGTCGTGGCGGCATCTACATGTGAAGAGGAGTACATAGCTGCTTCGGAAGCAACAAAGGAAGGAGTCTGGATGAAGGAGTTCATCACCGAACTAGGAGTAATTCCAGGTGCATCGGGCCTGATGACTCTATTATGTGACAATACTGGAGCTATTGCCCTTGCGAAGGAGCCCAGGTTTCACAAGAAGACAAGACACATCAAGATCCGCTTCAACTCCATCCGTGATTACATTCAGGAGGGAGATATAGATATTTGTAAAGTGCATACGTATCTGAATGTCGCAGATCCGTTGACTAAACCTCTCTCATGAGCAAAACATGATCAACACCAGATTGCTATGGGTGTTCGATTCATCACAGTGTAACTAGATTATTGACTCTAGTGCAAGTGGGAGACTGTTGGAAATATGACCTAGAGGCAATAATAAAATGGTTATTATTTTATTTCCTAGTTCATGATAATTGTCTATTGTTCATGCTATAATTGTATTAACCGGAAACCAGAATACATGTGTGAATACATAGACCACAACATGTCCCTAGTGAGCCTCTAGTTGACTAGCTCGTTGATCAATAGATGGTCATGGTTTCATGACCATGGACATTGGATGTCATTGATAACGGGATCACATCATTAGGAGAATGATGTGATGGACAAGACCCAATCCTAAGCGTAGCACAAGATCGTGTAGTTCGTCTGCTAAAGCTTTTCAATGTCAAGTATTGTTTGCTTAGACCATGAGATTGTGCAACTCCTGGATACCGTAGGAATGCTTTGGGTGTGCCAAACGTCACAACGTAACTGGGTGGCTATAAAGGTGCACTACAGGCATCTCCGAAAGTGTCTGTTGGGTTGGCACGAATCGAGACTAGGATTTGTCACTCCGTGCTTGAGAGGTATCTCTGGGCCCACTCAGTAAGACATCATCGTAATGAGCTCAATGTTACTAAGGAGTTAGCCATGGGATGATGTATTACGGAACGAGTAAAGAGACTTGCCGGTAATGAGATTGACCAAGGTATAGGGATACCTACGACCGAATCTCGGGCAGGTATCATACCGATAGACAAAGGGAATTATATACGGGATTGATTGAATCCCCGACATCGTGGTTCATTTGATGAGATCATCGTGGAGAATGTGGGAGCCAACATGGGTATCCAGATCCCGCTGTTGGTTATTGACTGGAGAGGTGTCTCGGTCATGTCTACGTGTCTTCCGAACCCGTAGGGTCTACACACTTAAGGTTCGATGATGCTAGGGTTATAGGGAAATGGTATACATGATTACCGAAAGTTGTTCGGAGTCCCGGATGAGATCCCGGACATCATGAGGAGCTCCGGAATGGTCCGGAGGTAAAGATTGATATATAGGAAGTCAGTAGGGTGCCGGAGTGTACCGGGAGTGCCGGGAGGGTGCCGAAGGACCCCCGGGAGGGGTGTGACGACCATAGGACTTTGTGGGCCCTTAGAGGAGGTGTTCCAGCCCTTATTGGGCTGTCCAAGACCTTCTAGAAAGGCCCATGCGGCTGGGATCAAGAGATAAAGGGCAAAAGGGTTTTAAAAGAGGAGATCCACCTCCCTTGTGGGTGGTGGACTCTATCCCTGGTTCGGCCGAACCTCTCCTCCTTGGAGGAGAGGCCAAGGCAACCCTCCCTCTCCCTCCTCCTATATATATGCAAGGGTTTGGACTGATTTGAGACACGACTTCTCTCTCTCTCTCTCTTGGCGCAGCCCTACCCTTCCTCTTCCTCGTTCTCCGTATAGCTTGGCGAAGCCCTGCCGGAGTTCACGTAGCTCCACCGTCACCACACCATCGTGCTGCCAGAGCTCTCCCTCAACCTCTCCTTCCTCCTTGCTGGATCAAGGCGTAGGAGATGTCATCGGGCTGCACGTGTGTTGAACGCGGAGGCGCCGTTGTTCGGCGCTGAGCTCGGAATCCACCGCGATCTGAATCGCTACGAGTACGACTCCACCAACCACGTTCTTGTAACGCTTCCGCTTAGCGATCTTCAAAGGTATGAAGATGCAATCTCTCCCCACTCGTTGTTGGTTTCTCCATGGATAGATCTTGGTGATCGTAGGAAATTTTTTGATTTACTACTACGTCTTCCAACACTAACCTCTTAGGACCCAACTTGGTTGGGGACCAACAAGCTCAAACTTGATCAATAGTTGTTGTTGGAGGGCATTGGTGACTTGGCTACATCATGAAGAATTAATGGGTCTTCATCATTCATATTATCTCAACCCAAGTCATTTGGATTATCAAGTTTCTATGTTATATCCAATGCGCCTCCTTACGGTAACTTGTACTTAAATTGTTTACATTGATAGTTACTTGTCCCTTTGCATGTTGTGGTTTTGTACCTTGCATGTGTTTGTATATGGTGTGCCTCTGGCTTGCTTATCTTGGGTAAACAAGTATGGGTATGTTGGTTTGCACATCATGTACGTGTAAGTATTGTGGTGAGCCTTTTTGCATCTTGTCTTATCTTAGTTGGTTCTCTTGAGAGATAAATGGATTATCCCATTTTGGGAGAGTGATGTTCTTTGTGCACTTCACAATCCTAAAAATATGTGTACATGAGGAATAACACTTAGTATTGATATTACAAGACTATCTAGATTCAATGTGGTATGTCTTCTCATGAGAAATTCAAATTCTAAATGGTCAACTAATCATCTCTTGTTGGATTGAATTTGCCACTTGTTATTATCGTTGGGTTACCACATTATGGGGGAGTAATATGCTATGTGCATATTACAAGCCCAGAGAATGTGTACATTTGAGATATTGCCACTTAGATTTGGTATTATAATTTATCGTGTTCCTAGGTGGCATGCTAGCTCTACAAGTGTCATTTTCTTGTGATTTAGGAGTAAAGATGATGTTGGATCTATTTCCAATCTACCAATGGGAATTATTTCCAAATACTTCTTGTCCTTTGATAGTTGGTATTCCTTTTAAGAGGTAGAATTTGCTAATCATCTTTACATAGGTTTTTGTTTATCGTTTGTCTCCCTTGCCTCTTGTGGGTCTTTTTGAGCATGTCTACTGTTTCTATAGATATAGAGAAAGTGAAGATCCCATCGTGTGCATTTTGTATTCAAATGAAAATTCTATATAATGCACATCTCTTGGGGGAGCTATCATATTTTCTTTAGAACACTCTCTTTACGTGTGAGCATAAAATATTTTGATCTTCGTCAATTGTGTGTTGGTGGGAGGCAAGCCTTTTATCTATGGTGCTTTGTGCCATCATGAAAATTTGCGAAGGGTTTGGTTTGTTTTGAACCTAGCTCTCTTTTGGGAACTTCATACATCTTGTTTTCCTTCAATTGGTATGTTGTTTCCTTCTATTTGGCATGTGTAAATGGATATCTCATTCCTTGATGTATCTTTTAGTTGGTATCCGTCAAGTGATGATTTTTCGTTTGGTACTTTATTTTCACTTGATACCTTATCTTTCGGTATCTTATCAACTGTGTGTTGATTTGATTCTTGAAAGCCTTGAGCATGCATATTTACTACATGTACTTTCATTGGCATGTTCTCTTTCCTTGACCCAATATATAGAGGAAACTCCACTATGACATAAATTGGCTAAAGTGTGCATGAAATTCAATTTCATATCTATATGCACATATTTATGTGGAGTTTTGTCCTATGTATTGTTGGTCCACTAACTTTTTGGTCCCAATAAGTTTGGGTACCACTTTGTTTGTGGTGTTGTTCTAGGAACAATTGGAGATACATTGGATACTCGGCTCACTTACAAGGAAGGTGTTGACACCATGTGCTTATTTGAGCCATACTAGGATGATCGATGAACCATTCTCTACTACATCAATCCAATGCTATCTCGGTAACACGTATCTACTTCATGCATACATTTCTCGCATTCAACCGTTTATAGGTTGCATCATGTCATGAATTTCTTGAGTCAATCTTGTGGTACTTGTTTCCTTTCTCAAAACGTCTCAACGATGATGTTATATTGCTAGTTGTGATGTCTTTGATGTTCGTGTATTGGGAATTCATTTATGTACAATAAGAAAATATTAGGCTTTGTGCTATGCTTTCAAGCAAAGATCTTATTTGTATATTTATGACTTCCTTTTGGATATCTTGTTTGTTCCTTCTTGTACCTATTTCATGTGTACATCATTCTTTGTGGATATATCATCATGATTGCCTTCCACCTAGCATCTTATACACATGAGAGAAGTTACATCTCTAGTTGATATCCTCTTTTCTTTCACGTCCACCGTTGCATTTCCTTGTTATTTACTTGGTGGTTTTGTGAAAGAATATGTCTTGAGTGTGGATCATATATCCTTGCATCTTTATGCACTCTTTGGTGGTGAAGATTATTTTCCTCATGCTTGTCTTCACGAGGGTTTTGCCATTTCGATTGGTATCCCTCCTCCTGACAATGCTATTATTTCCTATCTTCACCAAGGGTTGTCACGAGCTTTGGTTTTTAATTTTATTATTAGTAAGCTTTGTGAACCCATTTTCTAGTGGTTTGTGTGTGCGAAGGATATGTCTTGCACTTTGTTTCTCATTTCATGAAGACTATGTTGATGCTTAATGCTCATCCTTATATTAGTCTTCTCAAGTGCTTTTCCATGACTCACACACATCATTTTGGTTTAGCCTATTCTTAAATTGCCTATTTTACCTATTATTCAACCATATGTTTAGTGCAAGTACTATGCTCATTTTCTTATCTACTTACTTGCACTTGTTGTGTGTTTGCATTGATTTTGGGGGAGTCATGGTCCTATTTTGTGTAGTTGTAGTCAAATACAAAAAAAAACCTTAATTGTGTGCAAATCATGGGGATCTCCTCTAGTTTATTTATAAACACTCTTTTTCCCATATCATAATATATTTTATTCATGTGGCTCGTAGGTCCATGTGATTGATTGCTCCAATTGGTATCTTCTGATTGCTTGCTTCACTCTGGTGTATGTCTTTGTGCCTTACGATCCTTTTTGCAATCTTTTGATCCTCAATATAGTTTGTTTTCCTCCAACTACTTATCATTGTATATGTGTATTTCATTGCACTTATATTTCGAGAAATAAAAACCTTTTGGAGGAACACCTATTATATTGGCTTTCTAAGCTTTTCGCCCATTTTAGCAATCGATGTCAATGGGGGAGAAGTTTAGAGAGTTTAGTTTGGAAAGCTTAGAGAGTTTTGCTTTTATTGCTTAAGCAGTTGCATATCACACCCATGAATTGCTTTGCATGTGTTTGTGCTTGGTTGTGCTTCTTTCCTTATATAAACTCACTTGAAAGTGGTTGTCATCAATTACCAAAATGGGGGAGATTGTAAGAGCACATTTCTCCATGTGTGGTTTTGGGTAATTGATGACAATCCCTATGGACTAATGGTTGCCTTGAATTATATTCGAAGGATTTGTCCATAGGTACTTCTTGGAGTCCATCTGTTGGTTTCAAGGAGTTTATATGGTGACCAAGGTGATATTCAAGGTTTATGCAAAAATTGGTCATGTGGGAGTTGAGCTTATTGCAAGCATGTCTTGAAGAAGAAGAAGATTGTGTAAGCATTCTTGTTTACCTTCAAGACATCATCTTTATGAAGAGAGAAGCTAAGATACATGGTTGATCAAGACTAAGTCAAAAAGTGAATCAAGTTCATCAACACATAAAGCGTACAAGATGTACCAAGAGGGATCAAGTGATCCCATGGATGGTATATTTCCATGGGCTTGCATCAAGAGGTAGATCCCATACATCCCATGGAAGATGACATCAAGTGCAGATCATCATCAAGGTTGCGATGTGCAAGCTCAAGTGAAGCATCATAGAGAGATCATGCTTGAGGCTCGCCGTTCATTGTGGTGACAATGGACTTGTGAAGATGTGCAGAAGAGTGGCTCACCATAGTGGAGTATGGGGGAGCAATCATATAGTCTTCATCAAGCCAACACAATCAAGAAAGGTGGTCCATCTTGAGGAAGTCAAGATCGTCATCATCTAGCTCAAGGGTAGTATGCGCAAGGCTAAGATTTGACCTTGATAGGATTTTCTATTTTACCAGTCTCATGGTGGTAGTTGAGAGACTGAGTTATAGGATCGATTGACGTACTATCAAGGGGGCTCTAAAGTGAGTAGCTTGATCGTATCGTTCATTGAGAGCTCAAACCATTGCATTCTTTGCATCATCATATTTCTTGGTTCTTGGTTGGATTTTCTCTATGTGGGTTCTTGAGCTTGTGGTTATCTTCGTGACGAGATCTAGTATATCGAAAACGGATTTCATGTGCTTCGTCTATTGCGTTTTCGATGTTGGAGGTTTTACCGGTCTTATTCGAGGAAGGGTTCTCACCATTTTCTTATGGGCCTTTTCTCATTTGCTTCTTATTGATATTTAAACCAATATTATGTTAGCACATGTTGTTAGCTTTCCAACAAACTTTGTTTCATTGAATTCGGAGTCCGTTTGCAAAAGTTGTGGCAGTTTTGGTGTTCTTAGGAGGCTGCAGTGGTACTACCGCGGCTAGAGCGGATGTAATATTTACTACCGCTCCGGAGCGGTACTACCGCGTCTCCAAAAGCGGTACTACTGCTCCGGATCAAACTCTCGTGATTTGTCCACCGATGGTAGAACGGATGTATTTTTTTAGTACCACTCACAAGCAGTAGTATCGTGAGGACGAGCGGTAGTACCGCTCGAGTGGTTCTACTCGCCTTTTGCCTCCTCGTTGTTGTTTTTCATATGGCTACTAACTCCCTAGCGGTAGTACCGCCCTGTGCAGGCTGTGAGGATAACAGTTGGATTTTTCCCCACCTATAAAAGGGGGTCTTCTTCCCCAATGGACCTTATCCTTTGAGTTTGTGTTCTTTCCCCATTGCTGACCTTCTTCGAGCTTGCTAACTCTCAATCCCTCCAATGATTCTTGCTAGTTCTTGAGGGAAAATAGAGAGGAGATCTAGATCCATATTTCTACCAATCACTTTCTCCTCTAAGTGAGGGGAACCCCTTGGATCTAGATCTTAGAGTTCTTCGTGTTCTTCTTCGTTCTTCCTCTTATTTTCCTCCCTAGCATTAGTCGCTTTGGTGGGATTTGGGAGAGAATGACTTGGGCACTCTGTGTGCCCTTGCCATTGCATTTGGTGCATAGGTTAGAGTTCTCCACGGTGATACGTGGAAGTGAGAAGTTGATAAGCTTATTACTCTTGGGTGTTTGAGCAACCTAGAGCTTGTTTGGGTGCTTTGGCGCCCTAGATGGTTGGTGGTGCCTCAGAGCTCAATCATTGTGGTGCAAAGCTCCGGGCAAGCTTCGGGGTCTCCAATTAGGTTGTCGAGATTGGCCCGAGCATCTGAGGTCACCTCGGAGCCACAATCAATTGTGGTGAAGCTTCGTGGTGTCGTTGGGAGACTCCAATTAATTTGTGGAGATTGCCCCAACCTTGTTTGTACAGATTCAGTGACCACCCTCAAGGGTCCCTTCGTGGAATCACGGCATCTTGCATTGTGCGAGGGAGTGAGGAGATTATGGTGGCTCTAGTGGCTTCTTGGGGAGCATTGTGCCTCCACACCGCTCCGAACGGAGATTAGCATCCGCAAGGGTGTGAACTTCGGGATACATCGTCATCTTCGCGTGCCTCGGTTATCTCTTACCCGAGCCCCTTTACTTATGCACTTTACTTTGTGATAGCCATATTGTTTCTTGCTATATATCTTGCTATCACTTAGTTGTATATCTTGCTTAGCATAAGTTGTTGGTGCACATAGGTGAGACTAGTTTTTTTAGGTTTTGTGCTTGACTAATTAAAAGATAGTTTTATTCTGCATTTGTTCAAGCCTAAACCGTAATTATTTTAAAGCGCCTATTCACCCCTGTGATAGCCTGGCTTATTAGGGATGATAGACTACTCATATCAATAAGGAATTCCTTGTTTTCCGGGAGCCCATTCGAACAGAACTCCCAGGTTAAGCGTGCTTGGCTTTGAGTAGTTCTAGGATGGGTGACCGACCAGGAAGTTGGTCCCGGGTGCGCATGAGTGAGGACAAAGGGCGCAGAAAAGACTAGTATTGATCTGTGAGGCTAGTCTAGATCCTGCCAGGAGTAACGACTATCGGTAGTATGTCTGGGGTGTTATATGTTGGTATCAGAGCTGACCCTCGCGGTTACACGGATGTTTGCCGATAGGTGCGCGGTCATGTTGTTCACGAAGTTGGTGTTTTTGCCAAGAGGGAATGTTTCTGTGACCTGACGAGGACGTCTGTTCCTCTGAGTGGTGGTGTATGTGATAGCCTGGCTTATTAGGGATGATAGACCACTCATATCAATAAGGAATTCCTTCTTTTTTGGTAGCCCATTCGAATAGAACTCCCAGGTTAAGCGTGCTTGGCTTGGAGTAGTTCTAGGATGGGTGACAGACCAGGAAGTTGGTCTCGGGTGCAAATGAGTGAGGACAAAGTGCGTAGAAAAGACTAGTATTGATCTGTGAGGCCAGTCTAGATCCCGTCGGGAGTAACGACTACTGGCGGGTGTGTCCGGGGCGTTATAACCCCCTCTAGGTGACATACGTGTCCTTTCCCATGTCATAATCATAATAGTTTTGCTCATCAAAACTTGGGGGACTAAAAATATCTTCTTCATCAAACATAGCATCCCCAAGCTTGTGGCTTTGCATATCATTAGCATCATGAATATTTAGAGAATTCATACTAACAACATTGAAATCATGCTCGTCACCCAAAGATTTAGTGCCAAACATTTTAATAACTTCTTCGAACACTTGAGCGCAATTTTCCTTTCCATCATTTTCACGAAAGACATTAAAAAGATGAAGCATATGAGGCAACCTCAATTCCATATTTTTGTAGTTTTCTTTTATGAAACCAAACTAGTGAATAACAAGAAACTAAAATATTTGATTGCAAGATCTAAATATATACCTTCAAGCACTCACCTCCCCGGCAACAGCGCCAGAAAGGAGCTTGATGTCTACTACGCAACCTTCTTCTTGTAGACTCGTGTTGGGCCTCGAAGCGCGGAGTTTTGTAGGACAGTGGCAATTTTCCCTCAAGTGGATGACCTAAGGTTTATCAACCCGTGGGAGGTGTAGAATGAAGATGGTCTCTCTCAAACAACCCTGCAACCAAATAACAAAGAGTCTCTTGTGTCTCAACAATATTGACATATTTGAATGATATGTAAGTCCCTCTCATGCGACAAAGAGTTCACTCCAAAGTCACAAATAGCAGAGAACTAACAAAGAAATTATTGTAGGGTATGAAACCACCTCAAAGTTATCTTTTCCTATCAATCTTATGAGCTATCCATATAAGTGTCACGAACAGCCCTAGAGTTTGTACTAAAATAACACCTTAAGATACACATCAACCAGAACCCTAATGTCACCTAGATACTCCAATGTCACCACAAGTACCCATGGGCTTGATTATATGATACACATGACACAATTTCAGATTCATCATGTTCAATCCAACACAAAGAACTTCAAAGAGTGCCCCAAAGTTTCTACCAGAGATTCAAGACGAAAACATGTGTCAACCCCTATGCATAGATTCCCAAGGTCACGGAACCCGCAAGTTGATCACCAAAACATACATCAAGTGGATCAATAGAACATCCCATTGTCACCACGGATATCCCATCGCAAAACATAAATCAAGTGTTCTCAAATCCTTAAAGACTCAATCCGATAAGAAAACTTCAAAGGGAAAACTCAATTCATCACAAGAAGATAGAGAGGGGAAAACTCCATATGATTCATCTATATCAATAAGGCTCGCGGTACATCAAGATCGTGTCATTCCAAAAACACGAGAAAGAGAGAGAGAGATCAAACACATAGCTATTGGTACATACCCTCAGCCCCAAGGGTGAACTACTCCCTCCTCATCATGGAGACCCCCGGAATGATGAAGATGGCCTCCGGTGATGATTTCCCCCTCCGACAGGGTGCCGGAACGGTCTCCCGGTCGGTTTTTCATGGCTTTAGAGGCTTGCGGCGGCGGAACTCCCGATCTAGGTTTCTTTTCGGAGGTTTCTATATTTATAGAAATTTTTGGCGTCGGTCTCACGTCAAGGGGTGCCACGAGGCGGTGGCAAGCTTACTAGGCGTGGCCAGGGTGGGTGGTCGCGCCTGGCAGGCTTGATGCCTCCTCGTGGATCTTCTAGCCCAACTCCAATGCTTCGGGGGTCTCTTTTCATCCACAAAAAATCATACTAAAATTTCAGCCTATTCCGAGAACTTTTATTTCTACACAAAAAACGACACCACGGTAGTTCTGCTGAAAACAACGCCAGTCCGGGTTAGTTCTAATAAAATCATACCAAAATCAAAGTAGAATTATTGTAAACATGGCATGAAAACTTCATAAATTATAGATACGTTGGAGACGTATCACCCACCCACGGGACTTCTGGCCTCTTCTCCAAGTCTCCTGGGTTCCTTCTGGTCCAAGAAAATCATCGTAGAATTTTATTCCGTTTGGACTTCGTTCGATATTCCTTTTTCGTAATACTCAAAAAAAGGAAAAAGTAGAAACTGGCACTGGGCACTAGGTTAATAGGTTAGTCCCAAAATAATATAAAATAGCTTATTAATGCATATAAAACATCCAAAACAGATAATATAATAGCATGGAACAATAAAAAATTATAGATACGTTGGCGACGTATCAACACCCCTCTCTCTTGGTGGCATGAGAGTGATGCCGAGGGAACCATCACTACGGTGATCGTCTTCATCAACATCACCGTCTTCATCACCTTCCTCATCTCTTTTCAGCGGTCCACTCTCCCGCACCCCGCTGTAATCCCCTACTTGAACATGGTGTTTTGTGCCACATATTATTATCCAATGACGTGTTGCCATCTTATTATGTTTGAGTAGATTTATTTTGTCCTTTGGGTTGATTGGTGATCTTGATTGGTTTGAGTTGTATGTTTTATTTTGGTGTTGTCCTAAGGTGCCTCCCGTGCCGCGCACACATGGGGGATTCCCACTGAAGGGTGTTGCAATACATTCATTCTTTGATCAATACATTCAAAATCTTCGATCAAGACATACATCAAGTGGCAGAAGCTTGCACCCGAGTAAGGTGTTTGTTGCGTACAAGAGTTAAGGGGACTCGAAGTGTTAATGCTATGGTTGGGTTTACCTTAATGATCTCTAGTAGTTGTTGATGCTTGCTAGCGGTCCAGTCGTAAGTTCATATGATCCAAGTATGGAAAGTATGTTAGCTCATGCCTCTGCCTCATATAAAATTGCAATAATGATTACGGATCTTGTTATCAATTGCCTAGGACAAATCCTCACATCATACCATCATTATTCCACACTCTCTATTCGTAATATATTCTAACTTTATTTGGGCCACAACTATTTTTCATATTTAGGTTCCACAATATCATACAAATTTATCCTCTTTATACCCACAATGCAGTTTTATCTCTCGTTTCTAGATAGAAGCAAACGCTGAGTGTATGTAGAGTTGTATCAGTGGCACATAGGACATGCAAGAATATTGATCTTACCTCTAGCTCGTTGTGGGTTTGACAGTCCATACTTATCACTTCCATCTTTGGAAAGTGCTACGATGATTCCTTGCACTTGGGGATTATCAGTTATATATCAGCCACTTGGATTAGCAACAAAATATAGCTAATTGAATGTATGATGATGTGGTAAACTTTGCATGATGTAAGAAGTGATATTGTCTCCATGGATTGAAATAATTCCATGGAGGGTAACCAGTCATACCTCGGGATGAATTCCATGGCATCAACATCAATGGCATAGCTGAAGAATCTGGATAATGTCTTGATCGAATGTTTTGATGTGCAATCCTTTCACATGGTTGTTCATAGTTTTCACTTCTTTCCTTGTTCACCTTTGAGGCACTTCTTGCAATGAGACCTTGCATATAATTCTTATTTTGGATATTTCCTTTGGGAAACCATGCCATGTTCCTCTTTTCAAGTTCATGTGCACTAAGGTTTTGCAATTTCTTCATTTGCCAATACGATGAGCCGACTAGGTGCCCCGGCTATAAATTTGTTTGAAGCAGTGGAAATTATTGTCTTGCCTTGTGCACTCTAAACTTCTTTTCTTCAGATTTTATACTTGAATGACTTGCCTCATCGCCTTTTGTAGCTAATGTCAACCCTTTAATTGGCTCTTTTTCATTTGAGATCAAATCTGAAGTAGCATTCTACGACCATGTCTTTTAACGCTATAAACTTTCTCTACCACCCCTTTCATTTTCCTTGAGCTCTGGACCAATTACTTATGATTGAAACGGTCTTTCACATGTGATTGTTTATTAAATGTTGATCTTATTGGAGCTCCATAATATTGGTGAGATGGTCTAAAATGAGATGGAGAATGTGCCCTTGTATCATACCTGTTACATGATGGATATGGATTTTCACGAGCTTAGGTAGGCATCCACGGCATTGGCATTAGTGGCCCAAAATAAGGATATGAATATCTTGCATTGAAATTCTCCCTTTACCCATACTGATTCTTAGATTTGTGCCTAGTGGGTGATCTTGATGCTTTTGAATTAATTGTCGATAAGCACTTTTCTCTTCACTTTTCTTTTGATGTTTATCCAGTAATTGTTCAAAAGTGATTTTCAATTTCTTGCCCTTGTGCTTGTTGTGGCGTTTATTTCATTTGGTTTTGCTTGCATCAATCTTCGGATTTTCTTAATGCCCCCAACTCTTGGTGTCTTCATTGTATCATTGCTGGAATTCTCGCCCCAAAGAATACTTTCGTTGTGCTCTTGAACAACTTGTTTACTCGAAAGCTTGATCCCATCACCTGTTGTTTTAAACTTCTCATCTTTAAATGAATCGTTTTGAAGCAGGCAATTCAAAAACTTTTTGCCATTAGGAATAATCGGAATAGACTGGTCATCCTTTGGTGTTTCAACAAGTTTCAATCGTCCCTTATCGGTGGCTGATTTAACTATTTTACGAAACATATTGCAATCCACAAAATTATGTTTGAACGAATCATGTAACTTACAATGCTTTCTCCCTTGGATCGCTGGCCTGGCATGCTGATCAAGAATTCTTATATAATTATTTTTCAAGAACAAATCAAATATTTGATCACACATATTTGAATCGAATATATACTATTTATTCTCAAGCCAATCTTGTTGTGAGAATGGCTTTGGAGTTAAGAAAACAAATGGTTCAAATTTTGCATCATCGCTTTCGGCTATGCATTGTGTTTTGCATTCTATCTCTGATGTCTCTATATACGAAATTATACTATCATCGGTTTCTCAATAGAATATAACTTTGGCTTTAAATTTCTGAAATCAAAACCGTTACAACATATATGTCTCATTTGAGAACAAATGCACGCCAAGTATGAAACAATCAAAGTTACCCATCTAAACATAAACTTTAAATAACACAATGGGAAAAGCTTTTACTACAATAAATTTTCACTATCGGACTTTCTAAATGGTGTAATATGTTGACCGATATGCTTTGTAAGAATCTGATTGCTAAACAATAAATTACCCTTCTTCATTGGTCTCTCAATATTGCTTATGAAGATTTTTCTAATAGATGCATTAACAATAAAATTGTGAGAAAATCTGAAAATAAGTAATTTATTTCTTAGACATACATGTTCAAATATGTTGGGTGAGCATGATGGTTGTGTGACTTGAAAGATATCTTGTACCGCCTTCAGATGGCTCCCCGATGCATTTTCATCATCATTTTTGGATATCGTGCCTCGTCACTTTGATGGTCTTAGACAACCGAACTTGGTTCAGCTATATGTTCTTAGTTTTGATGTTGGTCAAGTTCTATGGCACGAAACTCATAGGACGGTAAGTAGGTTCCCTTAACTTCAGAAAAATCAAGCATGGTGGCTTTGCTATGATTTCCATGCCCTTTTTCAATTATTCTTGCCTCTTTGTACTTGATGGATTAAGAATATATATATAACTTGATTTGGCCTTTCCAACCGGAACACTTTCACTTTTTGAATCATCTTTCTTTTCATTGATTCTACCAATTGGCAATGCATCTTTTCTTTGAGCCAATTCTTTTTTTGTTTGCTCCTCACGTCGAGCAAAAAAATAGGTTTTCGGCTTTTTCTCAATCTCTACCCACTCCGAATACGATTGCCCCCCCCCCAACATTTTTGGACTTTTTCGGCAATGACACGCGGGTGTTGCCAAAACTTTGCAATTGTGTAGGGTGTATAATATGATGTAGTACTAGGGGAAGGCGTATGCATCTTGTAAAACCATATTTTTTCTCGCCAATTCTATCAATAGGTAAAGATTCATCTTCTTGCAAAACTCTAGCCTTTACTGCATTATAATATGAAAACAAACCCTTTTTGTGTTGTTCATGGCAAAGTGCACTAATCATCTCATTTTGGTCTAGACTCTTCTTTAACGCAGCTACAACTACTTTAAGCAGCTACAACTACTTCTGGAAGGGGTTGCTCCACAACACTTTCAGATTCTTTCGGCAATGTTTTGCGAGTGTTGCCGAAATTATACAATTGCATAGAGGATGCATTATATGCTACAACATTAGGTGATGGCATATGCACTCTTGCAGAATTTTCACGTAGTCGGCTATTACCATGAAGATGCGAAGCCGAATTATGAACATCTACAGGTGTGCATGGTGTCAAAAAAATACTAAAATGAGGTGTAGCATATGAAGGTTTAGAGTAACCGACCAAATAGATAGTAGGATGGCCAATTCTCCCGTCCATGGGCATGTTTGGATTAGTATATTGCAAATTAGTTGCCGATGAATAAAAGGGTGAAATACTTTCTTGCATGGTAGTGGAAATACTAACAAGTGGTGTTTCAAATTTATTACCCGAACTCACCATGTTGTTCATCGGCATAACAATTTGTGGGGTTGTCGATGCATGAGAGTTGGAATACATATGGTGCATGTTACTGGTATTATAGCAAGTTGAAGCACGTAAATTACTTTGAATCGGCCCTTGCATGCAATTAGATGCATGGTTGAAACAACTAGGGATGGCCGATAGAGTACACATATTGAACGGTCTAGTAACATCGTACAAATTATTTGTATCTACACAAGGGGATTGGGTATTAATATTACCTTTGTAGATAACAAACCCTAGACGATGACCTCTTCGTAGCAAGAATGGGTTGGAGACCGTTCAAAGCTTCGTCTCCAGCAAAGTCGCCGAAAAGTGAGTTCGCACATGAAAACGTGACCGTGTACCCTCAACGCCGGCGGTGATGCACCGTAGCTCACACCGAAGGAGACCCGTCTAGAAGCGAGGTACAGAAGTCGTCCGATTGGTGCTTTTGCAGACCTGAAACCCCACACGCCCGGGAGGGACCCCGTTAGGGCGCGTGGCTGTTATCTGATGCCCTGGGTCGACCTGATCCTTCCTAGGCCCTCCTGGATTGCCTCCCTGCAACTAAAAGAATGAACAAAGAAGAAGGAATAAGAAGAACAAGAGGGAAGGTAAAAGTAAAGATAAAAGGTGGTAGATGATTTTGTAGATTGTGTATTGTTCAATTGGCCGTCACCTCTCACCTATTTATGAGGCGGTTGGACTTCCCATACAAGAAAGGGACTAAAAAATCCATCCAATACATCAAAAAAAAACCTAACTCAGATGGGAATCTTTGGCAATTTTTCGGATCAACTCGGAGCCTCCAAGTTGTTTGCTTCTGTCTCACCGAGTGAACATGGCCAACTTTCTATAATCTTCTAAATTCAACTCGGAATTTTTGAGTGGTTTCACTCGGAATTTACAACATCAACTCAGTGTCACCGAGTCATCAACTCGGTCTATCTGAAGTGACTCTGTAGTTTCTATCCCTGATCTTGTTTTGGCTCCACAGATTGCATACGAACGTGGATTAAGACGTTTTTTTTAATCAAAATCGACTGTTTGAACACGTGCAACTTTCATGTTGAAAACTTTTCCAAACGAGGCCATATTAATTGAGTTTTTGGCCTTTTATTACCTAGGGTCAACATGAGCATTAATGAAATTGTCACAACTTTTGCATCCGAGCTCATCTTTGTATTCATCTTGATATTCTCAAAGAGAGCCATCCAATGGTAAATTTCAATCATAAGTTCAATTAATCTTGACGTAGCCTTAAGCAAATTTTATGATTGTGCCAGTTTTGAGTGTCAACAGTTGGTGACCAGCTTAGTAAATCATATAATTACAATAGCTTAGTAGACCATGAACGCTAGATCTGGCGAGGACCAATGACATCCACTTTGTTCTTGAGGTGATGTACAAATTATCCTGTAACAAGTCTCCTCCTCATCCACCATCTCACGAAGAAAATAGCCCGTCTGTGACCGTTCCAATCAAGCTCTCATTTCACGAGTTCCCACAACAAATATATGTCATCGAGCATCTCTTTGATACAATGTTCAGATTGCCCCATCATTGGTTTACCTAGTTCCAACGACTAAACCGGGTCCCCATCAGTAAAATCATACAAATAATCAGTTAGTCTAGTTGGTTGTTTGACTAAACCCTCGATGATGAGATAGTGAGTTCTAATTCCCCTTTTTTGACAAACCGTAAGACCTGGACCAGAGAGAGGAAGAGCGGGATTGTGCGGCTAGAGCATGTCGGATGAGGATTGAGCGGTGCTAGGGACATTCAAGCATAACGTTCGCCAAATGGGTTTGGCATTTAGTAGTTTTGTGTTGATATAAATATGGTGAAAAGGAGGGAGTATGTTTGTTGTACATAAACAATAAAAAAAGAAAAACCTTTAGTGTCAACTGGCTGAAAACAATTAACGCGTCCACAGCCATCTTTATGCGCCACGTGCCCTCAAGCCCCACTCAAGGAAACAGAAGACATAACTCTTCGTCTAGAAAGCATCGCGTTCCTCTCTGTGTCTCTCGTTTATATGTTTTCTGCAACATTGCCTATGTTGCAAAAGTTGTTCAGTAACACTACATTTGTTGCAGAAAAAAAAGTGAAGACGGAAAAAAATCACGCAGCACAACCTATGTTGTCAAAAAAATCTCGCAAGATAACCTATGTTGCAAAAAAAAACACAACTTATTTTGCAAAAAAAACCGCAACGCAATCTATGTTGCAAATGTTTTTTTAACAACAGCTTTGTTACAAAGCAGAAAAGGACGTTCGGCCGGAAGAGTGTTCAAATTTGACGGCCCGCGAGACGACTGATCTTTTAAAAAAAATCACCAACCGATGAATAGCAGGCCCAAAAAAAAAGACTTGTTCCCATATTATTGATCAAATATTTGGTTTTGCTTCTTTCTCTTTCGTCGGAGGACTGTAGGGGCCTGCCTTAAACAAGACAACGTGTACTTGACATATAGGTACAGCATGCCGGTAGGTCTAGATTTTTATTTTGGAGAAAGCAAAGTACTGCCCTGTGGTGTGTGGTGTGCCCACTTCTTGCTGCATGCCTGCATGCATACCCTGCTCTCTCTGCCTATCTTTTTCAGTTTTCCCTCTTTCCTCAGTTCTTCCTCACCTGTCTGTTTGTTCCTCTCCACCGTAGGACAAAACAACCAAAGCTGCATGGTGCTTGTACTATTATTATTTTCCTTTGATTCTAGTTTAAATATATTTCAGGGACCCACACGCATACTTCCATGTGCTTGGTCCAAAGCCCCAGCTGTGACTTGGATTACCCATGCCCCAAATAGTGATTGGACTTAATATGCCATGGAAGCAGGCAATGACAAACAAATCATTTGTGGGGGGGTGGAAAGGTTTGAGGCAAGCAGCACATGGAGAGAGGACTTGTGTGTGTCCCTTCCTCCGGTCCTCCACCTCCCCTTGTTTGATAAATGCTTTATCACTGGCAGGTGGGTCCAACTGAGTTGCCATAGGGATTGGGCCTATGTGTCAGCCGCTGGGAGCGAGGGAATGAGTTTGAATGTGTGTGCAAGCGCTTTTCTGGTCATTACGTGTAGGTGGCTGTACTTAAGTAGGGTTCCAAGTTGTAGGAGACTTTTTGTGAGTTGTAACAGAAGGAGTAGGACAAGGAGGGACAAGAGAAAGTACCGATGTGGAAGTAGAGTGCCAATCAACGCACATCATGGGAACACTGGTCAAGACATTGGTCCTTTCATGTTTATACAAATCAAGCATGCCAATTTCCCTGACACGCATTACTAACGTTTTGGGTCATGCGTTTTTCTAAAGCCTATTCTGTATCATCTCGGGGAAAGAGTTTTTAGACGAACTTATTTATTTCGGAAATTTTCATGTGAAACCCATGCACCATCTAATTGAGTACTACTAGACCAACTCTAACAGCGTCGCCATATCGGTCCGATAAGCGAGTTTGCTGATTTTGACCGATTTGAATAGTCTAACAGGCACTATCCTGTCTGAAATAGACATAATTTATAAGCCCCCTCAAAATCGACCCTACGAACCACCTTATTTGTAGGCTGGCGGGCGTTGCTTTGGAGCATTCTCCATCGCCAACCGCTTGAGCGGGAAGAAAGCTTTATCCTCTTCTCATCCTCCTACGAGGCCCATCTTCCCTCACTATCAATGGCACATATGGTCAGACGACCATCTCATGCAAATTTATGGTGGTTGTCGTGTGCCAGCTGCCTACAACAATTACCGCCATGTTTTCACACCTTCATCGGCTATAAAAAAAGGCCGTCGTCATGTCCAACCTAGCTCATATCCTCTTCGCCAACCACAACCTCCACTCTCATCCCCGCCATTGTCCACAACCACCAGTTCCTCATAATCCCAACACACACACAATTGTTCATAATTGTACTAAGCATTAGGTGGGACCTCCCCTGAAGATCATTGTGGGTTTCACCTAATCCTTAAATAATTTGGAACACCTATGATATGAAAAATGTTGCTATTCAAGTATCACCGCCAGAATCAATACCTTGTTGTCAAGATCACGCTCATGAGGACATGCTCCTGCCCCGCTTTCATCAGCCTCGTCCTCACCGCCTTGCTCGTGGTTGTCCTCGCTCTCACCGCACCTGTGACTGCCAGCGTCGACTTCGTCCACGCCGCCGCATGGTAACATGTGACTCATAACGGCTGCGACTGCAACCGTGATGTGGTCGCAGGTGCTCGTTTGGCTATGGTGTGTGATGGCATGTGTGCTACGCGGAGAGGACCAACTGTGGTCGTGTCTTGGACGTCGCCGGCTTGTTCATGTGTGTGGAGCGAAGTATAAGGTGATAATTTGGAGAATAAGTACGTGATCAATGACAAATGATTCACATATGTAAGAAATTCATGGTGATCAATATATGACGACTCTAAATTTGCATGTCGTTTGTCAGCCTCCAAAATATTATAGTACACGCTTCATATAGAATATAGCCACCGCGAATATGACGACTATGCTAGATTTGCTCTTACATCCCAATCAGACACGTAATTTGTGTTTTTCTAGCACACGTTCGATAAGTAAGGATCTTAGTAACTACTTGCTGGTGGCAAAGTTCCTGATGCTCATTTTATGGTGGGGCAAATGGCAAAGTTTTGCAGGCAGGATAGACTTTGCATGGGTATCCTTTGCTTTGTTTTTCCCCAACATTCTCATGTGCAGTGCCCAAAGAACAAAAATCCTTGCTTATGTGTAGCAGTGCTGTGCAGGGCATTATGCTTAAACAGCACAGGATGCCACGGAGAGGGGGGCTAGCTTTGAAGCGTGTAGTCTTTGGAGGAAAGGAAATGAAAGCATACCACTGTGAGAGCGATCGCTTGCCTCGAGGTCAAAGCCTACAAAAGTCCAAGCAGGAGACTACTGGGATTAAAGCGCTTTGCAATCCGAATATGGTTTCAGGCTTGCATGGTTAACGTTGGAATTGTTTAGGGTTGCTTTGGCACCTTCTCATCGTACGTTCGTAGATTACAAGCGACGTCGTCCTCATGCTTTTAACCGTCCCCGATGCCCGGGTCAATCGCAAGGCTCATCCCCACCATCCCAATTCTGGTGACATGGCCGGCTCGGGTCTCTTGTCTGCTAGCATTTTTTTAGTGAAGTGCATTATAAATTCTCTAACTATTTTAAAGGTGTTATGTAGGTCCTTGAACTATGAAAACTGTCATCTAAGTCCACAAAGTGCAATATGTGTGTCATTCAAGTCCTCAAACTATTTCAAAGGTATCACGTAGGTCCTTACACTATTTCACAGGTGCACATTTATACACACTTATTACACTTCAAGGAGTTTTGAGGACCTAGATAACACTTTTCATAGTTTGAGGACCTACATGACGCCTTCGAAATAGTTCGAGGATCTAGGATGCACTTCACTCATTTTTTTCACAAAGGACAATGTATATTTTTCGCTCGAAAATAAATTACATTATTCACTTATAGTTTTTTTTAATCTGGCACGCAATACATGCAATCCTCACCATCCCAATTCTGGTGACATGGCCGACTTGAGTACCAGTTACATCTAACGTCAGTGACACAATACAAACACCAAGTGGAAACATCAATGATGCACATAACTAGAAAGATTAAAAAGAAGAAGAAATAAAGAAAATGACAACGCCCTCACACAATACAAGATGTCATGATTTCACTAAGGAACCCTTGGGGCGGTCACAGTACCCGTACAAATGGCGACCCTTGGGTGCGGTCACCGAACTCATTCAGTTGGTTACCCTTGGGGGCAGTTATCGGAGCTCGTACAAATTACTCGGTGCAATTTTCACAACCTAATTGGAGACTCCGATGCTTGCGCGGAGCTTTACAACACAATGATTGAGCTCTAAGACACCATCAACCGTCTAGGACGCCCAAGTATCCAAGAGGCACAAGCTCTAGGGTGCCCAGACACCCAAGAGTAATAAGATTCTCAACTTTTCTCTTTCACGTATCATCGTGAAGAACTCAAACCGATGCAACTAATGCAATGGCAAGAACACACGAAGTGGTCAAATCCCTCACACCCAAATCCCATCAAAGCAACGAAAGTTATGGAGTAATATGACAGGAAGAACAAGGAGAACACACAAGACCTCAAAAATCTAGATCCAAGGGGTTCCCGTCACATAGAGGAGAAAGTGATTCGTGGATATGTAGATCTAGACCCCCTCCCTCTTTTCCCTAACAAGGATTCAAGAATCATAGGAGGAATTGAGAGTTAGCAAACTCTAGGAGGTCAACAATGGTGGTGGGGGGGGGGTCTTGCAAGATGATTTTTCTTGGATGAGGAAGAATGGGGGCATTTATACCCCTAAGGAGAATATCGCGGTTGCACACAGCCGCCACCTTAGGCACGCGGGAAAAAGGGGTCCGGTCACCCACTCACTAGTTAAAATACGCAACAAAAATGAAGAGGATTGGGCATCCGGGGCGACTTAAGCAAGTGGTCCGGGCACCCGGGGGTGGGAACCCAAACACACGGGGAGCCGCGCACAAGAAGGTCCGGGCACTCGGGGTGGTTGAATCAAAGTTTAAACTTGTTGGTGACCCGAGCATCCGGACTTGGGACCCCGGGCACCCGGACCGGGCTGAACCCGGTCACGAGAAACTAAAATTGTTGTAACTTTTGCAAATGAACTCTGATTTCAACAAAATGAAGTTTGTTGGAAAGTACATGACGAGAGCTAACACAAGCTTGATATAAATATTAAGACATATCAAAGGAGGAAATACCAAAAATAAAAGGATGAGAACCCTTCCTTAGATAAGAATCGGTAAAATCTCCAACACCAAAAACGCAATAGAAGATGCATAGGAAATCTATTTTCGATGAACTAGAGCTTGTCATGAAGATAACCACAAGCTCTAAAACCTCACAGAGAGAAAAACCAAACAAGAAACAAGGAATATGATGCCAAGGATGCAATGGTTTGAGCTCTCTATGAATGATATGATTGAGCTAAATCTAAAGCCTTCCTTGATAGGCCGGCAATCAAACATATAATTCAATCTCCCACCTAACACCATGAGACCATAAAAATACAAAACCTATCAAGGTCAAATATTTTCCTTGTGCATAGTCCACTTGAGATAGATGATGATGATCTTGACATCCTCATGTTGGAGCACTTTTTTCTGGATTGCGCTCGCTCGATGAAGACTAGTAGATTGACCCCCCATACTCCACTATGAGTGAGTCTCTCTTAGGCACATATTCACATGTACATTGTCACCACAATGGATGGCAATCTTAAAGCATGTGATCTCTCCATGATGCTCAAATTTAACTTGCACAACACAACCTTGATGACAATCACCACATGATGTCATTTTTCACGAGTTACATGAGATCTTCCTTTTGATGCAGGCTCATGTAAACATACCTAACCCCACAAAGAAACCTTGCAAAGATCATGGGTTAATATACTAAGTGAAATGACAATACTTACCATACCATGGGATCATCGATCCCACTCGGTACATCTTCTATGCTTTGTGTGTTGATCAACTTGAATCACTCTTTGACAGTCTTGATCAACCTTGTATCATATCTTCTCTATGACCAATATTTGGATAACTCCCTCAATAACACCTTGGTCAACACATAATCTTATTCTAAGAACCTTGAAACCAATAAATGGTCTTCAAGCAATGCCTATGGACAAATCTTCAAATATAACTCAAGGCAACCATTAGTCCATAGGGATTGTCCAAAACCAAACATGGGCACCATGCTCTTTCAATCTCCCTCATTTTTGTAATTGATGTCAATCACTTTTAAGAGAGTTTATATAAGGAATTAAGCATCACCATACAAGGCAACAACTAATAATGCATAAGCATGAGATGCAAATGCTTAGCAAAAAACTAAAATACGAAACCAATTAAGAATCACCATGCAAAGCAACAACTAATAATGCATGAGCATGAGGTGCAAATGCGTAGGAACAAAACCAAAGCACGAGACCAAAACCCTCTAAACTCTCTAAACTACTCCAAACTCTCTAAACTTCTCCCCCATTGGCATCGATTGCCAAAATGGGTGAAACCCTCAGGAGGCCAATATAATATGTGTTCCTCCATAAATTGTGCTACCAAACATATCCGATGATAAATAGTTGGAGGAAGACAAACTATATTGATGATCCAAAGATTGCAAAAGGATAGCATGGCTCCATGTCATAACAAAAGGTGAGTCACGCAATCCAAAGATTGCAAGAGGATGAAAAACTATCTTTCCCTTTTTTGAGACCGCACCTTCATGGTGCATCTTTCATTTTATATATCAAGGTAGGATAAACACTCTATAGTTATGAACAATAAGATGTTTGAATTTAATCATATCTCAACTCAATGGTGATGAACATGATGTAGAAACTCTATGAATGCTTCGGCAGTGTACCGGGATGTGCAATGATATGGTATAGCATATATGCAAAATTAATGACGATGGTTGTGCCACTTGAATATCATGACAACTCTATATGATCATGCAAAGCAAAAGGACAATGATGGATCATATCTCTAGTCATGTAATGTAACGTATTGTAATGATGGATGTTGCATTACAATATATTTTATGCCTATGGAAATGCCATGATAGTTAGGTATGGTGGTTGTTTAAAGGAAGATAGATGAATGTGTGGGGGAATAGAAGGAAGCCCACTCATGGGGTTTGAATGTGGGAGTGAGGTATGCACCATGTCTCAAGGTGAGAGTGGGCCGTTCGATATCGAAGAGGCTAGCAATAAAGATGGACAGGGTGTGTATAATTCACAATAGTGATGAAGAATTCAATCACTCATTTCAAATGTCTTTTAGCATTATCAAAGAACCGCGAAATAAATTTTCTGAGGGGTTAGTTTGGCGGACAAAATATTGTTGCACATTCCATCCTAACGAAAGTCGTTGACTCACTTATAATTACCCCTTGATGTGTATTATCAGGAGTAACACTTATAGTTCCCAACCTAGATTTATTAATGAAGGAAGATCGACGGTCCCATTAATTGTACTTCCTCCATCTCAGTTTACAAGTCTTGCACGTGCATCTAGGTCGTCAATTTGACTAACTCAGTAAGAGGTATATATTACAAAAAATATATCATTAAAAACTTTAGATGTTCTACTTTCGAATGATATAATTTTTATGTTAAAAAATATATTTTATATAATTAAAATTGATGATCTAGGTATACGTGCATGCCTTCTAAACTGTGATGGAGGGAGTACAATATTTTCAGTAAGACCTCTTCCGATACATAAATGCTTAGTTGGGTTGCTAAGCGCATGAAAGAGTTGCAACTAAGTCCTCAATGCATAGGTGTTTAGCTTGTTCTAGTTAACCGTTCTTTATTTTATTATTTAGCAACTAAACTCCTTCATGCAAAGGGTAAGCTTCATCCATTAAAGTGTTTTTCATAGCTGCATCCACTTGGAATTGTTTCTTCTTATGGTCACCAAAGTGCTCATTATTGGATTTCCGTGAAGAAGAAGGGTGATGTAGCACAATATTAGAAGTATTTCTCTCAGTTAAGAACTAAGGTTTATCGAACCAATATGAGGAACCACATTAACAATGTTAGTAGTACCTGCACACAAACAAATAGTTTTCTTGCGCCCAACAAAGGCTAGTGGGTCGTTGCTCCCCTTGTTCTTGCAAGTTAAAATATGAAAAGCAAATAGTGATATGGTAAAGCGCTAAAATAGTAAAGAGAAAAATGTAGGAACGTTTGTATAATGGAGACTAGGCCCGTGGGGCATAGGTTCACTGCTACCACCTCTCTCTAAAGCATATAAGGCATGGTAGACAAATTACTATTAGGCAAATTGACAGAATAGTGCAAAATATAACTATGATTATTCATGGCATAATCTCACATAGGCATTGCTTCCGTGACAATTAGACTGTTAATCTAACTGCATCTACTACTAATACTCCACCCCAAGACCGTTATCCAACATGCATCTGACAGTGTTAAATTCATAAGAAATAGAGTACCACAATAAGAAATATTACATAATGTATACAGGAAGAGCCCAATCAATATTACCAAACCCCGTTATCCTTAGCGGCAACAACTCAATACGTGCCGATGTCCTTGCTATCACTGGACAAGATCACCACAAGATTGAACGCATTACTATGCATCACTCCCTTTGAAGATCTACTCAACTATCTTGGCCAAACAAAACTCAAAAAAAAACAATGAACAAAAAAGAATAAATATAAATATGTAGTTCATCAGATCCCAACAAACATGCCACAAGAATTACGTCGAATAGACCATTGTATTGAAGATCAAAACATAGAGAGATAGAGAAGCCATCTAGCTACTACTATGGACGCGTAGGTCCTGAAAGAACTACTCACACATCAACATGGAGGCGGAAATGTTGATGAAGATGGCCTTACTAATGATTCTCACCTTTGGCACAGTGTCAGAACAAGGCTCCGGATGGGATCACGCCGGAACAGAGGCTTGCAATGTCGATAAAATTGTCAAGGGATTTGCTTCGAGAGTTTCAGAACATGTGGGTATTTATGAGTCAAGTATTAGGGAAATGGAGCACCAGCGGCCCCACAAGCCACCATCCAAAGCTTCTAGGGTTTCTTATTATCTAAAAGAATTTGCCAAAAAGTTTCGTCGTGTTTGGATTTCTGTAGGTATGGTTTCACACGCCTAGCACCTGGCACCTCGCACTAAAAGAACTGGCACCTCGCACCTGACCAAACACATGCAAAAATTAGGAACTGGCACCTGGGCAATAAATTAATAGATTAGCCCAAAAAATAATATAAAATGGCATATGAATCATACAAAAGTGATAAAATAATAGCATTTAACAATCAAAAAGTGTAGATAAGTTTCAGACGTATTACTCCTCCCTAATTGTTTTGCCATGTCAATTTTTTTGCTTATGTGGAATACTTAGCACTAAATCTCATCATTTGTCGGGCCGAGTGGGGTTCGGGCCGGCCTTGACAAAGCCCGAAGAAAAATCCCAAGCCCGAACTCTGCCCAGCCCAAAGTAGATGAACAATGACATTTATAAATTAAATTAATGATATTAGGGATATTATATTAATTTATTATATCTATATTTTGAATTGAAAAATCTTTTTATGTACATTTCGAGCTTTATTCGTGCTGCCGGGCTAGGCTTTAGGCGAGAGAGTGGAGCCCGAGCCCGACCCAAATTTCGGACTTTGAGTTTGGGCCTAGTTGTTCATGAACAGGTCTACTTAGCACACATACATCGTGGAGCATTAGGAAGAGTTTAATGGACTCAAGCTCGTCTAGAAACATGTTTTTATTCATTACTTCCACTCTATCTCAAAACAATTACAATGCATTCCATTCTCAAGCTTACAACTCTGGAGATTATTTGTGAAGTTTTTATTTATACCACTAACGCATACCCTGTATCTATCAATTTTGGTGCCGACACATGAATGTCATTCCAACAACTAATTGATATCCAACTCCACATTAACATATAAGTCAATCAAATAAAGTTTCTATTTGGACTACATATTCTAACAAATATAAGTGAGCAATAGAGAAATTCTATACAAATATGAGCATGCATAAGCTCTTCCAAAGCAATTTGTCCATATGTGATAATTGCAATGGTCAACAAAAATTATATTGTAGGTTCATATTTCAAAGTATTTTCCAATGGTACTATTTTTTATAGATATTAATTAAGAATAAGAGAGTCCCTAGTTAATTTAGGTATATTTTATTAGTTAAATGTATGGTCAAACTTAATCCAAAATATGAGCAAGACTAGTAAACCGAACATAGATAGTAGCATGTAGAAACATTAGATATTACTACTGAAATATCTCGTGTGTTGCAACGGAGAAATACAATAACCATGACTAAAGACCCCAATAGGTCCACGTCATTTACTTCAATACATGGCATCAAATATGTGTTGCCACTTATCCTTCTTGCCACACTAAATAGGATTTTAAAATGGTTAGTAGGTAAAATAACATCATATTTAGATTATGTACAGTTTTATAATCAAATTCCATATATAACATGTTAAATTTGGAGTTCGGGTTTAAAATATATGGATATTTTTTAAAGCAATTGATATCTACTGCATGTTGATTAACCTAAATATTAAGGGGTATTATGAAAAAGCAAAAAATTGACTTAAAACTAGGTAAAAATAGCATCACGGGTCAAGAATAGTGAGGGATCACTAGAAGAGTATGTCTAGAGGGGAGTGAATAGACTACTAGCACAAATTAAAGTCTACACAAAATCCAAGGTTAAGTCTTGGAAGATTTTAGCAATTATAGCAAGTCTAGCACACCTTACACATGCAAGTCATTAAGTATAGAAGAGGAAAGTACAGACATTGCACATGGAAGTAGGGAGTTTAAATAGGGAGATCAAACGCATGAAGGACAACAAGATTTTCCCGTGGTTCCAAAAGGTGGTGCTATCGTACGTCCACGTTTATGGAGTCTTCAACCCACGGAGGGTAACAGTCGCTAGAGTCCATGGAGGGATCTACCCGCAGAGGGTTCCACGAAAAAGCAACCTTGACTATACCACGACAGCCTACGTCCAGAGAGGACTAGCCTAACTCGGGGTAGATCTTCATGAAGTAGGCAATATCCTTGCCCTTACAAACTTCTTGGTTCACTCAAGAACACAAAGTAGGAGGATCCCAAGCGACACCTAACCAATCTAGGAGGCACCACCCTCCAAAAGGTAATAGGCTCGATAATGTCGATGAACTCCTTGCTCTTGTGCTTCAAAATGATAGACTCCTCAACACTCAGTCACTCTCTCATAGATTTGGATTTGTTGGAAGAGATTGATTGGGTGGAAAGCAACTTGGGGAGGCTAGAGATAAAGATTCATATGGTTGGAATGGAATGGCATGATCTCAACACATGAGTAGGTGGCTCTCTCTCAGAAAATTAGTTAGGATGAGTGGGGATCTGTTCTGAGTGCTTCTCTTGCGAGTGAGTGGTGGTGGAGGGGTATATATAGGCATCTCCAAAAATCCAACCGTTACACCTTAAGTGACCAACTCGATGACACCAATGTGTAAATCTTGGTGGTACCGAGTTGCTCCAAAGGTAGCAACTTTTGAAAATCGGTGAGAGCGATATATAATACTCAGTGGTACCGATTAGGTGTCCAATGGTCAAAAACCTCATCTCGGTGACACCAATCCAATAACTCGGAAATTCTGATTTTATGAATCAAGGCAACCAAAAGTTGGTAGCAAGAACTTGGTGGCACCGGTGCGGTTGCACCGAATGCCTAGGGATTGGCATGGGTCTGTCTAGGGTTTGAATCTCGGTGAGACCGAATAGGAATTGTTGATCTTACCGATTTGAGTGGTAGGGTTCTAGAAAAAGTATTTGTGGAAGAGTTGTGGGTGTTTTTGGTGACTATCACTTGTGCACGTTTGAGCATCTTGATCGCCAACTACCTTACCCCCTTTTAATAGTATTGGCTTTCCTATGGACCCAAAGTGATTTCTCACAAAGTAAAATGTAGAGTCCTCTTCCTTGAATCTTTGCCAATGTTATTCCTTCTCCTTCTTGTTCTTGGGGATACTCTTCACACTCCTTATTGCCAACCCATCTCTCTATGGACTTTCACCTGAGATACACTAGATAAAAGTATTAGTCCAGGTGACAATGTATGTTGTCACGAATTATCAAAACCACCAAGGGAGCATATTATCCTTTCAATCTCCCCCTTTTTGGTAATTGATGACAACATACAATCAAAGATTCAATTTTAGATATGCAGAAATATATGAAGAGTTTGAAGGATACATGACTAATACAAGCTCCCCCTAGATGTGTGCAATCCATTTTAAGGATAGTTGCTTTTGAATGCATGAACACACACATGATAGGAAGGACATGAGAGGTCATGTATATCTTGGCAATATGCATAAAATATATGAGAATGAAATGATTTCATATTTAAGACTCACTCTTGCAAACAATATGTGCAAGAAACAAGAGGTCATATTGAACAAGAATATGATGCATATACTTACCTTGAGGTCCTTGAGCATTTAACAGTAGGAACACACTTGAGAAAACAATGCTAGGAAACACAAGTGTATTTGACAATGCAAATGCAAATGGAATCAAGAGTACCAACATACGGAGGACATACAAGAAATGATTTCTTGAGAATGATATGTATCCAAATAAGTTTAGAGTTTTCTCCCCTAGACACCAATTGTGACACCAATTGTGAAAGTTTTCCTCTCTTCCTGACTTATAATATAGATATTGAGAGTAGGTAGGGCTAAGAAAAATCTAAAGCATATGAGAATTAAATTTTAACTTTTCTTCTCTCTTCTCCTTAAGAAGTGTTTATGTGATAAGGGATCCTTGATATTTCTCCCCCTTTATATGATAAGGTTACACTTCTTCTTTTCATCATCATCTCTCCCGCTAAAGCATGAATGCTTAGATAGTATTCCCTTTAGATATATATCCCCCCTTTGGAATGAATGTCTCCCCCTGTGATATGAGTATAAGCTTTGAAGCTTTGACATTTCTCCCCCTTTGGCATTAATTCCCAAAAAGGTCACACAAGGGACAGATTCAAAGGAATCATTGAATGGGAAGGGATCCTAGAGATATAGGGTCATTGAGAGTAACTGAGACAAGGGTTCCTTAAAAACAGTTTTTCTCCAGCTTAAGATGTGAAAAACCTTTAAGAATTTATCCTCCTTTGATGTAGGGATCATTGATTATTTGAGATTATATATCTTGATGTTTCTCCCCCTACATGTTTGGAATCATTGAGCTGATTATAAAGCAAAAAAGACAAAGTGCATAAAGGTCGGTGGTTCCGAGGCAAAAGATTCGGTGGTACTGATATGTGTTTCTGCGGTAGGACTGCAATATCGGTAAGACTGAGAAGTTTTGATCGGAGGCTCCAAGTTGGGAACCAGAAACTTGGCAACTTTGTCAAATGGAATTTTTCAGAATGTCTCAAACGTGTTTCGAAGATTTGCAATGGATTTGAGAAAGATTTCCAATGAATTTTCATAAAGATTTGCAATGAATTTTCATAAAGATTTGCAATGAATTTTCATAAAGGCTAGATTTGAATGGAAATGTCAAAGAGCAACACAAGAAGTGTTTTCCATTCAATTCTTATGACTAGATGATGAGGAGTGACTAGGTCACTTATATTAGAGTATATTGACTTAAGGAGTCAAGCAAGAATACTTGATCATAGGTCATACTCGTTAAGCTCAGAATGGGGTTACCATTTTTCGATTAAGCATTTAATGTCTTCATATCACTTGAGTTGCTTTATCTCAAGACTTGGAGTAAAGCTATATCAAGGATATGAATACATACCTTTGAGTGATGGTGATGACGTGGCTTGTAGGTGAACTTGATGAGGATGTTCGACGTTGATGGAGTTCATCTTGAGTTGGGAGCAATCCTTGTTGTTTTCATTCACTTTTCACCTACATAATTTAGTCACGCAAGGAAGAACATGATATATCCAAATGACATGATACCAATTGTGAGTAGATACCAATTGAGAAATATAAGCCAATGATATGTTTTTTTGTGTTCTTCCTTTCATCATCAAAGAGAGGTTGTGGATACTTGGTCATGACTAGATTGCTTAAGATATGAGTCGTTGGCAATCTTGTGGAGTGTTATTCTTCCAAGTACCTACAAAAGGGTTAGATGCAAGACAAGGGAGCATAAAATTCCAAGTACATGATGTTCATGATAATAATAGCATGGAATGGTTAAGTAAGCTCATCCCCTTGCATGCATCTAAGTGAGCTTAGCTCAAGTTTGAAGCATCAATGATGTTCAACTCACTCCTCAAGTGACAAAACACTTTTTCATCAAGTGGATTAGTAAAGATATCGGCCAATTGTTTGTTGGTACGAACATGCTTAAGATTAATGTATCCTTTGGCAACATGATAACAAATGAAATGATGTCGAACTTGAATATGCTTGGTTCGAGAATGTTGCCTAGGATTATGACCAATCTTAATAGCACTCTCGTTGTCACAAATTAATGGCACATTTTTAACATAGATTCCATAATCCTTAAGCGTTTGTGTCATCCATAATAATTGTGCACAACATGATCCCGCAGCAATATATTCAGCTTCAGTGGTAGATAGAGATACCATGTTTTGTTTCTTGGACGACCAAGACACAAGAGATGTCGTTGTTTTGTCACGGCAAGATGTCCGGGTTAACGGACTTAGGTGTGAGGCCATCGCAACTATGTGGCGGCTTGAGAAGGGTTGGTCAGAATCGAGAGACGCGAGTTTACCCAGGTTCGGCCCCTCCGATGGAGGTAAAATCCTACGTCATGCTTTATGTTGTATTGATGATGAGGAAGATCTCTCGGTTACAAGGGTGCTATCTTGCTACCTCTAATCTCGAGAGCCTCTAATATGTCTATCTCTAATGACTTGTGTCTGTCTTAGCTTGAACCTCTTGGGGCGCCTTACCCCTCCTTATATAGGTGGAAGGGGTAGGTTTACATGTAGAGTCCTACTGGGAGTAGGATTAGGACTAGTCTTTCATGAGTCCTAATCCGGGTCTTGTTTACTTCGTGAGGGAGTCTTTCCTTTCTCTCCTTGGGCCTTCTCTTATGAGCCGCCCTTCCAGGCCCGTCCACGAGCTGCCTCGCTTCAGTTCGCACGCTGGGCCATGGGCCTGGTCATCCTGTGACTAGGTAATAGAGGTGACGCATGAGTCTCCATCTGATGTGCCGGGTCATACCTCCTGTCGGGTCACCAATGAATCGTCAAGTTCGGCGAGGGCTCCAGTGAGTCAACAAGTCCCGGCCGGTTTATACCACGGGGTATATCCCCGACATTAGCCCCCAGGTTAGCTTGAATTTATTCATGGTAAGCTCTTGAAATAAGAATAATAAATATGTAAGTGACCGGCTCACTCCCATGGCCGGCTTATTTCACTAAAGTGGATCCTCAAAGAACCAGGTTTCTTCTTCATATGAATGAACCGTCTTCACCATTGTCTTGCAGGTATGTGTCCTTTGAAATACAAAATGTTGGGAATTAAAACATCCATATGCCATTGAGTCGGCCTCCAATACTCTTCAACTTGTAACACCGTGTTGCTTATATAAACTCTGTCGGGTTATGATCTTTTGATAATGTTGGGTCATGGTTATTGGTGATGCCGGGTCAAACAACTAGACTCGAGCTGACTTGACAAAAATATTGGGATGAAAATCCATCTGATGTAGAGTCGGTCTTTTAATGCTTCGGCAAAATAAAAATCTGTTGAACCGGTCTCACTCACAATTGACATCTTGAAAACTCTCTTTAATTTTTTATATATTCATATTAGCCGTAGGACCCAAGCTCCAAGTTAATACATGATGACTTGGTGCTTTGCAAGAATATCTTTGATTGAGTAGCCCCCAAGTGCCAGGTTGTCTTGCCTATCGCAGCCTGGGACTTGTAACTGTCTTATACTTTATAAAGCTTCGGCTGGTGTAGCCCCCAAGGGCCGGCTCATCAGCATGTGATAAGCCAGGTCTTCAATTTGAACCTCATAATCTGTTAAACAGCTGAATACTGTAGCCCCCAAGTGTCGGGTCAGTAAGAAGTATTGGGCTGGGACTTAGAAAAATATAGAAAGGTTGTCTCATCTCCTTGAGACAACATGATCTGTTGACCATGTAATGATTTCAAAAGCAACTTGCATTAGCCCCCAAGTGTCGTGATGCATGCTTGCAGCGACATGGCACTTGCATACTTGATATAAACTGGACTTGAATAATGTATCCCCCAAGTGTTGGGTCGTCTGCCTGCGGCGACTCGGGACTATATGAGAATAATATGACTCATCATAATTTGTTGAATGAATCCTTGACCGTGGTTGTAACCCGGTATTTTGTCAAATATCCTGGAATAATTCCTTTGTCTTTGAAATGAAATCCCTGCCCATGGTTGCAGTACCACCCGACAAATATATGTTTTGAGAAATCCATGAGCGTTGTAGTATACTACAGAGCACAGGTTGAAGAAATCCAATAGCCGGTCAATTAAATGACACGACATTATATCTGATAGGGCGGCTCTTCAAAAATAATCAATTCTCCAAGCTGGCTTGAAAAAACCCAATCCTTTAATAATGGTTATGATAAACCATGATGAAGATCCAGCCATGTTGGCTATTAAAGATCTATTTGTTCCTGCAGAGGTTATGATGTAACCCGGTTTGGTGACCGGCTTTTGGCAGCATACACAAATATGGATATGCATGTATGATGATGCAGGATATGATGATGCAATGCAGGATGATGTAATGCAAGATGCAATGTATGACTCAAAATTTTTGTTTTTATTTTTGAAAACTCATATGCCGGCTCTCCTGGGTGAACTCGATGTTTGAACTCTTAATAGTATAGGGTCACTAGTGAGAGTGACTATTAACCCCTTTGAGAGGCTCAGGGTCTCTAGAAGAGATTAACTGGTAAGAGCACAACGAACCAGAGAGAGGCGCAGCAGGGCATGAGTACCCCCAGGGCCCATAAGCTACCTCTCACGTGACATAAATCCGTCATTTGAACCTTAAACGATGCAAGGTCTTTAAAAGAGTAACTGTTTAAGAGTACGAACGGGCCACATAGCGGAGAGTCGGCAGCAGATGTGTGAGTTTATCATCGCCTTCTGTAAGCCGACCCTCTCATGACAAGAGCCGTCGATTGAACCTTGACCAGTATAGGGTCTCTAGTGAGAGTGACTATCAAATGCTTTTGAATAGCTCTGGGTCTCTAGTCGAGATTAACTGGTAAGAGTTCGGTGGGTCACCTAGCGGAGCAGCAATAACATACATGCAGGTTTAACTCGAACTTGCGGTGGCTGAAGAGCCGATCAAGAGGGCGTGTAAGCTAAACCCGGTGGGTTGGAAGCCCCCAAATGACCTTGTTGACGTAGTCAAGTTTTGGGTATACAACCCGCCTTACGGTGGTTGAAGAGCCGATCAAGAGGGTGTGTAAGCTATACCCAATGGGTTGGAAGCCCCCAAATGACCATGTTGACGGAGTCAACTTTTGGGTATACAACCCGGCCTTACGGTGGCTGAAGAGCTGATCAAGAGGGTGTGTAAGCTAAATCCTGGCGGGTTGGAAGCCCCCAAATGACCTTGTTGACGGGGTAAAATTTTGCACCATCTTGTACATCACCATCTTGTAAGCCTTCGTCTTGTCGGCCGCCAATTTGTAAGTCGCCATATGATGTCGTGGTTTTGCCTGAAGAGACGATCAAGAGGGTGTATAAGATAAACCCGACGGCTTGGAAGCCCCCTAATGACCTTGTTGACGGAGTCAAATTTTGGGTCTACAACCCAACCTTGCGGTGGCTGAAGAGCAGATCAAGAGGATGTGTAAGCTAAACCTGATGGGTTGGAAGCCCCCAAATGACCTTGTTGGAGTATCAACATTGTTGCACCATCATGAAAGCCGCCATCTTGTATGCCGCCATCCTGTATGAAGAACTAGCAGAAGCCCCCAAGTGACTTTATGATGATCCAATAACTCAAGGCACCCATGTTTGAACGGTACATCATGGCGGATCGTCCTCTTGGGCAACCTTTAATTCTTCCACCAATGATGTAGTAGCCCCCGGCATTGGGTTAACTTCCTTGTAAGGACCCGGGGTTCTCGTTGAAAATGACCAAGTGTGTCCAGCCATGTCTATAGCCCCTGAGTCTTAAGTCAACTCGAAGAGGCGGCTTGAGAGTCTCCACTGAAGGTTGAGGTTGACCGTGGCTGGTTATAGACGATCTCATATGAATTATTTCAATAATCCAGTCGATGATTCGTCCCGGCTGGTTGTTGAAGTTAACCAAACTGCAGTGGCGGCGACTTGTGCGCCTGTCCGTTTGGGCGACTCGTATAGACAAACACTACACCGATATGCTGATGTAGATCAGACTGTGGGCGGCATCTTATGCGCATCCGTTGGGTGACTCGTACATGCGAGCACCGCACCAATATGTTGATGTAGATCAGATCGCGGGCGGCGTCTTGCGCGCGTCCGTTGGGCGACTCGTACATGCGAGCACCGCACCAATATGTTGATGTAGATCAGACCGCAGGCGATGTCTTGCGCGCGTCCGTTGGGCAGCTCGTATAGACGAGCACGACACCAGTATACCAATGTACATTGGACCGCAGGGGCGGCGACTTGCGCGCGCCCGCTGAGCAGTTTCTATGGATAGCTCAAATGTGTTGATGTAGACATAGAAGTCCATCATGGTGTTGTAAGCCAGTTCAGTGGTGAGAGACGGCCGCGGCATTGTAAGCCGGTGCGGTTGCGAGAGACGGCCGCTGTGTTGTAAGCCGATGGAGACGGCGAGTCGGCCGTGGCGTTGTTGGTGAAAACCATGACGTGGCTATGGCGGCTTGCCGCACTCATTGGGCGGCTCAAGCTGGCGGGTGAGTGTGCGCGATACCGACGTGTTGATGTAAACCGGGCCACGGTAGCGGCGGCTTGCGCGCGTCTATTGAGCAACACGCCACAGACGAACACACTAGTACATAACGATGATGTCATGCGCTCCATCTTCACGGTATGATGCCTACTTGAGTAATTGTCCTGCGTAAAATATTGCAGGCCAAAGTAATTGTTCTTCACAAAAAATCATATGTACTGAAAAATGGATAAAATACATGTCACCTGGTATTTTTTCGGATGGATGTGGACACTGGTGCCTAATAATATTGGACGTAGTCAGTCGACCGCGTAGATGTATTTCCATGTGTAACAATAGCACCTACCTAGTCTTTTTTTCAGCCGCTCCCACCACTTCCCTTTTCCTTATCCTCCCACCACTAGTACGACGCGAGGCTACGGGCATGGTGGAGCTGGTCGGGCATAGCACCGCGAAAACCGGCGAGGCGAGGCAACTTTAGGGTGAGGCCATGGTGACCGGCGAACGCGACAGGGCGCGGGGTAGCTAGCGCGGAGCGGAGCCAGCTATGGGCGCGACAGCGAGATCGGAGTAGAGCCACGACGAGGTGGGCGCAGGAGCAGAGGCACAAGGAGGTGGGCGCGAGCAGGCTCCAAGGCGTTTTGAGGCGGGTGGAGAGTCCGAGGCAAGGCCGAGGCAGCCACGACACAGCTGAGGCCAAAACCGAGGCTGCCACGACGGGCAGGCGCAGTGAGTCCGATGCAACCACGGCGCGGCTGGTGAGGCGTGTTCGAGGCGGGGGCCGCGGTGGAGGCCTCGGTGGCGTGGTGCGGAGGCGGCCACGGTGTGGTGGAGGCGACGCGTGACAAGGTGAGGTCACGACAGCGAGGCACAATGGAGCCGGATGGGTGGAGGTGCGCAACTACCGCAGCAGGCCGAGCCGCCCAACCAGGGGAGGGGCGCACGGACCGGCCGCGGGCGGTGCTGGCGTGGAGTGGGAGCCAGACAGAACGCACCGACAGCAACCACGGGAACGGACGAGGTGGTGGTGCGCAACGGTGGGAGCAACGAGGCCACACGCGGGTTGGTGCGGTCAAGCGCTGGCGCAGCATGCGGGCGTACATGGTGAACCGTGGTGGAGGAGGCCGGTGATACGAAGTTGGCCCGACGGGGCCATGGCCGTAGAGGCGGACAGGGACCGGGGCCGCTCATCGTGGAGTAGGAGGTGGGTGATGACCCACAAGTATAGGGGATCTATCTAGTCCTTTCGATAAGTAAGAGTGTCGAACCCAACGAGGAGCAGAAGGAAATGACAAGCGGTTCTCAGTAAGGTATTCTCTGCAAGCACTGAAGTTATCGGTGACAGATAGTTTTGTGATAAGATAATTCGTAACGAGTAACAAGTAACAAGTGTAGCAAAGGTGCAACAAGGTAGACCAATCCTTTTTGTAGCAAAGGACATGCCTGTACAAACTCTTATATAAAGCAAGTGCTCCCGAGGACACATGGGAATTTCTGTCAAGCTAGTTTTCATCATGCTCATTTGATTCGCGTTCGTTACTTTGATAATCTGATATGTGGGTGGACCGGTGCTTGGGTGCTGCCCTTACTTGTACAAACCTCCCACTAATGATTAACCCCTCTCGCAAGCATCCGCAACTACAAAATAAGAATTAAGATAAATCTAACGATAGCATGAAACATGTGGACCCAAATTAGCCCCTTACGAAGCAACGCATAAACTAGGGTTTAAGCTTCTGTCACTCTAGCAACCCATCATCTACTTATTACTTCCCAATGCCTTCCTCTAGGCCCAAATAATGGTGAAGTGTTATGTAGTCGATGTTCACATAACACCACTAGAGGAGAGACAACATACATCTAATCAAAATATCGAACGAATACTAAATTCACATGATTACTTATAACAAGACTTATCCCGTGTCCTCAGAAACAAACGTAACTACTCAAAAAGCATATTCATGTTCATAACCAGAGGAGTATTAATGATGATCAAGGATCTGAACATATGATCTTCCACCAAGTAAACCAACTAGCATCAACTACAAGGAGTAATCTACACTACTAGCAAGCCACAAGTACCAATCTGAGGTTTTGAGACAAAGATCGGATACAAGAGATGAACTAGGGTTCGGACAGGAGATGGTGCTGGTGAAGATGTTGATGGAGATTGACCCCCTCTCGATGAGAGGATCGTTGGTGATGACGATGGCTTCGATTTCCCCCTCTCGGAGGGAAGTTTCCCTATCAGAACAGCTCCGCCGGAGCTCTAGATTGGTTCTGCCCAAGTTCCGCCTCGAGATGGTGGAGCTTCGGCCCGAAAGCTCTATTATGATTTTTTCCATGTCAAAACCCTCCATGTAGTAAAATATGGGCACTGGAGGGCTGCCATGTGGGCCACAAGCCACGGGGGTGCGCCCAGGGGGGTAGGGCGTGCCCCCCGGGCTTGTGACTGCCTGGTGGGCCCCCTAATGTATTTCTTCTGCCCAATATTTTTTATATATTCTAAAATAATTCGACGTAGATTTTTATGACTTTTGGAGTTGCGCACAATAGGTATCTCACATTTGCTCCTTCTCCAGCCCAGAATTTTGGCTGCCAGCATTCTCCCTCTTCATGTAAACCTTGTAAAATAAGAGAGAAAAGGCATAAGTATTGTACCAAAATGTGTAATAACAACCCATAATGCAATAAATATCAATATAAAATCATGATGCAAAATGGACGTATCAGCGGGGTGGAGGTGAGGCGGAGGCGCATGACCAGGCGGCGGAGCCGAGGCCGGCTCGAGGGCGAACCGCCGCAGCGGCGGACACAGCGGAGCCGAAGCCGTGGTAGGAGAGACCGAGTCCGGGGCAAGGTGCTTCTTCCCCTTTTCTTGTCCCGGGTCAGTCTTGTACATGTCGTTTCAACAGTTTACCATGGAGATGATGTTTCTTGTAATAGAGCACATAGCGCAGTGTTGATGTTAACCTCACGGGGTTGGTATGGCGATGAACTTCCCGATTCCTAGAAATTCCCATCAAGATCATAACCACCGTGCGTCAACCCCATGGTGGGCGCCAACTGTCTTGGTTTAGTCACGGCAAGATGTCCAGGTTAACAGACCTAGGTGTGCGGCCATCGCAACTATGTGGCGGCTTGAGAGGGGTTGGTCGGAATCGAGAGACGCGGGTTTACCAATGTTGAGCCCAGGTAAAAGCCTACATCCTGCTTTGTGTTGTATTGATGATGAGGAAGATCTCTCGGTTACAAGGGTGCTATCTTGCTACCTCTAATCTCGAGAGCCTCTAATCTGTCTATCTCTAATGACTTGTGTCTGTCTTAGCTTGTCCCTCTTGGGGCGCATTACCCCTCCTTATATAGGTGGAAGGGATAGGTTTACATGTAGAGTCCTACTGCAGTAGGATTAGGACTAGTATTTCATGAATCCTAATCCGGATCTTGTTTCCTTTGTGAGGGAGTCTTTCCTTTCTCTCCTTGGGCCTTCTCTTGTGAGACGCCCCTCCAGGCCCGTCCACGAGCCGCCTCGCACCGACTCGCATGCTGGGCCATGCGCCTGGTCATCCTGTGACCCGGTAATAGAGGTGACACATGAGTTGCCATCTGATGTGTTGGGTCATACCTCCTGTCGGGTGACCAATGAATCGTCAAGTTCGGCCAGGGCTCCAGTGAGTCACCAAGTCCCGGTCGGGTTATACTGCGGGGTATATCCCCCACAAGAGATCTACCAAGAAATTGACATGTACACAAGGTGGATTTTCTATCAACCTTGTCACTGGCATAGTCCGAGTCGGAGTAGCCAACAAGATTACAAGAAGATCCCCTGGGATACCCAATGCCAAAGTTTGGTGTATGTATTAAGCATCTCACAATACGTTTCACAGCCTTAAGATGACATTCTTTAGGTGCAGCTTGATATCGGGCACACATGCACACACTAAGCATAATATCGGGACGGGAGGCACATAAATATAGCAATGAACCAATCATTGATCGATAGACTTTTTGATCAACCGGTTCACCCTCCTTAGTGAGATCATCGTGTCCGCTAGTGGGCATGGGAGTTTTCATACCTTTGCACTCTTGCATGTTGAACTTCGATAAAGTCCTTGGTTTACTTGGTTTGAGAGATGAATGTACCTTCTCTCGTTTGCTTGATTTGTAGACCAAGGAAGAATTTCAGCTCACACATCATAGACATCTTATACTTCTCTGACATCAACCTTCCAAATTTCTCACTAAATTATGGATTAGTGGATCCAAACATAATATCATACACATAAATTTGGCACACAAATAATTCATCATTAACTCTCTGTGTGAGTAAGGTTGCGTCAATTTTACCAATTTCAATACCTTTTTCAATAAGAAGCTTCTTTAGGCATTTATACCAAGCACGAGGAGCTTGCGTAAGACCATATAAAGCTTTGCAAAGTTTGTAAACGTGGTCAGGTTTCTTAGGATTTACATATCAGGAGGTTGCTTAGCATAGACTTCCTCCTCTATTTCTCCATTTAAAAAGGCACTTTTAATATCCATTTGGTAAAGAGTGATGTCATGGTGATTGGCATAAGCAAGAAGAATTTGAATGGCTTATAGTCTAGCAACAAGGGCATAGGTCCCACCGTAGTCCATACCTTTGACTTGTGTATATCCTTGGGCTACGAGGCGATCCTTGTTGCATACAACTTGACCATCTTCATCTTGCTTGTTCCGAAACACCCATTTTGTACCGATGATGTTTTGCTCGTCCTTGGGCTTCTCCACGAGTGTCCACACTTCGTTCCTCTCGAAGTTGTGAAGCTCTTAATGCATTGTGTTCACCCAATCCGCGTCTTCAAGAGCTTGTTCAACCTTCAAAGGTTCAAAGCTAGATATGAAAGAATAATGCTCACAAAAGTTAGCTAAGCGAGTTTTAGAGCGAGTGATCCTCCCTGTTTGTATATCCCCAAAGATTTGGTTTAGGGGATGGTTCTTGGTCACTTGTGCTCGAACTCGGGGTAGCTTTGTAGATGGTGGAGCTTCTTCCTCATCGTCTCCTTCATCTCCGTTTTTGTCAAAGTAGTCATCTCCTTGAGGGGGTGGTGAAGGAGGTCGTGGTGGATCTTCATGATGTACTTTATCCTCCTCTTCATCTTGTCGTGTACCACTTGTGCATGCTTCCATGTCGTTTTGTCGGTAGCCTTGATCCGAAGTAGGAGCTTCCACTTGGGTTGATGAAGTACTTTCCTTCACCTCCATAGGACGAATCTTGCCTATGGGCATATCTTGGATGGCTTTTGAAGGATCTTTGTCACCTACATCATTTGGTAATTGTTCGACTTGCGAACCATTAGATTCATCAAACTTCACATCTACCGTCTCTTCAACTTTTCGAGTGAAGTTATTGTAGACACGGTAGGTGCGAGAGTTTGATCCGTAATAGAGTAGGAAACCTTCGTGAGACTTGGGAGCAAATTTAGCACAGCGATGCTTACCAAGAATGTAACACTTGGAGCTGAATACCCGAAAGTATCCAACTTGGGGTTTGTTACGGGTGAGAAGCTCGTATGCCGTTTTACCGAGAATCTTGTGCAAGTAGAGTCGGTTTGTGGCATGACATGTTGTTTCCATGGCTTCTTCCCAAAAGTTTCTTTGCGTCTTGTATTCATCAAGCATCGTTCTTGCCATCTCAATGAGGGTGTGGTCCTTCCTCTCAACAACTCCATTTTGTTGAGGCATGTACGTAACCGAGAACTCATGTGAGATACCCTCTTCGTCAAGAAAGGTATCCACATGGGTGTTCTCGAACTCCGATCCGTTATTGCTTCGAACCTTATTAATGTTCACTTCAAATTGATTTTGCACTTTGCGTGCAAAGTTCTTGAAGATCTTTTGTACCTGCGACTTATCATCAAGAAAGAATACCCACGTAAATCTGGAAAAATCATCAACTATAACTAGACCATAAGAGTTTCCAGCGAGACTCTTGTAAGCATTGGGACCAAAAAGATCCATATGAAGTAGCTCGAGTGGTCTCCTAGTGGTCATAATGTTCTTGACCGGATGACTTCCACCTACTTGCTTTCCTGCTTGACAAGCGCTGCAAAGCCTATCTTTGTCAAAGATAACATCTTTAACACCAAGAATGTGATCGCCCTTGATAAGTTTATCTAGATTGCGCATGCCTACATGTCCTAGACTTCTATGCCATAGCCAACCTTTGGAAGATTTTGCAATAAGACAAGTACGAGGTTGGTCCTTTTTAGTGAAGTCGACAATGTATAGATCACCTCTATGAATACTGGTAAAGACAATTTTATGATTATCATGATGAAACACCCGACAATCTACTTTAGTAAATAGCACATTGAAACCAAAGTCTGCTAGTCTAGATACGGAAAGAAGATTGTAGCCAAGGGATTCAACAAGCATCACATTTTGAATAGAGCTATCATGAGATATGGCCACCTTACCAAGGCTAAGTACCTTACCCTTAGAGTTGTCTCCAAAAGTCATGTACCTCCGAGGACCTTGATTAGGTGTGATCTCTTGGAACATGTCTTTATCTCCAATAATATGATCGGTGCATCCACTGTCAAGAATCCACTCTTTTCCACCGCACATGTAATCCTTGAAGTTTGCCATGAGACTTAGATTCTTCATGATCTTCTCATGCTCGATGTCGAACAACTCATCTTCATCATAGTAGCCATGTTCTTCATTGCCATCCTTTTGTAGAATCTCCTCATCATAGAAACAAAGAGATTCATTAGAATCCTAACCATGACAATGTTCAAGCTTATGAATGTGAATGGCTTCAATAATAATGTTGTTGATAGTTGTGACATCTCCTTTAGCACACATAAGATCACGAAGCTCAAATAGGCATTTATCGAAGTTTGAAACACTAGGCTTCATTTTGTGAAAAGCAACAGTTTTATGAAGAATTTCATCAAGATTACTTAATGAAAGATTTGGATATCGTTTCTCCAAATCATTCCACAAAGTATAATCACATTCTAAGTTCTTCCATTGAGAAATCACAAATCTTGGTAAACCTCTAACAATAAGATTGACAGTTCTAAGGTTACCAATCATGGCAATTTCCTCTTCATGTGTGGGATCCAATTCATCAATGGGAAACACATAGGGATTTTCAATATGTTTTCTCAAATGGAATTTGTAAAATAGATCAATCGTAGCATTCTTCCATTTACTATAGTACTCTCCATCAAGAATGGGCACTCTACAACTCAAACTTTCCACACTAGACACATCTATCTTCCTCCACGGTGATGAAACAAAAGCAATGGAGACCAAAGCTCTGATACCAATTGACGGATCAGTAGAAGAGTATGTCTAGAGGGGGTGAATAGACTACTAGCACAAATTAAAATCTACACAAGATCCAAGGTTAAGTGTTGGCATATTTTAGCAATTATAGCAAGTCTAGCACACCCTACACATGCAAGTCATCAAGTATACCAGTGGAAAGTAAAGACATTGCACATGGAAGTAGGGAGGTGATATAGGGAGATCAAACGCATGTAGGACACGAAGATTTTTCCCGTGGTTCCGATAGGTGGTGCTATCGTACATCCACGTTTATGGAGTCTTCAACCCATGGAGGGTAACGGTCGTGAGAGTCTACGAAGGGCTCTACCCACGGAGGGTTCCACGAAGAAGCAACCTTGACTATACCATGATGGCCTACGTCCACGGAGGACTAGCCTAACTCGGGGTAGATCTTCCCGAAGTAGGCGGTCTCCTTGCCCTTACAAACTTCTTGGTTCACTCCACAACACGAAGTAGGAGGCTCACAAGCGACACCTAACCAATCTAGAAGGCACGACCCTCCAAAAGGTAATAGCTCGATAATGTCGATGAACTCCTTGCTCTTGTGCTTCAAGATGATAGACTCCTCAATAATCAACCACTCTCTCACAGATTTGGCTTTGGTGGAAGAGATTGATTGGGTGGAAAGCAACTTGGGAAGTCTAGAGATCAAGATTCATATGGTTCAAATGGAATGGCATGATCTCAACCCATGAGTAGGTGGCTCTCTCTCAAAAAATCAGTTGGGATGAGTGGGGATATGTTTTGAGTGCTTCTCTTGCGAGTGAGTAGTGGTGGAGGGGTATATATAGGCATCTCTAAAAATCCAACCGTTACACCTTAAGTGACCAACTCAGTGACACCGATGTGTAAATCTCGATGGTACCGAGTTGCTCCAAAGGTAGCAACTTTTGAATCTCGGTGAGACCGATATATAATACTTGGTGGTACCTCCTCTCGATGACACTGATCCAAAAACTCAGAAATTCTGATTTTATGAATCGAGGCAATCGAAAGTTGGCAACCTAAACTCGGTGGCACCGATGCAGAATCGATTGCACGGGATGGCTAGGGTTTGGCATGGGTCTGTCTTGGGTTTGAATCTCGGTGAGACCGAATAGGAATTGTTGGTCTTGTTGATTTGAGTGGTAAGGTTCTAGACAGAATATTTGTGGAAGAGTTGTGGCTGTTTTGATGACTATCACTTGTGCACGTTTGAGCATCTTGATCACCAACGATACCTTACCCCCTTTTAATAGTATTGGCTTTCTTATGGACTCAAAGTGATTTCTCACAAAGTAAAATGTAGAGTCTTCTTCCTTGAAGCTTTTCCAATGTTATTCCTTCTCCTTCTTCTTCTTGGGGATAATATCCACACTCCTTATTGCCAACCTGTCTCTCTCTATGGACTTTCACCTGAGATAGACTAGATAAAAGTATTAGTTCATGAGATAATTTATGTTGTCATGAATTATCAAAACCACCAAGGGAGCATATTGTGCTTTCAAATACATATTCACTTTATTAATAGTATGGATTATTATTTTTACCAAAAATTCTTCGTTCGATTAATAATACACAACAACTATCTAAAGGTTTCCATAGATAACAAAAATTACGATCAGGTTCATGGACCATCTAGCATAACTATAAGCACTACAATGAGTCAAATGCATGTCGTTGTCATGGCCCCACCAACAATGAGCATGGTAAAATTTGTTGGAGTAGATAATCAAAAAGTCTTCGTGCTAAGCCCCCCAAAGGACCACTACACAAGAACATCAAGCATCACCGATGAAAAGATGCGTATATCGGAAAGGTTGTGCGTGGAAACACACCAAACAAACAAAATGTTGAATCGATATAAATTTGTCTCAAAAAGATGTGGATGGATCCAAGTTGATCCACCAAAGACACCTCCCCACATCCTCCATAGGTACTAGGTGCACTCCTAAGGCGGGAATAGAAGGGGATGGACACTATTTGAACTCTAGGACGCCGCCTCGCCACCCTTATCAAGACACGGAAACTACCTAAACCAAGGATGGGATCCCTCCCATCGGTGGGGGGGGGTCGACTGGAGGGAGGACGGACTGGCGGCATGAGGGGGCTAGAAAATGGCTTGGCAGGGAGAGGGGAACATTTCATTTGACGGAACATTTAAGATTTTGTGTAGTACAATATGCATGCTTATTTCTAAGATCAAACCCATAACTCTACTCGTAATTTAGGGCAAAAATTGGGTGGAGACCGGTTACAAACTTCATCTTGTGCGTACCCGATTTAATCTGCCGCCACCTGTCCTCCTGATCCATCACTCGGCGCACCCTCCAATCACTTGCCTCGGCCTTCCCCTCGGGTCGCGCGGCTTTCTCCCACATGACCGCACGACTTGGCAACTAGAAATAACACCACGTGTTCTCTCACGTTCCCACGGACCGGCGGCACGACCTTGGGCGGGGAGCCGAAGCGACGTCACGTTGCGTTCACACAACGCCGACGGTCGAGGTGCACGTTGGGCCGTCGGGTTTTCCTGCGAGTCCGCGTGGAGCCATGTCGTCAGTCCGGCATGGCGGGCGCGCCCGGCCTTTTCCATATCCGCCTCATATTTGGGTTGGAAATGGGGGATGACGATCAGCCCGGACGTTTGAGGCCGGTTTAAAAGGTCCGTCTTAGTCACATTTTTATGACGACACAGTGACCGAACGACCTGTCCAGACGTTTAATACGGGTAGAAGGGATCCGGCTATAGATGCTCTAATCCATCCAATCATTGTGAGCACCAAAACGCATCAAAAAACCCTTTGGCTTGTGATGTGACCTCCATTATTTTCCCTCCCTCGTTCCGAGACGACTCTCTTTCCTTGCCTTTAAAAGTCCATCTCTCCCGGTCTCTTCCGATGGCACAAGTTCGTACTGCTTGCACACCCACTACAGTGTATCGTCTCAGTTGTCTTTACGTGGCAAGCCCGGGAGTTTCCCCTTCTTTTGCTTTCTCTTTTGTTCCTCTTTACTTTCAGAAATTTCTACCCTTTTCCATAAATCCTTTTTAGGGAAGCTTTCTTTATATATACATGAAAGAGAGAATATGTCCACAACAAAAGGAAAGTAATGAGGAAATTATACCGCTCATCCTTTCTCCTTTTGTTAACAGTGCCCTTCTGTATGTGTGGAGGCAGGGAGGCAGGCTGGTCCACCATGGAATTAGAATGAGTAAAAGTCAAATCCATATTGCACCATGCCAACAAGGCTGCCGAGTCATCCTATCACCCCTTTCTTTTCATGCTTTGCTACTCGTACTTTTCCCTCACATGCATCTACAAGATTGATCACATGGATTCTAATCATGTCTATTACTACAGAACTCTAACTGATTTGATCAAGCCTCTTGAGTATTTCTCTTTGTTTTCCTGTTTTATTGATGTTATTTCCTGATGCATAAGAATACACGTGAATAAAATGTAGAGTACGGCTGAACTGTGTGCTTAGATCAAGAGTTTCAATCAACCCTAGCCGCCGCCACTAATTCCAACTCTTCTACACACCACGCTGCCGTCGGAGGTCAGCGGTTGCGGGGGGCTGCCTTCTTGCGCAGGGGAGCGCTCCCTGATCATATGGCCTGAGACAGTGTAGCATGCCCGATGAAGCTTGGACATCGGGACTGAATATGAAGGATCTCAATCAGCTCAAGCGTTTAAGGTTCATTTAAAAAACCTGTTCGAGTCATATTTTTATGACCGATCAATAAACGGACGGTGGACGGACTTGAAACGTCCGGACATACATGTTCTAAAGCATCTACAATCGCAACTTGCAAATCCGGCCACTCAAATGTTCATGGACGCGTCCGCAAACACTCACGCCTCAAATAATGGATTCTACATCCGGACATCTTAAATTAGAAACCTTAAATTCATATTATTATATGCAACATAAACCTAATACTAAGCGGAGGTCGTCTGGCTTCGTCGTGTCCATGTCCGGCGGCTGGTTGCGCCCCTCGTAGTGTCGGTCTGGTCACCGGCAAGCTAGAGTGGGACATGGGACACTAGCCGGCTCACAGGACTCGATCTATCGCCATCTCCCATGCCTACTTTTCCTCATCGGAGCATGTAACCCGGATGATGCTGGTGGACGTGAGATCGATGACGAATCCTTTCTGGAAGGAGCCGACGTCCACCACGATGCGGTTGCGGCGCTCGCACTGGTGCACCCTATGGGGCGCCGGAGAGTGTCACTCTGCCTCTCCAACGTCCACCGCCCTGAGGGCCTTCACCGCATCCCGCGTCCGTTGCCTCGTCCGTCGGGCACGCTGCGTCATGACATCGCTCGAGGATGGCCATGCTCCGTGCTCGGTGCGTCAACGAAGGCGTTGCGCTTCCGCCACAACATTCGGACGCTGGACGGACCGCATCGCATCATGTGAGGCAACAACGACAGATCCAAGCACCGGCTATGCCAACGCAATAGATTCCTGGGTTTGTGAGTCCAAGTGTTATCATCGGACAGCCGCCTCCCGGGAGCGGCACAGCGCAAGCCGGACGGCCATCTCTTCCTCGGAGCCGCGTGGGATGAGCTCATTATCGACGGATCTGAAGGTGAAGGACTCGGATCCGCTGCCCGCCATGACCAAGAAGGCCAAAGATAAGCTAGGGTGGCGGATGGGAGTGGAATGAAGTGAAGTGAATTGGGTAGGGTTTGGTCCGGCGAACGAAAGAGGACAAATATATATGGGGTTGATGCGGGATGCCAAGGCTCTTCCATTCGTCCTCATATTTGGGATGGGTATGGAGATGCTGGTCGGTCGTTTGAAGCCGACTTAAAAGGTCCGTCTAAATCAATTTTTCATAATCAGATAGTGACCGAACAACATGTCTGAAACGTTTGAGATGGATATGAATGGCTGTTGATGCTCTAAGAAAATAAATCACCATGGTTTTCGATTTGCCCATCGGAACATTATTCCCCGTGGTGCTCGACTCCCGTCTCATAATTAGTCATCGCACATGCACACAGACATTCAATCAGTTTTAATGCCAACGCAGTAGTATCATCATCAGGGAGAACTATGATGAGCACAAAATCAAGGCACCATCATCAGAGAGAACAAGTGACCAAGGTATATCCACATTTATTTAGATAAAATGAGAAGCCAGCAAGGGGGGCATTAATTAATGCAGATGTAGATAGAGCTCATGGGAAGTGGGGAATTGCATTCATGGCGCCGTTGTAGAGAGGGAGCAAGCTGGAGATGGAGCAAACTTGCCCCGCCGCCTATCTTGTCCCTCCTCCATGAGAATGCTACTCCGAGAACCATCAATGGCTAATCTCCCTACCTCCTCCCCCCTACAAGAGCCGTCTTTTCCAGCCGCATTGCAAAATTACACCATTTTTTTCACTTCTCCTCCCCCCTGGCCGGCTTCTCATTACGGCCTTCCCTGATCGCCGGCTGTTGTTCTACGGCGAGCTATAGGTAGTAGCTAGTCCAGCGCCGCGGCGCGGGGTTGGCATCTAACGCCAGGCGTCGCGGCTCTCCTCGTCGGGCGCAAGCATCATCGCCGTGGCGGTGGCGCGCTTGAGCGGCCGGCCGGGGGGCTCTGGGGAGGACGACACGGAGACAGACCCTGGCCACACCGTGGCGACGCCGGACCGTGAGTCGGCGCTGCTGGACGAGCTCTCGCAGCTGAAGTATGCCGCCGCGCCGATCACGCCGCTCGGGCTCAGCGGCGGCGAGTGCAGCCCCGCTGCCGCGCGCTTGCGCTTATTGTCGCCGCCGAAGCCCATGAGGCCCGCCGAAGCCTCCCCGGAGAGGATCTTGACGCACTCCGCCACCTCGTCCTGCATTGGCAAGTCCATCAGTCGAGCACAAACGATGGCATTGGCACGAGTGAACAGGAAGACAGCTGGTAGTAATGTGGCAACCGCTAACGACAAGCTAGTGGTGCTGACCTCGGGGGCGTTGATGAGCGCTAAGACCTCGGCGTCGCCGGCGTCGCTGCCGTAGCCGGCCGTCGCGAGCAATGCCGCCGCGGCCCACGCCGACGGGCGGTACCGAGGCCAGCTCCGATCTGCCACGCGCGCACAGTGAGAACACGATTCACGTAAAGATCGAGTCTTTTATTCTTGAGACAGCAATGCATGGACGGGAGAGAGCCATGAACCCACCTGGCATTACCGCGAGCAGGGCGCTCTCGCACAGGCGCAAGCGCGCGGCGGCGAGGACGGGGTGGAGGAAGGAGAAGGGCGTGACGGGGTGCATCCGCCAAGCGAGCGCGGAGAGCACTAGGAGCTCCATCCGGCGCACCGTCTTGGCGTCGAACACGTCGGCGTCGCCGGCGCTCTCGGCGGCGCAGAGCTGGAGATCGAGAAGCACGGGAACTCGGGTCTCCTCCACCTTGGCCGCGAGCGCCACGCAAGCGACGGCTGCGAGCCGCGCCATCCACGGCTGGTCGCCGAGCCGCAGGGCTCCGCCGCTGAGGAAGCAGCGGTCGAGGTACGCGGCGGCCAGCGCGGCCGTGAGGGCGGAGAAGCCGAGCCTGGCCGCCGCGCGCGTCGCCCACCCCACGGCCGCCTCCCTCCTTGCGTCGCCGCCGTACCCGTCGCCGCCCTCCCGCAGCAGCACCTCCTCCTTCCCCCTGAACACCCCGAACAGCGCCGGCAGGTCGTCGTCAAGAGCCACCGGCGGCTGCTGCTCCGGCCACTGCTCCTCGGACGGCTCCTGGAACAGGTCGTGGTGCTCCTCCGGGCAATACAGCGAGTCAACAAAGAGCGCGGCGAAAGCCATTGCTACAACGTGCTCTCGTGGGTACAGTGGGATAGGTGATGGTTGGTCGTCCCTGCTCAGGGCGCGGCGGGAACGGAAGAGGAGAGCGGCTCCCCTTCCATGGCGAGCCGAGCTAGCCGGTTGGCTTTAACTGCGGCTGCGGCTGGTTGGCTGCTTTCGCGGACCTCGAGCAGTGGGAGGAGTGGGGGGGGGGGGGGGGGCAGTGACGAGCGCGGCACAGCACAAATGGGATAGGAGGGAAAGGGCGGGGCGGTTTTATTGGGGTTCGGGAGGAAGACGAAGAGAGAGAGAGAGGAGAAGGGGAGCGCCAGCCAGCCACCCGCCACGCGACGCAACGGCAGGGGCAGCAGCTTCTTTATTGCGGGGGTAGTGTGCGTGCTGGGGCTGGGGCTGGGGCTGGGGCTGCGGCCTGCGGGCAGGCGGGCAGAGGTGAGGTGAGGTGGTTCGCTTTTGGTTTGGTATTTCCCTCGCTCGGGCGTTCAACTTTCGGGCGGGGGTTCCCCGGGGAAGGACACGGGAGCCGCTGCTGGCGAGCAGTGCTGTCTTTTCTCGCTCTGCTCGCTTGTGATGGATGGACCTTGCCTCCTCGCTGGGACGCTTGCCGCCGCGCCAGCTTTCCTTGCTGCCAAAATCGTATTTCCACAAATGCAGTGGCATATTCTCCGTGAAAACAGATTTTCCAATATGTTTTTTTTACCATGACATGCTCTCCAAAGACACACCCTCATTTCCACGGAAACAAAAATGTTATACTGGGAGTGTGCATACTCCATCAACATCAAAAAGAGATCATGCCGGCGAACAAGCTTGTCGTGCTGCGAACTGGATTCCCTGATCCGCTCCATGAACTGCATCAGCTCAAAGGCCCGTTGTTTTCTCAGAGGCATTCACATCCGGAGAAAGAGATAACATTTAAACAACATTTCTCAATAGTAGTCTTATTTCTAATATTTTAGATCCCCCACAGCAACGCCCTAGCGTTGCGTCACACTATCCTAGCGAAACCAGCTCGTTGGAGGCGAAGGATCTTAGAATCGGTGGTTGATGCATGATTCGAGTTATGGCCGAAGGCCTCTCTCACGGTGCTCCAAGCAAAATGAGCAAGGTGGCATCAGAAAAGGACATAATTAGCGTCCTCGTTCATCCCGCAAACAACCCGCAAACAACGTACGTCCTGTCCGCGGGACAATTCTTTTTGGCAATTTTATTGAGGGTGGGCAATCGATTTCGAAATGCCTGCCAAAGGAAAATCTTAATTTCAACGGAATCACAGCCTTCCAGAAAACCCTAGCTATGTCAAGCGTCACGCCTTGAGTGAGCCTAGCATATAACGATTTAACGGGATACCTACTGGAAGTCCATCAATCCAACCCAGCAGAGCCCTTTTACGGGTGATAGTCGCCTCATGAAACTGGTTGTGGGAGGGAAGTGCGAAGCGCATCAACCACCGTGATCTCAATGTCAGTAGCCAGTTTGAAGAGTGCTTGGTGACTCTTCCAAAGTGGCTCCGCCCTGAGCCAGGAGTCCAACCAAAACCGAGCGCTCTTGTCGTTTTGTACATGGAAATGGGCCCCTACCGCAAACGCCGGATGTATTGCGTGGATCCTGTTTCAGAAGGTTGACCCCTTTGCTTTAGAAGCGAAGAAATTGCCCTCGGGGAAATATTTTGTTCCAAGAAGCTCCGCCCAGAGCCCCGACTCATTCCGGGAGAGTTTCCATATTCACTTGGTGAGGAGGGCAACGTTCATAAGCTTGGAGTTGAGAATACCTAGCCCGTCGTGCTTCTTGGGATGACATATGGCCGCCCACTTAACCAAGTGATATCTTCACTTAGTCTCGGACTCTCAACCCCTTCCCAAAAGAACCAGGGCGGGGGGAGTTGATCTTGGCGTGAACCCTATCAGTCAGCAGGAACATTCCCATCGTAAACATCAGAAGTGGGGATTACCCTAGTCACGGAGGACATAAACCTTCCCCTCCTAAGACCTTCACGTCTCACAACCTTGTCGTACAAGGGTTCCCACTCGAGAATATATAGCTTCCTGTTGGAGACGGGAAGACCCATCTATTTAACCGGGAAGCCCTCAAGCTTACAGTTGAGCAGGTCAGCCACCCTTTGACTTCTTTTGATCTTTGATATTTTGCAAAATAGTCGTTCCTGTTTACCCTCCACCTCTCTTCATCTTTCTCACAGGAGAGAACCAACGCACCTCCAAGGAGTCCAACACAAATTTGTCGTTTTTTCACCCTCCCTCCAATCCTACCCACAACCAAATCTCATCGAAGAAAATATCACGAGCTAGAGGTATCGGCGGGGATAGGCCTATCAAAACTCGTTAAGTCTTGTCCGCAGCCTCCAGGTTAGTTTAAGTTGCCACCCTTAGCTTGTTTGGAACTTCCAAGTTGAAATGGTTTGAGGCTCTAGTTTTGCTAATTCGTGTGGAATCACACATTTCTAGGGCTAACCTATGTAGGCCCTCTCGTATATCCCACCATTCAAAACTAATCATTCAAGCGTTCTAACGAAATCTTTGAGTCTATCATTTGAAACCTTCTTCTCTTTGAGATCCACTGTTGTGCTTCAAATACTCAAACATTTCCAATCTTATGGATCCATCTATGAGAGTTTGAGTGTGAAGCGGGCTATCTTTTGAAGCGCAAACAAAATATTCATCACCAAACAACCTACATATTCATTTTTGAGGGTGTGCCCTAGGTGTGCTTGGGAGCCTGCAAGGCGTGAATGGACCAAAAAGTTTGTAAAGGCCGGGAGATATTGATGAGTGAAATCCCATCTTTCTGCAAGTTTTAAATTGATATATTTATATATATTGTTAGTATATAACTACAAGTTATCCGCTAATCGCCGATAATTGCAAAGTTGTGCAGATCTCCTTGTTTTGTTAAGTTGTTGCATATATGAACATAAGGGGGCGGTCTATTCAAGTTCTACATCACGAGAAGATCGTTTTGATAGAAAGATAGTCGCTAGGAAGCCTAGCCAAGCACTGGTACGAGCATGCTCGTAAGCGGGGTTGCGCCTGCCAAGGGCTTTCATGAAGCCCCCATCCATCTGTTTTGAGCATCTCTCTCTCTCCCTCTCCCTCTCCCTTTGCATCGCTTGACACAACCCTCAAATTTTTGCTTCACCAAACCTTCAATAGTCGTCATCTTCATAGTCTACACCACCACCATAATCACTCGATGATAGTTTTAATCTTTTACTTTCAAATTTCCTTGCGATTGGTGAGATTGTTAGATAATGTAAGCATTAACTTTGAAGAAACATTTTGCAATGTCTCTTGTTGGCGATTCAATGACGATTTATGTTTTAGCTGCATGAATTGAGGGCGAAAGATATATTACCTTCTTGTTGCAATTTTTTATTTGTCTCTCCTTGAGCATAGGACTGGATGTACCCAATTCATCGAAGGTCGACTAAAGGGGGTGGACGTTAAGAAGGTGTGGGGTACTAAACCAAAGAACGGTGAGAACAAGGATCAATAAGGTAGTTTGATCAAAATCTTTTGGGACTAATGTTGTAGTCACGAAATGCCAAGGTGTTGTGTTGGTTTGTCCTTTATAACCAAGGTAGCCCGCGAGATAGAATAAGGTCAATGTTGGACAATGTATCCTCGATTCGACGACAATCAGTCATGGTGTCGTGATGATACATGTCCCACTTATCAAACTCAAAGTGCCTATGTTTATCATGCCTTTGTTTAATTGTTTACCTTGTGATCCTACTAACGCGTATGAAGTTGCGGGTGAAAATGTTTGCCAAGCATATATCATACTATTGTCTACAAATATCCCTTTCCGGTATTTTTTGTATTGTTAATACTCGCAACAACTTGATCCCATAAACAAAGAATGAACAAAAGTGCATGAACATGTGATATGCCTTATAGTAGCACCATACTCCCCATGGTTTGATAAAACTATAGTCTCTAGGAAAAAAGGAACGATGCTGCAAGGATGCGGATGCTAGACAGAGGTAACCAAATAGCTGGGCAAGAGCATAGTATACACTTATTGGGGGTCGTTGTTGAGACCTTTTGTGGCCTTACTAATTTGCATTTTAGCCTTCAGCAACAAGTGGTAGGACCGTGCCAATAGTAAAAATGATCCATGCATTTACAATCACTTCCCTTAATCCATTTTCTTTCAAGCAAGCAATCTTTTCGACCTTTCGATTTCTGGTCTTGCACGTTGCATGTGTATGAAGTTTTTGACAATTATAGGTTGAATTAAAATAGACCATAAAGCTAAAAATTGATAGTTGTTCTTGTGTTAGTCTTTTTCACCCCTTCAAAAATAAAAAATGGCCTACACATAGGTATTTTTATAATCATTTTTTAACATCACACAATATTGCCTTTTAAGATGAATTCCATGGACAATATCATGTAATAGGAGTATACCCTCTAGAACGAGTTTGTGTCTAGAATCACTTTAGCTACCACCAAACTCAACACGTTAGCTAAAAAATTCTAAGTATTTTATGACGTACATACAACTAGCCAAACAACAACAAAAAGTCGCAATGCTTGTTGCATTAAATATTCTAAGTATTAAATAATTAAGACAATGATTTATTATTCAAATATATATGCTCCCTTCTGGAAAAAAATATAAACATTTTCTTTAATATACGTTTTACTTCTTTTCAGAAATCACGGGTAAAAAGTTCAACAAGTAGGTCGTGTGGACATGTTGCATTGTTATGTTTCGTAACAACATCCTTAATTTCCATAGAAAACTCAGATGTTAAGAAATTTCTATATTGTTGACTCAATTTCTCGTAAACAACAATATATATTTAATTGATGTCACTACAGGAGGTCCAAACAAGTCTTTCTAGTAATCAGTTACATGCTCAAGAAGATCCTAATCTCCTGGCACTCCATTATATGTACCCATCCTCAAGACCATAATTGATCTAAAAAAGGCTTTCACATATGGGTTGTGTTCTTATCTGTTATGTTCAAGACAGTGCCCTATGTGTCCATTCATCGTGAAATTGTCAAAAGAAATAGGTTGAGGTCAATGGTTACATACAAACCCTCGATCGAAGGGATCCAGAACGTTGCTTGTGAGGCCCATGCTACTCTAGCGCACCACCTATGGGTGCATTTTCATGTTGCTTCTTGACATGCCCCCTCCCCCACGCGCGCGTTCATGTGCGATTGAACATTTTCAGGGAAATACTATAAAGCAAACACTTTACAAAGGAATATTGATTTCCAGCATCAATAGGTTATTGGTAAAACTTTATCCACTTGTTAAGAAAAACACAATGAAACTTCAAAGGGAGTATATAGGTTTACATTTTATCACTACACCATGCAGGGTGGTGCCCCTAGGTTTGTTCGCCGCCATGTTGCTAGCACGTCCCACATACCTCGTATTCCTTCCTATTTTTAACCACAGTAAAGGCGCAAGCGTGCGTATATACGTGCATACACTCATCCCTATGAACGCATATACGCATATCCTATCCCTATGAACACATCCAAGAGACCGTGTTGGTATATCATCTTGAGATTTACGAACTCAACATAGGTGCCTCGTCGTCGAAGAGAACGTCTCCTCCCGCTGAATACGCATCGCCGGAAATTCTAAAATAAACCCAGGAATAATGTGAATACCAGGTCTTGAACCATGATGGGTTGGGAATATCACTGTCTCTCTAACCATCCAACAACATGCTATTTTGTATTCCTCCCTTTTGAAATTCCTTGTAAACACGTGTCTCTTGTAGTGAGGTATTTGTTTGAATAATTTATCATTCCAATTCTAGTGTTCTAGCATGCTTGTGGACTCATGGTTTACATAAGTGTATTCTTACACAAATAATACTTTGTTACATGATGTCTTAATCACCACCTCATGCTGGTTGGACATTTTAGGTAATCATGCACGCGTCCCTCTATACATGTGCAATAGCTGAGATAACCAAAATATAAATGAATATCAACATACCACATTATAATATGTAAACATGTAAGTTTGGAGTTATAATATGTAAACATCGAAGTTTCGAGTCAGTATGCATGATGTGGATGTTGATTTAGTTCTCACAGTGCATTCCATTGAGAAACAAATCATGGTTGCCAAATATTCGAAGATTGCATGGTATTATGGTATGTTCAAATATTTGGAACTCATGTGAAATATATCCATCTTTAGATATCTTGTATCCAAGTTCTGAATATTTGGCATGGTATGTTCAAATACAAATGAACTTTATGAACATTTTGTCATAGTCTTGAACCAAAAATCTTAAATTAAAAGTAAATGGCTTCTTTTATGTTGGAGGAAATAAAATGCGGAGGAGTCTGGAATAAACGAGAAGTGCCTTTGATGTGAGGTTTGTATACATTGTGCAGTGTAAACCATAAAAAAATCATTCTTTAGAAGATGGATAATCAAATTTTGAATGATTCCAGAGCAAAGGAGAAATGCGTGTGTGTTTTGGATTGTGCATATTGTTGCATTGTAAATTATGAAGTAAAAAAAGAATGGTAAATCGTTTACAAGATTTTTTTAACCATGCATTAGGGCTTCATGTAATCTTGGTAGAAGAAGAGAGAGAGTACAATGTTAAAGAATGAAAGATTCTAAAACAAAGGAGTAATGCTTGTGTTTTGATATTTGTGCATTGTATTTAACCGTAATCATGGAATTTTCTAGAATAGTACATCTGACAAAATCTGGTGAAGTGAAGAAATCATCCAACATACAATAGTACTCGGATTTGCCACGTGTGTATCATTTAACAACAATATTCGAAGTTATTCTTACGCTACATACTCCCTTCGTTTCTAAATATAAGTATTTTATAGATTTTACTATAAACTATATACGAAATAAAATGAATGAATTTACACTTTAAAATATGTCTATATACATCAATATGTAATTCGTAGTGAAATATATAAAAAAATTATATTTAGGAACAAAGGAAGTAGTACACAATGGTATAGATGCGCCGTCGTGCGCCATAGCACAATTATTAGCACAAAAACTAGAAGGTTGTTAGCTTTGTATCTAGCCATTGGTGTTGTTTTAATACTTTATTGCTCTTAGCTTTGCATCGCACAATTGTTACCAGTAGGGAAAGCCAGCAACTAAATAACCGATTTGATATGTACAGAGAAGAGAGTGAGCGAGAGAGGCATGGGTGACGCTGCGAGTCAGGATATGGGTCAAGCCGAGGCCGTAGAAGTGCACGCAGGACGAAACCTAACACATTTCTATCACAGCTGCGTGCCTAGACTGTCAATAGCATCGTGCTTCTGCCATGCCCATGTCGGCTCCTTGCTGGTCAAACAAGATACCGGGGAGAACAGGTAATTCAATGAGACATCAATCTCACCCCAAAATAACTGAATTAAATTCAAATGACCACACATGGTGACTATTTCCTCCCTTCCTATGAAAAAAAAGTTCCAGTCAAACTATCCTCCAGTGCTTGTTTCATTCAAACTATCCTCCATTGCCTCCCTCCCGTTGTCATCCTCTTCCTCGCCAACAACGACCTAGCCTCCCCACCTTCAACCCATGATTGGCGTCGCTGCCGCGCCATGTCACCACCTGGTCTAAGCCATTGTCACCTTAGTCATCCTTCTAGACTTTGCTTTTTAGGCGTCGACGACATTCCCTTCAACCCTAATTTGGGGTCGTGTCGGCTGACGGCTTCATCCTCGTCTCTGGCTCGGTTGGTTGGCGTGTGCCACATAATCTAAGTGAACTGGAACAATATTCTGGCTGGCCGAAGAATGTCAAATGGATATGCATATGAATTGCGTTCTTGGATGGACATTTTTTTCTATCATGCCGGTATAAGGCCATCTCCAACGCCCCCCCCCCCGACGGACACGATATCCGTCCATCGATAGTGATGCGGGAATCGGTCATCCAACCGTGTGCGCCTCCATTTCAAAATTGTCTCATCAAACGGGGCGGATTTCAGCAAAGTTCAAACATAATTTACATAAAACAGACGATATTTCGTCCGTTTAACTAACAACTTAAAAGAAACTCCTCGGAGCTTAACTTGTAGCGGACCGTGACCTCGTACATGTGGCCACCCTGACCTGTCGTCGTCGTTCGTTTCATTGTCGTCATCATCGTCGAAGTAATCCTTCTAGCGGCAGAAGTGTGTGGGGTCGCAATAGCCTTCTGTTGGGAAATGTAGTAGAAAATAAAAAAATTGTCCTACGATCAACCAGGAACACTATGTAGATACAATAATGGTTGGGATCACGATCGTTACCGTCACCAAGTTGCAGCGGAAGAGGAACGTGACAATGTAGATCGTTCTTGAAGTCCCTCGAACCGTAGATGAATGATCTCGCGAACCGCCCACAAACGATCCCCCGAACTGAAGACACAAAGCACAACCTCTCTATTTGGTTGCAAGCATATAGTCTTCATGATCCGACAGCGCTTTGCCGTCTAGAGCTAATCGTTGTCGGGGAATTAGAGGGAGGAGATCAAAACCACACTCGACTTCTAATTACTATGGTTAGTAAACCTAGATCTAGCTCTAATTCGTCAATTATGACAACCTAGAACTAGAACTAGAAGAACTACAGGAGGCTTCAAAACTTGTGTGTCTCAATAGGGCTAATACCTCAAGTATATATAAGTTAGAGGGGGAGTGATACGTCTCCAACGTATCTATAATTTTTTATGATGACATGCTATTTTATTATCTATTTTGGATATTTTATATGCATTAATATGCTATTTTATATTATTTTTGGGACTAACCTATTAATCAAGAGCCTAGTGCCAGTTTCTATTTTTTCCTTATTTCTGAGTTTTGCAGATATGGAATATTAAACGGAGTCCAAACGGAATAAAACCTTCGGAAGGAATTTTCTGGAAGGAAAGAAATCAACCAGGCTTTGAGTGCACGGCAGGGACCCTGCCAGGGAGCCACAAGCCTGCTAGGCGCAGCCCCCCCGGCCGCGGCTAGCAGGCTTGTCGCCTCCCGGCAGGTCTCCTAACCCTAATCTTTGGCCTATAAATTCCCAAATATTCCCTCAACATCAAAAAGAGCCACGCAAAATCTTTTCCGTCGGCGGAAGCCTCTGTTGCCGAGTGATCCAATCTTGGAGCCTTTTCCGGTAATCTCCCGGAGGGGGTTTCGATAACGGAGGGCATCTACATCAACTCCATTGCCCCTAGGATGATGCGTGAGTAGTCCACCACAGACGTATGGGTCCATAGCTAATAGTTAGTTGGATTCTTCTCTCTCTTTGATCTTCAATACCATGTTCTTCATGATCTTCATGGAGATCTATCCGATGTAATCCTCTTTTGTGGCGTGTTTGTTAAGATCCGATGAATTGTAAGTTTATGTTCAGATTATCCATGAGTCTTATTTGAATCTCCTCTGATTTCTTATTTGCATGATTTCATATCTTTGCAAGTCTCTTCGAGTTATTGGTTTGGTTTGGCCAACTAGATTGGTAATTCTTGCAATGGGAGAAGTGCTTGGTTTGGGTTCAATCTTGTGGTGTCCTCACCCAGTGACATAGTAGGGGTAGCGAGGCACGTATTGTATTGTTGCCATCAAAGGTAACAAGATGGGGTTTTCATCATATTGCTTGAGTTTATCCCTCTACATCATGCCATCTTTCTTAATGCGTTACTCTGTTCTTCATGAACTTAATACTCTAGACGCAAGCAGGAGTCGGTCGATGCGTGGAGTAATAGTAGTAGATGAAGAATCGTTTCGGTTTACTTGATATGGACGTGATGCCTATATGCATGATCATTGCCTTGGATAACTACATGGTTATTCGCTTTTCTATCAATTGCTTGACAGTAATTTGTTTACCCACCATGATATTTTCCTTCGAAAGAGAAGCCTCTAGGGAAACCTATGGCCCCGGGTCTACTTTCCACAATATACTTTCAGATCTATAAACCAAAAATACTTTGTTGCAATTTATTTACCTTTTAATTTCTGTTCTTGTTTACATATAGATCTTTCGGATCTAATCCTTGCAAATAATCGTGAAGGGATTGACAACCCCTTTATAGTGTTGGGTGCAAGAGTTTGATTGTTTGTGTAGGTGCATCCATTGGTGACTTGCTTGTTCCTCCTACTGGATTGATACCTTGGTTCTCAACAACTGAGGGAATTACTTATCTACTTTGCTGCATCACCCTTTCCTCTTCAAGGGAAAACCAATGCACGCTCAAGAGGTAGAAAGAAGGATTTCTGGCGCCGTTGCCGGGGAGGATACATAGCAAGTCAAGACAAGATCTCTCCCGTCAACTTGCCAATTTCTGGCGCCGTTGCCGGGGAGGATACACATCAAGCCTACCAAGTACCCATCACAAACTCATCTCTTGCATTTACATTATTTGCCATTTGCCTCTCTTCCCCCACTTCTAAAACGATTTTCAAAAAATACCAAAAAAGATTTGCCTTTTTATTCGCCCTTCTTTCGTTTGCCTTTCGTTTGCCCGTATGATTGCTTGAATTTATGGCTAGCCTTACCACTTTAGCTAATACTCCTGAGTATGAGGTTCTTAATTTTAAGCAAAGGGAAGGAAAAAATTTAAAAGCTGCTTGGTATAGAATTTGCAATGCTCAAAATAGATCTATTTGTAAGCAATCTACTACCGTTCTCCTTCGCAATTTTTACGTGGGTATTACTCCTTGGAATAGATATGTTCTAGATACCATCATGGGAGGGAATATCCTGGGAAGTCATACCTTTGACTCTTATAGCGCTGTGATAAATTTGTTAGGTTCACCCCCAATCATGGTTAATGGAACAATCTTGACTCTAGAACAAGTGATGTGGAGGCTTGATATTATTGAAAAAATGGTTTCTATGGTTGAGCTTATTCAAAACATGGATAAAAATATTCATAATCAAATTACTCAATATGTATCTAGATTAGGAGTTACCTTAAAAAATGTTGAGGAAAAAGAACCCATAGTTAATGAAAAATTGGAACAAGATTCCTCTAGAATTGGCAAGCTAGAGGACATTATTACCAACTTGGGATCCACTTTTGCTTTAGTTCAAATCACTCCAACTCCTTCACCTCCTAAGGCTGCCAAGTTTGTTTATGTTCCTAAAAATAATGGTGAATCTTCTAGTAAAGATGAAGATCTTAAGATGATAAGTATTCACCCTAACTTTCTCAATATTATTAAGGAACCAATTGCCACCATTGAATCTCTTGATTTTTTGCCTAGGAGTATTATCATTGATAAGAACAACAGGCCTCCTAGGGCTTATAAGTGTGAAATTGAGGAGTTGAGTACCAAAGATGACAATACCTTGATCTATTGCGTTTTTCCTAGCTAGGGGCGTTAAACAATAGCACTTGTTGGGAGGCAACCCAATTTTATTTTTGCGTTCTATTTTTGCTTTTTTTATTGTTTAACACATTATTAATTCTTTAGTAATTGTGTTTTGGTGTTTTAATTAGTGTTTGAGCCAAGTAAAACCTTTGGGGGTGATCTATGGTAGTTGTTGATTTGATCTTGCTGAAAAACAGAAACTTTCACGCTCAGTCCAGGAATTTTCTAAAATTTTCAGAGCGTCCAACGAGTCCGAAATTTTTCCACAAGAATTATATATAAAATTTCCAGGTTTTCCTAATTTTTCAGAATTTTTTTGAGTTACATAAGTATATGAAGTTTTCATATTGCTACAGACTATTCTGTTTTTCTTTGAGTTGTTTGCCTATTTTGATGGCTCTTTGGGTTGTATCATGGGGTATGAACCATGGAGAAGTTAGAATAGAATAGTTATAACACCAATATAAATAAATAATGAGTTCACAACAGTACCTAAAGTGGTGATTTATTTTTTTATACTAACGGATCTCACGAGTTTTTTTGTTAAGTTTTGTGTTGTGAAGTTTTCAAGTTTTGGGTAAAGATTGGATGGACTATGGAATAAGGATTGACAAGCGACTAAGCTTGGGGATGCCCAAGGCACCCCAAGTCATATTCAAGGATGCCAAAGAGCCTAAGCTTGGGGATGCCCCGGAAGGCATCCCCTCTTTCGTCTTCAATCCATCAGTAAATTTACTTGAGGCTATATTTTTATTCAACACATGATATGTGTTTTGCTTGGAGCGTCTTGTATGATATGAGTATTTGCTTGTTATTTTGCCACAATCATCCTTTCTGCACACAATTTTTGAGAAGGACATTCTGAATCATGAATTTGTTAGAATGCTCTATGTGCTTCACTTATATCTTTTGAGTTAGGCAATTTTGCTCTATGTGCTTCACTTATATCTTTTAGAGCATGGTGGTGTTTGCCTTTTATATAAATAACTGAACTCTCATACCTCACTTATATTATTTTGAGAGTCTCTAAAAAAGCATGGTAATTGTTCTAGGTTATGAATTTAGTCCTAATATGATAGGCATCCAAGAGGGATATAATAAAAACTTCCATATTAAGTGCATTGTGTATTTACGAGAAGTTTGATTCCTTGCATAGAGTTTTGAGATATAAAGATGGTAATGTTGAGAGTCATGTTAGGAAGTAATTGTGATTTGTTAAAAATACTTGTGTAAAGGTTTGTGATTCCTGTAGCATGCACGTATGGTGAACCGTTATGTAAGAAAGTCGGAGCATGACTTGTTTATTGATTGTCAACCTTTATGTGAGGGTTGGGAGTGCATGATAGTTAACTCCTACCAACCTCTCCCCTGGGAACATGTGTTTTATACTTTGCTTCAATGACTAATAGACTTTTTGAAATAAGTATGTGAGTTCCTTATGACTAATGTTGAGTCCATGGATTATACGCACTCTCACCCTTCCACATTTGCTAGCCTCTCTAGTACCGCGCAACTTTCGTCGGTACAACATATACCTTCCTCAAAACAGCCACCATATACCTTCCTCAAAACAGCCACCATATATCTTTCCTCAAAATAGCCACCATACCTACCTATTATGGCATTTCCATAGCCATTCCGAGATATATTGCCATGCAACTTCCATCGTTTCCTTTTTAGGACATGCACAATCACTTCCATATTGCATATAGTCATATTTTTTCATAGGTATCGAGTTGTAATTTTCTTATGAGTTATAAGTAAATAAAAGCGTGATGATTATCATTATTAGATAATGTCCCATGTGAGGAAAGGATGATGGAAGCTATGATTCCCTCACAAGTGGGGATGAGATTCCAGACTTTATGAAAAAAGGCCAGTGAAGCCCAAATAAAAATATATATAAAAGAGGCCTTAGATGCCCACAAAAAAATGAGAGAAAAGAGAGAAGGGACATTGCTACTACCTTTTTCCACACTTGTGCTTCAAAGTAGCATCATGATCATGATAGAGAGTCTCCTATTTTGTCACTTTCATATAACTAGTGGATTTTTTCTTCATGATGCACGTCCACTTAGTTTCTTTTTGTGCTTTCATACACTTATAGCTCTAGTGCATCCGTTTGCATGACAATCCCTACTCAGTGACATTGATATCTATTAATGGGCATCTCCATAGCTCATTGATACGCTTATTTGATGTGAGACTATCTTCTCCCTTTCCTTGACAACCTCCACCATATTCTATTCCACCTATAGTGCTATATCCATGGCTCACGCTCATGTATTGCGTGAGAGTTGAAAAAGTTTGAGCAATAAAGGTGTGAAAACAATTGCTTGACTTTTCATCGGGGTTGTGCATGATATAAATACTTTGTGTGGGGAAGATGGAGCATAGCCAGACCATATGATATTGTAGGGATAACTTTCTTTTGCCATTATATTTTGAAGAGATACAATTGCTTTCCTAGTATGCTTGAAACATTATTGTTTTCATATCAATATTAAGCTTTTGTTTTGAGTCTTACGGATCTGAATATTCATGCCACAATAAAAAATATTACATGAATAAATATGTTAGGTAGCACTCCACATCAAAAAATCTCTTTTTATCATTTACCTACTCGAGGACGAGGAGGAATTAAGTTTGGGTATGCTGATACGTCTCCAACGTATCTATAATTTTTGATGATGGCATGCTATTATATTATATGTTTTGGATGTTTTATATGCATTAATATGCTATTTTATATTTTTTTGGGACTAACCTATTAATCTAGAGCCTAGTGCGAGTTTATGTTTTTCCTTGTTTTTGAGTTTTGCAGATATGGAATATTAAACGGAGTCCAAACGTAATAAAACCTTCGGAAGGAATTTTTCTGGAAGGAAACAAATCAACCAGGCTTCGAGTGCACGGCAGGGACCTTGCTAGGGAGCCACAAGCCAGCTAGGCACGCCCCCCTGGCTGCGGCTAGCAGGCTTGTCGCCTCCCGGCAGGTCTCCTAACCCTAATATTTGGCCTATAAATTCCCAAATATTCCCTCAACATCAAAAAGAGCCACACAAATACTTTTCCGCTACTGGAAGCCTTCATTCCGAAGAGATCCAATCTTGGAGCCTTTTCTGATAATCTGCCAGAGGGGGTTTCGATCATGGAGGGCATCTACATCAACTCCATTGCCCCTTCGATGATGCTGAGTAGTCCACCATAGACCTACGGGTCCATAGCTAGTAGATAGTTGGCTTCTTCTCTCTCTTTGATCTTCAATACCATGTTCTTCATGATCTTCATGGAGATCTATCCAATGTAATCCTCTTTTATGGTGTGTTTGTCAAGATCCGATGAATTGTGAGTTTATGTTCAGATTATCCATGAATCTTATTTGAATCTCCTATGATTTCTTATTTGCATGATTTCATATCTTTGCAAGTCTCTTCGAGTTATTGGTTTGGTTTGGCCAACTAGATTGGTAATTCTTACAATGGGAGAAGTGCTTGGTTTTGGGTTCAATCTTGCGATGTCCTCACCCAATGACATAGTAGGGGTAGCGAGGCACGTATTGTATTGTTGCCATCAAGGGTAACAAGATGGGGTTCTCATCATATTGCTTGAGTCTATCCCTCTACATCATGTCATCTTTCTTAATGCATTACTCTGTTCTTCATGAACTTAATACTCTAGATGCAGGCAGGAGTTGGTCGATGTGTGGAGTAATAGTAGTAGATGCAAAATCGTTTCGGTCTACTTGATACGGATGTGATGCCTATATGCATGATCATTGCCTTGGATAACTACATGATTATTCGCTTTTCTATCAATTCCTTGACAGTAATTTGTTTACCCACCATGATATTTTCCTTCGAGAGAGAAGCCTCCAGTGAAACCTATGGCCCCCGGGTCTACTTTCCATAATATACTTTCAGATCTATAAACCAAAAATACCAAAAATACTTTGCTGCAATTTATTTACCTTTTACTTTCCGTTCTCGTTTACGTCTATATCTTTCGGATCTAATCCTTGCAAATGATCGTGAAGGGATTAACAACCCCTTTATAGCGTTGGGTGCAAGAGTTTGATTGTTTGTGTAGGTGCATCCATTGGTGTCTTGCTTGTTCCTCCTACTGGATTGATACCTTGGTTCTCAACAACTGAGGGAAATACTTATCTACTTCCTGCATCACACTTACCTCTTCAAGGGAAAACCAACACACGCTCAAGAGGTAGCAGGGAGGGAGAGGCAGCCACCAAGGAGGTAAAACCTCCTTGGGGCATCGGCCGAGGGGAGGAGGAGTTGGACCCCTCCGTAGTAGGATCCCCCCCACACACAAGGAAAGGGTGGGCGCCTCCGCCACTTGGGCCCTTATGGCCCAAGTTGCCTTCCACCTCATGGTATTTTTACCCGTTGATACTTTTTAAACATAAATTATTTTCAATACTTTCAGACCATTATATATATATATATATATATATAAGTTAACATCTTTGGAAACATTTTTCACCTATATACTCGATAATACCCGATACTCTCCGAAACCCTTTCGGTGACCCCAAAACGCTTCCGTATCCTCTCAAAACTATTCTGAATATTAATGAAACAATTTTACAAATAAATCCTCAATACTCTCATCCTACTAACACCAAGAAGATTGAGATTACCTTAAGCTTGTGAACCCCGTAGGTTCGGTAACTCATAGACATGAACGGAACTCTTTCGTTCAATGACCGATTGCGGAACCGTGGATGTACATATCCATGTCACATTCCCTTTGCTTCGCGATACTTTACAAGACCCCAGAATCATCTGTATCCTCTTGAGTCATTCACATGCTCATTATGCCTTTATTCTCGTTAGCGATTTTGTTCTTCTTTCTCGTTGATGTGTTTCAGCATCCCCGTGATAGTCACCTATGTCGGCCAGACGATGACGGATGTCGTCACATCGAGAGGGCCCTAAGAATATCTCTCCATCATCGGGGGAGCAAATCCCACTCTCGAGCTATCTAGTCCCTTGTCAAACTTTCCAATGAAGATGTAAGTTGTCTTATGATCACCTAGTTATATATGACGTCTGAGCAACCCTAAAGTTCATCATATGGTAACAAGTTACTACAATACTCTATGGTCTAAGGAACATAGAACACATGTTAATTCTCCATGTTTTAACAATTGATTTCACATGATATTATCTCAAAGTATAACAAACAAGTTTGGGGTGATTCAATATGATTATTCTTCCAATGTCGTATTCTCAAAGTTGTTTTAGGACTACCGTTACACTTAACGATACCCTAAGATTTGGAAAAAATGATCACTAACAAAACTTGAGCCAGTCTTAGAGGCAAGACTAGGAACCTTGCTTTTACCGTTTATTATTCCACACGTGGATACGAGTTTTCCACTAAATCACACAATCTAGAATCATAACAGTTATAACATAGAATATAAAATTTTAATTATGAATGTGGAAATATAATAATACAATATTATTGCCTCTAGGGCATATTTCGAACACCATGCCTGGCAATCGTCTAGCGCTCACAGAGGAGCTGCTCCGCTGATTCCTGCTCCGTGCGGAGGGCCGTCACGACCAATATTGACCCTATCGCGGTGTCCTGGCATCGGCCTTGCCCGTGCCAGCATGGGCAGAGGAGCTACATAGTGACCATTCCTCACCGATGTTGGCGAGCTCCCTATCGAGACAGTGGCGGCGGCACGACCGTCTCTGTGGTGGTGAACTATCGGTCGAGGGCCAAGGCTTGCCTAGGTCTGGGTCCTTATGCACCTTAGCCGACGCCTCGTCTGACTTGGTGAACGTGGAGCAACACGCCACTTTGCGTTGCTCAGTCCTCGGCAGACAAGATGGCCCGCGGCAACGAGGAGTCATCACCACCGTCGTGGCTACCAATGTAGTGGAAGATGCGACCTCGTGCCTTCACAATTGTGGGCGACAACTCCTCCTTCACCGTCCGACCATGCTAGTTGCGGCACGATTGTGACGCCGGTCCATGGATCGAGGGTAAGGCCTATGCAGCCACGACGTTGGCTCCTCTATCATTTGGCACCCGATTCGATGTCATGGATGCATGGGGTTGGGGCATCGGTTCTGCCTATTTTGATGGACAAGCAACTCCACCTCCTGCATGACGTGCCATATAGGTGACATCATCTCGTGCTTCACACGGTAACGTGGTGGGGAGTGCAACTCCTCCGTCATCATGGCCCGCGGCGGCGAGGGCGGAGTCGGACCACCTTCTTAGAGTGACCGATCCGTCGGCAGCTCAATCTACTAGAGGAGTGCTGGAAATATGCTCTAGAGGCAATAATAAAGTGGTTATTATTATATTTACTTATTCATGATAATCATTTATTATCCATGGTATAATTGTATTGATTGGAAACTCAAATGCATGTGTGGATACATAGACAACACTGTGTCCCTAGTATGCCTCTAGTAGACTAGCTCGTTGATCAAAGATGGTCAAGATTTCCTAGCCATAGAGATGAGATGTCATTTGATAACGGGATCACATCATTAGGAGAATGATGTGATGGACAAGACCCAAACTATAAACGTACCATATGATCGTGTTAGTTTATTGCTATAGTTTTCCGCATGTCAAGTATCTCTCCTATGACCATGACATCATGCAACTCACTGACACCGGAGGAATACCTTGTGTGACACCCTGGAATTCTACTACAGTGATCATTGTAATTAAGCTACAGTGATGCCATGATCAGCTACAAATCTTTTTGCTTGATAGAATGTGATCAAGTTGAAGTTCAAATCTCAATTCAAATTCCTACTTCAGAGTCATTTACATTTTATTGTGATAAAATAAGTTGGCAAATAGCAAAATAAAAATGTTCCAAAGATGTGGGATATTCCAAAACAAATGATGCTTAGAAGGTGTAGCGACCCGACCTGAAAGGTCAAGTCTCCGGTGTTTCCGTACCATCCCAAGATCATGCTGGTACACACACGGTACATCAATGTATATATCAAAGGGAAATCACACAGCATTTTATTAATCGAAATCTCATATCGAGTCCTTTATTACAATAAAAATTACAATAAAGTGGCTAAAAGCCAACTCATGAGAATATCTAAATCTTGCGGAAGCGTCGACGGTAGATGAGTCCATCCGACTCCAAGGGCATCTCACTGAGCATAGAACGCGTCCTCACTCCTGGTCGGAAAAATACTCTGCAACATGATACGTTGCAGCCATGTAGGTCAGCATATGGAATATGCCGGCAAAGTCACAGTAGAGGTGTGAAAATAATCAGCTAGTCTATATGCATATATGGCAGGTGGGGTGGTAAGTTTTGAGTAAAGCCAAATTTTTCCTACATCAAGAAAAGGGGCTAAGCAAAACATTACTAAGTTGGTTGATTAATGAGATGGTTCCACCAACCAGTTCTCATACCCAAAATTGTTAATACCCACATCATCATATTAATTGTGTTGAGAGTTCCGGAAGTTTCAATTCCTTTGGCTCAAGTCGTCCATGACCGTGGACACGGCTAATCGATTAGGTTTGGAATACTCTGCAGAGTTTTGCACACGTTCCCCACAAGATTTGGTCGCCTCCGTTTGATTTCTCGCACTTCAGGGTGTTTGAGAAACGGATGACCAAAACATGGTCTTCCAAAGGGTTCCCCTGCGACTCTGTCGGTGCCCATCCTTTCCTACCGTTCTTCTACCTCTCGTAGCACCGCCTGTCCAGGGTCACCACGATATCCAACCAAGCCAGAGCCCATAATGACTTGTGGCTGTGCAGGTAAGCCTTGGGTTTTAAAGCATCCATCCATCTCTTTGTGCCTGGGTGGACCTTTCCGCGTGAATACTGGCCATCTCCAGCATCACCTAGGCAAATCCACTGGTTTCTCCAGGGTGCCGTTCAACCATCATCCACCCAGAGGTATGTTGAAAACTCGGAGTCTTAAATCTTGATCATTATGTAGGTCTTGAAATTATTAACTCTCTCAACTCTCATGAATCACACAACCAACCCCGTCTACTAATAGCATAGCAAAAGTAAAACAACGTTTCCCGGGGCCAAGTTGTCAAAGAGGGTTGAGAGGGGTACCTACCACATGATACTACTACAATGTAACCAAGTTTCCAACTAACCTATCTTGCATGCAACTGGGGAGATGGTAGAACTAATGCATATAAAACATGGGTAAACATGGTCAAAGTGACTTGCCTGATTGATGATCTTCGTACGTGAGTGACTCTAAGTAACAAGCTTCGCACTCCAGATAATCTAACGAAGCAAACAAGCACTCAATAAGCATACAACAGAATATTGTAACTCACAAACATCAACCAAGAACTAGTAAACAATCAAGACAAAACAATGCACAAATCTCAAGTAAGAAAACACACAAAGTTTTGTTTTCAAAAGGTGAGGAATGAAAACACTACTGACATAATGAAACCATTTGTAATAACAAAACAATTGTTGTCAGCAAGGAAACAATAGAATATTTTATTAATAAACAGAATACAATCAATTTAAGTTTGTTGGGAAAAGTTTAGTAAAGTTTATAAAAGTTTTGATAAACACTTTATGAATCAACTATAGTTATATTAACAAAAGAATGAAAAACTAAACTTATTATTTATTAGTAAAACATGTTCTTGATAGAAAATAATTTACTACTAAATCTGTCTTAGAAAACAGAAACAAAATATACAAAACTTTGTTTGAAAGCAAAACTATTACTAGTTAGTTGTTTTAATCAAATTATGCCTATTTGAAAAGAAGTTGTGATTCCTATGTTAAATAAAATTAAACTAAGCAAATTTTTTTTTATCAGTGAGTGAAAACACTAAATGTTTACTAACAGAACCTAATAAAAAAATAAAACCAATTCTAAATCAAACTAATTAAAATCAAGTTTATAAAACTATATTATAATACTAGACAGATTCTGTTTTTGGCTAAAACACTATTAAAAATCATCCTAAAAATCCTCAAACTAAACATGAAGATAGTCCTAACTAATACCAAACAGTAGCAAAAAGATTCACATCAAAATCTATTTTCAAACTCTAGTTATTCAGATTTGAAGATTTTGAGCAAATTTGATTAAATTCAAATTTTATAGTTCAAATTTGAAATTTAAAAGTACAGGGTGAAACTACATGAAAAATGTGAGCTATTGCAAAAAGAATCAACTCAAAACTCTAAACAAATTAAAAGATATAAGCAAAACAAATTTTGAAAACATTCTGTTAATTAAAACAAAAACTAAAAAAGGAAAATAATTTGCGACGGTCAGGGGGCTACGTGGCGCAATCCTATTGGCTAGCGAGCGCTTGCGGTAGGTGATTTCGAGCGGGCGACCGATCGGAAGAGGATACCGGTTCGGACTTAAGTCCGTTCTAATCTTAGCCGTTGGTTCGGGATCCGATGGTCGAGGGGGCTTACGAGGTAGAAGTCGTCGGCGTCGGGGTACTCCGGCGAGTCCGGTAGCGGCGAAAGCGACGGCGAGGTGCTCCGGTGGTCGAGGGAGATGGGGGAGTGGTCCGGGCGACGGCGACGGTTCTCCGGAGTCGATTGGTGGCGACGGCGAGGCGAACGGTGGTCGGAGGTGGTGGGTACGGTCGACGGCGAGCTTCGGTGTGGGAGTAGCTCCGGCGAGAAATTGACGGCGTCTCGGTGAGAGAGAAAAGGGGGCTCGGGGTGAACGGATGCGGGGAAGTGTCCGGTTTATATAGGGCGCTCGAGGGGTGCGGGGGAGTAATGGGGAGAGAGATCCGGCGAGGGGAGGTAACGGCCGGCGAGGTCCGGTCCGGCGCTTGCGGGGAAGGAGACGACCGTTTCGGGCAACGGTCGGTCGGCGTGGGACCCGGATGTCAGCGAGTGGGCGCGTGACCGTTACGCGCGGTCGGCCGACCGGTAATGAATGCGCGATTTAACTGCCGTGGGCCGGCCTGGTTTAAATGCAAACCGTTACTGATTTTCTAAAAAAATTCCAGAGACATTCAAATACATTTAAAGCATTCAAATCGTCTCTAAATATATGGGTATTATATATCAAAATTAACATAATAATAAATGCTATTTAATGAACATTTCTATTCTGTCATTTGAATATTTTTAAAAAAATAATATTTTCAGAAATTGCCTAATTGTTTTTAAACCCTTTTTGCAAATATTTTCAAAATAACCCCTGGTTATTATTGTTCAAATATATCACCAATTAGACCCTGGTGTGGAGTGTCATGTTACTCCTCTCTTATTTTGAACATTTAACCAAAATTTCAAATAGGGGAAGGCAACATAGGGAAAAGTAGAAAGGGCTTTCAGAAAATCAGAAAAGGCATTTCAACAAACACATACATTCAAGCAATGATGCTGCTAGATGCATAACTATAATCATAACATTCCAAAATGAAATTTTGGGATGTTACAAACCTACCCACCTTAAGATGAATCTCGCCCTCGAGATTCGGGTTGGCTAGAAAATAGGTGCGGATGGTCTCTACGAAGATCTTCTTCGCGTTCCCAGGTGGCTTCTTCCTCGGTATGGTGACTCCACAAAACTTTACAAAACTTGATAATCTTGCTGCGGGTAACTCGGTTGGATGTCTCGAGGATCTTGACAGGCTTCTCCTCATAAGTCAGATCACTTTCAAGCTGTATGGCCTCTAGGGGCACTGTGTCTCGCAAAGGGATGTCGGCCATCTCAGCATGACATTTCTTCAGCTGGGAAACATGGAACACATCATGAACTTCGGATAATCCTTCCGGCAATTCCAGTTTGTATGCAACTTCGCCTCTACGTTCAAGAATGTTGTAGGGGCCTATGAATCTGGGTGCTAGTTTTCCTTTAACACCAAATCTCTTGATTCCACGAAGCGGGGACACACGAAGATATGCTCTGTCTCCTACTTCATACGTCACTTCCTTGCGCTTGTTGTCAGCATAGCTCTTCTGTCGGGATTGAGCTATTTTGAGTCTGTCACGAATCAACTTGACTTTCTCTTCCGAATCTCGGATAAGATCGGGACCAAAAAGTTGTCGGTCTCCAACACTATCCCACGTCAGTGGTGTTCTGCACCTCCTTCCGTATAAAGCTTCGAAAGGGGCCATCTTTAGACTCGTCTGATAACTGTTGTTGTATGAGAATTCTGCGTAAGGCAAGTTATCGTCCCAACTAGAACCATAGTCTAGTGCACAAGCTCTCAACATGTCTTCCAGAATCTGGTTGACTCTCTCAGTCTGTCCATCTGTCTGCGGATGAAAAGTTGTACTGAACTCTAGCCTTGTACCCAAAGTTTCATGTAACTGATGCCAAAACTTTGAGGTAAATTGTGTTCCTCTATCTGACACGATACTCCTCGAAACTCCATGCAAACATACGATCCTGGTCATATATATCTTGGCTAGCTTAGCACTGGTATAGGTGGTTTTCACTGGAATGAAATGAGCTACCTTGGTCAAGCGATCTACCACTACCCAGATGGAATCATAACCTGAACGGGTCCTGGGCAATCCTGTGATGAAATCCATACCAAGCTTTTCCCATTTCCACTCGGGTATCGGCAAAGGTTGGAGTAACCCTGCTGGTTTCTGATGTTCTGCCTTTACTCTCTGACAAACATCACATATTGCAACATGTTCCGCAATATCTTTCTTCATACCTGTCCACCAATAACTTTCCTTTAAATCGAGATACATCTTGGTATTGCCTGGGTGTATCGAGTAAGGTGAATCGTGGGCTTCCTGAAGTATCAACTTCCTGAGCTCTGGGTCATTGGGCACATAGATTCGGTTCTCAAACCACAAAGTTCCGTGTTCATCCTCACGAAAACCTTTAGCTTTACCATCTTCCATTCTCTGCTTTATCTCAGCTATCTCCTTGTCCGATTTCTGGGCTTCACGAATTCTTTCGGTCAAGGTGGACTAAATTTCCAGTGTAGCAACATATCCTCTTGGAACTATCTCTAGCTTGAGCTCTCTGAGATCATCGACTAACTCTTGAGGTAATCCTCCAGCTGTGAGTGTGTTCACATAAGTTTTCCGACTCAAGGCATCGGCTACAACATTAGCCTTACCTGGATGGTAGTGTAATCTCATGTCATAGTCCTTGATTAGCTCTAACCATCTCCTCTGTCTGAGGTTCAACTCTTTCTGCGTGAAAATATACTTCAGGCTCTTTTGGTCGGTGTAAACATCACAACTATTTCCGATAAGGAAATGTCTCCAAGTCTTGAGTGCGTGCACTACGGCTGCTAATTCCAAATCATGAGTGGCATAATTCAACTCATGAGGTCGTAGCTGTCTGGAAGCATAGGCTACAACTTTTCCATCCTGCATAAGTACTCCTCCAAGTCCTTGACGTGAAGCATCACAATAAACCTGGAAATCCTTCCGAATATCGGGCAAGATCAACACTGGGGCTGTGACCAAACGTTCCTTTAACTCCTGGAAACTGGCTTCACATTCCACAGCCCAAACATACTTGGATTCTTTCTTCAACAACTCTGTCATGGGCTTGGCAATCTTTGAGAAATTCTCAATGAATCTCCGGTAATATCCGGCAAGTCCGAGGAAACTGCGGATCTCCTTAACTGAGGTGGGTGACTTCCACTCTGTGACGGCTTCAACCTTAGCGGGGTCTACGGCTATTCCTTCTCCGGAAATAACATGTCCAAGGAATCCGACTTCCGTCAGCCAAAATTCACATTTGCTGAACTTGGCATATAACTGATGCTCTCTTAGCTTCTCCAGAACTAAACGCAAATGTTCCTTATGCTCTTCCTCGTTCTTGGAGAATATCAGAATGTCATCGATGAACACCACAACAAACTTGTCTAGGTATTCCATGAATACTTTGTTCATCAAATTCATGAAGTAGGCAGGAGCATTAGTCAATCTAAAAGACATGACCGTATACTCATACAAGCCATACCTCGTGGTGAAAGCTGTTTTGGGTATATCCTGTTCACGAATTTTCAACTGGTGATACCCTGATCGAAGATCGATCTTGGAGAATACTTTGGCTCCTACGAGCTGATCAAACAAATCATTAATCATCGGCAGAGGGTACTTGTTCTTGATAGTCATCTCGTTCAAGGCACGATAATCGACTACCATTCTCAAGGTTTTATCCTTCTTCTCCACCAAAAGAACTGGGGCTCCCCAAGGTGAAGAACTTGGGCGTATATAACCTTTGTCCAATAACTCCTTGATTTGCTTCTTGATTTCCAACAGATCATTTGCGGGCATCCGATAGGGTCTTTTGGAAATTGGGGCTGTCCCTGGCTGTAGCTCTATTAAGAACTCAATCTCCCTATCTGGTGGCATTCCTGGTAATTCTTCCGGAAATACATCTGGAAAATCTTTTACTACAGCTACTTCCTCCTGAACAACTCCCGTGAGAGCATTTAACCTAGCACTCATACGTGTGCGTCGGGATACATACTTAATCCTCTTGTTCTCCGGGGTGGTGAGTGAAACAGACTTGCTAGGGCAATCAAGATTTCCTTCATACTTGGTCATCCAATCCATGCCTAGGATTACATCCAATCCTTGTGACTCTAAGACGATGAGGTCGGTGGGAAAAACATGATTTCCTATATTGAGTTTCAAGGCATGGCATCCTATCCCTGCCATCATCATACCTCCTGGAGAACTAACCTTAATGGGCTGACTAAGGGTTTTGGTGGGCAAACCATACTTATCCACAACTACCCTTGATATGAATGAATGAGTTGCACCAGAATCAAAAAGTACTGTAACAGGACGTGAATGCAATAAAAACTTACCAACCACAGTCTCGGGTTGATCATAGACTTCTTCCACGTCGAGTTGGTTCACCTGGGCTCGAGGAAAAGGGTTTGGCTTCTTGGCTGCTGAGTTGCCGTTGTTGTTGCCGTTTCCACTGCCTTGCTTGCTCTGGGAACACTCAGTAGCATAGTGCCCTGTCTTCTGGCACTTGAAACAGGTGATGTGACTCAGATCCTTCTGAGCAGGAACTTGACGGTGCTGGTTGTTGTTCCCATTCCCATTGTCAGTCTTGAAATTGCCATGGTTGAGACGGTTGTTCCCATTTCCTCCATGATGGTGGCCTCCATGGTTATGCACAACATGAGTGTGCTTTCCAAACTTACTGTTTCCTGATCCGGTATTCCCGGAGTACGGGGAGTAACGAGGCTTCTGATGAGCTCCAGAGTTGAACTTCCCCTGAGTGTACTTCCTCTTGCGGTTCTCAATCTGCTGCTGTTTACCTTCCAGAATAAGTGCCTTATCCACCAGCTCTTGGTAGTTGTTGAAATTAGCCACTACCAGCTGTATGCTCAACTCATCATTGAGTCCTTCCAGAAACTTTTCTTGCTTGGCCGCATCATCGGCCACACCTCCTGGGGCATAACGGGCCAACATGCTGAACTCTTCCACATATTGGGCCACAAAGCGATTACCCTGGCGCAAATTGCGAAACTCGCGCTTCTTCAGACTCATGGCTCCAGCTAAGACATGTGCGGTGCGAAAAGCAAGCTTGAATTGCTCCCAAGTCACATCTGCAATAGGATATGTGGTGGTGTAATTCTCCCACCATGATGCTGCTGGTCCTTCCAGTTGATGTGCGGCAAATCGCACCTTCTCGGCATCAGTACATCCAGCGGTGACAAGTTCTCTCTCCATCCTATGGAGCCAGTCATCTGCCACAATGGGCTCAGTACTGCTGGAGAAAGTTGGAGGGTTCAACCTCAGAAAACGGGTGAGATTGTCAGTCTGGGGTGGATGGTGGTTGTGGTTGTTCTGGTTGTTGGTCTGATTCTGAATCAATAACTGCATCAGTGCATTCTGCTGCTGAAGGAGTTGAGTGAGTTCTGGTGGGAAAGTGAAGTCGGTCTCACGTCGTGGAGGCATCTTGCTGTTTTCAGAGGGATGAGAATTAGAATAGAACAAGGGTCTAGAAGAAATTCACTACCCATATGCAATGCAACAAACATATCACACCAAACACTCATTCATTTATTCAATCAATGTCAAACATCGATATACAATACTCAATCAAACTAAGCATCGACCTACGCTCTTAACGTTGAAAATAAAAGATACATGGAGGGCATAACTAATGTTTTTCCTCAGAAGTGCATAGTCGTAGGTCCTCCGGTGGTGCTTTCCTCATAGTCTGCATCGTCGCTGATGAAGGGTGCCATGTCTCCTTCGGGGTGAAGGTTTTCCCCCATGTCTAGCTGCTCCTACAGAGTTGCGATGCGTGCATTCTGCTCATCAATCCTCTCTAGGAAGTCCTTCACTTCATGCTCGTGTTCATAGTTGGCCTCTCGTAGATCAGCTTCAAGGTCCAGCTCGCGGTTCATCAGATTCTTGATTGTCTTCGTATCAGCACGAACTCGAAGCTCCAGAGTCCTGATGTGAGTCTCCAGGGTCTGGATATAGGAAATAGTGGTGTCTGTAGTGGGAGGAGTTATGATGTTTCCATTGGCATCTCTGCGACAAACCATGCTGAGTCCTGGTGAAATGGTTCCACCTCTGTATTCCTCCTGAATACGTCCAAGGGCACGATGAATGACCATGTCTCTTCCAAGTATCCAACTGGGTGCCACGAACTTGAGATCTATGGGTTCCTTCCGATTCCCAAAAGTCTTCCCTGGGATATGCACCTCGATCCTGTAGCGTCCATCTTGGGGAAATGACATGATAGGAGTCCCGGTGATGCTCGGCAAAGCAATCCTTACGTCCTTGACGATCCTCATCAGCTCCTTACCAAAGGGCATCGTTGCGTCAGGCTGGCAAAACTCCGTGATCAACACTGGGATGAAGGTGGCCATCTATAAATTTTGAAATAATCGGGGAGAAATCAGAAACGAATAGATGAGAGTATAAGAATTTTAAAGACAAAAAGAAACAATCCTAAGGCTTTCCAATCCTAGAGGTTACGTCCTACGGTCAGCATGTGCTCTGATACCATTTCTGTAGCGACCCGACCTGAAAGGTCAAGTCTCCGGTGTTTCCGTACCATCCCAAGATCATGCTGGTACACACACGGTACATCAATGTATATATCAAAAGGAAATCACACAACATTTTATTAATCGAAATCTCATATCGAGTCCTTTATTACAATAAAAATTACAATAAAGTGGCTAAAAGCCAACTCATGAGAATATCTAAATCTTGCGGAAGCGTCGACGGTAGATGAGTCCATCCGACTCCAAGGGCATCTCACTGAGCATAGAACGCGTCCTCACTCCTGGTCGGAAAAATACTCTGCAACATGATACGTTGCAGCCATGTAGGTCAGCGTATGGAATATGCTGGCAAAGTCATAGTAGAGGTGTGAAAATAATCAGCTAGTCTATATGCATATATGGCAGGTGGGGTGGTAAGTTTTGCGTAAAGCCAAATTTTTCCTACATCAAGAAAAGGGGCTAAGCAAAACATTACTAAGTTGGTTGATTAATGAGATGGTTCCACCAACCAGTTCTCATACCCAAAATTGTTAATACCCACATCATCATATTAATTGTGTTGAGAGTTCCGGAAGTTTCAATTCCTTTGGCTCAAGTCGTCCATGACCGTGGACACGGCTAATCGATTAGGTTTGGAATACTCTGCAGAGTTTTGCACACGTTCCCCACAAGATTTGGTCGCCTCCGTTTGATTTCTCGCACTTCAGGGTGTTTGAGAAACGGATGACCAAAACATGGTCTTCCAAAGGGTTTCCCTGCGACTCTGTCGGTGCCCATCTTTTCCTACCGTTCTTCTACCTCTCGTAGCACCGCCTGTCCAGGGTCACCACGATATCCAACCAAGCCAGAGCCCATAATGACTTGTGGCTGTGCAGGTAAGCCTTGGGTTTTAAAGCATCCATCCATCTCTTTGTGCCTGGGTGGACCTTTCCGCGTGAATACTGGCCATCTCCAGCATCACCTAGGCAAATCCACTGGTTTCTCCAGGGTGCCGTTCAACCATCATCCACCCAGAGGTATGTTGAAAACTCGGAGTCTTAAATCTTGATCATTATGTAGGTCTTGAAATTATTAACTCTCTCAACTCTCATGAATCACACAACCAACCCCGTCTACTAATAGCATAGCAAAAGTAAAACAACGTTTCCCGGGGCCAAGTTGTCAAAGAGGGTTGAGAGGGGTACCTACCACATGATACTACTACCATGTAACCAAGTTTCCAACTAACCTATCTTGCATGCAACTGGGGAGATGGTAGAACTAATGCATATAAAACATGGGTAAACATGGTCAAAGTGACTTGCCTGATTGATGATCTTCGTACGTGAGTGACTCTAAGTAACAAGCTTCGCACTCCAGATAATCTAACGAAGCAAACAAGCACTCAATAAGCATACAACAGAATATTGTAACTCACAAACATCAACCAAGAACTAGTAAACAATCAAGACAAAACAATGCACAAATCTCAAGTAAGAAAACACACAAAGTTTTGTTTTCAAAAGGTGAGGAATGAAAACACTACTGACATAATGAAACCATTTGTAATAACAAAACAATTGTTGTCAGCAAGGAAACAATAGAATATTTTATTAATAAACAGAATACAATCAATTTAAGTTTGTTGGGAAAAGTTTAGTAAAGTTTATAAAAGTTTTGATAAACACTTTATGAATCAACTATAGTTATATTAACAAAAGAATGAAAAACTAAACTTATTATTTATTAGTAAAACATGTTCTTGATAGAAAATAATTTACTACTAAATCTGTCTTAGAAAACAGAAACAAAATATACAAAACTTTGTTTGAAAGCAAAACTATTACTAGTTAGTTGTTTTAATCAAATTATGCCTATTTGAAAAGAAGTTGTGATTCCTATGTTAAATAAAATTAAACTAAGCAATTTTTTTTTTATCAGTGAGTGAAAACACTAAATGTTTACTAACAGAACCTAATAAACAAATAAAACCAATTCTAAATCAAACTAATTAAAATCAAGTTTATAAAACTATATTATAATACTAGACAGATTCTGTTTTTGGCTAAAACACTATTAAAAATCATCCTAAAAATCCTCAAACTAAACATGAAGATAGTCCTAACTAATACCAAACAGTAGCAAAAAGATTCACATCAAAATCTATTTTCAAACTCTAGTTATTCAGATTTGAAGATTTTGAGCAAATTTGATTAAATTCAAATTTTATAGTTCAAATTTGAAATTTAAAAGTACAGGGTGAAACTATATGAAAAATGTGAGCTATTGCAAAAAGAATCAACTCAAAACTCTAAACAAATTAAAAGATATAAGCAAAACAAATTTTGAAAACATTCTGTTAATTAAAACAAAAACTAAAAAAGGAAAATAATTTGCGACGGTCAGGGGGCTACGTGGCGCAATCCTATTGGCTAGCGAGCGCTTGCGGTAGGTGATTTCGAGCAGGCGACCGATCGGAAGAGGATACCGGTTCGGACTTAAGTCCGTTCTAATCTTAGCCGTTGGTTCGGGATCCGATGGTCGAGGGGGCTTACGAGGTAGAAGTCGTCGGCGTCGGGGTACTCCGGCGAGTCCGGTAGCGGCGAAAGCGACGGCGAGGTGCTCCGGTGGTCGAGGGAGATGGGGGAGTGGTCCGGGCGACGGCGACGGTTCTCCGGAGTCGATTGGTGGCGACGGCGAGGCGAACGGTGGTCGGAGGTGGTGGCTACGGTCGCCGGCGAGCTTCGGTGTGGGAGTAGCTCCGGCGAGAAATTGACGGCGTCTCGGTGAGAGAGAAAAGGGGGCTCGGGGTGAACGGATGCGGGGAAGTGTCCGGTTTATATAGGGCGCTCGAGGGGTGCGGGGGAGTAATGGGGAGAGAGATCCGGCGAGGGGAGGTAACGGCCGGCGAGGTCCGGTCCGGCGCTTGCGGGGAAGGAGACGACCGTTTCGGGCAACGGTCGGTCGGCGTGGGACCCGGATGTCAGCGAGTGGGCGCGTGACCGTTACGCGCGGTCGGCCGACCGGTAATGAATGCGCGATTTAACTGCCGTGGGCCGGCCTGGTTTAAATGCAAACCGTTACTGATTTTCTAAAAAAATTCCAGAGACATTCAAATACATTTAAAGCATTCAAATCGTCTCTAAATATATGGGTATTATATATCAAAATTAACATAATAATAAATGCTATTTAATGAACATTTCTTTTCTGTCATTTGAATACTTTAAAAAAAATAATATTTTCAGAAATTGCCTAATTGTTTTTAAACCCTTTTTGCAAATATTTTCAAAATAACCCCTGGTTATTATTGTTCAAATATATCACCAATTAGACCCTGGTGTGGAGTGTCATGTTACTCCTCTCTTATTTTGAACATTTAACCAAAATTTCAAATAGGGGAAGACAACATAGGGAAAAGTAGAAAGGGCTTTCAGAAAATCAGAAAAGGCATTTCAACAAACACATACATTCAAGCAATGATGCTGCTAGATGCATAACTATAATCATAACATTCCAAAATGAAATTTTGGGATGTTACAAACCTACCCACCTTAAGATGAATCTCGCCCTCGAGATTCGGGTTGGCTAGAAAATAGGTGCGGATGGTCTCTACGAAGATCTTCTTCGCGTTCCCACGTGGCTTCTTCCTCGGTATGGTGACTCCACAAAACTTTACAGAACTTGATAATCTTGCTGCGGGTAACTCGGTTGGATGTCTCGAGGATCTTGACAGGCTTCTCCTCATAAGTCAGATCACTTTCAAGCTGTATGGCCTCTAGGGGCACTGTGTCTCGCAAAGGGATGTCGGCCATCTCAGCATGACATTTCTTCAGCTGGGAAACATGGAACACATCATGAACTTCGGATAATCCTTCTGTTGTGATTTCATTTTGGGCCTCTTTGTTGAGTCTAGGTGGAGCGACGACGTTTTGGATCCCGAGGCCGGGCATTACCCCGGAAAGTGTGCTTGGCCGAAGGTGTTCAAGCGTGTTGGAAATGCGGTGCACCCCTGCAGGGAAGAACCATCTATTCCAATAGTCGTGTCCACGATAATAGGACGACTTGGAGTTGTACCTTGACCTTATACAACTAAAATTGTGCTTTACTTTAAATGTTTCGTGGCCCCGAGATTGCTTCCTCGCAGGGAGTCGAGGAAGAATCTCTGGGCGTGGTTACTTAATAAAATTGCTACAATAATATGACTATATTTGAGATACCAGTCTACTCTCTTCTCATGCTGCAAGATGTTGAAGATGCTAGTCTTCGATAGGACTAGGCCTTCCCCCTATTCTTGCTTTCTGCAGTCAGTCCAGATATAACCCCACCCCTTGATAATGATGCATAGCTAGCATAGTTCTGATGTCAGTCTTGCGAGTACTTTGGATGAGTACTCACTGCTGCTTTGCTTTCTCTTTCTCCCTCGTTGCGATTCTGCGTTCAGACGATGGAGCCCAGGAGATGGAGTATGCCGGAAACGACTACTACAACAGTAGGTTAGGAGGTTCCCAGGCAGGAGGCCTCGCCTCGTTCGATCGTTGTTATGTTTGTACTAGCCTTCTTAAGGCAAGACTTGTCTAACTTATGTCTGTACTCAGATATTATTTGCTTCCACTGACTCGTGCTTGTCAAGCTTTGTATTCGAGCCGTCGAGGCCCCTGGCTTGTAATATGAAGCTGTATGACTTTAACTTGGGTCTAGAGTTCTGTTGTGATATTGATTAGTGAGTCCCTAATCTTGGTCGTACGCATTGCGTGTTTAGCGTACGGTCGAAATTGGGGGCATCACAAGTTGGTATCAGAGCCGACTGCCTGTAGGTAGCCCCCTTTCCAACTCCTTGGCCGAAGTTGGGTCTAGTGCTAAAAAGACTTTTACTAACACTGATGTTGTGGCTTACGGGCCCACATCTCAATTGGGTGGTATTAGGTTCTTTTACTCCTCGTCTATACTCTGGGTTTTGATCTCTCTTCTCTTTCGAGTTAAAGATTTTTCGTAACTCTAACATTAGGTTCACGTGATCACATCCACTGGAGATTAGTTTTCGCCGACCATTGTTTGCCTTTGAGATCATATTGCACACACTGTCATTTGACACCTTTAAAATCTTCCTGTTACAGATGCATCCCGGTAGGCAGATCGTTCTTCTGACCTTCGCACGGGATACGCCTGGGTTCCCGGCCATTTTGGTCGGCCTCTTGAAGAAGCTGGGATATCGCTGGTACCCCGGGTACACTATTTACGAGGAATACCACGAGTTCAACCAGGAACAGTATGAGGTTGTGATGATTATCTGGGATCGACAAGACCTCTCCATCACTGAACTGCACACCTTCCGTGGCATTGGAGTGACTGTCGAGATGGCCGTACAGGATGCTGCTTATGCTGCTATTGTTCGACTCTGTGCAGCGAACTCTTGTTTGGAGGAGACGGCATACAGATACATTCCGTATGTCCCTACTGGAGTTGATATGGCCGCCGACGCTGAGGTCTTGGCCCCTTTCGCCGGGCAGCGCAACGACCGATCCTACACTGTTGTCTGCACCCCCTACGTGAGTCGTCGTTACGACCCACAGGTTCTGGTTCAGTACACTGAGGCATTGGATCGCACTGTCAGGGCTCTTAACTTCGAGTTATGGGCCACCCGTGATCACCTTTATCGGGCATTGACGCATCTATTGCCAGCAGTCACCGCGGGGATACATCCGGAGAACATCTTGTACCCGCCTTGGACTGCTTTTCCTCCAAGTCTTGAGTGGCCCGAGGTTTGAGGTCATTATCCGGAATGTGGACCTGCACTCCCGCTCAGTATGCAGCGAATACATCAGAGTCTGCACGGGATGCAGAACCCTACCACCAGGTTCAGCATTCAGGGTCATCAACAGTTCCCCGACTTCTATCGTTGTCCCCGATGTTGACATAGATTTTTGCTATGGCCGTTGTTGTATCCCTCTACCGCATGCCTACGTGCCGCCTAGTTGTTTAGGTTAATTACATGTCGGACCTATCGTCTATGTTGTAACAGACTTATGGTTTGTAATAGACCTATGTTTGGATCTGCATGTTAAATTCGAACTGTCATGTCGTATCTGTTGCACTTCCTTCAATTGAGAAATTTGCTTCTTAGTTAACTCATTGTCTTTGCAATTCCCAATGCTAAAATACCACTGTTAATCGTTTCGACAGAATGGTTAGGCCAGCTGGTCGTGGTCGTGGTGCGGATGACCACCCACCGCCACCTGAATACATGGCTGGTATGATGCTGCAGTTTGAACTGAATCGCCAATTTATGCAAGGGCTTATGGACCAGTTCCGAAGGCCGAACTTGAATCAACCGCCAGCCCCAATAACCCTGCAAGACTTCATTCGCCTCAACCCTGCGATCTACCGCAGCTCAACTCAGCCGCTTGACGTGGATGACTGGCTCCGTGACATCACTTATGAGCTGGAATCCTCAGGCGCTCCAGTGGCTAACTATGTCACCTTTTCCTCGTACTTTCTGAAGGGCCCCGCTGCTCAATGGTGGGACAGCCACCGATGCTCGCAGCCTGTTGGGACAATCGTCACCTGGCCGGAATTCCAAGCTGCGTTCCGCGCTCGCCATATTCCTCAGGGAATGATGGACAAGAAGAAGCGTGAGTTTCGCAATCTCGTCCAGGGCAACAAGACTGTGGATGCTTATCAGCGGGAATTTCTGGACTTATCTCACTATGCTGAAGAAGATGTTGCAACGCATACTCGCAGGTAGGAGAAGTTCCGCGAAGGCCTCCACCCTAATATCAAGCTGGCACTCCTTATTCAAGACTTCGACAACTTCGCCACCTTTGGTAAACAAGTCCATAATGGTGGAAACAGGTCTGCAGGACTACAAGGACAGCAGCAAGCGCAATCGTGACATGGGCTCATCTTCGGGCTTAGCAAGTCAGAAGCGCAAGATCTGGATTCCCCACAACATGTATCATGCACCTGCTCCTGCTCCAAGGCCATACTATGTTGCACCTCGCCCGCCTCCACCACCGAGGCAGCCAAGGCTCCTTGCTCCGCCACCACAAGCTCTTGTTCCCCCTTCTCGTCCTGAGGATGGGTTATGCTTCAAGTGTGGTCGTCCAGGGCACCGTGCTAGAGAATGCAGGCAGAATTAGAATCAACTTGCACTGCCTTCCAACCAGCCTCGCAACAACAATGCCAGGTCTGCTCAGGGACGTGTTCAGGTTAACAATGTTGATCTGAATGAAGCTCAAGACCAGCCTTCTACTGTGATGGGTACCCTTCTCATCAACTCAGTACCAACTTTTGTATTGTTTGATACAGGAGCATCACATTCTTTTATGTCTGAAGAATTCGCATACTTGCATGGCATTAAATACGAAGACATGAACACCCCAATAGTGGTAAACACCCCCGCTGGCCAGTGTCAAACCTTTATGGTTAGTCACGATGTTCCCATCGAAATTGAAGGGCTAGAATTCCATGCTTCCCCCATTATATTGAAGTCGTCCAAGATCGACCTTATTTTGGGGATGGATTGGCTGAAAGCACATACTGCTTATGTCGTTTGTGCCACAAAAACTGTCCACCTCTTGCATCCTTCAAATGAGATAGTCAGCTACCATGCTCATCTTGTTCGGGATGCTGAAGCCCGGCTATATGCCATGAATGCATTAAATGAGTCACCCCTTGAGGGGATTGAAAACGTTCCAGTTGTCCGGGATTTCCAAGATGTTTTTCCGGAAGAACTCCCAGGGATTCCCCCTGCTAGAGCTGTCGAGTTTGTCATCGACTTGGTACCTGGTACCACTCCTATAGCCAAGCGTCCGTATAAGATGCCACCCCATAAACTGCTTGAACTTAAGCAAGAAATTGACAATTCTCTACGGCTAGGTTTTATTCGTCCAAGTTCCTCTGCTTGGGGAGCACCTTCTCTCTTTGTTAAGAAGAAGGATGGGACAAACCGTTTGGTCCAGGATTATCGGCCAATTAACCAAGCTACAATTCAAAACAAATATCCGCTACCTCGGATCAATGATTTGTATGATCAACTTGTTGGTGCCTCAATCTTCTCTAAACTCGACTTAAGGTTGGGTTACCATCAGATCCGTGTTCGTGAAGAGGATATTCCGAAGACCGCATTTGTTACTCGCTATGGTTCATACGAGTATACTGTCACGTCCTTCGGTCTAACCAATGCTCCAGCAACCTTCTCTCGTTTAATGAATTATATCTTCATGGACTACCTCGACAAATTCGTCGTGGTTTATCTAGATGATATTCTGGTATTTTCCAAAAATAAAGAAGAACATGCTGAACACCTTCGCCTTGTATTGGAAAGACTTCGGGAACATCAGCTATATGCCAAGTATTCCAAGTGTGAGTTCTGGATGGACAAAGTAACCTACCTTGGTCATGTGATCTCCAAGGATGGTATTGCGGTCAACCCTGAACGAGTTCAGGCTATTCTTGAATGGACTCCCCCGAAGAATATCAAGCAAGTTAGAAGTTTCCTTAGACTCGCCAGCTATTGCCGTCGATTCGTCGAGAACTTCTCCAAGATTGCAAGGCCTTTAACCAATCTACTTCACAAAGGTGTTAAGTTTGAGTGGACAGAAAAATATCAGGAGAGCTTTCAGGCACTTAAAGACAAACTGACGTCTGCTCCAGTGCTTGCTCCTCCGGATACTCGTAAGGACTTTGCAATTTATTGTGACGCTTCGCGTCAGGGCATAGGCTATGTCCTAATGCAAGAGCACAAGGTGGTTGCTTATGCCTCTCGTCAATTGCGTCCTCATGAAGAGAACTACCCAGTTCATGACCTTGAACTTGCTGCAGTAATACACGCACTAAAAGAGTGGCGGCAATACCTTGTTGTTAATCGATGCGAGATCTACACCGATCACCAAAGTCTGAAGTACTTGTTTACTCAGCCAGATTTGAATCTCCATGAGCAGAGATGGATGGAGCGCATAGCAGATTACAACGTGGGAATTTCTTATACACCTGGCAAGGCTAATGTAATTGCTGATGCGTTGAACCGCAACTCTTACTGCAATCACCTTCAGGTTCACAAGGTTCATCCTCTTCTTCAAGAATAATTCCGCAAGCTGAACCTCCATATTGTTCCTCAGGGTTATCTCGTTCCCCCTCCACCGGAGAACCGCAAGATGAACCTTCGGGTTGTTAACCAGGGATCTTTGAGTAACCTGGTCGTTGAACCAGATATTATGGGTAGTATCAAAAGGATGCAGGGCTATGACAGTGAAGTTGAAAGGATTAAATTCTATCTATCGAAAGGTAAACCCTCATGTTTCACCGTTGCTGATGATGGTGCCGTGTATTTCAAGGGACGCTTGTTCGTTCCAACAAAAAGGGAAAACTTGAATATGACTGATAGGATATTGAAAGAAGCTCATGATACTCCGATGTCTATTCATCCGGGTAGCACCAAGATGTACCGAGACATCCGTCAAAGGTTCTGGTGGTCGAATATGAAACAAGACATTGCTCGCTATGTTTTCGAGGGCGACATTTGCCGTCGTATCAAAGCAGAACATCAGAAGTCTGCTGGAACTCTGCAACCGATTTCTATTCCTGAATGGAAATGGGATCATGTTGAAATGGACTTCGTCACTGGTTTTCCCAGGTCACAGAAGGGTAATGATGCTATTCTTGTCGTCATTGACCGACTGACCAAAGTTGCACATTTTCTGGCTATCAAGGAAACTATTATTGCTAGTCAGCTGGCAGATCTCTACATGTCCAGAGTTGTTTCGCTCCACGGTATCCCATTGGTGATTAGTTCAGACCGTGGCAGTTTATTCACTTCAAGATTCTGGGCAAGTTTCGAAGAAGCTATGGGGACTCATCTGCCCTTCAGCACCGCTTTTCACCCTCAATCCCAGGGACAAGTTGAAAGAGTCAATCGGATTCTCGAAGGCATGCTTCGAGCTTGTGTCATTTCCTTTGGCAAGAAATGGGAGGAATCTCTTCCATATGCTGAGTTCTCCTACACAATAGCTATCAAGCTAGTCTGAAGATGGCTCCTTTTAGAAGTATTATATGGACGTAGATGTCGGACCCCTCTGAATTGGTCAGAATCTGGGGAACGTACACTTATCGGTCCAGATATTGTCCAACATGCCGAAGATCAAGTTCGCATTATTCACGCAAACCTGAACGCTGCTCAGTCTCGTCAGAAAAGTCAGTATGACCGTCATCACAAAGATATGGTCTATCAACCTGGCGACAAGGCTTATCTTCGAGTCACGCCAATGAGAGGTACACACCAATTTGGGATCAAGGGCAAGCTAGCTCCACGATATATTGGCCCTTTCACGATTCTCGAAAGGCGTGGGAAAGTGGCATATCAACTGGAATTACCGCACAATCTTTCTCAGGTTTATGATGTGTTCCACGTATTACAGCTTCGTCCCTGCTTCAAGGATCCTATCCGAGCAGTGGACCATGTTATGCTTGAACTGCAACAAGACCTTTCTTATGAAGAACAACCAGTCTGCATTCTTGATGAAACCGAACGTTGGACTCGCCAGAAGGTTACCAAGTTCTTCAAAGTGCAGTGGGCTAATCATTTTGAAGATGAGGACACTTGGGAACGCGAAGATCATCTTCGTGCAGAATACCTCGTGCTCTTTCCTTCTACTTCTTAATTCTCGGGACAAGAATTCTTGTTAGTAGGGGAGAATTGTGACACCCTGGAATTCTACTACAGTGATCATTGTAATTAAGCTACAGTGATGGCCATGATCAGCTACAAACCTTTTTGCTTGATAGAATGTGATCAAGTTGAAGTTCAAATCTCAATTCAAATTCCTACTTCAGAGTCATTTAAATTTTATTGTGATAAAATAAGTTGGCAAACAACAAAATAAAAATGTTCCAAAGATGTGGGATATTCCAAAACAAATGATGCTTAGAAGGATCACATAATCAAATGTGTGGTGTGGCCCCCACTAATAATAACAGAAGCTGAAAATGTTTCTAAAAACAATTAAAACAATTATTAAACATAAGGCAGTTTCCAAAAATGTTCAAACTTGGCATGGCCTATCAAAACAATGCATGCTAATTTTCTGTGCCATGTTCCACTTTTTACTAATGCAAGTGCTGGATAAAGAGAATAATAAAAGAAAACAGAAATAAAAAGAAAAAGAAAAAAAGAAAAGGAAAAAGAAAAGAAAGGGGAGGCGGAGAAGGCCACTAGCCCCAACTGGGACAAAGCACAGCGCGGCCCAGCCCGCAACACGCCCCCCGTCGTCCCATTCCTCTGTAGCGACCGCGCGGTCGCTACAGAGTGCCGGGCGCGCGCGTCGCCGCCGCACCCGCTTGCCGGCGACGGTGCGGGGATAAGACCGCCACCGCGGCCACCCCCACCTGCTCCCCCGCAAACCCTAGCCCCCGGATCTCACCTGCTTCCCCTCCCCGCGCTCTCTTCCCCTCTCGCGCCCGCGCCACCGTCGCCATGGCCGCCGGCTAGCCGCGGCTACCGTACCTCCCGCACCCTGCCACCACCCCCACGAGCTCCACCTCGCTCCCCTTGACCTCCTCGACCACGCGCCCGAGCCCGGGAGCCCCTGCTTCGCCGTCATTGCCGGTCGTCCCCCTTGGATCACCGCCGCTCGCCGTCTTCGATTCCGGCGCCGTCGAGCCTCCCCGAGCCCATTTCGAACGGCGACAACCCCTGTGAGCCTCCCCTTCCTTCCCTCCTCGCTCTCGCCGCCGTTAGCTGCCTCTAGGGCCCTCCCGATGAGCAACCGAACCCGCCGCCGCTTGCGCTCGTCGCCGGCGCGGTTCCGGTGACCTTTTGGTCCGGCCGCCGGTGCCATTCGGTGTTGCGCGGCCCGTAGGTCCCATCTCGCGATGGCCTCGTGGTGTTTGGCCCCTACAATGCACGCGCGCACGACGGCCGAACGCCACCGCCCGCCGGCGAGCTCGTGGCCGTCATTACGGACCACCCCCGACCGCGCCGCCGCCGCAGATCGACGCGGCCTTCTCACCTCGTTCGAACGCGACCGGCGGCGCTCGATTTGGCCCCCCCGACGTGAAACCCGAGCCTCGCCATGGTTTCGGGTGCTCGCCAGAGCTCCTCCCACGACGTCCGCCGGTCACCTCCTACGTGGCACACCTGGGGCCACCCCTGGGTCACTGCCAGTGGGCTCCCCTGGTCCCAGTTGACAAGTTGACCTGGTCAACTGGCTGACTGGGCTGGCCCCAGTCACTGCCAGGTGGGGCCCCACCTCCCTGTTAGTATGACAGGTGGGCCACCCCTGTCAGTTGCCTAATTAATTAGTTAGATTAATAAAATAAAGTTTAATTAAGTTAATGTCTAACTGACAAGTAGGCCCCACCTTTTAAATAATCTGTTTAGTTTAATTTAAAACCCTGAATTAGCCCTAGTCTATGACAGGTGGGCCCCCACTGTCAGGTTTAAATAGTAAACGACTGCTGATGTCCCTCTGATGTCATGATGACATCAGCAGTGTACTGTTCTGGATAATGTTGAATTTAATTTATTGAAATAATTTCAGAAAACTATTAACACTTTAGAAAATCATATCTTTTAAACCATAACTCAGATGAAAATAATTTATATATGAAAGTTGATCAGAAAAATCTCACGAATCAAATATGCCATCCATTGATCTGTCACATGCACCTAGCATGTTGAACAAGGAACTTTCCCCCTCCGGTTCAGTTGTCTAATAAATACTCCGACTCGGGAATTATCGTCAGATATTCTCCCGCTACGTCTGCAACGTGCAGTAATACGTTAGTGCATACCTAGCTCTGCATATTGCCATGTCATGCATAGTGATGCATATGTTTTCCTTATATTTATTGTTTCTTCCCCCTCTTCTCTCCGGTAGACCCCGAGACTGACGCTGCTGCCGAGTATGACTACGCCCCTGACCATCAGCCCTTTGCCGCAGAGCAGCAAGGCAAGCAAACCCCCTTGAGCGTTCCGATATCACCCATTCTTCTCTCTCTTATTCTTGCATTAGAATTTTGCTACTGTATTAGTTAGCTCCTATTCTGATGCATAGCCTGGTTTTGATACACTGTTACTATACCTGCAATCATATCAACTGCTTAGTATAGGTTGGTTAGTGAACCCCGGTGACCCCTTAGCCCAGTTGCCCCTGCTTCTTCATCGACGACCCGATGACTCGACAACTCGAAGACTCGGTCAACTGACTGACAAGCCAGACTACTCACCTCACCGCACTCCCCTAAATTGTATGACTCTGCAGTACTACTATCGAGTACCGAGGGTGACTCCTCGTGAAGTACTCCTGATGCTAGTCCTGTAGCGTAGCTTGTCGGTCGTGGTTATCGAGGGTGATTCCTCCTCCCCCATTCCCGACAATGCCTCTGTCATGCAACCCCTCAAGTGTGGGACTTTCGAGGGTGATTCCTCTACAGACCACCTTGACGGTTACTTCGAGCGGGGACCATTGAGGGTGATTCCTCAGTCCCGTCTTGACGTTATATCCACACAGTTACTACTGACTTGGCCCTGTACTAACATGGCGGGACTGAAGGGACAGGCGGTACCACCCTGTTGAGGTGGACCTGAGTTCCCGACAGTCCTGAGACGGGTCAACCCCAAGGGTACCCGTGTGAGTAAGATTTGGTGGATGCGCCGCAAGGCATCCGAAGACTTGGTGGGTTGCGCCGGTAAGGCACCCGAGTGTTATTGGCGGGGCGATGGCCTGCAATATGGTTCGAGCTTGTCCCGCACTGATTAAAATGATAATGGGTTGGGTATTTGATCCGAGTTGGTCATTGACCTTTTTACGCACTAAACCTTCACGTGGGAGAAGTTATGGGTGCTCAGCGTCGTTGTATCAGCCGAAGCTGTTCAGATGTCAGCAATGGAGCGGCACGCGCCGGATTGGAGTGGAACGTACAGCTCCCGGACTAAGTGTACTAGGTCTACTTCTGGCCGCGTTCGCATCGTGAAGGAGTGCAAGGGCAAGTGGGCCCACGAACCTGCGCGCTTAGGAGTAGACCGGCAGGCTGGCCTCTTTGTTGAGTCTAGGTGGGGCGACGGCGTTTTGGATCCCGAGGCCGGGCATTACCCCGGAAAGTGTACCCGGTCGGAGGTGTTCAAGCGTGTTGGAAATGCGGTGCACCCCTGCAGGGAAGAACCATCTATTCGAATAGCCGTGTCCACGGTAATAGGACGACTTGGAGTTGTACCTTGACCTTTTACAACTAAAATTATGCTTTACTTTAAATGTTTCGTGGCCCCGGGATTGCTTCCTCGCACGGAGTCGAGGAAGAATCTCTGGGCGTGGTTACTTAATAAAATTGCTACAATAATATGACTATATTTGAGATACCAGTCTACTCTCTTCTCATGCTGCAAGATGTTGAAGATGCTAGTCTTCGATAGGACTAGGCCTTCCCCCCTATTATTGCTTTCTGCAATCAGTCCAGATATAACCCCACCCCTTGATAATGATGCATAGCTAGCATAGTTCTGATGTCAGTCTTGCGAGTACTTTGGATGAGTACTCACCGCTGCTTTGCTTTCTCTTTCTCCCTCGTTGCGATTCTGCGTTCAGACGATGGAGCCCAGGAGATGGAGTATGCCGGAGACGACTACTACAACACCGCAGGAGCCTACTACTACGTGGAGGCGGCCCCCGACCAGCAATAGGATAGGAGGTTCCCAGGCAGGAGGCCTCGCCTCATTCGATCCGTTGTTATGTTTGTACTAGCCTTCTTAAGGCAAGACTTGTCTAACTTATGTCTGTACTCAGATATTATTTGCTTCCGCTGACTCGTGCTTGTCGAGCTTTGTATTCGAGCCCTCGAGGCCCCTGGCTTGTAATATGAAGCTGTATGACTTTAACTTGTGTCTAGAGTTGTGTTGTGATATTGATTAGTGAGTCCCTAATCTTGGTCGTACGCATTGCGTGTATGCTTAGCGTGCGGTCGAAATTGGGGGCATCACACCTTGTGTGTATCAAACGTTGCAACGTAACTAGGTGACTATAAATATGCTCTACAGTTATCTCTGAGGGTGTGTATTGAGTAGGCATGGATCAAGATTGGGATTTGTTACTCGGTGTGACAGAGAGGTGTCTCAGGGACCACTCGGTAATACAACATCATAATGAGCCTTGCAAGCGAAGTGACTAAAGAGTTAGCCACGGGATCTTGTATTACGGAATGTGTAAAGAGATTTTCCAGTAACGATATTGAACTAGGTATAGAGATACCGATGATCGAATCTCGAGCAAGTAACATACCGAAGAACAAAGGGAACTGCATACGGGATTACCTGAATCCTTGACGCAGAGGTTGAACCAATAAAGATCTTCATAGAATATGTAGGAACCAATATGGGCATCTAGGTCCCTCTATTGGTTATTGACCGTAGAGGTGTCTCGGTCATGTCTACATAGTTCTCGAACCCACACGGTCTGCACACTTAACGTTCGGTGACGTTTTGGTAGTATTGAATTATGTATGTTGGTGACTGAAGGTTGTTCGGAGTCCCAGATGAGATCCTAGATGTCACGATGAGCTCTGGGAAGGTCCGGAGGTAAAGATTGATATATAGGGAAGTGGTGTTTGAACTCTGGAAAAGTTTCAGGCATTTGTGGTAGTGTATCGAGAGTGACGAACGGGTTTCGAGGGGTCCACCAAGTGGGGCCCACTCACCCACCCCAAGGGGAAACATGGTCCTTAGAGGTGGCGCACCAGCCCCTGGTGGGCTGGGTGGCCAGCCCCTATGGGCCTATGTGCAAGAGCGAGGAGAGGGGGAGGAGTCCTGATAGGAGGAGGACTCCTCCCGCGCCCCACCTCCTAGTTGGAGGAGGACTCCTCCTCCTCCTGGTTTGGCCAACCCCAGGGGGAACCCTAGGGCGCTAGCCCATCCCCTCCCTTCTATATATATTGGAGGGGAGAGAAGGTAGCCGCACCCCAAGCCACGGTGCAGCCCTCCCCCCATATCTAGGCCATTTTCCTCTAGATCGATTCGGCGGTACTTGGCGAAGCCCTGTCGGATCAGCTCCACCCCCACCGTCACCACGCTGTTGTGCTGCCGGAGTACTAATCTACCTCTCCACCCCCTCTTGCTGGATCAAGAAGGTGGAGATCGTCATCGATCTGTACGTGTGCTGAACGCAGAGGTGCCGTCCGTTCGGCGCTAGATCGGGTCGGATCGTGATTGGATAGCGGGACGGCTTGCGACTTGGATCGCGAAGAGGTTCAACTACGTCAACCGCGTTTCTTAACGCTTCCCGCTTAGAGATCTACAAGGGTATGTAGATCCACTCTCCCTCTCGTAGATGCTCATCACCATGAATAGATCTTACATGTGCGTAGGATTTTTTTGGTTTCCCATGCAACGTTCCCCAATAGTGGCATCATGATCTAGGTCTATGCGTAGATGAGATCACGAGTAGAACACAAAGGAGTTTGTGGGTGTTGATGCTCATATTGCTTCCTCCCTTGGTCTTTTCTTGATTCAGCGGTATTGTGGGATGAAGCGGCCCGGACCAACCTTACTCGTCCACGTACGAGAGACCGGTTCCATCGACGGACATGTGACTTTGTTGCATAAAGATGGCTGGCAGGTGTCTGTCTCTCCCACCTTAGTTGGATTGGATTCAACAAAGGTGGTCCTTGAGACGGTTGAGTAACAATTTGTGTATTACCGTTGTGGTTTTACGTAGGTAAGAATCGTTCTTGCTATATACCCATAGCAACCACGTAAAACATGCAACAACAATTAGAAGATGTCTAACTTGTTTTTGCAGGGTATGTTGTGATATGATATGGCCAAAGACATGATGAGATATATTTGATGTATGAGATGATCATTTTTGTAATAGTTCATATCGACTTGCATGTCGATGCATACGGCAACCGCAGGAGCCATAGGGTTGTCTTTAATTATTGTATGACCTCGTGTCCATCATTAACCACTATGTAATGCTTTACTTTATCGCTAAGCGGTAGCTATAGTAGTAGAAGCATGGTGGACGCGACAACCCCGATGGTGACACAATGATGGATATCATGGTGATGGAGATCATGGTGTTATGCTGGTGATGATGGAGATCATGCCGGTGCTTTGGACATGGAGATCAAAAGAACAAGTTCATGGCCATATCATATCACTTATGATTTGCATGTGATGTTAATCATTTTATGCATCTTATTTTGTTTAGGGCGATGGTAGAATTATAAGGTGATCCCTCACTAAAATTTGCACAATAAAATTGTGTTCTCCCTGAGTATGCACTGTTGTGGAAGTTCGTCATTTTGAAGCACCATGTGATGATCGGGTGTGATAGACTCTACATTCACATACAACAGGTGCGAGCCAGTGTTGCACGTGTGGAACACTTAGGTTAAACTTGACAAGCCTATCATGTACAGACATGGCCTCGGATAACAAGAGACCGAAAGGTCCAACATGAGTCATATAGTAGATATTATCATCATGGAGATGTTCACCATTGAAACCACCTCATCTCACGTGATGATCGGACTTGGGTTGGTTAATTTGGATCATGTATCACTCAGATGACCGGAGGGATGTCAATTTGAGTGGGAATTTTTGAAGTAATGCGATTAACTAAACTCATTATCTAGTCTTAGTAACCTTTTCAAATTTATGTTGTAGATCAATGGCTCGTGCACTAGTTCCCCTGAATTTCAATGTGTTCCTAGAGAAAGCCAAGTTGAAAGATGATGGAAGTAACTTTGTAGACTAGGACCGTAATCTAAGGATTATCCTCATGACTTCCCAAAAATATTATGTCCTGGAGCGGTGTTGATTGGCATGAATGCATGGTAACCGCTTCACACGGGAAATGGCGTGGGTGCGGGTGAGATTTTTGGGTGTGAACGAGTGTTGGACGTGTGCGTGGTAGCAATTTGTACCCCTCCCTCCCCCTCCCCCCACGCCCAAAGTCCCCTATTTTGCCTCTGGTCTGCGGGAAAACAGACATCTTGACCAGTCCATGGACCAACCGGGTACTGCATTGTATGGAAAATCACACCCGCACCACCCGGAGGGTCAACGTTGTAGATGCCCTAAGTTACTTTTATGCGCTTGGTTGGTCGTTTTTGTCCGGTCGAGAATGATTGTATTTCTACCTGATCTATTTCCTATCCATAGCCCCACATTCCAATACTCAAGTTGAATATTATTGGCGGGCCTTGCTCTACCGAATGCCAACTCTTTGTCCTATGTCATTGACATTTAGGGCATCTCAAGGCAGACCCTCCAACCACCCGCATCCATATGGGTCAATCCGTCTGGAAGCATTTTGCCATCCAAGAAGTACCCCGTCGGTCCATGGTTTGGATATCCATTTTCCCACTAACCAAATGCAAATTAGGGGGCTTTGCAGGTGTCAGAACCGCTGCCATGTAAGAGTCACACTCCCAGGGCACATTCAAAACCTCTCGTGCACTCTCCTGCATGAAACGATTGTCGTGCATTCATGCTAGTTCACGTCTCTCTAGAGAAGACCTGACTCCATGTCATTGATCTCGTTCAGAGAGACACAATTGGAAGAGCGGCTAGCACCGCTTTAATTCTGATGTAGTGACCGAGAAGCCTACTCCGTCCTTTGTGTTGAACTGAAGTTGGCTTCCCGTCCCTTCGCCTGTCTGTGCTTATTCAAGTAGGTCTCCGGCGTCATCCACACCGCACCACTTCTGATCCCCTCCGCTCCTCTCTACTCTGATGTTGGCAAGCCCACGATCACTAGATCATGCCCGAGGCATCGTTCTCTGCACGAGCAGGTGGCGATAGCTCCAAATCTTTGGGCTCTAGACCTTGGCGCCAACGACATCGCTCTCCGGGGACTCCCACCTTCACGAACGCCAGCTCCTCCGATAAGTTCTATGCTTGCAAGATGGAGTAGAACATGTCTGTTAGTGAACATATAATCAAAATGCCTAGGTATTCAAACCGTCTGGCTGAGTTAGGGATGCCCCTTCCGCCAGAGGTGATCACTGACAGAGTTCGTTAATCACTGCCACCTAGCTACAAAAGCTTCGTGATGAACTATAACATGCAAGGGATGAACAAGTCAGTCGCCGAGCTATTTGCGATGCTGAAAGTCACCGAGTCTCAAATCCAGGAGGAGCATCAAGTGTTGATGGTCAATAAAACCACTAGTTTCAAAGAAAATGGAAAGAGCAAGAAGGGTAACTCCAAGAGGAGTGGCAAAGCAGTTACCCCTACCGTGAAGAAACCCAAGGCTAGACCCAAGCCAGAAACTGAGAGCTTCCATTGCAAGGGAATTGGTCACTGGAAGCAGAACTACCCCAAGTATCTGGCCGACAAGAAGGAGGCAAACACCAAACAAGATATATATGATATACATGTTATTGATGTGTACCTTACCAACTCTCGTCATAGTGCCTGGGTATTTGATACCGGTTCAGTTGCTCACATTTGCAACTCAAAGCAGGAGCTATAGAATAGATGAAGGATGGCAAATGACAAAGTGACAATGCACGTGGGAAATGGTTCCAAGGTTGATGTGATCCCGTTGGCACACTCGCTCTTCGATTACCATCGGGATTAGTTATGAACCTGAATAATTGTTATTTAGTGCCTGCGTTAAGCATGAAAATTATATCTGGATCTTGTTTATTGTGAGACGGTTACTCATTTAAATCAGAAAATAATGGTAGTTCCATATCTAGACGAATTTAAGACAATAATTTTGGGACGGAGGGAGTATCTTTTATGGTCATGCACCTAATGTGAGGGGTTTATTCTTATTCAATCTCGATATTGATGATACACATGTTCATAACATTGATGCCAAAAGATGTAGAGTTGATAATGATAGTACCACTTTCTTGTGGCACTGCCGCTTAGGTCATCTTGGTTTAAAACGCATGAAGAAGCTCCATGCTGATGGACTTTTGGGGTCACTTGATTTTGAATCGCTTGACACATGTGAACCATACCTCGTGGGCAAGATGACCAAGACCCCGTTCTCTGGAACAATGGAACGGGCAAGTGACTTGTTGGAAATCATACATACTGATGTGTGCAGTCCGATGAGCACTAAGGTGCGTTGTGGACATCTTTACTTTCTCACCTTCACTGATGACTTAAGTAGATATGGGTATATTTACTTAATGAAACACAAGTCTGAAACATTTGAAAAGTTCAAGCAATTTTAGAGTGAAGTTGAGAATCATCGTAACAAGAAGATTAAATTCCTACGATCTGATCAAGGAGGAGAATATCTGAGTTATGAGTTTGGTAGTCACTTAAGACAATGTGGAATTGTTTCACAATTGACACCGCTTGGAACACAACAACGCAATGGTGTGTCCGAACGTCGTAATCGAACCTGATTGGATATGGTGCATTCTATGATGTCTATTGCCGATTTGCCACTATCATTTTGGGGTTATGCATTAGAGACAACTGCATTTACTTTAAATAGGGCACCATCGAAATCCATTGAGAGGATGTCATATGAACTGTGGTTTGGCAAGAAACCAAAGTTGTTGTTTCTTAAAGTTTGGGTATGTGATGCTTATGTCAAAAAGCTTCATCCTGAAAAGCTGGAACCCAAAGCGAAGAAATGTGTGTTCATAGGATACCCAAAAGAGTTGGTTGGGTATACCTTCTATCTCATATCCGAAGGCAAAGTGTTTGTCACTAAGAACGGGTCATTTCTCGAGACGAGTTTCTCTCGAAAGAATTGAGTGGGAGGAAGATAGAAATTGATGAGGTTGTTGAACCTTTATTTCAACCAGAGAGTATCGTAGTGCAGAGAGATGTTTTTGCGGAGCCCGCATCAGTTGAAGAGGAAGTTAATGATGGTGATCATGAATCTTCACATCAAGTTACTATCGAACCTCATAGGTCAACACGGGCACGTACTGCTCCTGAGTGGTACGGTAACCCTGTCTTAGAAGTCATGTTATTGGACAACAATGAACCTACGAGCTAGGGAGAAGTGATGGTTGTACCGGATTCCGACAATCCGAGATGGGGTCCATGTATGAAAACAAAGTATGGACATTGGAAGTATTACCTGAAGGGCGAAAGGCCATTCAAAACAAATGTATCTTTAAGAATAAGAAGGACGCAGACGGTAATGTCACTGTTGATACGTCTGCGTCGTATCTATAATTTTTGATTGTTTCATGCTAATATTATACAACTTTCACGTACTTTTGGCATCAATTTATATGATTTATTGGACTAACCTATCAGAAAAAGGTCTGGATAACCCATAAGTGTAGGGGGTCGTTTGTAGCCTTTTTCGATAAGTAAGAGTGTCGAACCCAACGAGTAGCTAAAGGTAGAAGAAATATTCCCTCAAGTTCTACCGACCACTAATACAACTCTACGCATGGTAATGCTTGATTTACCTAGAATTAGTATGAAGCTATTTCGTGGGAAGTAAACGAGATGTACTTTGTGAGAAAAGGAACTTAGTAGTGACATAGCAAGCTTTTTGTAACGCGAGAGAAAGATCGTCCCTAGGGAATTGAATATGATACGATAGATACTAGTTATATGCAATGAGGGAGAGGCATGAGCTAACATACTTTCTCTACGTGGATCACATGCACTTAAGATTGGAACTCTAGCACGCATCCGTAACTACTAAACATCATTAAGGTAAAACCCAACCATAGCATTAAGTATCAAGTCCTGTTTACTCCCATACTCCATAACCCACCTACTCGGGTTTGTGTATTCTATCACTCACGCAACCCACCATAAGAAAATTATGAACATATTGTAATATCGTACAGCGAGGATCCCTCCGAGGACTCCCGCCCCTTCGCCGGGTTTGGATGCAAGGAAGCTAATTTTTGGATAAAACTACCCTCAAAATCTCAGCCCGATCGGAGTTGCGTATCTCTGGGAATATAAGAAATGGTTTTTGGCCAGAAAACAGAAATGCGAAACAAAATAGAACAGAGGGGGAGATACAATCTCGGAGGGGCTCCCGCCCCTCTGCCGCCATGGCGGGCATGGACCAAAGGGGGAACTCTCCTCCCATCTAGGGGGAGGCCAAGGAAGAATAAGAAGGAGGGGGATCTCCCCCCTCTCCCTCGGTGGCGCCACAACGTCGTCGGGGCAAGGATCGTGATGGCGATCTACATCAACAATCTTGCCACCGTCAACACCAACTCTCTTCCCCTCTTGTAGCAGTGTAACACATCTCTTCCCCACTGTAATCTCTAATTAAACATGGTTCTCAACTCCATATATTATTTCCCAATGATATTTGGCTATCCTATGATGTTTGAGTAGATCTCTTTTTCCCTATGGGTTAATTGTGGTATGATGTTATTGATATGTGTTGCATGTTGATATGGTGCTGTCCTATGGTGCCCTCCGTGTCGCGCAAGCGGAGGGATCCTCACTATAGGGTGCTGCAATATGATCATAAATTTGCTTATGGTGGGTCGGGTGAGTGACATAATACACAAGCCCGAGTAGGTGGGTTATGGCGTATGGGAGTAAAGAGGACTTGATACTTAATGCTATGGTTGGGTTTTACCTTAATGATTTTTAGTAGTTGCGGATGCTTGCTAGAGTTCCAACCATAAGTGCATATGATCCAAGTAGAGAAAGTATGTTAGCATATGCTTCTCCCTCATTGCATATAACAAGTATCTATCGTATCATATTCAATTGCCTAGGGACAATCTTTCTCTTGTGTTACAAAAAGCTTGCTACATCACTACTAAGTTCCTTTCTCACAAAGTACTTCTCGTCTACTTCTCGCAAAGTAGTTTCATACTAATTCCAGGTAAATCAAGCATTAGCGTGCGTAGAGTTGTATCAGTGGTCGTAAAACTTGAGGGAATATTTTTTCAACCTTTAGCTCCTCGTTGGGTTCGACACTCTTACTTATAGAAAAAGGCTACAAATGATCCCCTACACTTGTGGGTTATCAAGACGTTTTTCTGGCGCTGTTGCCGGGAAGCAATAGCGTGGGGTGAATATTCACATGTGTGCTTGTTTGCTTTATCACTAAGTAGTTTTTATTTTCTATTATTAGTTGTTTTATATCTTTAGTTATGGATATGGAACACGAAACACCAAAAAATTAGTGGTACTTGCTACTCATGGAGATGGGGAACCTCCTAAAACCCTCGATGCCAATCATGTGAAACACGTTAATTACTCCTTTGATAATCCCGAGAAATCCGCATGGCACTTTATAATGGGATACACATTGGATCAGTGTGAGTACTTTAGATATTATCGCTTATCTCAAAAAGGGAAACACTTATGGGATCAAATTAGAATACTGGAATGGTTTGCTTGGGATGCATGCTCGAGATGTGACTTTACTTGTTGCTCTAATATAGAAGCCCGACACCTTCCCTTTCAATACAAATTTAATGATAACGAAACCTTATCTTCTTATGTTAAAGGTATTATTGTTACCATGATGTGGAACAAATAGAAGAATTTGTTGTTTTTAAAGGTGCGTATGAAATTGCTTCTTTGATTGAAAGGTATAATGATGATGATGTTCCTTATGAATCTGAAATTTATGCCATACTTAAATGTTGCTATCATAATTATGAATACAATGTTGATATTATTGAATTTATTGAGAGAATACCCGCTGCCATGGAAGAGACTAATATTTTGCAGGGACCTATGGAAGAAGAAGTTACTGAAATTATGAGCTCATTAGATGAAAAAGATGAGGAGGAGAGCGAAGAACAAAAGGAGGAAGAGCAGATTGATCACCCGTGCCCACCTTCTAATGAGAGTAACTCTTCAACTCATACATTGTTTAATTACCCTTCGCACATACCGAAGGATGAATGCTATGATAATTGCTATGATCCCTTAGATTCTTTTGAAATATCCCTTTCTGATGAACTTGATGCTTTCTATGCTTGTGGACATGATGCCAATATGAATTATGCTATGAATATGAACTTTCTATAGTTCCTTATGTTAAGCATGAAATTGTTGCTATTGCACCCACACATGATAGTCCTATTATCTTTTTGAATTCTCCCAACTACACTATAACGGAGAAGTTTACTTTTGTTAAGGATTATATTGATGGGTTTTGTCTTGCTAATACACATGATGATTTTGATAAAAATAATATTCATGTGCTTCCTTCTCCTACTTGCCATTATTATGAGAAAGGAACTACATCTTCACCTCTCTATGTTTCCAATACGATAAAATTGCAAGAAACTACTTATACTATGCATTGGCCTTTACTTGGTGTGAATGAATTGTTCTTTTCTGACATGCCAATGCATAGGAAGAGAGTTAGACTTAGTTGTTATATGCAACACATCACTTTGTGCTCACTACTTAATTACAAATCATTGCTAATTAAAATTGTCTTTGATATGCCTTGGGATCCGGGTGGATCCATTATTTGAGCACTTTATGCCTAGCTTAATGGATTTAAAGAAAGCGTTGCTTGGGAGATAACCTCGAAGTTTTAGAGAGTCATTTATTTCCTTTGAGTGCTTTAAATTTTTGTGCCAGCATTTGCCGTTAGGATGATCCATAAGATGAGTAGAAACAATGTTGAATCTGAAACAAAAACTTTGTTCCCAGTGCATGAGTTTTCATTTTTTTATTGGAACGTGAGACTGGGCTGAAAATTTAACAAATTATTTCTATATAAATTATTTACACTTTTCTAATGTTTCATAATTTTCTAGTTACACAAGTATGGTCAAAGTTGAGATTACTCCAGACTATCCTGTTTAAGACAAATTCTGTTTTTGATGCATTGTTTTGCTTGTTTTGATGAAACTATCGATTTTATCGGTGGTGTAAGCCATAGAAAAGTTATAATGCAGCAGGGATAAGGAAAATATAAAATATTAATTGGTTTTCAATTGTACTTAAAGTGATATTTTGCTTTATTGTACTAACGGATTTTACCAGTCTTCTATTAAGTTTTGTGTGGATGAAGTGTTCGAAGATCGATTAGGTCTCAATATGAGGAGAAGAAGGAGAGGCAAGAGTTCAAGCTTGGGGATGCCCAAGGCACCCCAAGTAAATATCCAAGGATACTCAAGCTTCTAAGTTTGGGGATGCCCCGGAAGGCATCCCATCTTTCTTCAACAAGTATTAGTATGTTTTCGGATTCGTTGCATTCTTGTGATATGTGTAAATCTTGGAGCTTCTTTTGTATCTTCCCTTTTATTTTATGCACCATGATGGTATGAGATAGTCCATGTCTGATTTATAGAATGATCATTGTACCTCACTTATATCTTTTGAGCATGGCTTTATAGAATGCTTCATGTGCTTCACTTATATCATTTGAAGTTTGGATTGCTTGTTTCTCTTCACATAGAAAACCGTTATTTGTAGAATTCTCTTTTGCTTCACTTATATTTATTAGAGCATGGTATTTTGTAGAAAGAATTAAACTCTCTTGCTTCACTTATATCTATTTAGGGAGTCAATGGGAATTGGTCATTTGCATGGTTAGTCATAAAATCGTACATAAAACTTGGGGATCACTGAATATGATATGTTTGATTCCTTGCAATAGTTTTGAGATATAGAGATGATAATATGTGGGAGGTACTAGTGGATGATCATGTTTACTAAAATATTGATGTTAAGGTTTTTGATTCCTGAAGCATGCATATACAGTCTCCCGTTATGCTAGGAAGTTGGAGCACAATTTATTCTTGATTGTCTATCTTTGTGTGAAGGTCAGGGGCGCACGATGGTTAACTCCTACCAACCTCCACCTAGGAGCATGCATAGTAATACTTTCCTTTGAGGGTAATAAACATTTGCAACAAGTATGTGAGTTCTTTATGACTAATGTGATTCTATGGATTATATGCACTTTTACCTTTCCGCAGTTTGCTAGCCTCTACGGTACACTGCATTGCCCATTCTCACCTCGAGAGTCGGCGCAAACTTCGTCGGTGCATCCAAACCCCGTGATATGATACACTCTATCACACATAAGCCTTATTATGTCTTCCTCAAAACAACTACCATACCTACCTATTATGACATTTTCATAGCCATAACAGATATATTGCCATGCAACTTCCACGGTTTTTGTTTTGATGACTTGAGCATTCATTGTCATATTGCTTTACATGATCGTAAGATAGCTAGCATGATGTTTCCATGGCTTGTACATTTTTTGATATCTTTATTGCATTAGATCTTTGCACAACATTCATCTAGAGTCATATTTTGTTCTAGGTATCAAGTTGTAATATTGAGTTATAAGTAAATAGAAGTGTGATGATCATCGTTATTCATTGTTAGAGCATGTCCCCGTGAGGAAAGTATGATGGAGACTATGATTCCCCTACAAGTCGGGATGAGACTCCGGATGACAAATAAAAAAAGAAAAGAAAAAGGAGAAAAAAAGAAAAAAGAAAAAAGAAAAAATGAGGGACAAAGAGAGAAGGGGCATGCCAATTCCACACTTGTGCTTCAAAGTAGCACCATGTTTTTCATGTAGAGGGTCTCCTATGTTATCACTTTCATGTACTAGTGGGAGTTTTCATCATAGATGCACACCCATTTACTTTTCATATTGAGCTTTCATACACTTATAGCTCTTAGTGGATCCGTTGCATGGCAATCCCTACTCCTCGCATTGATATCTATTGATGGGCATCTCCATGGCCCGTTGGTACGCCAAGTCGATGCGAGACTTTCTTCTCCATTTTTACCGCTTTGAAACCTATCACCGTATTCTATTCCACCCATAGTGCTATATCCATGGCTAGAGCTCATGTATTCCCTAAGAGATGAAAATGCTAAAGCACGTTAAAAAATATGAACCAATTGCTTGGATGACACCGGGGTAGTACATGATTTATACTTTGTGTTAAGAAGACAAAGCATGACAAGGCTATATGATTTTGTAGGGATAGCATTCTTTAGCCTTGATATTTTGCAAGACATGATTTTTTGTTGGGATGCCTGAGTATTAATGTCTTTATGTCAAATCTAGACGATTGCTTTGAATCAATTGTGCCTTAATATTCATGCCATGATTAGATATATGGTCAAGATTATGCTAGGTACCATTCCACAACAAAAATTACCTTTTTTATCATTTACCTACTCGAGGACGAGCAGGAATTAAGCTTGGGGATGTTGATACGTCTCCGTCGTATCTATAATTTTTGATTGTTTCATGCCAATATTATACAACTTTCACATATTTTTGGAAACATTTTATATGATTTATTGGACTAACCTGTTGATCCAGTGCCAAGTGCCAGTTCCTGTTTGTTGCATGTTTTTTGTTTCGTAGAATTACCATATCAAACCAAGTCCAAACGCGATAAAAATTTATGGATTTTTTCGAATATTTGTTAATTTTGAGAAGTGGAATCAACGCAAACAAAGGCCCACAACCCCCACAATACACCAGGGCACGACCAGGAGACCTAGGCGTGCCTTGATGGGTGGTGCCCAGCTCATAAGTCGGTTGGAGCTTTCCTTTCTCCGCAAGGAAGCTAATTTTTTGGATAAAAATGCCTCAAAATCTCAGCCCGATCGGGTTTACGGATCTCCGGGAATATAAGAAACCGTTTTTGGCCAGAAAACAGGAACGTGAAACAGAAGAGAACAGAGTGCTAGATACAATCTCGGAGGGGATCCCGCCCCTCCGCCGCCATGGAGGCGATGGACCAGAGAGGGAACTCTCCTCCCATCTAGGGGAGGCCAAGGAAGAAGAAGGAGGGGGCTCTCTCTCCCTCTCTCCCGTTTGCGCCAGAATGCCGCCGGGGCAAGGATCATGACGGCGATCTACATCAACAATCTTGCCGCCATCAACACCAACTCTCTTCCCCTCTTACAACGGTGTAACACCTCTCTTCCCCATTGTAATATCAACTTAAACATGGTGCTCAACGCCATATATTATTTCCCAATGATAGTTGGCTATCCTATGATGTTTGAGTAGATCTTTTTGTCCTTTGGGTTAATTGTGGTATGATGTTATTGATATGAGTTGCATGTTGATATGGTGCTGTCCTACGGTGCCCTCCGTGTCGCGCAAGCGGTGGGATCCTTGCTATAGGGTGTTGCAATATGTTCATAATTTGCTTATGGTGGGTTGGGTGAGTGACAAAATACACAAACCCGAGTAGGTGGGTTATGGCGTATGGGAGTAAAGAGGACTTGATACTTAATGCTATGGTTGGGTTTTACCTTAATGATTTTTAGTAGTTGTGGATGCTTGCTAGAGTTCCAATCATAAGTGCATATGGTCCAAGTAGAGAAAGCATGTTAGCGTATGCCTCTCCCTCATTGCATACAAAAAGTATCTATCGTATCATATTCAATTGCCCAGGGACAATCTTTCTCTTGTGTTACAAAAAGCTTGCTACGTCACTACTAACTTCCTTTTGTCACAAAGGACTTCTCATTTAGTTCTCGCAAAGTAGTTTCCTACTAATTCTAGGTAAAGCAAGCATTAGCGTGCGTAGAGTTGTATTGGTGGTTGATAGAACTTGAGGGAATATTTGTTATACCTCTAGCTCCTCATTGGGGTCGACACTCTTACTTATCGAAAAAGGATACAAATGACCCCTGCACTTGTGGGTTAGAAGCCGTCTATAAAGCTCGACTTGTGCCAAAGGATTTTTCACAAGTTCAAGGACTTTACTACAATGAGACCTTCTCACCCGTAGCGATGCTTAAGTCCGCCTGAATCATGTTAGCCAGAGCTGCATTTTTCAATTATGAAATTTGGCAGATGGATGTCAAAACAGCGCTCCTTAACGGTTTCCTTAAGGAAGAGTTGTATATGATGCAACCAGAAGGTTTTGTCTATTCAGAGAATGCTGACAAAGTTTGCAAAGTCCAGCGATCCATTTATGGACTGGTGTAAGAATCTTAGAGTTGGAATCTTCGCTTTGATGAGGTGATCAAAGCATTCAGGTTTATACAAGTTTACGGAGAAGCTTGTATTTAAAAGAAAGTGAGTGGGAACTCTATAGAGTTTCTAATATTATATGTGGATGCCATATTGCTGATTGGAAACAATATAGAAATGTTGGAAAGCGTGAAGGAATATTTGAACAAGAGTTTTTCAATGATGGACCTAGGAGAAGCTGCTTTCATATTAGGCATCAAGATCTATAGAGATAGATCGAGACGCTTAATAGGCCTTTCACAAAGCACATACCTTGACAAAGTTTTGAAGAAGTTCAAAATGGATCAAAGGAGCTCTTGCCTGTATTGCAAGGTGTGAAGTTGAGTACGAATCAATGCCCAATGACTGCAGAGGATAGAGAGAAGATAAGTGTCATCCCCATATGCTTCTGTCATAGGCTCTATCATGTATGCAATGCTGTGCAGAAGACCCAATGTCAGCCTTTCCATAAGTATGACCGAAAGGTTTCAAAGTGATCCAGGAATGGAACACTGGACGGCGGTCAAGAATATCCTTAAGTACCTGAAAAGAAATAAGGAAATGTTTCTCGTTTATGGAGGTGATCAAGAGCTCGTCATAAAGGGTTACGTTGATGCAAGCTTTGACACTGATCCAGATGACTCTAAGTCTCCAATTGGATACATATACATTCTTAATGGGGGAGCAGTAAGCTGGTGCAGTTCCAAGCAGAGCATGGTAGCTGATTCTATATGCGAAGTGGAGTACATCGCTGCCTTGGAGGCGGCGAAGGAAGGTGTCTAGATGAAGGAGTTCATGAAAGATCTTGGAGTAGTGCCCGGTGCATTGGCCCCAATGACTCTGTTTTGTGACAACACTGGTGCCATTGCTTTCGCAAAGGAACCAAGGTTTCACAACAGGACCAGACACATAAAGAGACACTTCAATTCCATCTGCGATTACATCAAGGAGGAGGACTTAAATATTTGCAAAGTGCACATGGATCTGAATGTCGTAGACCCGTTGACTAAACCTCTTCCAAGGGCTAAACATGATCAACACCAGAACTGTATGGGTGCTAGATTCATTTCAATGTAAATCACATAGTGATATGAGATAGATTATTGACTTTAGTGCAAGTGGGAGACTGTTGGTAATATTCCCTAGAGGCAATAATAAAGTGGTTATTATTATATTTCCTTGTTCATGATATTTTTTTATTATCCATGCTATAATTGTATTGATTGGAAACTCAAATGCATGTGTGGATACATAGACAACACTGTGTCCCTAGTATGCCTCTAGTAGACTAGCTCGTTGATCAAAGATGGTCAAGATTTCCTAGCCATAGACATGAGATGTCATTTGATAATGGGATCACATCATTAGGAGAATGATGTGATGGACAAGACCCAAACTATGAACGTACCATATGATTGTGTTAGTTTATTGCTATAGTTTTCCACATGCCAAGTATCTGTCCTATGACCATGAGATCATGCAACTCACTAACACCATAGGAATACCTTGTGTGTATCAAACGTTGCAACGTAACTAGGTGATTGTAAAGACGCACTAAAGGTATCTCCGATGGTGTCTGTTGAGTGGGCATGGATCAAGACTGGGATTTGTATTCCGTGTGATGGAGTGGTATCTCCGGGCCCACTCGGTAATACAACATCATAATGAGCCTTGAGAGAAAAGTGACTAAAGAGTTAGCCACGTGATCTTGTATTACGAAACGAGTAAAGAGACTTGCCAGTAACAAGATTGAACTAGGTATAGAGATACTGACGATCGAATCTTGGGCACGTAACATACCGAAGAACAAAGGGAACTACATACGGGATTAACTGAATCCTTGACATAGAGGTTCAACTGATAAAGATCTTTGTAGAATATGTAGGAACCAATATGCTAATCCAAGTCCTGCTATTGATTGTTTACCATAGAGGTGTCTCAGTCATGTCTACATAGTTCTCGAACCCGCACGGTCTGCACACTTAACGTTCGGTGACGTTTTGGTAGTATTGAGTTATGTATGTTGGTGACCGAAGGTTGTTCGTAGTCCCAGATGAGATCCTAGACATCACGATGAGCTCCGAGAAGGTTCGGAGGTAAAGATTGATATATAGGGAACTGGTGTTTGAACTCCGGAAAAGTTTCGGGCATTTGTGGTAGTGTATCGAGAGTGACGAATGGGTTTCGAGGGGTCCACCAAGCGGGGCCCACTCACCCCAAGGGGCCACATGGGACTTAGAGGTGGCTCACCAGCCGCTGGTGGGTTGGGTGGCAAGCCCCTATGGACCTATGCTTAAGAGAGAGGAGAGGGGGAGGAGTCCTGATAGGAGGAGGACTCCTGAAAGCACATTTGCTCCCTTGGTGGTTTTGGTAATTAATAACAACATATAAGTCATTGAACTAATGTTTCCACCAAGTATTTTTCAGGAAATGTTCAATGATAGGATTGGCAAAAGGAGATTGTGGACATACCATAAGATGCAAGGAAATAGGTTGGCCAAGCTTCAAGCAAGAAGACTCTACATTTTATATTTGTGAGAAATCACTTTGAGTCCATAGGGAAGCCAATACTATTAAAAGGGGGTAAGGTTTTGTAGGTGAACAATATGCTCAAACGTGCACAAGTGATACTCACCAAAAACATCCACAAACTCTCCCACCAAAGTCTGTTCTATACCTAACACGCAAAATCGGTGCAACCAACTTTCCCATACCGGTGCCACCGATTCCAGAACCTAGACAGGCTCAACCAAACCCTAGCTACTTCGGTGCAACCGATTCCATACCGGTGCCACCGAGTTTAGGTTGCCAACTTTCTGTTACGCAAATTCACATTTTCGGTCCCACCAAGAATGTTGGATCCGTGTTACCGAGATTGGAAATCTGACCATAGGTCACATTATCGGTGCAACCGAGTTTCCTATATCGGTCTCACCGAGATTCAAAAGTTGCCACCTTTTGGTAACTTCGGTACCACCAAGATTAACACTTCGGTGTCACCGAATTGGTCATTTTGTGTGTAACGGTCGGATTTTTGGGGATGCCTATATATATCCCTTCACCACCACCTACTCGACAGAGAAGCACTCAGAACTATTCCATACCTATCCTCTCAGATTTTCTGAGAGAGAACCACCTATCCTTGTGTTGAGGTCAAGATCTTCCACTCCAATCATATGGATCTTGATCTCTAGCCTCCCCAAGTAGCTTTCCACCAATCCCATCTCTTCCACCATGCCAAATCTGTGAGAGAGTGATTGGGTGCTGAGGAGTCTATCATCTTGAAGCACAAGAGCAAGGAGTTCATCGTCATTATCGAGCCTATTAGCTTTTGGAGGGTGGTGCCTCCTAGATTGGTTAGGTGTCGCTTGGGAGCCTCCTACTTCGTGTTGTGGGGTGAACCAAGAAGTTTGTAAGGGCAAGGAGATCGCCTACTTTGTGAAGATCTACCCATAGTGAGGCTAGTCCTTCATGGACGGAAGCCGTTATGGAATAGTCAAGGTTGCTACTTCGTGGACCCTTTTGGGTGGAGCCCTCCGTGGACTCTCGCGACCGTTACGTTTCGTGGGTTAAAGACTCCATAAACGTGGATGTACGATAGCGCCACCTATCGGAACCACGGGAAATATCATCGTGTCTACACATGCGTTTGATCTTCCTACCCTATCCCTTCTATACATGCTTGTTGTTACTTTCCGCTGCTATATACTCTTAGACTTGCATAAGTAGGGTGTACTTGACTTGCCATGAAATGCTAAAAACTATCAACCCTAAAAATTGGTATAGGAAAAACTTTTATTTGGTCAAGTAGTCTAATCACCCCCCTCTAGACATACTTTCAGTCCTACAAGTGGTATCAAAGCTTTGGTCTCCATTGCTTAGGTCTCACAACCTAGGAGAGTATGGCATCTAGTGAGGGAAGTTATCATCGTAGAGGTCCGTACTTTGATGGAACTAATTTTGCTAGTTGGAAGCACAAAACGAAAATTTATATTCTTGGTCATAACCCTGCCGTTTGGGCTGTTGTTCATGTTGGCTTGCAAGGTGAGTTCTTTGCGGATGGATAGGAACCGGATCGTGAAGCTACCACGGATGAGTTGAAGATGATGCAACTCAATGCTCAAGCATGCGACATTCTCTTCAACTGCTTATGCCCCAAAGAATTCAACCGTCTTGAGAATGCAAAAGAGATTTGGGATACTTTGGTTGATATGCATCAAGGAACCGAGTCCGTGAGAGAATCCAAGTTAGATGTTCTTCAAGGTCAGCTTGACAAGTTCAAGATGAAGGATGGTGAAGGAGTCGCAGAGATGTACTCTAGGCTAGCTCTCATCACAAATGAGATTGCCGGCTTAGGAAGCGAAGAAATGACCGACAGATGCATCATCAAGAAGATACTTAGAGCTTTGGATGAGAGATACGACACCGTGTGCACATTGATCCAAATGATGCCAAACTACAAAGATCTCAAGCCTACGGAAGTCATTGGAAGGATTGTTGCTCATGAGATGACACTCAAAGATAAGGAAGAACTTCATCACAAGTCTAGCGGTGCTTACAAAGCCACAAGTGATGCTCCCGTAACTTCAAGCAACCACCTTGTCACCAATGAAGAGATAAGCCTCATGGTCAAGAAATTCAACAAGTTCTACAAGAATAGAGGCAAAGAAAGAAACTCCAACTCAAGATACGAAGAGAAGCATTCGTCAAGTCGTGACCGCAGTTGCTACAATTGTGGAAGCCCGGACACTACTCAAATGAGTGCACGGCTCCCTACAAAAGAAGAGAAGAGTCACCTCAAAGACGAAGCTCAAGGAATGAATCACCACAAAGAGAGAGAAGGAGTAGAGATGATCGTTATGAACGAAGACACTCAAGGAGAAGTAGAGATTCAAAGAAGAAGGACAAGTACACCAAGAGATACACAAGAAGAAAACATCAAGCTCATGTTGGTGAATGGGTTTTCAGCTCCGACTCCGACAACAACTCTGAGAGAAGCTATCACTCCGACTCCGACTATAGTCAAGATGATGGTGTTGCCGGAATTGCTCTAGTGACTACCAACTCCTACGATCTATTTGATTCACCAAACGAAGGGAGTGGAAGCTGCTTCATGGCTAAAGGCCCCAAGGTATCACACCCCGCGTATCTTGATTTTTATAGTGATGAAGATGATTTGCTTTGTGATGATGACTTGCTTTGTGATAAAACTAGTGGTGTTGATCAAAATGAACTTGATAATTCTCATGCTAGTCAAGATGAGTCATTTGATGATGATAAGATGAAAATAGAACAACTAACTACAGAACTAAACACTCTTAAGTTAGCTCATGAATCTACTCTCGAAGATCATAGAGAGCTTGTGAGAACTCATGAGAAGCTACGCTTCGAGAAGCTCAACTTGGAGCAAGAGCATGAGTTTCTCAAACCTATCAATGATGATCTCCGAAAGAAGACTTCATCTTATCTAGCCAAACGACTACTCTTGTCTACTTTCATGCCTCAAGTTAAAACTAAGCAATCTAGTAACAAAGGCAAGAAAGGTTCTTCATCTAGTAGCAACAATAAAAATGCTAAACCCAATGATGTTGCTTCTAGTAGTTCTATTGATTCCACTAATGACGTTTCTCTTAGCCAAGTTACACTTGAGCAATAAAATGCTTTATTAAAAGTAATTATAGAAAAATGTATCTACAAGAGTCTTGCCGGATGTAAGCAATTTGAGGAAATTATACGCAAGCACGGAGGATACCAGAAGAATCATGGTGTTGGCTACTTCAATGCAAATGGAGTTGATTGGGAAGAAGGTCAATATCCCAAGCCCAAGTTTGTTCCTCAAAATGAGAAGTATGAAAATACTCTTCCCAAGTGGACAAACACTCAATATTACCTTCCACCACAAGACCACAAGCTCAAGGGCAATAACAAGCTTCAAGAGGACATTGACTCATACGAAGATAAACCCCTAGCTTTGGTGGAGTGGGTTCCCAAGGCTACTTCAAGCTCAACTACTACAAAGGCTACTTCAACACCAAGGATCCCCATCAACTTGATGTGGGTTCCCAAGAAGAAGAACTAGTAAGTTCTTGAGGGGTGACTCCGCCAATGAAATTCACTCACATTCACTATTGGCAAGGACTTTTTGCACTGAACATCAACTCAATGCAATAGTTCAAGGAGTCACACATTCCCTCAAAGGTAAGCAAGGGACAAGGTAATCAACTAATCAATGGAGATCATAACATATGCTTTGCACTCCATGTCCATAGATATCCTTGTATTTGTCTCTTGTGTGTTGGGACTAACCCATGTAGGTGAGAGGAGTAAGGAAACAACAAGGATGCTCCCAACTCTTGGTGATCTTCATCAACATTGAGCATCCACAACTACCTTACCAACATGAAGTCTTCATCGACAAAACCCAAGGTTAGTTTATCCCTCTTATGGGGGGACGTCACATCAAGGGGGAGCTTTACTCTAAGACTTGAGTCAAAGCTTCTCTTAGCATGTGACAACATTAAATACTTTATGTAAAAGTGGTAACCCCACTTGTGCTTAAACGATGAGTATGACCTATGATCAAATACTCTTACTTGGCTCCTAAGTCAAATACTCATATATAGATGACTTCGTCATCGCCTAAGTGCTTGCTAGATGCTAGCGTGTTTGTGCATGTTTGTCATGGTTTCTTTTGACATCTTATTGTGAGAGCATGTTGGTCTACATTTATTTTCTCATTCGAGGACATCCAATTGTTGCTATTTGGTTATTGATTTTCTCTTTTGCCAATTGGATGGACAAGAATGCCTAGGACCACTCTTTAGCTATCTATGCTTTCTCACCTCATATTCCATTAATGTTGCAACACAAAATTTGAACAAGTGCTTTTCGATCCCTCTGTGTGTGGAGCACTCGGAGTTCCGTATCGACAAGGACTGACCATTAAAACCTCCCAAGTGCATCTCGGTGGAACCAAGCCCACAATCTTGGTCTCACCGAATGTCTAGGGTTGATGTGTCTTTTAATCTCGGTACTGCCAATTTCATATTCTCTTTTACACCGAGTTTCCCTGTCAGCTGACAGTTGTGGAACTTGGTGACACCGAAAACATAAAATCGGTATCATCGATAGTGGAGGGTATATATGTTGTGGACCCCGACGCTTTGAAATTCTATCTTCAAACGTCGCGCCTCAGAACCCTAAGCTGCCGCTTCAAGACCCCTGCTCGTCGCCCTTGTCTTCCTGCGCTCCTCCGCCGCTAGGAATCACCGCCATCGACGAAATCTGCTCCATCGTCGCTGTCATAGCGGATCCGCACCAAGTTAGGGTACGGATTCGACCTCCTTTGCGCTCCCCTCTGATTCTTGCGCATTGGATCTACTTTTATTCTTATGCCACTCATTGCACGTATTCCTATCCATCAAGAAATCCCATAGGCTAGCGAACCATTGATTTTCTAGGTTTTGCCTTCCACCCTACGCAACTCGGTAGAACCGAATCAAGAAAATCGGTACCACCGATTTTCGTTTCTGTGTTGCTGAGAACTATCTCGGTGAAACCGAGCACTCCTTTTTGGTCTCACCGAAAAGGGTGCCAAGTTTCTGTTAAAAGACACAGTCAGTCTCGGTGTCACCGAAAACTTTGCTTCGACCTTATCGATTTGTTTATGACAGAATGCAAAACTTTGAAAATCTTCTGTTCAAAATTTCAAAAACGAGCTGATAATTTTGTGATGAATCATCTATATTCCATTCACAGGGTCAGTATGTCAGATGCAGAGGACAGTCAGAACATGCCAGAGCAGGGTGTTGACATGAGTTCAGGCACAAGCCCAGAGTCCAGCTATGAGTGATATGTGGTATGTTGATTGGAAATTCATTAAGGAGAATGAGGACTACTTTTCAAGTGTCCAAGACAATTTCCACTGCATAGGTTTGGATGAGTTTGTTGGCAGAGAGTTCTCTACTTGAAACGATGAGATGATCATGCAATTCTACTCCACTGCACATTTTTATGGAGTTGGTAGAATTGTATGGATGACTGAAGGTGCAAGGTATGAATCGACTGTTGAAGAATGGGCTGCTATCTTAGGAGTTCCTGAAGCACATGATGGTGACTTGGATGTATACTCAGAATCCAAGGCGAGCCACAATGCTATGACAAATATGTACAAGGAGATCCCTACCGCTAATGTGAAGTCTCACATGCTAGGATCTATCTACTTTCTTCAGGCTGGCCTCCGCACAATGAACACCATTCTGAGGCATACTTTGATTCCCAAGTCAGGAGATGACAAGATGATGCGAGGCCACTCCATCAATATATTGATCCACCTTGACAAACACACCAGGATCAGAGTCATGGATTAGATTGTTGAGACAATCAAGAGGGTTCCTGCAGACCAGAAGCGCTCTTGTTGTTATGCACCCTACATCCAGATGCTTATCAATTCAAAGTTGGAGAAGCACATTTTTTTCTCTAGATCATCCACATTTACCCCTACAGCCAGATCTCGAGGACAATGTTGTGGTGATGGATGCTGATCATCCCACTTGAGCTGCAGCTCAGGCAGAAGCAGAGGCAGTTAGAGCCACTAGTGCTCAAGTCCCTAGATCCAGGAATGAGCAAATGGATTTGTTGATATCATCAGTTCAGGGTATCCATAAGGACACTAAGGGGATTCTGGACAACCAGAACAGTTTTTTCAGGATCTTTGAAACTAGGATCAAGACCCTTAATGATAAGGTGGACAGGCTGACTAAGACAGTCATAGAGCTCCAGAAGGAAGTTGACTCAATGCCACTTCCTCACACCACTTCTTCTTCTTCAGATGATGATGATGAGTATGAATCACCTCTCAGGACAGGCACACAGTTTCCTACCCAGGCTAGATCAGCCACTGTGCCAGTTCCAGACTTGAGGCCCTCTTCATCAGCTCTTGCTGCTGTCACCTCAGCTCCTACTCCATCTGTTCCAGTTCCTCTAACTGCCACTCCAACTCCATCCACGACATCTGCTGAGATCTTCACCGACGCTTTTCTCTCGACTCCTTCATCAACAACCGGAGGAGATCAGCCCAAGAATGTTTAGATGTATGCCTTTGAACTTTTTGGTAACTTGTTGCCAAAGGGGGAGAAGTGTAGATAGATCTTTAGGCTTCGAGCGAGAGCATTTTGGTGTTTGTTGCTTTTCAAAACATTTGGTTCTTTTGGTTTGACGTGAGATACTTTTCTGTTTATGTGTGATCATACGTTGTTATGTGTGATGCTACTATTTCCTATCATCTTAATGCTTATGAGATGATCATTCACCTTTGCTTGATTGTGTTGTGCGTTGTTATTCATTCTAATTATTCTCGCACACCACCAAGTTGTATGTGACATGGAAGAAGTGCCCCACATACCTAATCGATTGTGCATTTGCTTTCAAACGCAAATTCAAAATAACTCAAAAATTTAGGGGGAGCTCTTTCTTATCACATACCTCTTAAAGCAACGACTATATTCATTGATTTTATCATATGTCGAAGCTTTGATCTATATGTTGTCATCAATTACCAAAAAGGGGGAGATTGAAAGCACATTTGCTCCCTTGGTGGTTTTGGTAATTAATAACAACATATAAGTCATTGTACTAATGTTTCCACCAAGTATATTTCAGGAAATGTTCAATGATAGGATTGGCAAAAGGAGATTGTGGACATACCCCAAGATGCAAGGAAATAGGTTGGCCAAGCTTCAAGCAAGAGGACTCTACATTTTATATTTGTGAGAAATCACTGTGAGTCCACAGGAAAGCCAATACTATTAAAATGGGGTAAGGTTTTGTTTGTGAACAATATGCTCAAACGTGCACAAGTGATAGTCGCCAAAAACATCCACAAACTCTCCCACCAAAGTCTGTTCTATAACTAACACTCAAAATCGGTGCAACCAACTTTCCCATACCGGTGCCACCGATTCCAGAACCTAGACAGACTCAGCCAAACCCTAGCCATTTCGGTGCAACCGATTCCATACCGGTGCCACCGAGTTTAGCTTGCCAACTTTCTGTTACGCAAATCACATTTTTGGTCCACCGAGAATGTTGGATCGGCGTTACCGAGATTGGAAATCTGACCGTTGGTCACCTTATCGGTGCAACCGAGTTTCCTATATCGGTCTCACCGAGATTCAAAAGTTGCCACCTTTTGGTCACTTCGGTACCACCGAGATTAACACATCGGTGTCACCGAGTTGGTCATTTTGTGTGTAACGGTTGGATTTTTGGGGATGCCTATATATACCCATTCACCACCACCTACTCAAGAGAGAAGCACTCAGAACTATTCCATACCTATCCTATCAGATTTTCTGAGAGAGAACCGCCTACCCTTATGTTGAGGTCAAGATCTTCCACTCCAATCATATGGATCTTGATCTCTATCCTCCCCAAGTAGCTTTCCACCAATCCCATCTCTTCCACCATGCCAAATCTATGAGAGAGTGATTGGGTGCTGAGGAGTCTATCATCTTGAAGCACAAGAGCAAGGAGTTCATCGTCATTATCGAGCCTATTACCTTTTGGAGGGTGGTGCCTCCTAGATTGGTTAGGTATCGCTTGGGAGCCTCCTACTTCGTGTTGTGGGGTGAACCAAGAAGTTTGTAAGGGCAAGGAGATCGCTTACTTCGTGAAGATCTACCCATAGTGAGGCTAGTCCTTCGTGGACGGAAGCCGTTATGGAATAGTTAAGGTTGCTACTTTGTGGACCCTTTTGGGTGGAGCTCTCCATGGACTCTTGCGACCGTTACCCTTCGTGGGTTGAAGACTCCATAAACGTGAATGTACGATAGCGCCACCTATCGGAACCACGTGAAAAATTATCGTGTCTACAAGTGTGTTTGATCTTCCTACCCTATCCCTTCTATACAAGCTTGTTGTTACTTTCCGCTGCTATATACTCTTAGACTTGCATGTGTAGGGTGTACTTGACTTTCCATGAAATGCTAAAAAATTTCAACCCTAAAAATTGGTATAGGCAGAACTTTTATTTGGTCAAGTAGTCTAATCACCCCCCTCTAGACATACTTTCGGTCCTACAACTCCTCCCGTGCCCCACCTCCTAATTAGATGGGGACTCCTCCTCCTGGTTCGGCCGACCCTAGGGGGGAAACCCTAGGGTGACAGCCCCTCCCCTCCCTCCTACATATATTGGAGGGGAGAGAGGGCAGCCACACCCCAAGCCATGGTGCAGCCCTCCCCCGTCTAGACTGTTTTCCTCTAGATTGATTCGTTGGTGCTTGGCCAAGCCCTGCCGGATCAGCTCCACCACCACTCTCACCACACCATCATGCTATCGGAGTACTCATCTATCTCTCCGCCCCTCTTGATGGATCAAGAAGGCGGAGATTGTCATCGAGCTGCATGTGTGCTGAACGCGGAGGTGTCGTCCGTTCGGTGCTAGATCAAGACGAATCATGGTTGGATCGCGGGATGGCTTGCGATTTGGATCGTGAAGACGTTCGACTACATCAACCGCGTTTCTTAACGTTTCCCGCTTAGCGATCTACAAGGGTATGTAGATCCACTCTCCCTCTTGTAGATGCTCATCACCATGAATAGATCTTGCGTGTGCATAGGATTTTTTTTGTTTCCCATGCAACGTTCCCCAACAGTGGCATCATGAGCTAGGTCTATGCGTAGATGAGATCACAAGTCAAACACAAAGGAGTTTGTGGGTGTTTATGTTTAGATTGCTTCCTCTATTGGTCTTTTCTTGATTCAGCGGTATTGTAGGATGAAGCGGCCCGGACCAACCTTACTCGTCCACATACGAGAGACCTGTTCCATTGACTCGCATGTGACTTTATTGCATAAAGAAGGCTGGCAGGTGTCTGTCTCTCCCACCTTAGTTGGATCGGATTTGACAAAGGCAGTCCTTGAGAAGGTCGAATAGCAATTTTTGTATCAACGTTGTGGTTTTGCGCAGGTAAGAATCATTCTTGCTAGATACCCATAGCACGCACATAAAACATGCAACAACAATTAGAGGACGTCTAACTTGTTTTTGCAGGGTATGTTGTGATACTATATGGCCAAAGACATGATGAGATATATTTGATGTATGAGATGATCATGTTTGTAATAGTTCATATCGACTTGCATGTCGATGCGTTCGGCAACCGGTAGGAGCCATAGGGTTGTCTTTAATTATTGTATGACATGTGTGCCAATCATTAAGCGCTATGTAATTATTTACTTTATCATTAAGCGGTAGCAATAGTACTAGAAGCATGCTGGGCGCGACAACCCCGATGGCGACACAATGATGGGGATCATGATGATGGAGATCATGGTGTTATGCTATCGACGATGGAGATCATGCCGGTGCTTTGGAGATGAAGATCAAAAGCACAAGTTCATGGCCATATCATGTCACTTATGATTTGCATGTGATGATAATCCTTTTATGCATCTTATTTTGCTTAGGACGACGGTAGCTTTATAAGGTGATTCCTCACTAAAATTTCAAGATAAAATTGTGTTCTCCCCAAGTGTGCGCTGTTGCAAAAGTTCGTCGTTTCGAAGCACCACGTGATGATCGGGTGTGATAGACTCTATGTTCACATACAATGGGTGCAAGCCAGTGTTGCATGTGCGGAACACTCAGGTTAAACTTGACGAGCCTAGAATGTACAGACATGGCCTCAGAACACAAGAGACCGAAAGGTCAAACATGAGTCATATAGTAGATATGATCAACATGGAGATGTTCACCATTGAAACCACCTCATCTCACGTGATGATCGAACCTGGGTTGGTGAATTTGGATCATGTATCACTCAGATGACCGGAGGGACATCAATTTGAAGAGCCTAAGCTTGGGGATGACCATGGCACCCCAAGATAATATCCAAAGAGGAACAAGCAACTAAGCTTGGGGATGCCATGAGTGGCATTCCCTCTTTCTTCTAACAACCATCTTTATTTTACTTGAAGGTATATTTTTATTTGTCACATAACATGATTTTTGCTTGGAGCGTCTTGTATTATATGAGTCTTTGCTTGATTAGCTTGTTATTCTTGCTATACACACCTATTTGAGAGATCCAAAATTATGCTATGATTTGTTATAATTGCTCTACATGCTTCACTTAATTTTTATTGATCTATGGAATTGCTCTAGTGCTTCACTTATATATTTTTGAGCACGACGTTCTTTTACATGTTTGAAGAAATGCTCTCACGCTTCACTTAGACTAATTTGGGAGTTAGTAAATTTTGAAGAAATCCTCTCATGCCTTACCTATATTATTTTGAGAGATGAAACTTGTATGCTCATGATCTTCACTTAAATTTATGTGATCTCGTCAAAAAGCAATGACAATATAGAAAACTAGTCCCAAAGTGATAGATAATCAAGAGGGATATAATAAAAACTTTTCTGAAGATCATTGGACAGATTAGACTTGATTCTTTGTAATAGTTTTGAGACATGATGATAGTAATATGTGAGTTATGTTGGTGAGTAATTATGCTTAGTAAGAATATTTATGTTAAGGTTTGTGATTCCCTATGCAAGCACAAAAGTCAAAAGTTGTGCAATGAAATCACATCCTACTTATGGTGCATTATTCAGTGTTAGTTATGCTTACTGATCGCTTATGTGAATTTTTGTTTCTTGGTTGGTTGCTTCTCAATCTATTTGCTAGCTTTCACTTGTACTAAGTAGAAATACTACTTGTGCATCCAAAATCCTTAAACCCAGTTTTGCCATATGAGTCCACCATACCTACCTATATGCGGTATTTCCATGTCGTTCCAAGCAAATTTGTATGTGTTGTCTCTAATTTTCAAAATGAAATTTCCTTTTTCTGTGCTCGTACAACTCGTGAAGTGGAAGGGGGACCGATATTTTTCCGTGCTAGATGTGTTATTCTTAAGATGAGTATGTATTCACTTGTCATTGCACGAGAGTATGGCGGTAATGGGATGCCCAGTCCCGAAATGAAAAAACCAATTTATTTTATGTTGTCAAATAATAAATTCCTTGGAAAGTGTTGGTATGGAAGGCAACCGTGGATTCAGCTAGCCATGGAAAGTGAAAAAATGGTGGGAAAATGAATAAACTTTATTTTCTGTTTGGGAACCGCTTATGATATATCTAGCATGGAAAGGTATTGAAATATATCGGTCGTTTTCGTTGGCAGGAAAGTCATGCCACCCAAAACATTTTTCTGTATCAATTTAAACCTTGAGCTCTGGCACCGCTACAAATCCGATTTCCCTTAGCGAAGGGCCTGTCTATTTACTTTATACAATTTTTTTACTTGAGTCTCCATCTTCTGTTATAAAGCACTAACTAGGGGCCACTATGATCGTACTTGAGCATTAGGTGTAGCTAACATTTAAGTATGTTTCATCAATGGATCAATGATATAGCATGATGGGCTAGGGATAACTTTCTTTAGGGTTGATATTTTGAAAGACATGGTTGCTTGTTGATATGCTTGAATATTAAAGTCTTCATGTCAAAACTACACTATTGCTTTGAACCATCTAAAAGTCCAAATGTCCATGCTACAAAAGAAAAGAATATGCGATGAACATGTTAGAAAACATTCCACATCAAAAAAACTGTTTTTATCATTTACCTACTCGAGGACGAGTAGGAATTAAGCTTGGGGATGCTGATAGATGTCCAACGTATCTATAATTTTTAATTGTTCCATGTTGTTATATTATCAATCTTGGATGTTTTACAATCATTTTATAACAACTTTATATCCTTTTATAACAACTTTATATCCTTTTATAACAACTTTATATCAACTTTAAAAATCTCTAAGCACTTTGAGCCAGATCACTATCAATACCTCATCCCCTTTTCAATAGTACTGGCTTTTCCATGGACTCAATTGTGATTGCTCACATAAAGTAAAATGTAGAGTCTTGAAGCTCTTGCCAATAGGTGTTCATTGTATCTAGGGGATCCATTTCGCAGTTCCTAGCCAATCCATTCATTGAACTTTCCTGAAATATACTTGATAGTCTCATTAGTTCAATGAACTATATGTTGTTATTAATTACCAAAACCACCTAGGGAGAAGTTGTGCTTTCGAATTCTGCCCGTGCCATGCCTTCAGGCAGTTTTTCCAAGTCCAATGCATGCAATCAACGCTCCCTAGCATACCCGGCCAACCTCACTTCTCATTTGTTGCCATCAACATTTCCGTGTCTTCCTCGTTGGGTGCCCAAAGATAGACAGGACCAAAAACACGGATGATCACTTTGGCGAATCTACACACTGACTCAATTGTAGTATCTTCGCTAATGCGGAGATATTGTTCGGCATAGTCAACCGGGGTGCCATATGCAATCACCCACATAGTTGTCGAGATTTTCACATATGCGCTAAAACCCTTCAAGCTCGCGACATTTTTTCCTTTGGGGTAAAAAATCGAGAATTGGCCTCGCAAGCTCCTGCTATTTTTAAAAATAGGGATCGACGCGTTCAATACTTTCTCCAGAAGAGGTGTGGCCGATACGTAGGTGACGCCACGAAGTAGTCTTGCATCAACATCATGTTCTCGAGATGGCGGTTGCGAGGGATGCAAAGGCGGCCGACGGTCGATCCTTGATGTCTCTTTCTGTTCCTAGCCTCGAGCTCCTTCATGGTGAGGACTACCATCATCTGCTGCCGATTGTTCTTGAGCAGCATCTCTATGTCTGAGTCATCAGACGGGGACGAATCCTCGAGCAAAAATTCCTTGCAAGGGCACAGATTCGTCTACAAATCGTAATGAAGCTCGCATGAACGAAAATCGTTTAAATCTAACTTGAAGAGGGGATTGATCCGAGGCGACGGGGCCACCGGCGAAGCGGCACGCTGGACTCGGGCCTACAGCGCCTCGGCGGTGTGTTTCCACCAGGATATTGACAAAATCAAAGGCGGAGGGCGAGTAGTGATGGTGGCGAGTGGTTGCGGAATGGGGGGGGGACACGCGCGGGCTGAAATGTCCCTCCCCCTAACTACTTTTCCACGATACAGGGTACAGATGGGGCAGGGGGGAAACCTGTGTTTTCGCAGGTCGAGGGGGGGGGGAATTTACCACACCCTCCAAAAAAATTAAGGGTCGGGGGCGTTTTAGGTGTCTGTTCGGGCCGCCTTTTTCACGCAAAACTGTAAACTGACGGTTATTTTGCAGTTCGTCGCGATATAAGGGGTCTGCTAGAGATGCTCTTAGAGCATCTACAACCAATACAACAAATCCGACTCCTCAAGCGCCTGGATATGTTCGCGGACAATAACCGGCCAGTCCTCAAATAACCTCTTCCACAACTAGATACCACAATTTAGAAATCTCAAACCCATACTATTACATGCAACATAAGCCTAATCTAAGCGGAGCTCGTCCGACTCTGTCGTGTCCATACCCGATGGCTGGCTGCGCCCTTGAAAGTGTTGTTTCAGTCACAAGCGAGGTAGAGTAGGAGATGGTATGCACACCAACTCATGAGATTCAAGGCGCCGTCATCTCCCATGCCCTACTCTTCCTCCTCGGAGCCCGGAACCTTGATGGTGCCGGTGGACGTGAGATCAATGATGGAACCATCCTGGGATGAGCCGGCGACGTCCACCACAACGTGGTTGCGGTGTCTGACTAGCACACACAGGGCGCCGGGGAATGCCACTCTGCCTCGCCAACGTCCACGACCGCGAGGGTTGTCGCCCTCTCCTGCGCCCACGGCCTCACATGATGGGCACAACACGTCATATTTGGTTTCGACGATGCCCATTCGTTCACCTCCGCCTCGACGCGCCAACGAAGGGATAGCACGTCTGCCATTGAGCCGACCACACCGCCTCCGGTAAGGCAGCAACAGATCCATCCGCCATTTGGGCGGACGCAATGGATTCCCAACAGAAGGAGTCCGAGCGTTGTGGTGGCCTGTCGGCCTCCTTCAAAGAGCGGCGGAGCGCAAGCCGGACTGTCATCTCCTCCTTAGGGCCGCGTGGAATGAGCTCGGAGTCGACGGATCTGAAGATGTAGGACTCGGATCCGCTGACCGTCATGCCGGATAAGACCGGATATTGCTGGACGGAAGCTTGGGTGGCAGAGTGAAGTGGAGCGGAGTGTAGTGAAGTGGCTAGGATTTGATCCGAGAAGCAGATGTGGATGACTATATGTGGGATCGGTTGGGCCAGGGCGAATCGGATACGACGTGACGGACTCGCCCGGACCGTCCCATATTTAGGCTGAATATGAGGAGTGCGAGCCAGCCGAAACGTTTGAGAACCGGAACGTTTGAGAACGGTTAGGACACCCGTCTCATCAAGCTTTTTTTTATCAGTCAGTGATCGAGCCATCCACCCTGGCGTACGAGGGAGTTTGAGGCATCCAGGTGTAGACACTCTTACGTTTTTACATTGTTGTAGTAGTATAATATTGTAGGATAGCTTTTGCGTTATTTGCTCTCTCTTTCCATTATAACATTCTGTTCAAGGTCCGGCACTGAACTTTGTGAAGAAAAGGAGACACCGAGCATGGAGCTGATAGAAATAGAATGATAGTACGGCTGTGCCGTGGATTACGGCCTAGGCTTTTGTTGTTGGGAGGCTCCACGCAATCTGATCAAGGATCACCCGACAGCTGAAGCAAATCATTCGTGCCGATTGAGTCATCACTGTGCCAGTACCATCATCAATGATCGAAATCTTAGCCCAAATACTTGCACACGGTGTTAACTCTGACCATGACCTACATGCCGACCGAGAGTCCGTACATACACTGATGCACGGATCTTCCCTCATCTTCATCAATGATAATCATTTCTCTTCATTTGTTCGTGTAGGAGCATGACTTGTATTTAATATTTTTTAGCTGAATCTTGCTTTCGAACCCCCCCCCCCCCTAAATAAAACAATCATTATGTTCATACGACAAATTCAAGTGTCCTACCGAAAATAAAAATAGTCTGGGCATGATCACACAAACGACCTAAGAAAAGATCTGTCGCATCTACTAGTACATTATAAATAACTACCCAACAAATCAATCCTTTAATTGTGTGGTATGGGTATGCCTACGTGCATATTCGCATCAGCATTAGGCTCTTATAATTAACTCTCTGTCTTCTATAAAAATATGTTACGTTTTTTACATACTCTTAAAAAAAAACACCCCCACTTAGGAGTAAGTTAGGCACAAGGAGGTCGAATGGCTCCCGGAGGAGGCTTTAATGGCACCGACGACCTCTCACAATGGCTGGTTCATGGATCCCGTTGTGGGTGCCCTCCTGAAGGTGACATGCGTCACTTGGTACCGCTCTATGACTCATGTACATGGGCATATTCGATGGTGTGGCGATGTCCACAGAAGTTGTGTGCATGATCAGTTGTCGCTGCTAACGATTTGGTTGGTAGCCGCGACTTCATTGGAATTTGCGTAGGAGTACATGATAACACTAGTTTAGTGGTGCGCTTTGAGCATAGGGTCTGGAAACTCCGGCATGGAAAATCTAGGTCCGACCTTCATTGAGTCCGGAGTCCGGAGGCACCCCGCCGCACCTACCTCGACACCCTCATTCAGCACACTTCGTCGCCGCTGTCGGCGGTGGACCTCCTGATGACGTCTGCCTTCTCTTCTTGTCTCTTCCCAATCTAGTCCCTTGTCGGCCAGATCGGACGCACCTCGTGCGGGTGTGGCGGCTGCTCGTGATTTTCCGCAGGTGGGTGAGGCCTCACTGTAGACGAGGCGCGTGATCTTGCTTCGTCCATACATCACGTCGGGACCGGCTCCCACAGCTAGACGAAATCCCTAGATGCTCTGCCTGGAACAAAACCAGTTGGGGATCACCCTGAGTCACTCCCACGACCCTTCTGTTGTGCATGCTCAGGCGGCTCGTGGGGTCCTTCCCGGTGGGGCGGCGTTGCCTAGCTTAGAATGTGGTAGCATTCACTACCTGCTACATGGTGAAAGGACGTGGATGTCGTCTAGAGGGGGGTGAATATGCATTTTAAAACAATTATGGTTTAGGCTTGAACAAATGCGGAATAAAACTAACGTTTAATATGTCAAGCACAAAACCTAGAACAACTAGGCTCACCTATGTGCACCAACAACTTATGCTAAGCAAGATGAACAACTAAGTAATAGCAAGATATATAACATGAAACGATATGGCTATCATAAAGTAAAGTGCATAAGTAAAAGGCTTGGGTAAGAGATAATCGAGGCACGTGGAGACGATGATGTATCCCAAAGTTCACATCCTTGCGGATGCTAATCTCCGTTTGGAGCGGTGTGGAGGCGCAATGCTCCCCAAGAAGACACTAGGGCCACCGTAATCTCCTCACGCCCTCGCACAATGCAAGATGTCGTGATTCCACCAAGGGATCCTTGAGGGCGGTCACCAAACCCGTACAAACAAGGTTGGGGCAAACTCTAAAAATTAATTAGAGGCTCCCAACAACACCACGAAGCTTCACCAGAATGGATTATGGCTCCGAGGTGACCTCAAATGCTCGGGGCAATCTCCACAACCTAATTGGAGACCCCGACGCTTGCCCGGAGCTTTGCACCACAATGATTGAGCTTGGAGACACGACAAACCATCTAGGGTGCCAAAGCACCCAAGAGGAACAAGCTCTAGGGTGCTCAAACACCCAAGAGTAATAAGCTTCTCAACTTCTCACTTCCACGTATCACCGTGGAGAACTCAAACCTATGCACCAAATGCAATGGTGAGGGCACACGGAGTGCCCAAGTCCTTCTCTCCCAAATCCCATAACAACAACTAATGCTATGGAGGAAAGTGAGAGGAAGAACAAAGAAGAACACGAAGAATTCCAAGATCTAGATCCAAGGGGTTCCCCTCACATAGAGGGGAAAGTGATAGGTGGAAATGTGGATCTAGATCTCCTCTCTCTTTTCCCTCAAAAAGGAGCAAGAATCATGGGAGGGATTGAGAGTTAGCAAGCTCTAAGAAGGTCAACAATGGGGGGAAAACTCAAGCTCAAAGGATAAGAACCATTGGGGAAGAACACCCCCTTAAATAGGTGGGGGAAATCCAACCGTTACTCACACAGCCCGCACACAAGCGGTAGTACCGCCCCTGGGAGCGGTAGTACCGCCCACACGCAGATCTCAGCAATAGTAGGGGCAGCGGTAGTATCGCTTGGTACTACCACCCCTACTACCGCTCATGTGGTGCTGGTCACTAGACACCAGACAAGGCAGTGACTCGTGCCCCGCGTAAAGAGCCGGACCCTCACCCCCCGGCGGTACTACCGCTGTGTCCAGCGGTACTACCACCCTTGGGAGAGTAACAAAGAACCCAAGCAACCAGATGGAAACAATAAAACTAGAACTCCCATAACCTTCGCATATGAGCTCTGAATTGAGAAAACTCAAGCTTGTTGGATCCAGGATGACAAAAGCTACCCAACAGCGATGTGAAACCTCTACCAATGAAGAGCCGACAATAACTCCAATCCTCGAGAACACCATAGAAGATGCATATGGACCCTGTTTTCGATGAACTTGAGCTTGTCATGAAGCTGACCATAAGCTCAAGAACCCACATAGGGAAAACCCAACCAAGAACCAAGAAAGATGATGATGCCAAGAATGCAATGGTTTGATCTCTCAAGGAACGATACGATCAAGCTACTCACTTGAGAGGCCCCCTTGATTGTATGACTATCGATCCTATAACCCGGTGTCCCAACTACCACCATGAGACTAGTAAAATAAAAAAACTATCAAGGTCAAACCTTTGCCTTGTGCATAGTGTACTTGAGCTAGATGATGATGATCTTGTCCTCCTCAAGATGGACCCCCTTTCTTTATTGTGTTGGCTCGATGAAGACTAGAGGATTGCTCCCCCACACTCCACTATGGGCGAGCCACTCTTCAGCACATCATCACAAGTCCATTGTTGCCACAATGGATGGAAAGCTTCAAGCATGATCTCTCTGTGATGCTTCACTTGAGCCTGCACACCGCAACCTTGATGACGATCACCACTTGATGTCATCATCCATGGGTTGAATGTGATCTTCCTCTTGATGCAAGCCCATGGAAATATACCTAACCCCACAAAGAACTCTCATGTAGACCATGGGTTAGTACACAAAGCATAATGGACAATGCTTACCACACCATGAGATCACTTGATCCCTCTTGGCACATCTTTGCACGCTTTGTGTGTTGATCACCTTGATTCACTCTTTGACTTAGTCTTGATCAACCTTGTATCTTATATTATCTCTTCATAAAGATGATGTCTTGAAGGTAAACATGAATGCTCACATAATCTTCTTCTTTAAGGCGTGCTTGTAGTAAGCTCAACTCTCACATGACCAATCTTTGTATAACACCTTCAATACCACTTTGGTCACCATATAAACTCCTTGTAACCGACATATGGACTTCAAGAAGTGCCTATGGACAAATCCTTCGAATATACCTCAAGGAAACCATTAGTCCATAGGGATGTCATCAATTAGCAAAACCACACATGGAGAAATGTGCTCTTACACATGGCCCTACCCAGGAGCTACCACGGGTAGTTGTGGTGTCCTTCTTGTTCAAAGGCAGAAGGTTGAGCCCATCGGGCTCTCTGCTTGGTGGGGAAACACAGTGATGTGGTGCTAGACTACCCCATGGGTGGTGGCCGGCTAACAACGCTACTGTTCATGGCCTGGTGGGGGTGATTCAGATCTGGTTGATAGGGTGGGGGTGACTGTACATTGTGCTACAATGACCGCCTGCGGCTCCACGATGGCGGTGGTCACTAGAAGAATTTTGGGAGTGTTCATCTCTCAAGAACCAATGGTTGACTTCGGCGGTGATGCAAAATATGGATGAGGACTTGACGTAGAGGGATGAATCTATAGCGGTGGCAGGCATTGCACGTAGTTGCTGGGATCATGGAAAAGTGGTGGCGACAAAACTTGAGTGACTTCGATGGTGGTGCTACTCAACACCCTGTCTTGAGCTCTGGGATGGAAGCCTAGGTCTGACCTGAGCGAGTTCTACCTAAAAATGGTTATGTTTTTCTTACGTCGTTACCTTGATGAAGGCATTGCTCGGATATGCTCGAGCTGATTCTTTAGGGTGAAAACCTAGATTCTCGCCTTGTCCTTGGATCCGGTGACGACGACGCTCGAGTATCGATCCCTTCCTGAAGGCGTTGTTGTTGAAGAATATCAACGTCTATCTAGTGTAATGAGAAGCTTGGTGTGGATATACTCATTGTTGTAGTTTGGCGATCACAGTTCTGATCGCTTTTGGGTTATTTTCCTTTTCCCTCGCATATGCATAGCTTTGGTCTTATATGACTTTGCTAGCTGCCGGTGTGTTTTCATGCGTGTGTGAGTTGGTGTTGGTTGTGTACATCCTATCTATGTAGAGGTCAGGTGTGCCCATTGTGTTTTGTATCTCCTTGATGTATTTTGTTTTGTATCTACTTATTTTGACACATGTGTTTTGTATCTCCTTGATACTCCATTTGAGAAAATAAAATCCACCCTTTGTTGAAAAAAGTCTCACCTTCTTTGGTTGTATTTGGTGGTGTGTTAATGTCGGTGTTTTCATGTTTGTTCCTGGTTCAAGTCATTTGTATGGAGATTGCTTCTTGGGATTCCTCTTTAATGTGAAAATTCGTGATCTAGCTTTTGTAGTTAGATACAATGTTGGCGCTCAGTGTCACTTCCTTTTTGGAGGTATCGTTGTTAGAGAACTTTACTCAACCTTCGGGTATGTTTGTAGTTCTTGATGCGCGCCATTGATTGCTTCAACATGTTTATTTTAAGTTAGCCTTTTGTTTATCAACAATTCGATGTGTGCAACCCCGATTGCTCAAGTAACTTTTGGTATTATGCTATTGCAAAGGTCATATGTACTTGGCATCAAGTTGATACTAATATAGTGCCCTTTAACAACAAAAACGTGATTTCATAAGTTTGGTTCATCATAACTGATAATAGTGTGCCATACCTTATTTTCATAAAACAACAATTTATGAGTACATATTTAATAGAGAACCCAAATCCACGATTTTGCCCCATTTAACACATTATCCAGCAGATTGTCCCCCATGTAAGGGCCAACACGGCGCGATGGCGAACCACATTAGCAAAAATAAAACAACTTATAGGACCCACATATTAGTATTACTAAATCAACTTGTTGTCATGTAAAAAGGTTGACCTCTCTAGCTTTGTGCCCCTTACTATCTTGAATCATGATCGCCATGAAACAACCTCTCTAGCCGAGCAACCACTAGTCGGTCCCCCCTGTTAGGTCGTTCGTAACTCTGCTATCACCAATCAATGTCACCACCAGCTTAAATACGACTAACGACACCTTCCTTGAGAGCTTTTGTAGGACATTTGCTTGTTCAAACGTCTTAGGAGCATGGATCGGGCATGCCATACGAGGAAACATGGAGCAAAATTCAACGCCAGAAAGGCTAGTGACCAAACTGACCAACAGGGTTAGATGTGGCTACAATTTTAGAGGCAGATTAAATTTTAGTTATATTTTAGGAAAGCGTCATTTCTAATCAATTTCACTAGTTCTCAATATAGTATCTGCATGATAAAGTTATAAAGTTTAGACACAATCACTTTTGAGAGATGGAATGATAGAGGCTCATTATCTTAATGACTTCAACATCTCTTGTTTACCCCAAGACAGATTTTGGCATCGTGATTTTCGCTTAAGCCTCCTGTGAACTCTTTTTTCGTAATTATGGAGACAAAAAAGTATTTTGTCTTCATTTTTTATTGAAAATATGGTCTTACGAGGAAACAATCGGAGCCCATTTGGCTCTTACAGTAGTTTTCTAAACTAACCTAAGTGTGTTACATATTATTATGTGTGCTCTTTATTTTAGTTACTTGCGACAGGAAAAACATCACCGCCATGGACGAACCCGCTCTTGTCAAGTTCATGTTTTCATCTAAAGCGGTCTATCACATCACCCCTCATTGCCCCCCCCTTAACACACTTTGTAACGTCAACAAGATTGAGAGGGGATTTTCTTTGGGTGAAAATGGACAAAACCACCAGTCCAAAAATGTGAATTCAATCGGGATATCGTTTTCTAGTCGCACAAGCTTGGAGGTCTTGTTGTGTTAAACATATAAAAATCCGCCCGTGCTCTTCAACTGTAGTGGTCATGGTATGAATTGAAGGAATCAACGAAGTTGTGGGCCGGAATGGGCAACCCTCACGATGAGACATACCACGACTTATTCTATGCCTATACTACTATCGTTGTGGGTGACAGTGTGAAGACTCCTTTTGGATCTCCCCTTCGGTGGCAGACCAAAAGAGAAAGATACAACACCCAATCTATGTGGCATCCATGAGAAAGGATTGGAAGGTTCGTGAAGCTCTTAAACCATTGCTTGGGTCTCCAAGATCAAATTCCGAGCAAATTCCTCAGAGCTCACATTTGAGAATTTATAAGCCTACGGACCATCCTTCGTGGCTTCCACCTTGATATCAACACCGCATCACTTGTGGCCACCACTCGATAGGTTCTGCTTACAAGGCTCATTTATTGGGTGCAATCCGCTCTGCCAAAAGTCAAGTTCTTTGCTTGACTAACTATTCAAAATAGGATATGGACGGAGAATCGATTGGTCAAAAGTCAGTGTTTGAATTATCACTTTTGCCCTCTATGCAAGCGGGAACAAGAATTTGTGGATCACCTCTTCTTGAAGTGCCAACTCAAGCTTAGGCTATATGATATGATCAAGGAGTAGCTACAACTTGGCAGTATTGACACCCCACTTGACATTTGAAGCGCCACACCAAAGAGTGGTGGGTCAACATATCCGACAAACCATGTTGGATAGTAATGTTTTTTTTGTAACATGGGACGTTCTAACACACTCCATTCTCTTCTTAAATTTAATTAGTGGATGGTGCAAATATTTTCCATCCATTTCAGAAAAAACAATAATTTTCCAAAAACTTTGTTATGTAGGTGTTGTAATTCCCACATAAAATATGTGGCATAGTATGTCGTTTACCCAAGCTTGCCACATGAATTTGTTAGCCACATTCGTTTGTTTGAGGGGGTGTTAGCCACTGTAGAGATGCAAGTTGGCAATAGAATTATCGATGTATTGATGGGGTGCCGGTGCACATATATATAAGTACAGGGTAGACCTCAACCTCAACTATACATGACTAGGAGGTGGGCCACAGCACAATATACATGCAACATAAATATATACTCAACGCCCCCCGCAGTCGAAGCGTCGTCGGAGACATAGTGACTGGACCGAAACTCCTCAAAGACAGAAGTAGGCAATCCCTTAGTCATCACGTCAGCAAACTGTTGGGACGTCGGAACATGGAGAACCCGAACAAGGCCAAGGGCAACCTGCTCTCGCATGAAGTGAATGTCGAGCTCAATATGCTTCGTACGTCGATGGTGCATCGGGTTGGCGGAAAGGTAGACCGCGCTGATGTTGTCGCAGTAGACGAGGGTAGCCTTGTGAACATCACAAAGCAACTCCTGAAGCAGCTGACGTATCCAAGAGCACTCAGCCACGGCAATAGCTACGGCGTGATACTCAGCCTCGACGCTAGAGCGGGAGACTGTGGGCTGCCACTTCGATGACCAAGGGATCAACAAGGGCCGAAGGTAGACGCAATAGCCGGACATGGAACACCGGGTGTCAGGGCAGCCGACCCAGTCAGCATCCGAGTAGGCGACAAGGTCGGTGGAGGCGGATGTCGTCATGGTGAGTCCCAAAGACATGATGCCGCGTATGTAACGGAGAATACGCCTCACCAGGGTCCAATGAGAGTCACGCGGAGTGTGCATGTGGAGGCACACCTGTTGTATAGCGTACTGCAGGTCGGGGCAAGTCAGCATCAGGTACTATAAAGCAGAGCGATAAAACGCTACATCGGACGCAAGAGACCCCTCCAGAGCAGATACCTTCGCCTTCGTGTTGATGGGGGTGGGCACCGGCTTGAAGTTAAGCATGCCGGCATGCTCCAGAAGCTCATGGGCGTACTTCTGCTGATGCAGAAAGAAACTATCAGCCCTTCGGACCACCTCGATGCTGAGGAAGTAGTGCAGGGGGGCCAAGTCCTTGAGGGCGAACTCATCACGAAGACGAGCCATCAGCCGCTGAAGGAGCTCGGGGCGGATGCCGTGAGGATGATGTCGTCGACATAGAGCAGCAGATATGCAGTGTCAACTCCCTGATGATACACGAAGAGTGAGGCATCGGAGCGAGTGGTCTGAAATCCCAGAGACTGCAGGAAGGCTATGATACGCTGGTACCAAGCCCGAGGCGCCTGCTTCAACCCGTAGAGGGAACGTGAGAGTAGGCACACGAAGTCCGGATGCTTAGCGTCGACGAAGCCAGTGGGCTGCTCAACAAACACCTGCTCGACAAGATGACCGTGCAAGAAGGCGTTGGAAACTTTCAACTGATGCATAGACTAGGCTCGCGAGACCGCAAACTGAAGCATTGCACGGATCGTGCCCGGTTTAACAACCAGAGCGAATGTGTCAATGAAGTCCGCACCCGCGCGCTGTCGAAATCCGCGAACCACCCACCGAGCCTTGTAGCGCTCAATAGAACCGTTTGGACGAGTCTTGTGCCTAAACCGCGTTGCCAGTGATGACATTGGCACGAGGTGGCCGCGGAACAAGCTGCCACATGCGGTTGCGTTATAGGGCGTCGAACTCCTCCCGTATCATTGCTAGCCAGTGGGTATCCCGAAGGACAGTATGAACGGAGGTAGGGACCGATGATGGCGTCGTCGTCGAGGCAGCACACACATACTCGTTGGAGGAGTAGCGCGTGCTCGGGCGAATCACACCAGCCCGGGCGTTGTTCATCACACCTAAGGGCGTAGTAGCAGCGGCGGCGGGGGTCGCGGAAGCGACGGGTTCCGCGACAACATGGTCGCAGCGGTGACGTCGGCATCCGAGACAACAGAGGAGGTGGCAACGGGCGAGGTGGCAGTCGAGCCCGTTGCCTGGGATGTCACGCCAGTCTGGGTGGCCACCGGGCCAACCTCGGAGGAGAGAGACGGGGACCCGGGGGCCCGGTCAGACTCGACCCCGGGAGAGGGAGTGGAAACACCGGGCGGCGGCGGCAGAAGGTGCCATCCTGGGAGGGTCTCCAGGGTGCGCCGCCGCGCAGCGCTCCAGGCAGGGGGCACAGGTGTCGGCGTCGAGGGAGCCGAAGCCGGAGAAACCTGAAAGAAAGGAAACACCATCTCGACAAACTACACGTGCCTCGAGGTGTACAGACGATGAGTGACAGGATCATAGCACCGGTAACCTTTGGTGTTGGGGGGTAGCCAAGAAAGATGCAAGGAACGGAACGTGGTGCAAGTTTGTGTGACGTAGTGGACGCGATGCTAGGGTAACAAAGACACCCAAAGATGCGGAGACCGTCGTAGGACGGTGGTGTATCGAAGAGAAGGTGGTGAGGAGCATATTTCCACCGAGGACGACACGGACGAATGTTAACTAATAGAGTGGCGGTGGCAAGAGCATCGGGCCAAAACCAAGTAGACACGTTAGAGTGAAAAAGTAACATGTGAACCCAGTCATTAAGAGTGTGAAGGATATGCTCGGCGCAACCGTTCTGCTATGAGGTGTAGGGGCAAGTCAGACGGAAGGTGGTGCCATGAGAGGTAGAAGTGTGCGGAGAGCGACGTTGTCAAACTCTTTTCCGTTATCGGTTTGGAGTGCAAGTATGGGGCGACCAAACTGGGTGGTGACATAGGAATAAAAGGCGGTGAGTGTGGCTAAAGCATCGGATTTACGACGAAAAGGGAAAGTCCACACATAATGAGAATAATCATTGGTTTGGAGTGCAAGTATAGACTTTGGTAGACTTGCTCGTTGGACTGTAGGTCGTTGAGTATAAATGGATGTTTAAAATGAAGACAGACGCTCATGGTAAATGTCACCATTTGTAAAGCTCGACTTGTTGCAAAGAAGTTTATGACAAGTTCAAGGAGTTGACTGCGATGAGACTTTCTCACTCGTAGCGATGCTAAAGTATGTTGGAATTATGTTAGCAGTTGCTGCATTTTTCAATTATGAAATCTGGCAGATGGATGTCAAAACATCGTTTCCTTAACAGTTTACTTGAGGAAAGGTTGTATGTGATACAACCAGAAGGTTTTGTCAGTCCTAAGGATGCTAAAAGGTGTGCAAGCTTCAGTGATCCTTCTATGGACTAAAGCAAGCATCTCGGAGTTGGAATATACACTTTGATGAGGTGATCAAAGTTTTGTAGTTTATACAAAGTTTACGAGAAACTTGTATTTACAATAAAGTGAGTGGGAGCACTATAGAATTTCTCATAAGTATATGTGGATGACATATTGTTGATCGGAAATAATGTAGAATTTCTGGAAAGCATAAACGGTTGTTTGAAAAGTGATTTTCAAAGGAAGACCTGGATAAAGCTACCTAATTGTTGAGCATCAAGATCTATAGAGACAGATCAAGATGCTTGATGAGACTTTCAATGAGTACATACCTTGACAAGATTTTGAAAGAGTTCAAAATGGATCAGTCAGAGAAAGAGTTCTCGCCTGATTTGTAAGGTGTGAAGTTGAGTGAGACTCAAAGCTCGACAACGGCAGAAGAAAGAGAAAGGATGAACATCGTCCCCTATGCCTTAGCCATAGGCTCTATATAGTATGACATGTTGTGTATCGCACCTGTGTGTGCCTTGCCATGAGTCCATCAAGGGGTACAAGAGTGATCCAGGAGTGGATCACTAGAGAGCGGTCAAGATTATCCTTAGTAACTAAAAGACTAAGGAGATGTTTCTCGATTATGGAGGTGATAAAGAGTTCGTCGTAAAGAGTTATGTCGATGCAAGCTTTAACACCAATCCGGATGACTCGTAGTAGCAATCTGAATATGTATAGTGGAGCAGCCATTTGGAATAGTACCAAGTGGAGTGTGGTAGCAGTGTTTACAGTTTGACATAGAGATTTGCAAAGTACACACGGATCTGAATGTCGCAGACTCGTTGATTATAAGACCTTTCTCACATGCAAAGCATGATCGAGCCCCAGAACTCATTGGGTGTTAGATTCATAACAATGTGAATCACATGATGATGTGAACTAGATTATTGACTCTAGTGCAAATGGGAGACTATTGGAATTATGCCCTAGAGGCAATAATAAATTAGTTATTATCATATTTCCTTGTTCATGATAATCATTTATTATCCATGCTATAATTGTATTGATCGGAGACTTAGATGCATGTGTGGATGCATAGACAAAACCATGTCCCTAGTATGCCTCTAAGAGACTAGCTCGGTTATCAAAGATGGTTAAGGTTTCCTAGCCATTGACATGAGATGTCATTTGATAACGGGATCACATCATTAGGAGAATGATGGGATGGACAAGACCCAAACTACAAACGTAGCATATGATCGTGTCGGTTTATTGCTATTGTTTTCTGCATGTCAAGTATCTGTTCCTATGACCATGAGATCATGCAACTCACTGACACTGGAGGAGTGCCTTGTGTGTATCAAACGTCGCAACGTAACTGGGTGGCTATAAAGTTACTCTACAGGTATCTTCGAGGGTGTCTGTTGGGTTGGCATGGATCAAGACTGGGATTTGTTACTCCGTGTGACGGAGATGTATCTTAGGGCCCACTCAGTAATACAACATCACAACAAGCCTTGCAAGCAATGTGACTAAGTGTTAGTCATGGGATCTTGTATTACGGAACGAGTAAAGAGACTTGTCGGTAACGAGGTTGAACTAGGTATGGAGATACCGACGATCGAATCTCGGGCAAGTAACATACCGAAGAACAAAAGGAACATCATACGGGATTAACTGAATCCTTGACATAGAGGTTCGATCGATAAAGATCTTCTATAATATGTAGGAGCCAATATGGGCTTCCAGGTTGCGCTATTGGTTATTGACCGTAGAGGTGTCTCAGTCATGTCTACATAGTTCTCGAACCCGCAGGGTCTGCACACTTAAGGTTCGGTGACGTTTCAGTAGTATAGAGTTATGTATGGTGATTACTGAAGGTTGTTTAGAGTCCCGAATGAGATACTGGATGTCACGAGGAGCTTCGGAATGGTCTGGAGGTAAAGATTGATATTTAGGAAGTCCTATTTTGGTCGCCAGAAAAGTTTCAGGCTCATCGGTAGTGTACCGGGAGTGTCGGTAGTGTACCGGGAGACCATCGGGAGGGGTATTTTGACCCAAGAGGCTACATGGGCTGTGGGAGAGTGAATACCAGCCCTTAGTGGGCTGGTGGAAGTCCCACACAAGGCCCATGCTACTGGGAGAGAAAAGCCCAAAGAGAAAAAGTGGAAAAAGGCAAAAAAAAGGCAAAAAAGGAAGGAGTCCTAGTCCTACTAGGATTGGAGGAGGATTCCTCCTCTCCTCCTTGGTTCGGCCGAAGCCTAGGGCTGGCCCCTTGAAGGCCAAGCCTCCTCCTCTCTTCCTCTTATATATACTAGAGGTTTTAGGGGTTTTGCACTAGATTTTCTGCCACGTGCTACCCTTTCCTCTAGTGCATAGTTTCTCCTCTAGATCGGTTTTCTGCAGTGCTTAGGCGAAGCCCTGCCGGAATAGCTCCACCACCATCGCCGCAGCGCCATCGCGCTGCCGGAGAACTCTTCTACCTCTCCGCTCCCTCTTGCTGGATCAAGAAGGCGGAGATCGTCATCGAATTGTACGTGTGCTGAACGCGGAGGTGCCGTCTGTTCGGCGCTAGATCAGAAGGACCGTGATCAAGGTCACGAGACGGATCGTGATAAGATCGTGGGACGGATCGTGATGAGTTTTCGGGACGGATCGTGATTGGATCGCGGGACAGATCGTGATGAGATCGCGGGACGCTCGACGATTTGGATCGCAAAGATGTTTGACTACACCAACCGTGTTTCTTAACGCTTCCCGCTTAGCAATCTACAAGGGTATGTAGATCCACTCTCCCTCTCGTAGATGCTCATCACCATGGATAGATCTTGCGTGTGCGTAGGAAATTTTTTGTTTCCCATGCAATATTCCCCAACAAAGATGTCCTTCGAGACGGTTTGGTAGAACCATCGGATGAGCGTGGCCTCAATGGCGGACCACTCCGGATCATCCGCATGTACCCGCCATCCACGGAACCGTCGATGTGCTCGGTGAGGTAGTATTCGCAGAAGACAAGAGTGAAGTAGGTCTTCCACGCGGAGTACGACGTGCTGGAGCTGTCGAGGCGGATGGGGACCCGGGACTCAATGTTGAGGTCACGGATGGCGGCGGCGGAGGGCTCGGGATCGACGAGCGGGTCGTGAAGGAGCCCGGGGAGGAGTCCATGGGTGCGGCGGCGGCGGTGAAGGGCGACGATGCATAGGGTTAGGGTTAGGGCAGCGGCGACGGGGACGTGCGGCGCTGCGGGGAACCGCGACTGCTGGGAGGAGGGAAGGTAGCGGCGCTAGGAGGGAGAAGCGGCGCGGGCGACAGCGGCACGAGTGGGAGAGGTGCGGTGGCGGCGATTGGCGCGGCGGGGTGGCGGAAGCGGCGCAACGGGGAGAAGGGAAGGTGTGCGGCGACGGTGGGGTGTGGCGGCGGTGGGGTACGGCGGCGGCGGCTCGCGCGAGGGGGCACGGCGGCGGCGGGGAACCCTAGAGGAGGACCGAAAAACATGATACCATATAGAGAGGCAAGTTGGCAATACAATTATGGATGTATTGATGGGGCGTCGGTGCACGTATATATAAATACAGGATAGGCCTCAGCTCAACTATACATGACTAGGAGATAGGCCACAACACAATATACATGCAACAGAAATATATACTCAACAACCACATTCTTAGGTGGCCCAAGCTGGTTGCAGTTTCAGCCAATAATGAGTTTCCAAAGATGGATGAGTTACCTAAACTGGTGGACTTGCAATCCTGCCATATTTGCAAAAAGATTAAATTTATTATAAAAGTTCGTTAAAAGTACAAAGCTTCTTAGACATAATAAGAACCATATTGAAATTTCAAGACCACCGAAAGACCACTACTGCCTTCAAAACAAGCCGTTGACATGTTAATGTCGACACTCTTCTACCGGAGCCTGCTTGACCTTGTTATGACAGTCGGGAAGTCTTTATGCACGTGCCTATAAAGACCAACACTCTGGAGCCGTAGTCGTTGCGTTGAAGACTTCCATACACGTGAAACACTTGACACCAAATCTAGCAACATAACGAGATACTCTAACTTCATCGCCTAAAAAAGATGACATAAATCTACACTGAAGCTCCGTCGATCACATCGAGATGGATGAACTCAAGGAGGATCAGAGTCGGAAAAATAAATTCAAAAAAGAAGCACCGCCATCCTAACGCCGCACATGCGTGGACCAAAAACCCCTAACCTAAACTATTAACTCGAGCGAAGGTATCGAAATTTTCCTAGCCGTTATCGGCTGTCTAAGCGGTGGATAAAGAGGAGGCGAATTCACAGACTCATCGATGAAATATGAGTGAAGAGTTTCATAATCCTGCCATTGACCGATGGAGCAGAGCTAGATGCACACATACTTGTTGTGTGAGCACTGAGCAGTCAAACTTGTTTATCGCGCGTTGTACATGACGCGGGCGGGGTCAGCAGCTCAGCAGGAGAAGTCTATATTTCGAGAAAGTGTGGAGGGGAAAGCGGTGGCATGAGCTCGCGCGGGCATTGCATTGTCGTCGTCCCCGTATACTTTTTTGCGATGAATGCGATCATTGCATTGTCTCACTCGCCATTCCTGTTTCCCAACAAAATCGGACGGTAAAAAACTATGAAGACGAGTCGTGCCGTGCATGCAGCGCAGGGGAATTGTTGAGCTTTTTTCGCGGAAGTCAATGCTCCGTCCTTTTCACTCGATTGTAGCTCGGATTGATAACAGAGATGCATGTACAGCTGATGCATTACATAAGCTGTACATTACATATAATGGCTTGTCCATATTCAACAAATAAACAAGCAATCTTAACACAGATGTTCCTATTCATCATGGCGTTGTACTGCAGTCCCAGACTTGTCGGTGTAGTTCATCTAAACTTCATCTAAACGTAGAACTACACAATGAATTCGTCCACCTTCACGTCCACCCCGGCGTCCTCCGCCGATCCTCACCGAGCCGTGCAACCAATGGTTGCACCTGCTGTAGTGTCTTGGCGCAATTGTGCCACGATGTCTTGACCAGGAAAAGGACCGTGCTACCGTTGCACGCTCAGACCACCACTAGCCACAGCAGCCGCGACGTCTGTAGGCTTATCATGATTTTTTCTCGTTGTCTTGCATCACTTTGTCGCCAACCTAGAAGAATCCCATTTGATTTGATCAAAACCAACCAATCTATTACATGAGCAAGAACGAAACTAATTAGGCAGGGAGAATACCAAGAATAAAAATCTGGTGAGAAAAAGATGAGAATCAGATATAGTGGGTGCAGGGAGACAAGATTGATCTGTAACTCACCAATCGCTGAAGTAGCCCACTCAATGTCTTCCGTTCAAATGCTTTGTTCAATGTGAATCACCAAAAATCAGAGAAGTTTGTCCCAATATGGGACAAGTAAACAAAATAGGTCTCAATGGAAGCAAAAACACATAGTAATGTATATGTGAGAGTGGTGATGATTATCGTTTTTATTATGTGTTATCCCTATGACAATATCCCTACTAAAGAGTAACATATGGTACACTTAGTAGCAGTGCAAAAAATTGCATCACCAACAATGAAGTGCCTAAACCTGTAGAAAATCTGACCAAATTCAGAAATGTGATTAACTGTCTCGAGGCAAAGTTCGTGTATTATCTAGCAGCAAGATTGATCTACAAAAGTTCTGCAACTATTTAGGCTCTATTGCATCATTTTCATTGCGGACTATAATATAGCAACTATTATCTAGCAGCAAGAAAAGGATTTTTTGCTGAACCTAATTAAAGTGCACAAAGAGTAATCATGATAGCGGATAGTGTTTCGCTTTTGCAAGTAAGAACTTCAAGCCAAAGCATGAAAGAGAAATATCTGAACGGAGTCAAAGTCGGCCAACATGCAACAAGAAGTTCAAATAACTAGAAAATACTGCATGCCCTGAATGTTCATTACCATCGTCGTAAAGATGAGAACGAATACCTAAGTACTCAACTCGTGAGTGCAATAATCCTATCACGAGAAAAAAAACTTACCCTGATCCATTAAGAAAAGACTCGAATCATCAACTGCGTTTTGACCGTTAACTTGGATCTTCAAACAACCAAAGAGAAACTTAGTTAAACTGTCACATTATGAGTACAAAAATGAACTTCTTGCCTACATCTAGCAGACATGATAGTTTTAACCATGAGAAGCATAGTCCCAAATTAATATGTTCTGTTGCGGATTTTATAGTGTCCCAATAGTATCGAATGACTATTTTTGCCTTTTGCTACTACTCAGAACCCTGTGCGTAGTAGAAAGAACATTTTATTTTAGTAGTCCAACGAAGAAAATGCACACATGACTCATGTCAGGTTAATATGAATGTGTCAGCTACATGCCTGGGGCATGGTTCTCGAAATCTTGGACCTAAATGTAATAATGTTTCTTTCATCACCAAAGTAAGTAAATGTATAATCAGAAAACATGATAAAATTCAGCATTTGCATTAATATGAGGTGAGGTAAGTGCATGCATTCTATTATTTAGCCCCGGTCTGGTACGCGGAGGTTAGCAATGGTTAGTACACTGATTCTATGATGTGAGTAACCAAGTGACTAAAAGGAGCATCAAGTAATGCGACAGATATGTGTGGATTAGTAGACGAGGGAATATTTTAGAGGAGCATTTCACGTGATGGACATGTTTTTTTGTTACTAAAACTGAATTCAATTAAGTGATTTAAACAACAACAAAATCAATCAATTAAGAGCTGCCAGAATACATATTTTGCCTTTGTGCTTATCAAATCACCAACCTATGAGAAAGACTCATCCATCCCAGGTTCACCATTACAAAAGCTCCGAACAGTTTTTTTGCTCTCAGCCAACAAAACGTATTTATCAGTGTCATGTCATCTCGACAAGGCTACAGAAACTTAACTAAACCCGATAAACTTGCAAGATCTACCTCTGCAAACCATACTATGATAATCATAGTCCCTAATCTGAAAATTTCTTGCAAAGCCTATCTATTGAACCATAATATCTGAACCACTCGCGGGTCACAATTCAGAAAATAAACTTGCAAGATCTACCTCTGCAAACCATACCATGAGAATCATAGTCCCTAATCTGAAAATTTCTTGCAAAGCCTACCTATTGAACCATAATATCTGAACCACTCGTGGGTCACAATTCAGAAAATCATATGGGGAAACTTAAATATGATAACCATCGCTATAGTTAATCCAACAAATCCCCACATCCCATAAAGTAAGTGGCATAATGAAGAAAGAAGCATGTCACCTTCTTGGCCGGCACCAGCGTGTACACCAGCAATGTATGCCACCAGTAATAACTTCTCAATTACAGATATAATAATAGCTACAGAACGTGGTATAACCTGCAACATCTTGATGTATTTTTTCTTTTTTGAAGAAAAAAGATTATGCGAAACTTGATTCATAAGGAATAACTTCTGATCTATCAAAGTTCTACAGATGGCAAACTTCGTCTAAGTCAGACTAAATAATACTATATGATTATCAACCATATTTCCTCTGTCAAGAACAATTGGTGTGATGAACATGCTCATGTTAACTAAGTCTGCCTAGGAAGACCGTGCGACTGCAAAAGATATCCCATTGTACATGACAATAAAACTTAAGATAGAACCATAAAAAACTTCAAGATATTACAAGTACGACAATGCTGAACCTTCTATGTATAGATCAATTATATTATCAAAAGAAAATAAATGACCGATGAATTTACAATTAGGGTATTTGGGGAACTAAAAACAAAATAAAGTAATGCGGAATATTAGATTAACAACCTAAGTGTGGCATTAGAGAGTAGCAGACCTTTTTAGGAAGCAGAGAAACCAGCGGCAAGTGGAGAGCTGCTCAACAAGTCACTTCCATTGAGGTGCCGGGCCACCACCATCCAAATGTCCAGGTCACACCTGCACCAAGAAGAAACTAATAGTATTAAGATTCCAAACCTCAAATTTGATGCTGAATAAAGAACATAAATCCAAATGTTTATACATGAAAATAAGTAAGATGATACCTAAAACTAAGTTTTTTTGGATCATTCATGTTGGACAAAATACATAGTCGATATACAAAATAATAATTTAACAAAGATAACACCTTAAGACAGAAGCATTGGTTTCACCCATGACAAATAAATCTTGCCACGTAGTATGGTCGAGCCCTAGATATTTGGCATTTAGTTTACAGTGGAACTCTCTTTTCCCTTAAGCAAGCTGTGTTGTAGCAATACATACTAAACTAAAGCTTGGACTACAGTAGTAACACTATGATTTAACACTGGGTAGATAACTTATAAACAGTAACTATTAAAAAAATCAAGAAAAGAAAGTCGGTGATTTTTTTCTCACGTGCTCAAGTTGAACAGAACAATATTACAAACTGTGTGAAGACTGACCTTCTAGGAAGCAGTTAAGAGATCCTAGACCTTTTTGAATTACCAAGCTGCCTCGCTTTGATTTCTTGATCCTTATCGACAAGCATAGCTGCAACTTCTTTCTCCATGGCAGCAATCTCTAGCGTCATCATCTTTTTATTGGTTAAGGTATGAACTTTTTTTGCTAACATCTGCAAGTCAAAAGGAGAAATTAAATAAATTTATAATGCCCGCATCATTTCCACACAAACTGCATAAATTAAGAAATGGTTGCATATTTTAAAGGAATCATCTTTGTGCTTTAAACTTCGATGATCCTTCTCGTGACATGCTTTTCTCAAAGAAACCACCTCCTTCTACAACATACTATTATACAAGAAACCGGAGACCATTTCAATTGAATTTCTATTTGAGGTATCGTTACTTCTCTGATCTGCATTGCTATTTGGACTTTCATTAGTTCTCTCATTTTGCCAAAACAGGGACTATTTCTAAGAAGATATAAATAGAGAGGGGATGAGGAAAACCAGAGAAAGGGGGTAGAGGAAGGATACGTGCATATGCTGCACCTAAGGGCTAGTGTTGGGGCTGCTTGTTGTTGTGGTGGTGGGGGAGGGGGGGGAGGTTGCAGCAGCACCAACTTGATTCAGCACAAAGAGATAGAGAGATGTTCTCCAATAACAAAGAGAAGGAGCTTCAAAAAACAAGCACCAACTCAAAATCGAATCGAATCTAACACACATAACACACAAAGAAGAGAAGGGGATCACCTTGTCCATGGCTGCATCACCAGGGCCAGAGCATCTTGTCCATGGCGTCCTCAAGCAGAACAAGGGTTGTGTGCGTGCCGGACCTGAGTCTGCGCCGGATCCAGACCTGCAACTCGATTTGGGGCTAGGGGAGGGGAGGAGGTCGTCGATGGTGAGAAGAAGGTAAGGGGAGGAGAGAAGGGGTGGGAGCATCAGCCGTGGGAAGGTCGGCGGCGGCGGCGGTGGAAGACGAGGGAGAGGGAGAGGAATCGATGGATGGGGAATGAAGGATGGGCAGTCCTTTTTTTGTTTTTTACTCTTTTTATTACTGCACGAAGCGAACGATGTGGTGACCGGTGGACCAGCGAAGCAGATCACCAATCGTTTTTGTTTCGTAGCTTATCCGACATGAACAGTGCGAGAAGCCGCCCTTCACGCGTACCTTAATGTGTTTTGATTGCAGTCCAACCACACACGGGTGAATGAAGTTGGCTGAATTATTATTTGGTGAGACACACACGCAGGATGTTCACGAGGGCATGTTGATGTTGGCTCGTTGGCCGTCCGTTTTTGTTCTCCAAGGCTGCGTCTGCCTGCTTACATGGTACTTTATCCGTTTGAAAATATTTATCATAAAAATAAATGTATCTGGATATATTTTAGTTTTAAATATATTCATTTCTTTTCATTTTGATGATAAGTAATTTTGAATGGAGGGAGCACGAGTATAGCAATGTGGACGCAGGTCGACTGGCTGTTTTTTAGAAACTCAGAGTACACGCCTACATTTACATGCATGCAAATGCACGGGATGATTTCAGATTAGCAGGCTAACAGAAAAAAATGTCTATTTCATTAATACCGCCCCCGCTGACCACGTGAAGCCGAACAAAAAATCAGCAAGCCCATCTTTGAAATGCCCCAAGTAGTAGCCCAGCATAAAGGGATACGATCAGATCGTTCAATTTTCTTCCGTGCTATGCCTGTCGCCTAGGTCTAGCCGCCTAGGGCAGTTTTTGAGCAATCTAAAAGCATCTATAATTGGACCTTTCGTACTTTTTTCAAACGTTCAGACAGCCGTCTCGGTCACTGAGCGGTCACAAAAAAGCGATCCAGACGGATCCCTCATGCCCATCTCAAACGTCCGGACTGACTCACAACCCTCATATTCATCTCAAATATGAGGATGATATGAGGGGTCGAGGACGCGTCGGACACGCCCGTCAGTCCACCGCGTAGGACGCGATCTCACCCCGGATCACCTTTTCTCTTTCTTTATTCATTCTTTTCTTTCTCTTTCTTTTCTCCACCAATCACGTGAAGTGACCGGACATATGAAGAAAAATATAAGAAATGTGACCGCACGAACGAAAAAAATAAGAGTTTAAAACGAACGCGTGTCTGAGGGGGCTGCAGATGCTCTAACCCGTACCGGACAATCCTTGAGCAGACGAGGTCGCCTGTAAACTGCTGAAGGGGGCGGCCAGTCAGCCGGTCAGTCTCGTTTCCCATTCTCGTTATTAGTCCTTGCTTATCTTTCTAAATCACATTAATCTATATCTTTAGAACTACACAATTCCAAATGTAGTAGAAGATTAATTAGGGAATATATACTTTTACCCATGGGACAAGGTTTCGCATTGTTTATCCCGTACTATTATAGAATTTTTTTAGTTCATTAACATGTGAATTGCTTTGGCATATTCTTGATGATAACTTCTGATAAAAAAATGGATCGTGATAACGCCTACACGTGTGGTGAGAGTAATATTCGTCCACACGCTTATAACACATAGCTTGCGTTCACGTCACCGCATGCATGTGGGAAATTTTTTGGATTTCCGGTTTTTAAAATATTTTATCTCTTACATGAAAATTCCGATTGAAGATCCGTTTTCATCATTAAATTCATTGCGACAAGGTCTTCGAAACTAGATCCCATGTTGATATGTTTGGATGAAAAAGATTTTAGGTTAAAAGTTGCCATGTCTATTGCACATGAATTGTCATGGTGTTTACACTGAAGTTGCTATGATATGTTTCAGCTTTTTTTTCTTCTACCTTTAAATGTAAATTTTGACATATTATAAAACGGAGAATTGAGAAACTAGACTTGCCATTAACCACATACTAAAATTGCCATGATGAATTACTTTTACTAAAAATTACCATGGTCAATTAATAAAAATTACCGTAAAAAGTAGTTGAAAATATAATGGTAGCTGTAAATCTAGAAGAAAAATAGACAGAACATGTCATGGCAAATTTAGTGTAAACACTATGACAACTACAGTGTAAACATCATGGCAACTTTAGCCAAAAAATAATTTCATCGAAACATATCAACATGAAATCTACTTTTGAAGATCTCGTCGAGACGGATTTAATGGTGAAAACGAATTTTTAATTAGGAGATAAGACATTTTTAAGCCGAAAACCAAAAAGATTCCCGCTGATGTCATCTGTTTTGACATGGCAAAATGGATGATAATGAAGACGTTTGAACCATGTTGTTTCGTGCCACACATGTGGGCGTTAGTATTTTCCTAAAAAAATCCTTATGCACAGAAGACACATGTTTCGATGAAGATTTAATATGTTAACGTAGGATGTCTCCATCTGTTCTTTTACGAGTCTCTACACTATAAAGAAAAAAAAATCACATGCACCCCTCTCCCCCATGTTTGAAACATGGCTTCGTCACCCATCACTATTAACAGAAGATTCCAGCTGAAAGGATTTTTCATCTTTATGAACACATCATATGTGTCAAATTTGGGTTCTGATCTCTAGTGGGCTGATAAACATATGATGTAGAATGTGTTATCTCTTAGTCTAATCTCTAGTAACTGGACAAACCATTGTACACGCCTTAAGAGTTGGTGCATACTCTTTGTTGTCCATGTGGGTTGGTAAAAAACAAAACTAGAGTAAAGATGATTCGTTATAATCCGAAGAGAAAAGCTAAAAATTACTCACACAAATGAGCACCCTCAATGGTCAACACGCACAACTCCAACCAAGACGACTGAGCAACATACAAATGGTCCTTCACTATTATAGTGAGAATCTAAATGGAAAACTAAAACACTTCTCCTTTTTCTTTGCCTTCCCTCTTTTTGAATTTTAAAGTGTCCTCCATGCATGTCTGCTTTTTCCCTTTCTCCTTCAGCGGTCTTGCCGATCGGAGCGGGGGCGGAACCAGGATTTAGACATTAGAGGGACAAGGTTTCTTTACATAAAGAGTAGAATTGATATGAATTTGTGGCAATGGGTAATAAAAAAGAACTACATTTCTATTAGTTTATATTTTTTGGCGCATACTATTAGTTTGTATTTAGCTCTACGAGCACCATCTAACAATAGAGGAAAATTATATATCTAAACTAACCATCTTATTAGTAAATAAAACCATTGCCTTATATGCAATTATACTAATTCACCAAGGATTCTAGTCTAATGTGTAGTGTAACAGATCTGAACATCTAGTAGCATGTTGATGTATTACTGTATTACCAGCGACGTACCTTCATCTTTTTTTTGAAAAGGGGATAACCCTAGCCTTTGCATGACAATAATGCATGCAGTCATATTATTAAGTAAAGGTTCAAAAAATATGTGGTTCAGTACATGCTTTGTTAGAGCTCAAATGAAATCAAAAAATGATAAAATGCCACAACCGACAAAAATAGGACAAGATGATTAAACACCTAGCCTATTATTAGATCGCTATCCAAACCAGTTGTAGATATCCTGAGCTACCATCTCTCATTGGGTAGACCCAGTAACCAAAGGCTTCGTGGTTTTCACAGGAGTGAGTAACGATCGCGTACGGAGCCAAGTTATGGCCTTGAAGATTACTTGCAAAAAATTAATCCTAGTTTGTCTATTAAAAACATATGACTTCTTCAGTTTCATATAGCCCATAGCAGAGGAGATACTCCTATTTAAATATGCGTCGCAGTGATTGGACCAAATCCATTTAGCTTTTTCTAGAATAACGTGTGAATACTGTTTGGAGGAGTAATATTAAAGGCTATATTATCAGAGCGACATAATATTCTAGCCACCGAACACTCGAGAAAGAGGTGTTTAATCGACTCATTCTGATCACAAAAACGACAACGTTGACTGCCCTCCAACTACGCTTTGCCAAGTTCTCCTTAGTGGGAATCACTTCCTTATGAACAAACCACATGAAGACTTTGATTCTTAAGGACATTTTAAATTTCCAAATATGTCTCGATATCGGGATTGGACCAGAGTTGATTAACTCAACATACATAGATTTTACTGAACACAAGGCATAAGTTGATTGTCTCCAGTGAATTGTATCTAGCTCATCGAAGAGGTGAACGTCCATCAACCTTCTCACGAGATGTAGCCAAGCGTTTCATTGGTCATCCACTAAAGATCTCTGGAACTGTATATTTAGAGGTGCATACTGTAATACTCTAGCAACATAGGCATCCCTACATCGTGCAATATTATATAAGACCGGATACTGTGTGGCAAGCGTTGCATCCCCTAGCCATGTATCCTCCGCGAATTTAGTATTATAACTGTTTCCAATGATGAATTTTGTCATGTGAAAGAAGGTTGCCTTCACTCTTATCAATCCCTTCTAGAAAGGTGAATCATTTGGTCTAACAGTTACTTGGGCCAAAGTCTTGGACTCAAGATACTTGTTACCTATTAGCTGTATCCACATGCCTTCAGTCTCAACAGAAAGTCTATACATCCATTTGCTAACACTACTAGGAAAAAGGTTATAGATAGATGCTTACTAGTAGCACGGGTTTTTACCTCTCGCTACTACTAAGTGGTCTCTACCATGCCCCCCGGAAACATGCCATAGTAGTAGCGATGGTTGTAAACTTATGCTACTACTAAGTGGATAGTAGTAGCGCGAGTTTATAACCCTCGCTACTACTAAGTGGTCTCTATCGTGCCCCCCTCGGGACATGCCATAGTAGTAGCGAGGGGTATGAACCCGCGCTACTACTAAGTACAAGGTAAGTTAACAGCTCTCAAGTCCCCATACATCCTCCCCCGAATCTCTCCTCTCTCTCGTCACTCTCCCACTCTCTCAGATTCATTCCTCCCCTTCCCTCTCCTCACACATTGGTGCCACCATCCAACACTGTCCCATCTCCTCCTGACCTCGCCGCCGTTGGTAATGCCCCCCTCTCTCGCCTCCACCATCGCCCTACCCTCTCCTCTTCCCATCCCGTACCCTCCCCTACCCTCGAGTTGTGAGAAGGTCAGGCGGCGGCCATGGCGCCCGTCCGCAGATCCATCATGGGCTTCGGCCTGGAGCTCCAAATTGTCCCAATAGTCCCGTGCTGGGACGTATGTGCGCTCTTGCTCGGTCGACGAGCCCATGGAGCTCCTCCTCTCCGTGTGCTTCTTCTCGCCCATCTGCGATTTGCTATTCCATTCCCTTCCATCCCCTCATGGGTTTCCTTCCCATCCTCGTCCCAACTCCAGCCGGCGGTACCTTTTCTCCTCTTCATCTCCGGCCGGCGGTGCACAGGACCCACTCCTCAAAGGGGCCCACTCCGGCCGGCAGTCACGATTTTTTTGGTTTTTGAAATTAATAGTAGTAGCGTGGGTCACGGACACGCGCTACATATAGTTAGTAGTAGCGCTTGTGGCACCCGCGCTACTACTAACACATGTACTAGTAGCACGGGATGAACCACACTACTACTACCAGTTAGTGTAGCGCGATAGTAGTAGCGCGGGCACCCGCGCTACTACTAGTTGTTTAACCAGCGCTACTACTAGGCTTTTCCGAGTAGTGTAAGTATGACATATGTTCTTTACCTCTAAATACTGCCTACCCCCACGGTTTGATCCTTGGATCGACAAATGATATCTCATTTAGTAAGCATGTATTTTCTTTTAATTTCATCACTTTGCCCAAAGAACCATGATCGATAGAAGTCTAACTTTTTCCTTACTCCTACATGTACTTCAAAGAAAGATAGAAGGAACATCAGCATGTTCGTGAGTGCCGAGTTGATCAGTACAAGCCGATCTCCATAAGACATAACCTTACCCTTCCAACAGCTTAGTTTTTTCAAATCGGTATTGACTACACTTCCATTCCTTATTGGAAAGTCTGTGCATGGTGAACTGGTATACTCAAATAACTAATTGTATACAAGCTTCTTGTTCATCCTTAGCTTTCCCAAAGCAAAACAATTCACTTTTGTTAAAATTAATCTTCAGTCACGACAATTGTTCGAAAAGGCATAACACAGACTTCATATTTTTGGCCTTTGACATATCATGTTCATGAAAATAATAGTTTCATCTGCATATTATAGTATACACCCCACCACCAACAAGATGTGAAACTGGTCCTCCTACTTGACCGTCCTCCTTAGTTCTACCTATGAGAATTGTCAACATATCTGCCACTATGTTGAACAAAATAGGTGGCATGGGGTTCCCCCCGCCTTAGACCCTTTTGCGTGTCAAAATAATGACCTATGTTGTCATTCACTTTAATTCTAAGCTGCCTTTTTGTACAAAAGAATCGACATGCTTCCTCCATGCATCGTCAAATCCCTTCATACGTAATGCCTATTGGAGAAATGAATCCCTTCATATGTAATGCTTGTTGGAGAAATGACCATATTTTACCTTATCATACACTTTTTTGAAATTCACCTTAAACACCACCCATCTAGTTTCTTCAAGTGAATCTCGTGGAGTCTTTCATGTAGGACCACCACACCCTTTATTACGTTTCTGCTCGGCATGAAAGCTGTCTGAGTTGGTTTCACTACAATATGTGCAATCCGTGCCAGTCGGTTTGTACCAACTTATGTAAAAATCCTAAAGCTGGCATTGAGTAGATATATAAATATGAATTGCTCAATGTGCACTGCCTCCACCTTCTTTGAAAACGATGTTATTGATCCAAAGTTAAGGTGGAATAGCTGAAGTTAGACATTAAACAAATCATGGAACACTGATATGAGATCACCCTTAATAATATGCCAACATTTCTTATAGAACTCTGTTGTGAATCCATTCGGACCCGGTGATTTATTATTCTTCATCTGCCATATTGCCTCAAACCCCTCTTTCTCTATAAATGGCATGAATAAAACCTCATTCTCGTCTGTCCCAAGTTGAGCGATATCCTCTACCCTGTCTTCATCGAGAGACATAAAGTTGCGCTCTTGAGCACCAAAAAGTTGTTTATAATAGTTAGAGATGTACAATTTAGAGGTTCTCAGGCCCTACGATTGTACCCTCATCTTGTTCTAGCTGGTAAATTTTCTTTTTCCTGTGTTTTCCATTTGCAATCAGATGGAAAAACTGTGTAATATCACCCCCTTGGACAACGTGTCTCACTTTTGCTCGTAGTTACCTTGAATTGAGATACGACTTTATGATGCCAAGATGCCAAGATTGATCAGTGAAGTAGTCGTCGATTTAATCGGTGGGTAGAAGCATCCTTAGACTTAATACATGGGTGGAAGTGCAGAGTGCCACAAAGAAGCCTTAGATTTAACCGTTGGCATGGAAGGGTGGAGTGCCCTACTAGGAGAGCCGAGAGGCGGAAGCGCACGTCGGTAGATACACAAGAAGCCACGAACAAAATAGATATTGCCTACTCGATTTGGACGGTTGTACATATCGCTTTTCTGCTGATGATTACAACCGTGGGGATTTCTGCTGGAAGGTTGGGCCATTTTCTCGAAACGAAGAATATTGGGCCATTAGCTTCGCACCATGTTATAACAACTACAACTACATGTATTATACTAGTATTGATGGGCACTAATACCTAACTGAAATTCATAGGGGGGAGGGATAGGCGATGGGGGGTGTCTGACCCCTGCTCGCACCCTTGCCATCGCCTCTGGGGATGGCAAAGGGTCAGGTGACCGTTGTAGATAGTAGTTGTAGTGTGTTCTTTATTTGTACATTTGCCTTTGTAGCTATTCATGTGATTACATGGTTGTGCCTTGCTTTGATGCTTCATGCAAAGACGCTAGTTTCTCTTTCTTCGTCTGCGATCGTCTTCCATGGTGATTACGGGTCACGAAGAGCAGATATGGTGCAACTTACTTGAATAAGCTTGAGGATTTTGCGTCCTCTTCTTCCCTTTGCATCTATCCTCGCCCATGAAAACTACAAATATACAAATAAATTGTTACGGTGTGGCATCTTCAACCTCCAAGTGAGGTCGTTATTCCCTTGCTGCTTGCTGGCAAGGTTTGCGTCGGACCCAAAGTCTTCGATGAGGTCGTTGTGTGAGGTTGGGACTCAATTGTGTTCTTATTTTATGGCTTGGGGTGCTAGTTGCAAATAGGAACACCATGTTGCAATTTTTCATTTCTTTCTAGGCCCTCTATGCAATGTTATCTTAATTTTTATTTGAATGCTAACTTGTGGGACCTTCGGGTCCCTAACAATGTTTACTTAGAAATGAAAACTAAAACATTTTAGTTGGATTATAACAAAACCATGTGTCTGCCACCACTTTATTTTGATAGATTAGACACAAAAAGGAATCTTATATGTGATAATTGTCAAAATAAAGTAGTAGTTAGTGCAATGAAAAGACAACAAGATACCGAATGGCCAATGCAAATTGTTTCATTTATTTTTGTGTATGTTGCATTTTTTGAGGCAATTTCGTGCATGTTAATGCTCTAACAGGAAGGAGTTGTCCTCACCCCCCCCCCCCCACAAAAAAAATCCCGCCTAAACAATGGCTAATACACAAACTTATTAGAATGTTCACGAATTAGAGAAATCTTCCTGAATTTTTAAAAATTTCCAAATTTTTAAAAATATGCACAAATTTTAAAACTGTCCATGAATACCAAAAATTTTGCGAATATGAAAAAACATTCTTCACATTTAAAATCATTACCTTTTTTCTAAAAATAATTCAAAGTTTCATAAAACCTTCAGAATTTTAAGGATGGAAAGAAGAAAAGAATAGCACAAAAGAGAGGAAAAAGGGTACAAGAAACACACACAAAAAAGAAAAGCGGTTCAAGGAATATGCAAAAAGAACACATTAGAAAACCCCAATGGGGTCGGCCGTGCTGTGTAAGGAGTTCTCGGGGCCCATGTTGGGCCTACTTCCAGTACCGATACCTAATAGAAATCACCTACAGATGAGCGAAACGGGCTAACCATTAGCGCAAACGCTCCGTCGCTCGTGTGTAGCCCTAGGATCGCTCGCTATTCTCCTGTTTTCCTTTCTTTTGTTCTTTTCGTATTCTTTTGTTTGATGATTCACTTTAGCGGGTTTCTTTGCCTTTTTTTCCTTCATTATTATTTTTTTGCTAGTTTTTCGGGTATTCGTTCTTCGTTATAATTGTGATTTATTTTGTGTCTTTCTGGTTTTCTTCATATTTTTGTTTTTCTATTTTATTTTTCATTATCCATTTCAATATTTTTCTGAACACATAAATTCTTGTTTATAATACACACTGTACATTTTTAGTGCACACGTGAAACATTTTTTTGGAACATTTTGGATATTTTTCAAATATATCGACTGCATTTTTTAGATACATGTTTTCAACACTTTTTTTGAATACAAAGTAACAAAATTCAAGCAAACATTTTACATTTAATTAATGCCAATCATTTTTTAAACTACACTAACAATTCATTTTTGCATTCTTTAACCATTTTTCGAAATTTACTGGACATTTTTTTATAACACATCAATATTTCTTTGAAAGATCACGTATAATTATTTTAATGGAAATATTGTTTTTACATTTTATAAACAGTTTTTAAAAGTTTGCAAACTTTTTTGTGTTGCTTTTTAGAAAAAATGACATGTACATATGTTAATAAAATGATACATATGGTTCATTACGTAAACAAGTTTTTACATCGTCTACACCTTTTTTTTAAGTGTGAGAAACACAGTGTTTAAACTTGTGAACATTGTTCTAAATGTAACATACATTTTGTTGGATGTACGAAATAATTTGGTGGATTACGCAAATATTTTTCTATATATCATAAATATTTTTAAATATCTCGTACATTTTCTTAAAAGCTTGACATTTTTAGATTTCACAAATATTATCTGAACACAAGATAAATATTTTCTTATACATGTTTAACATTTTTCAAATGCATGATTAAAATTTTCAAAAAAATCTGTAAGCTGAATAATTTGGTGGAGTATATCTTTACACTGTATTGATATATAAACAACAGTAAGAAAGGAAAAATAAATGTGAAGAAAAAACAACATCAGTGACGTCAGTGCGACGCAATCCTTGATCTACACAAAAAATCCATACTTTGAGATACGGATTTTCCACGGCGGACCTTGCCATAGCCTCCTCATCTCTCTCATGGGTGTTGAGCTGCTCCAAGGGCAATACATGTTTCCCAATTCATTGTGTAATTTGGGACCAACGAACTCCGCAATGTCCCGTGATTTGACTTCTAGGAAGTTCATCTCGCGCATCTATCGTCCGAGCCTCCAGTGTGATACGTTTCCAACGTATCTATAAATTTTAATGATGACATGCTATTATATTATCTGTTTTGAATGTTTTATATGCATTAATATGTTATTTTATATTATTTTTGGGACTAACCTATTAATCTAGAGCCAAGTGCTAGTTTCTGTTTTTTCTTGTTTTTGAGTTTTGCAGATATGAAATATTAAACGGAGTCCAAACAGAATAAAACCTTCGGAAGGAATTTTTCTAGAAGGAAACAAGTTGATCAAGTTTGGAGTGCACGTCAAGGGAGGTGCCAGGGCGCCACAAGCCTGCTAGGCGCGGCCAGGGGGCCGCGCCTAGCAGGCTTGTCACCTCCTGGCAGGTCTCGTAACCCTAATCTTTGGCCTATAAATGTCCAAATATTCCCCCAACATCAAAAAGAGCCACGCAAATACTTTTCTGTCGCTGGAAGCCTCCGTTCCCGAGTGATCCAATCTTGGAGTCTTTTCCGGTAATCTACCGGAGGGGGTTGCGATCACGGAAGTGTAAGTGCATCTAGTGCCCCTTAGTGATTTTGGTGTATTAAAGACTTATAGGTTAAGGAACTAATGTGTTAGTGAGTGTACACAAGCTCTATAAGTCGATGAGGAGTTTGATATATTCGAAGATTATTGACCCCTAAAAATATGTCTTCAGCTGAAAACTTTGGTATTCCCTGAAGACTTTGAAGATGAAGAAGTTGGTGTGACCTTGAAGATATGAACGAGGACTATGAAGCGTGAAGACTTTTTTTTCGTAGTTTCATTTCCTTTCTTCGAGTCATAGGAAACACCGTACTGTTAAAGGGGGCGAGGTAATACTAAGGAAAATTTCCAACTGATGCTCAACTCCAAAAGCCTCAACCTATCCAATCCTTCGAGTGAAGCCTTTGGAAATCTCTTGCAGTTCAGTCAAGTTCTTTAGTAACATAGATGATGTCCTTCTGGTCTCCGATGAAATTGATCTGACTAAGGAGTTATGATTTCGTCAGTGCGAATTGCCTACAGGTGAGGAACATGATAAGCCTGAGGACTTTCATAGTTTAAAATTCCTACCGTTGCTGTGCTTAGCGCCAGCTGTCCCCAATCATCTTATCCACATAACGGTCATATCATTGGGGGCACTTATCATGTCAGGTTGCACCCTGGCTATAAATAGCCACCCCCACAACCACTAGTCGGTTGGCTGCTCTGAGAGAGAACTGACACTTGTCATTTGAGAGCAACCCATCATCCGAGGACTTTGAGAGAAAATCATCAGTGAGCAAAAATCCAAATCCAAACCACCAAACCCAAAGTGATTGAGCATCACTGAAGAGATTGTTCCTGTGTGGAACCGACGCTTGTTACCTTTGAAGACTGTGTATCTTCCAAACGGTTAGGCGTCATGGTCTAGTGCATCCTGAAGTCAATTGGGGATCACGGAGTGACCTTGGTCTAGAGCATCCAGCAGTCAATTGTGGATCGCCAGGTGACCAGTTTATGAGGGTTTTGAAGTCTACCGTGAAGACTTACCACGAGTGTTGGGCGAGGACGTTGTGACCTTAGCTCAAGGAGAATACGATAATGACTATGTGTCCTGAGACTGTGTATCCTCTAGTTAAAATACCAGGCCGCTCCAAACCAGACGTACGACTATCACAACAGTTGGAACTGGGTCATCGAACCATTGTCTTCATTGAGCTACCTGGTTCTATTTCCTCAACCCTTTCATTTCCTCATATACCTATTGATGAAATCGTTCGCTACTGTTTGAAGAATTTGACTAAAGACTTTCACAATTTCCTCACCTCAAATTCTTCAAGTTACCTTATTCCTCGTTTGCTTATCCTGTATCATGCTACTTGTAATCTGTGCATGTTTTATTTCATCATGATGACTATGTTGTCGCTATGTTTCTCATGCACTTGAGTATTTATTCCGCTGCTAGTTATTCATCACATTTCAAATTTCTCGAGTTGAAATTCCTCAAGTGATGAATTTGTAAAAATCGCCTATTCACCTCCCCTCTAGTCAATATAACGCACTTTCAATTGGTATCAGAGCAAGGTACTCCCTTGTTCTGTGTGATTTTGGTTTAACTGCCTGGAGTTCTAGTTATGTCGACTGCAGGTATGATCAAGGTTTCCACAGGGTGTCCTACCTTCGATGGGACGGATTACCCCTATTGGAAGAACAAGATGCGCATGCATCTTGAAGCTATTGATAACGATCTCTGGTACGTTGTGGAAAATGGTGTTCCTCGCACATCTACGACAGTCACTGCCGTTGATACGAAGAAATTCAAGCAACTCGATTCTCAAGCGAAGAATATCATCTGTGGCCGTCTGAGCAAAGGTCAGTATGGCAGAGTGAGTGCTTTGGAGTCTGCTAAGCTTATCTAGGATAGGCTGTCCAAAGTCAATGAAGGTGTTTCCACTCAACGTGATTCTCGTGTTGATGTTCTTCGCAGTCTCTTCAACCGCTTCAAAAGACTCGACAATGAGAATGTTCAGCAAACTTTTGATCGTCTCACTGATATCTACAATGAGCTTCAAGCACTGGGTGCTACTGATATCACCGATCACGAGGTGGTGAAGAAACTGCTAAGATCTCTTCATTCGTCATTCGATACTCTGGCTTTGATGATTCAAGAACGTGGAGACTACAAGTCACTTGATCCCGCTGACATTCTTGAGAGACTCAATACTCATGAATTCAAACAAGCTAAGAAGAGAGACCTTTACGAGCCAAGCTATGGAAGATCTCATGCTCTAAAGGCAAAAGCAATTTCCTCATCCGAAGGCGATGATTCTGATAGTAGCCTTGGTGATCCTAAAGAACTCATTCAGGAGCTGGCAATGCTCGTGAGGAAATTCTAGAAGTTCTCAAGGAGAGGTGGATTTGGAAAGTCATCAAAAAGTGGCTTGAGGAAATCAGATTTCTCTGATGACTACAAGAAGAGAACTTGTCACAAATGCAAGAAATCTGGTCACTTCATCTCTGACTGTCCTCTCTTGGAAAAAAAATCAAAGAAGAAGAAGAAGAAGTACAAGGACAACATTTCTGATGACTCAAAGAAAAAGAAGAAATCTTCAAAGTCCTCATCTTCAAAGTCCTCAACGCACAAGAAGAATGGTTCTAGAAAGGCTCGGGATTTCATTGGCAAGGAAATGGACTCAGAAGAAGAATATGAAGAATATGAAGAAGAGGAAGGATCTGGGGTGGAATCTAAATCTGGTGTCGCTAGCCTTGCTCTCGCTACAACTTTCGTCGGCAAGTCTATCTTCAATGATGAAGAAAATGACTACTCCAATGACTCGGACGTCAGCAATGATGATTACCCTCCCACCTATTGCTTCACGGCTAAAGGTTCCAAGGTACATAAGCATCAATCCTCCTCTGAATCAAGTGATGGTGAATCCGATGAATATGTGAAGCCTAGCTATGTCAAACTTGCTAATATTGCTACTAGGCAACAAAGTGCACTTGAAAAGCTTCAGTAAATGCTAGATAAAAGCGATGATCTGTTGAATGAGAAAGTGGATCGAACTCAAACTCTGTCTGACGATCTCAAAAGTCTTCAGAAAAAGTATGATAACCTTCAAAGTCGTCATAATGCTCTCTTAGCCTATCATGATAAGCTTTCTTCTGAATTTCTTCAAAGAAAGCAAGACCTTGAGAAACTAAGAGTGTCACATGAGGATCTCCAAAGGGAAAACAATTCCTTACTGGCTCAACAGATCAGTACCGCTCGGGAAGAATTTGTTCCACCTTGTTTGAAATGCATCGAGCGTGAAACTTCTAATTCTTCACCTGAATGTTCAAATGTTTCTATTGCTGCAAATTCTTCAACTATTCCCGTGGTCACAAATTCCTCATCTGAGGATGCCACAAGTATCACTAACGAAAATACAAGGTTGAAGGAATTCTATGTGACAGGCATGTACAAAAGTCTCAAAGGGCACCAAACCCTTTGCGGTGTCCTCAAAAAGCAGGTTATGAACAGGAACCCTAGGAAAGAGGGTATTGCATTTGAGAGGAAAATCAATGCTGATGGATCCTATTGGACACCTGAGCAGTACCCAAAACCTCATGGGTTGCTGCAAAAGGACCTCCTGTAGATCCATCCACTCTATCTGGCTTTACGTGCGAAACTTCATATTCCTCTGATGAGTCACTTGACTCCAACAACAAATTCTTCAAAAATCAGAAAGGTAAAGTATTTGCCAGATTTGTTGGAACTAACTGCAGGAATGGTTCACCTATGAAGAAAATCTGGCTTCCCAAGAGCTGCCTACAAAATCTTCAAGTGAATGTCCTCATGACACCACTCATGAAGAACAGGAACCCCAGATCGAATTCCTCATATGGACCAAAGTCTTCACATAGACCAAATTCCTCAAATGGTCAAAAATATCATTCTTGTGCTAATGCATGTGTTTCGCAGGGAAAATCTAAGAGTTCTGAGTATGTGCATTATTCTTCAAATCATTATGTTCATAAGTCATCGAAGAATTTCTCTGCTTATTCATATGAGTACTCTAACCCTCGTCCTGTGAAACAAAGCGCACTAGCTTCAATGCCTCCCTTCTCATATGGTGCTCGCAGAATGATGAACTCTTTGCCACCCCTCCGGATGTGGGTGGTGAAGAAATTGAACTAATTTCTTATGCAGGGTCAGGTCTCCAAATGAACTTGAACATCAGATGAATTTACTCGAGACCTAAGGAAATGCTTGAAAGGACGCAAGTTAATCATGTAGAAATGAATTCCTCATTATTCATATCCTCACACTGCTTTACTTACTATGTTGTGTGATGAAATCCTGTCTAATGAAATTGATGTCATATTCTTCACTCTGAAGCATATGAGTTTGTAAGTTGTACTAATTCATCTGCAGGATGAACCGCCAAAAGCTACCGAGTGGGTCCTCGACAGTGGATGCACAAACCATATGACTGGTGACCAGAATCTACTGATGAATTTGCTATTTGCCCCATCTCATCTGAAGCATATCACCTATGCTGACAAAGGAAAAAAACAAGGTATTGGGTCTAGGTAAGGTTGTAATCTCAAAGGACCGACACATGGATAAGGTGATGCTTGTCGAATCCCTCGGGTTCAACCTTATGTCTGTCTCAATGCTTTGTGATCTTCATATGGTTGTCGTATTTGGAAAATATCGTTGTGTAGTCATCATGGAATTTGACAATTCCAAAGTCTTCGAAGGCTTTAGGAGAGGAGACTTATATATTGTTGATTTCTCTATAGGTCCGCAACCTGCCACATGCCTACTTGCAAAGTCCTCAAAAGGCTGGCTATGGCATCGACGACTTGGACACGCTGGTATGAGGAACTTTCACACGCTCGTGAAGAAAAAGCATGTCATTGGCATTGAAGGTGTCAAATTCCTCAAGGATCACCTCTGTGGTGCATGTGAGTCTGGGAAGATGACCAGATCCAAGCATCCCTCGAAGACAATCATGACCACAACTCGACCCTTTGAATTGCTTCACATGGACCTCTTTGGCCCCACTCATCATTCCACACTAACAAATTCTTCAAGTTTTTATGGCTTTGTCATTGTTGATGATTACTCCCGTTACACTTGGGTGCATATTTATTCTGTACAAGTCTAAAGTGCAGGATGTCTTCAGACGATTTGCTTCAAGGGCCCCCACGTACTTCGACGTCAAGATCAAGCATACCAGGAGTGATAATGGGACTGAGTTCAAGAACACCAATCTTGATAAATATCTTGATGAACTTGGTATTACTCATGAGTTATCTGCCCCATATACTCCTTAGCAGAACGGCGTCGTGGAGTGCAAGAACATGACTCTTGTTGAGATGGCATGCACCATGCTTGATGAATACAAGACTCCTCGTTGCCTCTGGACCGAGGAAATTGATACAACATGCTACATGATCAACAGGGTATATCTTCACGAATTCTTCAAGAAGACTTCATATGAACTTATGACTAGAATGAAACCCAATGTAAGTTATCTCAAAGTCTTCGATGCAAAATGCTGGATTAGAGATCCTCACCATAGTTCTAAATTTGCACCAAAAGCACATGAAGGTTTTATGCTTGGTTATGGAAAGGACTCACACACCTATAGAGTCTTCAACACCTACCACCATAAGGTTGTTGAAATTGTAGATGTGTGGTTCAATGAAACTGACGGCTCACAAAGAGAGCACCTGCCTTCTGTGCTAGATGAACAGTCTCCCGAGGAATCCATTAAGCTGAAGGCAACTGAAGATGTCATACCCACTGAAGAAGTCATTCCAACGAATGAAGACATTCATGCTGATACACCTGAAGAAAATGGTGTTGAAGAAAATCCTCAGCCACATCAACCTGCTCATCCAAGAGTTGCAAATGAAGTGCAGATTGACAAAATCATCGACGACATTAATGCACCAGGTCCCCTCACTCGCTCAAGAGCTTCACATTTGACTAACTTTTGTGGGCACTTTGCTTTTGTCTCTATCATAAAGCCCACCAAATTTTATGAAGCATTCAAGGAGCCTGAGTGGATTCAAGCTATGCAAGAGGAATTGCATCAATTCAAGCTCAACAACGTGTGGGAACTTGTCAAGCGGCCAGATCCTCACAAGCACAACATCATAGGTATCAAGTGGATCTACCGCAACAAGCAAGATGAAAATGGCCTTGTGGTAAGAAATAAGGCTCGTCTTGTAGCTCAAGGCTACACACAGGTTGAGGGAATTGACTTTGATGAAACTTTTGCACATGTTGCTAGACTTGAAACTATTCACATATTTCTTGCTTATGCTAACCATCATGATATCATCTTATATGAAATGGATGTGAAAAGTGCATTACTCAATGGTAAGCTTGAGGAAGAAGTGTATGTTGCTCAACCCCCAGGTTTTGAAGACCCTAAGCATCCTGACAAAGTCTTCAGACTAAACAAGGCCCTCTATGGCCTCAAGCAGGCCCCTCGGGCGTGGTACGACACTCTAAAGGAGTTCCTCATGAAGAAAGGCTTCAAACCCGGTTCACTTGACCCAACTCTTTTCACTAAATCCTATGACAATGAAGTGTTCATATGCCAAATATACGTATACAATATTATCTTTGGCTGTACTGACAAATGTTATAGTGATGAATTTGCCTATATGATGAGTGAAGAATATCAAATGTCTATGATGGGAGAGTTGAAATTCTTCTTAGGTCTTCAAATTCGTCAGCAAGACAATGTCATTTTCATCTCTCAAGAGAAATACCTCAAGGATGTTCTAAGGAAATTCGACATGCAAGATTTCAAAGGTGTCAAAACTCCAATGCCTTCAAAAGGCCACCTCTGCACTGACAAAAATGGTAAAGATTTCGATCATAAGTTATATCGCTCCATGATTGGCTCTTTATTGTATCTATGTGCATCTAAGCCTGATATTATGCTGAGTGTTTGCATGTGTGCCCGATTCCAAGCACCACTGAAGGAATCACACCATAAGGCTGTGAAACATATTCTTCAATACTTAGCTCACACGCCAACGCTTGGATTATGGTATCCCAAGGGCTCAAATCTTCACCTCGTCGGATACTCATATGCTGACTATGTTGGAGATCGTGTGGATCGCAAGTCAACCTCAGGCACATGTCATTTCCTTGGACGATCTTGCTTTTGTTGATCCTTGAAGAAGCAGAACTGCGTGTCACTATCTACTTCTGAAGCTGAGTATATTGCTGCTGGTTCATGTTGCGCTTAGTTGTTGTGGATGAAGCAAACCCTCAAGGACTCTGGCATCAAGGTGAAGAATGCGCCTCTCTACTGCGACAACGAGAGTGCCATCAAGATTGCTTACAACCCAATTCAGCATTCCAAGAGCAAGCACATCCAGATTCGTCATCATTTTCTTCGAGATCATGTACTCAAGGGCGACATCTTCATTGACCACATCCCTACTGAAGAACAACTGGCCGATATCTTCACTAAGCCCTTGGATGAAAAGGGATTTTGCAAATTGCGGTGTGAGCTAAATATCTTAGAATCTTCGAATGTTCTTTGAAAAAGACACACATCCTAACACTTATGCAAAATTGATGACTTAGATGTGCAACACACGAAGTAACATTTTTCTTGAATCAATGAAGAATAACCCTCGAAGTGTGAAGAAATTAATGAAGAATTTGATTCTTAGAACCCTACGACAATTGTATGCGATGTCTGAAATCATCATTCTCATACGATGGGTCACACCACCAACCATAGTGGAAATTCTTCAAAGTTGAGTTTTTCATCATTTTGCAAATTCTTCAAATGTTCAAATTCCTCAAGTTTGCAAAGTCCACAACTTTTCAAATTCATCAACTTTTCAAATTCTTCAAACTATGAAACTCATGTTATTCATTGACTATATATATATATATATAGAGAGAGAGAGAGAGAGTTTTTAATGTCCTCAACAACATTCACTTATTGCTAATTCTTCAAGTTGATTTTCATCTAAGTGAATGTGATTGGACCCTTTCCCCCTCTATGCTAAACTCAACCCAGTCTGTTCACAAATTATTTATATGCGTTCTACTTTGAAACTCGTTCAAAGTCTTCACTGTGTCCTTGACAGCTAAAGAATTTGCAAACGGAAACTTTAAAATTTTCACTATCTAAATTTTTGGCGCTTCCCGCTCAAACCGTCCCGATTTCCACGACTGGATAACCCACGATCCCCCACTATCGCCACTTCTCAGAACGTGGGTGACACATGTCACGTGGAGAGCAAGGGTCAGGGGCAATCTGGTCCAAAATCTTCGGACATATTGGTTTTCACCTCCGCTATAAATACCCCTTTCCTTATACTATGCTTGGTTACTCCTCACTCCCACTCTCTCCCGAGCTCTGACCTAGCGCCGCCGCTAAAATCATCGCTGCCGGTGTGGAAGAGCTTCACTGCCTCAACCTCGTTGTCGTCATACTCGCATCGGACGCGGAAATCTTCACTCCGTCGCCACTGTAGCTGTCTCCCTCTGCCAAGCTAGGGTGTGGGAGATCTAGACGGACGGACTTCCTCGATTTCATCTCACTATTTGTCGTGTTCTTCATCAGGGTAAATAAAATCTGATTTTACCGCCTTTGTTTGATCTTCTAGTTGTCCACAATTTCCTCAAAGGTGTTTATTCTTCAAGAATTTCATTCTAAAGCACCTTACATGTTCATACACTTGATATTTTTCCTAAGTTATGATTTTCTTCAAGATTCCTCAATTGTGTGGATCCTCAAAATTTGCACAACTCTGGAACCTAAGATAAAGAACACTTAGTGAAATTCCTCAAGACACCCATGGTCAAATTCCTCACACTTGATGTTTTTGAAAAACTTCTGAGAACGCATATGACCTCTTCAAATTCCTCGCACCTATACTCTGTTCACAGGTACAAACATGTCCGCTGATGAATCACTAGGTTCTCATCAACTTAACTCATTTGGAGCCTTTCTTGAGGAAAAACTGTGTACATCTTCAAACTCTTCAAGAGTTCAGAATCCTCAGCCAAAGAAAATGGCTGATGGGAAGAAGCCATAGAAAGGTGGAAAGAAACCTGAAGTGTAGACTGCGTTTGAGATACCTGATGAACTGTATGAGGAATATTGCACTCCAGATGAAGAAACTCATGGCAAGGAAACAACAAAGCAGAGAAAGATTCGCATACAGAAAATTGAGAGGAGATGGGCAAGTATATGAAGAATATTGCTATGTCACTCCCAAGTATATGAAGAAATTCGCAGTTAAATCCCCTTGTAACAGGCCACCCTTGGCTCCAAACCAAACTGCTTATCCCACTAGTCTCAAGACTGGTGATGACTTTGCACAAGAATGGGAAAGACAACAAGCCAAGATGGCGAAGAAGGCAAAAGAGGTTGTGAAGAAATTCAACGAAGACTCTACTGCCGCTGCCACTACCGAAGCCACTGCTAGTGCTCCGAAGAAATCTCCTATGAAGTCAAAATCCTCAACTTCAAAATCATCACTTCAGATTCCTAAAGCAAAGCCTTCAAAGGCCTCAGCCACTGGTTCAGTAGCTGCTCAGTTCTCTGCTGCTGCCACAAAGTCCTCAACACCTGTACATCTTGCAACATGTCAGAGAACCGAGGGCTTCTCAATTGCTTCAGGGGCATCAGCAAGTTCTTCAGGCCAAGAACAGTCTTCAACAAGTCCTACTCTCTTGAAGTTAAAGAAAACTGTTGGACGAGGTCAAAGACGAAGTCCTCACACTAGCAAAGCTATAGTGAATGTACCCTCAGAATCTGAGGCCGATGATGAGGCTAATGATGAAGAACTGGAAGAAATCATCAGAAAGTCAGCAAAAGGCTGCAATAGCCAAAGGCAGCTCTATTCCTCTTATGCTGGATCCCAAGATGATCCTCAACTTCATTGACATATGGCATGAGGATCCCAGCACCCCACTTTCCTCATTGAACCTACCTTTTGGTGTGGATCATGTCCTCACACACTTCATTGGTGAGGAAAAATGGAAAAGAGATCAAGCTTTGAGAGCTAAGAGGAGAAAGGCTCGAAAAGAAATTTTTTGAGGAATAATGTGATGAATTTGACTCCAAATCAACTCATCATTGTTCAGTCTGAAATTCAATGCCTCTTTGAAGAACAAGACAAATATGATGCTGAATGGAAGGGCACCAAAGTAAGATTTGTCAGGGAAGCCCAAGTTGCCGTTAAGGACCATAACTCAAGGGTTGCAGCTCGATCGCAACCACAAACTCCTCAAGCTGAAGAATCTGCTCATCCTACTGAAGAAACTGCTCTCGCAGCTGAAGAAGTTCAGGCCGCTGAAGAACATGCCAGGACAACCTCCACTTTTTGCGTGGAGAAATTGCCAGGCCAGCTGAAGTTTTTGCTGCGCCTAAGGAAATTGAGACCACAAGGGCGACTGCATCAGTTGCACCTGAAGAAAATGCTCCTCCTTCACCCTTTGTAGAAACAGTAAAATCATCAAGGGTGAAGATCATCAACCTTCCTTCTGCATCAGAAGCAAAGAAAACCAAGGCTGCGGAGAAGAAGGCACTAAAAAGAAAAGCATCAACTTCAGTTTCCTCAGTAGTGAAGAAATTGAAGACACTGCCAAGTTCTTCAACAGGACTAATTGATGCAACTCCGATCAGCTCCGTGCCAGCTTATGAAATTGTACCATTTGGTGTTGACTATGTCATCCCAAATGATGACAAAGAAGAAAAGGATCAGTCTGCTACAACCTCTAAGCAGATTCATGAACAAATTGAAGTGGAAGCAAATGCTTCAACTCCACAGGTATCATTGCCCCATCCTCAGTTGACTGTTGAACAGGCCAGCGTTCAAGAAACTGATGAGGACGTGGACATTGGAAACAAAACACCTGTTATCAATGATGAATATTGGGAAGCTGCTCACCCAAATTCCCCAATGACCGCTCCTCTGTCACAGATTCCTCAGTCTCTAGCCCAGACTAAAGAAATTCATACAAGATCTGATGACTTGGCTGCAACTGCCACTGAAGATATTCCAGCTGCATCAGCTGAGGAAATTGTTGCTCCAACTGCCATTGAGGAACCTATAGAGAAAATTCCTCAGTCTGAAGAAATTCCTCAAATGCCTAAAGAAATTGTGGGCTTCTTAAGGACAAACCTTCAACCGAAGCCTAGGATGCCATTCAAAGCCTCAAAGCGCCCCAAAATCATCAAGACCAAATTCTTCAATGGGCACATTTTCTTCACTGGACCCAATCCATATGACTCAGCTAGGGCCGATCGCACCAGATTCTGGACTCCTACACAGATGAACTATTTGTTAGCAATATGCCCTAGAAGCAATAATAAATTGGTTATTATCATATTTCCTTGTTCATGATAATCGTTTATTATCGATGCTATAATTGTGTTGATCGGAAACTCAGATACATGTGTGGATACATAGACAACATCATGTCCCTAGTATGCCTCTAATAGACTAGCTTGTTGATCAAAGATGGCTATGGTTTCCTAGTCATGGACATGACATGTCATTTGGTAAAGGGATCACATCATTAGGAGAATGATGTGATGGACAAGACCCAAACTACAAATGTAGCATATGGCCGTGTCAGTTTATTGCTACTGTTTTCTACATGTCAAGTATGTGTTCCTATGACCATGAGATCATGCAACTCACTAACACCGGAGGAGTACCTTGTGTGTATAAAACGTCACAACGTAAATGGGTGACTATAAAGCTGCTCTACAGGTATCTCCGAGGGTGTCTGTCGTGTTGGCATGGATCAAGACTGGGATTTGTTACTCCGTGTGACAGAGAGGTATCTCAGGGCCCACTCGGTAATAAAACATCACAATAAGCCTTGCAAGCAATGTGACTAAGTGTTAGCCACGGTATCTTGTATTATAGAGTAAAGAGACTTGCCGGTAACGAGGTTGAACTGGGTATGGAGATACCGACGATCGAATCTCGAGCAAGTAACATACCGAAGAAAAAAGGGAACATCATACGGGATTAACCGAATCCTTGACATAGAGGTTTGACCGATAAAGATCTTCGTACAATATGTAGGAACCAATATGGGCATCCAGGTCCCGCTATTGGTTATTGACCGTAGAGGTGTCTCGGTCATGTCTACATAGTTCTCGAACCCGCAGGGTCTGCACACTTAAGGTTCGGTGACCTTTCGGTAGTATAGAGTTATGTATGGTGGTGACCGAAGGTTGTTTGGAGTCCTGGATGAGATCCTGGACATCACGAGGAGCTCCGGAATGGTCCGGAGGTAAATATTGATATATAGGAAGTCCTGTTTTGGTCACCGGAAAAGTTTCGGGCTCATCGGTAGTGTACCGGGAGTGCCGGTAGTGTACCGAGGGACCATTGGGAGAGGTATTTTGACCCAAGAGGATACATTTGCTGTGGGAGGAGGTAAACCAGCCCCTGGTGGGCTTGACGAAGCCTCCTCTAAGGGCCTATGTGGCTGGAGTGGTTTGAGAAGGAAAAAAAATCCAAAGGTGGAGAGGTGGAAAGAGTTTCCAAGTGGAAAGGAGGAATCCTACTCCTAATAGGATTGGAGTAGGACTCCTCCACCTCCAATTTCGACAAAACCTTGAGGGTTTGAGGCTGCCTCCTCCCCTACCTCCCTCCTATATATACTAGAGGATTTAGAGGAAAAATCTAACCCTAATAGCCACGTGCTACCTCTCCTCTACATCGCAGTTTCTCCTCTAGATCGGTTTTCAGCGGTGCTTAGGCGAAGCCCTGCTGGAAATAGCTCCACCACCATCGCCACAATGTCGTCGTGCTGTCGGAGAACTCATCTACCTATCCTCTCCCTCTTGCTGGATCAAGAAGGCGGAGATCATCATCGAGCTGTACGTGTGTTGAACGCGGAGGTGTCGTCCGTTCGGCGCTAGATCGGAAGGACCGTGATCAAGATCGCGAGACGGATCGTGATGAGATCGCAGGACAGATCGTGATGAGTTCGCGGGACGGATCGTGATTGGATCGCGGGATGGATCGTGATGAGATCACGGTATGGTCGGTGATTTGGATCGCGAAGACGTTCGACTACACCAACCGCGTTTTTTAACGTTTCCCGCTTAGCAATCTACAAGGGTATGTAGATCCACTCTCCCTCTCGTAGATGCGCATCACCATGGATAGATCTTGTGTGTGCGTAGGATATTTTTTGTTTCCCATGCAACATTCCCCAATAGTGGCATCATGAGCTAGGTCTATGTGTAGATGAGATCTCGAGTAGAACACAAAGAGTTTGTGGGCGTTGATGCTTAGATTGCTTCCTCCCTTGGTCGTGTTTTGGTTTAACAGTATTGTGGGATTAAGTGGCCCGGACCAACCTTACTCGTATGCTTACGAGAGACCGGTTTCATCAACTGACGTGTAACTTCATTGCACAAAGAGGGCTGGTGGGTGTCTGTTTCTCCTACTTTAGTTGGACCTGATTCGACAAAGGCGGTCCTTGATAAGGTTGAAAAGCAATTTATGTATCACCGTTGTGGTTTTGCGTAGGTGAGAATTGTTATTGCTAGATACCCGTAGCAGCCACGTAAAGCATGCAACAACAATTAGAGGATGTCTAACTTGTTTTTGCAGGGTATGTTGTGATGTGATATGGCCGATTACATGATGAGATATATGTGATGTATGAGATGATCATGTATTGTATAGAATATCACGACTTGCATGTCGATGAGTACGGCAACCGGCAGGAGCCATAGGGTTGTATTTAATTATTGTATGACCCGCGTGTCAATCATTAAGCGCTATGTAATGCTTTACTTTATCGCTAAACTGTAGCAATAGTAGTAGAAGCATGGTGGGTGCGACAACCCCGATGGCGGCACGTTGATGGAGATCAAGATGATGGAGATCATGGTGTCATGCCGGTGACGATGGAGATCATGTCGGTGCTTTCAAGATGGAGATCAAAAGCACAAGTTCATGGCCATATCATGTCACTTATGATTTGCATGTGATGTTAATCCTTTTATGCACCTTGTTTTGCTTAGGACGATAGTAGCATTATAAGGTGATCCCTCACTTAATTTCAAGATAAATTGTGTTCTCCTCGAGTATGCACCGTTGTGAAAGTTTGTCGTGTCGGGACACCACGTGATGATCGGGTGTGATAGACTTTACGTTCACATACAACGGGTGCAAGCCAGTGTTGCACATGCCGAACACTTGGGTTAAAATTGACGAGCCTAGCATGTATAGACATGGCCTCGGAACACAAGAGACCAAAAGATCGAACATGAGTCATATAGTAGATATGATCAACATGATGATGTTCACCATTGAAACCACCTCAACTCACGTGATGATCGGACTTGAGTTGGTGAATTTGGATCATGTATCACTCAAATGACCGGAGGGATGTCAATTTGAGTGGGAGTTATTAAGTAATATGATTAATTGAACTCATTATCATGAACATAGTTAGTAGTGTCTTTGCAAATTATGTTTTAGATTACTAGCTCATGCTGTAGCTCCCTTGAATCTTTATATGTTCCTAGAGAAATAGAGTTGAAAGATGATGGTAGCAATATTGCAGACTAGGTTCATGATCTGAGGATTGTCCTCATTGCTGCACAGAAGGCTTATGTCCTTAATGCACCACTCGGTGTGCCAACCCCTTTAGCGTCGTCTGTAGATATTGTGAACATCTGACAGGCATGTTTTGATCACTACTTGATAGTTTAGTGCGTCATGCATTACGGCTTAGAATTGAGGCTCCGAAACATTTTGAACGTCATGGAACATATGAGATGTTCTAAGAGCTGAAATTAGGATCTCAGGCTCATGCCCGTGTTGCGAGATATGAGATCTCCAACAAGATTCTTTGCCTGCAAGATAAAGGAGAATAGCTCAATCGTTGAGCATGTACTCAGATTTTCTAGGTGCTACAATTGCTTAAATTGAGTGGGAGTTGATCTTCCAGATAAAGTGATTGATATAGTTTTCCAAGTCACTGTCACTAAGCTACTAGAACTTGGTGATGAACTATAAAATGCCAGGGATAGAAATAATGATCCCTGAGCTGTTCACAATGTTTGACACCGCGAAGGTAGAAATCAAGAAGGAGCGTCAAGTGTTGATGGTTAGTAAAACCACTAGTTTCGAGAAGGGCAAGGGCAAGGAGGGAAACTTCATGGATGGCAAGTCAGTTGCTGCTCTAGTGAAGCAACCCAAAGTTGAACCCAAACCCGAGACTAAGTGCTTCGATTATGAGGAGAGCGATCGCTGAAGCAGAACAACCCTAAATACTTGGTAGATAAGAAGGCTGGCAACGTTGAAAAAAGTATATTTGATATACGTGTTATTGATGTGTACCTTGCTAGTACTCCTAGAAGCACCTGGGTATTGGATACCGGTTCGGTTGCTAAATGTTAGTAACTCGAAATAAAAGCTACGGAATAAACGGAGAACTAGCTAAGGGTGAGGTGACAATGTGTGTTGGAAATGTTCCCAAGGTTGATGTGATAAACATCGCATGCTCTCTCTACCTTCGGGATTAGTGACGAACCTAAATAAATGTTATTTGGTGTTTTGCATTGAGCATGAACGTGATTAGATCGTGTTTATTGCAACACGGTTATTCATTTAAGTTAGAGAATAATGGTTATTCTGTTTACATGAATAATACCTTCAATGGTCATGCACCCAGTGAGAATGGTTTGTTGAATCTTGATCGTAGTAATACACATGTTCATAACATTGATGCCAAAAGATACAAAGTTAATAATGATAGTACCACATACTTGTGGCACTGCCGCTAAATTTCATATTGGTATAAAGCGCATGAAGAAACTCCATGCTGATGGATCTTTGGACTCATTTGATTTCGAATCAATTGAGACATGCGAACCATGCCTCTTGGGCAAGATGACTAAGGACCCTGTTTTCCGGATTGATGGAGCGGTCAAGTGATTTATTGAAAATGATACATGTTGATGTATGCAATCCAATGAGTCTTGTAGCGTGCGGTGGATATCGTTATTTTCTTACCTTCACTGATGATTTGAGTAGATATAGTGTATATTTACTTAATGAAACACAAGTCTGAATCATCTGAAAGGTTCAAGCAAATTCAGAGTGAAGTTTAAGATCATCGTGACAAGAAGATAAAAAATGTCTGCGATATGATCATGGAGGTGAATATATGAGTTATGAGTTTGGCATACAACTTTAGACAATGTGAAAGTTGTTTCACAACTCATGCCACCTGGAACACCATAGTGTGATGGTGTATCCAAACATCATAGTCGTGCTCTATTAGATATGGCGCTGGCTATGATGTCTCTTATCGTTTTGCTACTATAGTTTTGGGGTTATGCATTAGAGACAACTACATTCACTTTGAATAGGGCACCATCTAAATCCATTGAGATGACACCGTGTGAATTATGGTTTGATAGAAACCTAAGCTATCATTTCTTAATGTTTGGGGTTGCGACGCTTGTGTGGAAAAATGTTTTCACCTAATGAGCTCGAACCCAAAGCGGATAAATGCATCTTCATAGATTACCCTAAGAACAGTTGGGTGAACCTTCTATCTCAGATCCAAGCATAAAGTGTTTGTTGCTAAAACGGGTCATTTCCCGAGAAAAAGTTTCTCTCAAAAGAATTGAGTGGGAGCAAGATACAACTTGATGAGGTTATTGAACCTTTGTTTCAACGAGAGAGTAGTGCGGCACAGGAAGATGTTTCTGTGAAGCCTACGTTAGTTGAAGAGGAAGTTAATGATGATGATCATGAAGCTTCGGATCAAGTTACTATCAAACCTCGTAAGTCGACAAGGACGTGTACTGCTCCTGAGTGGTACGACAACCCTGTCTTGGAGGTCATGTTGTTGGAAAACGATGAACCTATGAGCTGTGGAGAAGCGATGATGGGCCCGGATTCTGACAAATGGTTAGAGGCTATGAAATCCGAGGAAGGATCCATGTATGAAAATCAAGTATAGACTTTGGTAGACTTGCTCGTTGGACAGCAGGTCGTCGAGTACAAATGGACCTTAGAGATGATGACATACGCTGATGGTAAATGTCACCATTTATAGAGCTCGACTTGTCGCAAAGAAGTTTCCAACAAGTTCAAGGAGTTGACAGTGATGAGACTTTCTCACTCGTAGCGATGCTAAAGTATGTTGGAATTATGTTAGCAGTTGCTGCATTTTTCAATTATGAAATCTGGCAGATGGATGTCAAAACATCGTTTCCTTCCTTAAGGAAAGGTTGTATGAGATACCACCAGAAGGTTTTGTCAGTCCTAAGGATGCTAAAAGGTGTGCAGGCTTCAACGATCCTTCTATGAACTGAAGCAAGCATCTCGGAGTTGGAATATACACTTTGATGAGGTGATCAAAGTTTTGAGTCTATACAAAGTTTATGAGAAACTTGTATTTACAATAAAGTGAGTGGGAGCACTATAGAGTTTCTGGTAAGCACATGTGGTTGACATATTGTTGATCAAAAATGATGTAGAATTTCTGGAAAGCATAAACGGTTGTTTGAAAAGAGTTTTTCAAAGGAAGACCTGGATAAAGCTACCTAATTGTTGAGCATCAAGATCTATAGAGATAGATCAAGATGCTTGATGAGACTTTGAATGAGTACATACCTTGACAAGATTTTGAAAGAGTTCAAAATGGATTAGTCAAAGAGAAGTGTTCTCACCTGCTTTGTAAGGTGTGAAGTTGAGTGAGACTCAAAGCTCGACCACGGTAGAAGAAAGAGAAAGGACGAATGTCGTCCCATATGCCTTAGCCATAGGCTCTGTATAGTATGCCATGTTGTGTACCGCACCTGTGCGTGCCTTGCCATGAGTCCGTCAAGGGGTACAAGAGTGATCCAGGAGTGGATCACTGGACATCGGTCAAGATCATCCTTAGTAACTAAAAGACTAAGGAAACGTTTCTCAATTATGGAGGTAAGAAAGAGTTCGTCGTAAAGAGTTACGTCGATGCAAGCTTTGACACCAATCCGGATGACTCTTAGTAGCAATCCGGATACGTATAGTAGAGCAGCCATTTGGAATAGCTCCAAGTGGAGTGTGGTAGCAGTGTTTAAGGTTTGACATAGAGATTTGCAAAGTACACACGGATCTGAATGTCGCAGACCCGTTAACTATAAGACCTCTCTCACATGCGAAGCATGATCGAACCCTAAAACTCATTGGGTGTTAGATTCATAACAATGCGAATCACATGGTGATGTGAACTAGATTATTGACTCTAGTGCAAGTGTGAGACTATTGGAAATATGCCCTAGGGGCAATAATAAATTGGTTATTATCATATTTCCTTGTTCATGATAATCGTTTATTATCGATGCTATAATTGTGTTGATCGGAAACTCAGATACATGTGTGGATACATGGACAACACCATGTCCCTAGTATGCCTCTAATAGACTAGCTCGTTGATCAAAGATGGCTATGGTTTCCTAGTCATGGACAAGACATGTCATTGGGTAACGGGATCACATCATTAGGAGAATGATGTGATGGACAAGACCCAAACTACAAACGTAGCATATGATCGTGTCAGTTTATTGCTACTGTTTTCTGCATGTCAAGTATATGTTCCTATGACCATGAGATCATGCAACTCACTAACACTCGAGGAGTACCTTGTGTGTATCAAACATCGCAACGTAACTAGGTGACTATAAAGGTGCTCTATAGGTATCTCCGAGGGTGTTTATCGGGTTGGCATGGATTAAGACTGTGATTTGTTACTCCGTGTGACGGAGAGGTATCTCAGGGCCCACTCGGTAATACAAAATCACAATAAGCCTTGCAAGCAATGTGACTAAGTGTTAGCCACGGGATCTTGTATTACGGAACGAGTAGAGATACTTGCCGGTAACGAGGTTGAACTAGGTATGGAGATACCGACGATCGAATCTCGAGCTAGTAGCATACCGAAGAACAAAGGGAACATCATACGGGATTAATTGAATCCTTGACATAGAGATTCGACCGATAAAGATCTTCGTAGAATATGTAGGAACCAATATGGGCATCTAGGTCCCGCTATTGGTTATTGATCGTAGAGGTGTCTCGGTCATGTCTACATAGTGCTCGAACCAGCAGGGTCTGCATACTTAAGGTTTGGTGACGTTCCGGTAGTATAGAGTTATGTATGGTGGTTACCGAAGGTTTTTCAGAGTCCCGGATGAGAGCTCGGACATCACGAGGAGCTCCGGAATGGTCCGGAGGTAAATATTGATATATAGGAAGTCCTGTTTTGGTCGCCGGAAAAGTTTCGGGCTCATCGGTAGTGTACCGGGAGTGCCGGTAGTGTACCGAGGGACCATTGGGAGAGGTATTTCGACCCAAGAGGCTACATGGGCTTTGGGAGGAGGTAAACCAGCCCCTGGTGGGCTGGCCGAAGCCTCCTCTAAGGGCCCATGTGGCTGGAGTGGTTTGGGAAGGAAAAAAATCCAAAGGTGGAGAGGTGGAAAGAGTTTCCAAGTGGAAAGGTGGAATCCTACTCCTAATAGGATTGGAGTAGGACTCCTCCACCTCCAATTTCGACCAAACCTTGAGGGTTTGAGGCTGCCTCCTCCCCTCCCTCCCTCCTATATATACTACAGGATTTAGAGGAAAAATCTAACCCTAATAGCCACGTGCTACCTCTCCTCTAGATCGCAGTTTCTCCTCTAGATCAGTTTTCAGCGGTGCTTAGGCGAAGCCCTGCTAGAATAGCTCCACCACCATCGCCGCAACGCCGTCGCGCTGCCAGAGAACTCATCTACCTCTCCGCTCCCTCTTGCTGGATCAAGAATGCGGAGATCGTCATCGAGCTGTACGTGTGCTGAACGCGGAGGTGCCGTCCGTTCGGCGCTAGATCGGAAGGACCGTGATCAAGATCGCGAGACGGATCGTGATGAGATCGCGGGATGGATCGTGATGAGTTCACGGGACGGATCGTGATTGGATTGTGGGACGGATCGTGAGGAGATCGCGGGATGCTCGGCGATTTGGATCGCGAAGACGTTCGACTACACCAACTGCGTTTTTAACGCTTCCCGCTTAGTGATCTACAAGGGTATGTAGATCCACTCTCCCTCTCGTAGATGCTCACTACCATGGATAGATCTTGCGTGTGCGTAGGATTTTTTTTGTTTCCCATGCAACATTCCCCAACACTATTATGCACCAGTACTGTTTGACAAGAAGAAAGTCTTCGAGCACCATCAAATTCCTCATGCGGATATGGAAACAATCCCTTCCTTCACACCAATGCTCGCAGTTCTTCACAACGCAGGCATTCTTCCATTCTGTGTGGACATCTGTGATTGGAATGAAGAGCCGATTATTCAATTCTCTACCACCTTGCACATCACAGGTAATGCTTCTGACATCAGCTCATGGGTCTTGGACTGGATGACTGGATCTACTCACTACACTGCACCAACATCAGAATTGCTTCGGTTAGTTCAAGTTCCAATTCCTTCAGAAGAAGCCCACTGCATGTTTGATGAACCTGCTCTGCCAAACCATATGATGCAAGTGCTGATGAAGCCATTATCTCCTGGAAAACCTCAAAGTACCACCTTCCTTGTGAAGGATTTGCTCTATGTGCCCAGGACGGTTTATCGTGTCCTCACCAACACCCTTTGTCCTCAGAAGGGTCCCAACTCTGAAGAAGAAGAAGTCGAGGGAGTCATGAAGAACATGCTATTCAACATCATTCATGGGATTCCCATCAACTACCATGATTTATTCATGAGGACTTTGGCCAATGCAGCATTAGCCCCATTTGAATTGAAGCCTTATGCTCCCTGGATCATGAAATTCATCAGATCAAGGTCTTCAATTCCCTTCAAAGCTGACTTCCAAAGTCACTTTAGCTTTCTCCCTCCGATTGAAGTCATCAAGAACACAATTGCCTCAGTTGAAGGAAAAGGCAAAGCTGTCATTGAAGAAGGTACTCATCCATTGGATGGTCAGTTTCACAAAGCTACATCTTACTCCACCAATGATGACACTACTACCCAGGATTCTGCTGCAAAAGCCTCAGCGCAAAAGCCTCGAGAGTTTGCCCCTCGTGTGATGACTGGTCGTGAGCTTCTCATAAGTCTTCATCATAAGGTTGATCGCAATCACAAGTGGGTGAAGTGTCAGTTTGCTTCAATTCTTCAGAACATGACTGTGACGCAGAACTCTATGAGGAAAATCACTACTATGTGCATGAAATCTTCGATCGCGCGTGGGCCATTCTCACACATCTCAAGACTCCTGAGGAACTCAAGGACATGGACTTTCAGTAGAACTTTGACTGGTCTCATCCTCCTCAGAAGAAATTCAAGAAAGTTCAAGTTCCTCAGCTGGTTACAAGCTCATATTCTTCATCGTGCGAAACAGATGAAGCTGAGGATATTGACGACACTGTGCAGGCCCTGCATCGAGAAACGACCCCGACAACGCTGACACTCCTCCATCACCTTCAAGATGAAATTCTTCAAGGGGCGTTAGTCCTCACTTTTTCATCTCTTTTGGTCTTGGATGACAAAGGGGGAGAAAATTTGAGTTAGTCTTCAAGCGGGTCTCTCTATACATGGGCTGTTTTTGTTTAAGTTACAACTCTCGCTCTTCTGAAGCTTTTGTTGGTTGAGTTGTAAACTTAAGTCCGATGGTGGTCTGACTCTTTTGACCTGCTTTTCACATGCTTATTTCCTCAAGCACCTAAATGCATGCATGCTGAATTTCGTCAGACTCCATTTTCATCATGCATTTCAAATTCTTCATATCATATGTTAAATGCGTGTATGAATTACAAGATATAGGGGGAGTTCTTCATGTTTTTAACCTTCCATGTGAATTTGCAGTCCAAAGAAAATTCCTCAAATATGCACATCTTCAGGGGGAGTTCTTATATATCTTGCAATCAAATTCCTCAAATTCAGTGCTTACATTCCATATTTTTATTCCCATTGAAAACTTAACCTATTTGTCATCAATCACCAAAAAGGGGGAGATTGTAAGTGCATCTAGTGCGCCTTAGTGATTTTGGTGTATTGAAGACTTATATGTTAAGTCACTAATGTTTTTGTGAGCGTACACAAGCTCTATAAGTCGATGAGGAGTTTGATATATTCGGAGATTATCGACCCCTAAAAATATGTCTTTAGCTGAAGACTTTGGTATTCCCTGAAGACTTTGAAGATGAAGACGTTGGTGTGACCTTCAAGATATGAATGAGGACTATGAAGCGTGAAGACTTTTGTTTTTGTAGTTTCATTTCCTTTCTTTGAGTCATAGGAAACACCGTACTGTAAAAGGGGGCCGAGGTAATACTAAGGAAAATTTCCAACTGATGCTCAACTCCAAAAGCCTCAACCTATCCAATCCTAAGCCTTTGGAAATCTCTTGCAGTTCAGTTAAGTTATTCAGTGACAGAGACCATGTTCTTCTGGTCTCTGATGAAATTGATCTGACTGAGGAGTTAGGATTTGGCCAGTGCGAATTTCCAACAAGTGAGGAACATGATAAGCCTGAGGACTTTCATAGTTTGAAATTCCGACCGTTGCTGTGCTTAGCGCTAGCTGTACCCTATCATCTTATCCACATAACGGTCATATCATTGGGGGGCATTTATGTCTTATCATGTCAGGTTGCACCCTGGCTATAAATAGCCACCCCCACAACCACTAGTCGGTTGGCTGCTCCTAGAGAGAACCGACACTTGTTATTTGAGAGCAACCCATCCTCCAAGGACTTTGAGAGAAAATCATCAGTGAGGAAAAACCCAAATCCAAACCACCAAACCCAAAGTGATTGAGCATCACCGAAGAGATTGTTCCTGTGTGGAACCGATGCTTGTTACCTTTGAAGACTGTGTATCTTCCAGACGATTAGGCGTCATGGTCTAGTGCATCCTGTAGTCAATTGAGGATCATGGAGTGACCTTGGTCTAGAGCATCCAATAGTCAATTGTGGATCGTCGGGTGACCAGTTTGTGAGGGTTTTGGAAGTCTACCATGAAGACTTACCACGAGTGATGGGCGAGGTCTTTGTGACCTTATCTCAAGGATAATACGGTAAGGACTGTGTGTCCTGGTACTGTGTGTCCTCTAGTTTAAATACCAGGCCACTCCAAACCAGATGTACGACTGTCACAGCAGTTGGAACTAGGTCATTAAACCATTGTCTTCATCGAGCTACCTAGTTCTATTTCCTCAACCCTTTCATTTCCTCATATACCTGTTGATGAAATTGGTCATTACTATTTGAAAATTTTGACTAAAGACTTTCAAAATTTCCTCACCTCAAATTCTTCAAGTTACCTTGTTCCTCATCTGCTTATCCTGTATCACGCTACTTGTAATCTGTGCATGTTTTATTTCATCATGATGACTATGCCGTCGCTATGTTTCTCATGCACTTGAGTACTTATTCCGCTGCTAGTTATTCATCACATTTCAAATTCCTCGAGTTGAAATTCCTCAAGTGTTGAATTTGTAAAAATTGCCTATTCACCCCCTCTAGTCGATATAATGCACTTTCAGGAGGGCATCTACATCAACTCTATTGCCCCTCCGATGATGCGTGAGTAGTCCACCACAGACCTATGGGTGCATATCTAGTAGCTAGATGGCTTGTTTTCTCTCTTTAATCTTCAATACATGTTCCTCATGATCTTCATCGAGATCTATCCGATGTAATCCTCTTTTGTGGTGTGTTTGTCAAGATCCGATGAATTGTGAGTTTATGTTCAAATTATCCATGAATCTTATTTGAATCTCCTCTAATTTCTTATATGCATGATTTCATATCCTTGCAAGTCTCTTCGAGTTATTGGTTTGGTTTAGCCAACTAGATTGGGAATTCTTGCAATGGGAGAAGTGCTTGGTTTTGGGTTCAATCTTGCGGTGTCCTCACCTAGTGACATAGCAAGGGTAGCGAGGCACGTATTGTATTGTTGCAATCAAGGGTAACAAGATGGGGTTTTCATCATATTGCTTGAGTTTATCCCTCTACATCATGTCATCTTTCTTAATGTGTTACTCTGTTCTTCATGAACTTAATACTCTAGATGCAGGCAGGAGTCGTTCGATGTGTGGAGTAATAGTAGTAGATGCAGAATCGTTTTGGTCTACTTGTCATGGACGTGATGCCTATTTGCATGATCATTGCCTTGGATAACTACATGATTATTCGCTTTTCTATCAATTGCTTGACAGTAATTTGTTTACCCACCATGATATTTGCCTTCAAGAGAGAAGCCTCTAGTGAAACCTATGGCCCCCGGATCTATTTTCCATAATATATTTTCAGATCTATACCTTGCTGCAATTTACTTATCTTTTACTTTCCGCACTCGTTTACATCTATCTCTTTCAGATCTAATCCTTGCAAATAACCGTGAAGGGATTGACAACCCCTTTATAGCGTTGGATGCAAGAGTGTGATTGTTTGTGTAGGTGCAACCATTGGTGACTTGCTTGTTCCTCCTACTAGATTGGTACCTTGGTTCTCAACAACTAAGGGAAATACTTATCTACTTCGCTGCATCACCCTTTCCTCTTCAAGGGAAAACCAATGCAAGCTCAAGAGGTAGCAGCGTGATGTTGAACACATGCGACGAGCTTTGCCGATTTGAACTTGTTGAGCCAATGCGCCTCGGTTGCACATTAAATTAGCGGCGTAGTGGACGGATTGCCATGGTCGAACGACATGGAATCCCCTCTCGCTCCTAAGCTCACGGTACAGGTGCATTGTCTACTCGAGGGTGGTGGCGGCCAATTCGAGTGAGACGGTCGTATGATGGCCGATTCACCGATGACAGACGATGAATCTGGTTGTATGGCTTATGATCGGAATCGGCGATGCAATGATGGTGGTGATAGAATTGGGTGCTGTTGCAGCCGATTCGGTCATTGCGGTGGTGCGGCCGCCGAAGGGACAGAGGGACACGATGGTGGGAAGGTTGGTGGTGAGGTAGTGGTTGGAAGCGTCCAAATTTGATAGGAGTGATGTCATCGAAGGGGAGGCGGTTGCACATAGCTACGGTCACACGCGTGCATTATATTAATAGCACAAGTGGATGTTTTTTAGGATTACCCCAAATTAGGAGCACATAAAAATATAAAGATAGGGTGGTTGTTGACGCACCATTTTCTGGTTCTAATGCCCTACAAAGCAGTATTTTGGACAACTACTCTAGTATGAATGCCTACAAAGCAGTGTTTTGGACAACTACTCCATTTACATCATTCTTTGGCGATGCTTTTATCGCGTCAAATATAATATGTTTGGTAAAATAGGCACACACACCATGTGGTGAGCAGTTACGTACTAGACCACCCCATGTGGAAGTTTTTGTTGAACCTTCCAGCCGGTTTTGTGAACATCCTAACTTTGTTTAGTTAGAGGACACTGTAAGCACTGGAATTATATGTAACAGATAGTTTGATAACAAGGTAATTTTTAACAAGCAAGTAACGATAAAGGTAAACAGGGTGCAGCAATGTAGCCCAATCTTTTTGAGGCAAAGGACAGGCGAGAACAATCACTAGTAATAGGCAAAGTGTTCTCAAGGGAACACGGCAATTTCGTCTAATCACTTTTATCATGTTGATTCGATTCATGTTCGCTACTTTGATAATTTGATATGTGGGTGGACCAGTGCTAAGGTGTTGTTCTTACTTGAACTAACAACCTACTTATGATTAACCCCCTCGCAAGCATCTGCAACTACGAGAAAAGTATTAAGACAAAGTCTAACCATAGCATTAAACATGTGGATCCAAATCAGCCTCTTACGAAGTAGCGCATAAACTAGGGTTTAAGCTTCTGTCACTCTAGCAATCCATCATCTAATAACTAATCTACAATGCATTCCCTTAGGACCATGAATTGTGAAGTGTCATGTAGTGGACGTTCACATGACACCACTAAGGGAATCACAACATACATATCATCAAAATATCGAACACATATCAAATTCATATGATTACTCAAAACATGACTTCTCCCATGACCTCAAGAACAAAGGTAACTACTCACAAATAATAAACATGCTTAAGATCAAAGGAGTACTGGATAGCATAATGGATCTGAACATATAATCTTCCACCAAATAAACCATATAGTAATCAACTACGCAAGGTAATCAACACTACTAGTCACCCACAGGTACCAATGTGAGGTTTCGGTACAAAGATTGAACACAAGAGATGAACTAGGGTTTGAGAGGAGATGGTGCTATTGAAGATTTTGATGAAGTTGGCCTCCCAAATATGAGAGGGGTGTTGGTGATAACGATAGCTTCGATTCCCCCGCCCCTCCGGGAGGGAAGTTCCCCTAGCGGAATCGCTCCGCCAGAGGGCAAAAGTGCTCCTGCCCAAGTTCCGCCTCGAGGCGGCGGCACTTCGTCCCGAAAGTCCTCCTATGATTTTTTCTAGGTCAAGAGTGACCATATACCAAAAGATGGGCACCGGAAGCGGGCCAGACTGGGCACAACCCATCAGGGCACAACCAGGGGGCCCGGCACGGCCTGGTGGGTTGTGCCCACCTGGGGGCCCTCCTCCGGTAGTTTTCAGCTCCAGTAACTTTTATTAAATACAAAAATAATTCCTTGAATTTTCAGCTTCAATGGAGTTGTGCAGAATAGTTATCTTTGACGTGCTTTTTTTGGGTCCAGAATTCCAGTTGCCGTTATTCTCCCTCTTTGTGTAAACCTTGCATATTAAGAGAGAAAAGGCATTAGAATCACTCCTCAAAGCATTATTATTCAACAAAACGAATTAAATAAAAATAGGAAATCATGATGCAAAATGGATGTATCAACTCCCCCAATCTTAGACCTCGCTTGTCCTTGTCCACATGGTTTGAGAGAGAGGTGTCAATAAAATAAAATACGGACATATAAGCATCATGCATATTAACATAACAACAACAAACTCTAAAATAAGAACTTATTTCAATATATTTTTATCATAAGGCTTCTCATTAACAAGTAACAATTCATCAAAACATAGAAGTATGAAGCATAAACCTTATTGGAAACCAAGAAACTATGTTCTCAGTCAATTTTGCAACTACAATTCATCTTATTTTCAGGAAGGGTCTCATGTAGGAGCCTTTTGGAAAGTCCACATACTCAACTATCATTTAGTCTTCTATGTGTTGGGAGACGTAGTAGTAAATCAAAATTTTCCTACGTTCACCAAGATCTATCTATGGAGAAACCAGCAACAAGAGGGGAGAGATTGCATCTTCATACCTTTGAAGATCGCTAAGCGGAAGCGTTACAAGAACGCGGTTGATGGAGTCGTACTTGCAGCGATTCAGATCGCGGTAGATCCGATCAAGTGCCGAACGGACGGCACCTCCGCGTTCAACACACGTGCAGCCCGGTGACGTCTCCAACACCTTGATCCAGCAAGGAGGAAGGAGAGGTTGGGGAAGGGCTCCAACAGCAGCACGACGGCGTGGTGGTGGTGGAGTAGCAAGGTATTCCGACAGGGCTTCGCCTAAGCGCTGCGGAGGAGGAAGAAGAGAGGTAGGGCTTCGCCGTGAGAGAGAGAGAGAGATCAAATCCTGTCTCAAAACATCCAAAACCTCAAGTATATATAGGAGGAGGGACGTGGAGGGCTGGCTTGGCCTCTACTCCAAAGAGGAGATGGCCGGCCGAATTAAAGGGAGAGTCCACCTCCCACAAGGGAGGTGGATCTCCTCCTTTTAAATCCTTTTTGCCTTATCTCCTTATCTCCAGCCGCATGGGCCTTTAGCAAAAGTCTTTCCCAGCCCAATAAGGGCTGGCACACTTTATCTAACAGCCCATGTGGTCCTTTGGTCGTCACACCCCTCCCGGGGGTCCTCCGGCACCCTCCCGGCACTCCCGGTACACTACCGATGAGCCCGAAAACTTTCCGGTGACCAAAACTGGACTTCCTATATATCAATCTTTACCTCCGGACCATTCCGGAGCTCCTCGTGACGTCCGGGATCTCATCCGGGACTCCGAACAACCTTCGGTAATCACGTATACCATTTCCCTATAACCCTAGCGTCATCGAACCTTAAGTGTGTAGACCCTACGGGTTCGGGAGACACGTAGACATGACCGAGACACTTCTCCGGCCAATAACCAACAGCGGGATCTGGATACCCATGTTGGCTCCCACGTACTCCACGATGATCTCATCGGATGAACCACGATGTCGGGGATTCAATCAATCCCGTATTCAATTCCCTTTGTCTATCGGTATGATACTTGCCCGAGATTCGATCGTCGGTATCCCCATACCTTGTTCAATCTCGTTACTGGCAAGTCTCTTTACTCGTTCCGTAACACATCATCCCGTGGCTATCTCCTTAGTCACATTGAGCTCATTATGATGATGTCTTACCGAGTGGGCCCAGAGATACCTCTCCGTCACACGGAGTGACAAATCCCAGTCTCGATTCGTGCCAACCCAACAGATACTTTTGGAGATACCTGTAGTGCACCTTTATAGCCACCCAGTTACGTTGTGACGTTTGGCACACCCAAAGCATTCCTACGGTATCCGGGAGTTGCACAATCTCATGGTCTAAGGAAACGATACTTGACATTGAAAAGCTTTAGCAGACGAACTACACGATCTTGTGCTATGCTTAGGATTGGGTCTTGTCCATCACATCATTCTCCTAATGATGTGATCCCGTTATCAATGACATCCAATGTCCATGGTCATGAAACCGTGACCATCTATTGATCAACGAGCTAGCCAACTAGAGGCTTACTAGGGACATGTTGTGGTCTATGTATTCACACATGTATTATGGTTTCCGGTTAACACAATTATAGCATGAACAATAGACAATTATCATGAACAAGGAAATACAATAATAACCATTTTATTATTGCCTCTAGGGCATATTTCCAACAGTCTCCCACTTGCACTAGAGTCAATAATCTAGTTCACATCACCATGTGATTAACACTTACATCACCATGTGATCATATCATCATGTGATTAACACCCAATAAGTTCTGGGGTTTGTTCATGTTCTGCTCGTGAAAGAGGTTTTTAGTCAACGGGTCTGCGACATTCAGATCCGTGTGTACCTTGCAAACTTTCCATGTCATATTTGTAGATACTGCTCCCACGCTCCACTTGGAGCTATTCCAAATGGCTGCTCCACTATACGTAGCCAGATTTCTACTAAGAGTCATCCGGATTGGAGTTAAAGCTTGCATCATCGTAACCCTTTACGATGAACTCTTTATCACCTCCATAATCGAGAAATATTTCCTTAGTTCTCAAGTTACTAAGGATAACTTTGACCATTGTCCAGTGATCCACTCTTGGATTACTCTTGTACCCCTTGACAGACTCATGGCAAGGCACACACAGGTGCGGTACACAGCATGGCATACTATATAGAGCCTATGGCTAAAGCATAGGAGATGACACTCATCCTTTCTTTATCTTCTGCCGTGGTCAGGTATTGAGTCTTACTCAATTTCACACCTTACAATACAGTCAAGAACTCCTTCTTTGACCCATCTATTTTGAACTCCTTCAAAAACTTGTCAAGGTATGTCTTCGTCGAAAAAGCTTATCAAGCGAATTGATCTATCCCTATAGATCTTGATGCTCAATAAAATAGTAGCTTTATCTGGGTCTTCCTTTGAAAAAACTCTTTTCAAACAACCCTTCATGCTCTTCCAGAAATTCTACATCATTTCCGATCAATAATATGTCAACTACATATTCTTATAAGAAATTCTATAGTGCTCCCACTCACTTTCTTGCAAATACAAGTTTCTCATAAACTTTGTATAAACTTAAACACTTTGATCACCTCATCAAAGCATATATTCCAACTCCGACATGCTTGCTCCAGTCCATAGAAGGATCGCTGGAGTTTGCATATTATTAGCATCCTTAGGATTGACAAAACCTTCTGGTTGTATCACATACAACTCTTCCTCACAGAAACCATTACGGAAACCTTGTTTTGTCATCCACCTGCCAGATTTCATAATCGAAAAATGCAGCAACTGCTAACAAAATTTTAATAGACTTTTAGCATCGCTACAGATGAGACAATCTCATCGCAGTCAACTCCTTGAACTTGGCGGAAACTTCTTTGCGACAAGTCGAGCTTTATAAACGGTGACATTTCACCATTAGCGTCTATGTTTAACTCAAAGATCCATTTGTACTCAATGACCCGCCATTCAACAGGCAAGTCTACCAAAGTCCATACTTGGTTTTCATACATGGATCCTTTCTCGGATTTCATGGCTCCTAGCCATTTGTTGGAATTCGGGCCCACCATCGCTTCTCCATAGTTCGTAGGTTCATCGTTGTCCAACAACATGATTTCCAAGACAGGGTTGTCGTACTACTCAGGAGCAGTACGCGTCCTTGTCGACCTACGAGGTTCAATAGTGACTTGATCCGAAGCTTCATGATCATCATCATTAACTTCCTTTTCAACTGAGTAGGCTCTACAGAAACATCTTTCTGTGTTGCGCTATTCTCTGGTTGAAACAAAGGTTCAACAACCTTATCAAGTTCTATCTTCCTCCCACTCAATTCTTTCGAGAGAAACTCTTTCTCAAGAAAGGACCCATTCTTAGCAACAAACACCTTTTGCGCTTGGATCTGAAATAGAAGGTATACCCGATGTCTCATTAGGGTATTCTATGAAGATGCATTTGTCTGCTTTGGGTTCGAGCTCGCTAGGTGAAAAACCCATTTTCACATAAGCGTCGCAGCCCCAAACATTAAGAAATGACAGCTTAGGCTTCTGTCAAACCATAATTCTCACGGTGTCATCTCAACAGACTTAGATGGTGCCCTATTAAAGTGAATGGATTTGTCTTTAATGCATAACCCCATAATGATAGTGGTAAAACGATAAGAGACATCATAGTACTCACTATATCCAATAGAGCACGACTACGACGTTCGAACACACCATCACACTATGGTGTTCCAGGAGGCGTGAGCTGTGAAACAATTTCCACATTGTCTAAAATTGCATACCAAACTCGTAACTTAGATATTCACCTCCATGATCATATCATAGACATTTATCTTCTTGTCACGATGATCTTTAACTTCACTCTGAAACTCCTTGAACCTTTCAAACATTTCAGATTCGTGTTTCATTAAGTAAATATCCCCATATTTACTCAAATCATCAGTGAAGGTAAAGAAAAACAACGATATCCACTGTGTGTTTCAACACTCATTGGTCCACATACATCAACATGTATTAATTCCAATAAGCCACTTGCCCGCTCCATCATATTGGATGACGGGGTCTCAGTCATCTTGCCCAAGAGGCATGGCTCGCATGTCTCAACCGATTCGAAATCGAGTGAGTCAAAAAATCCATCATCATGGAGTTTCTTCATGCGATTTATACCAATATGACATTTAGCGGCAGTGCCACAAGTATGTGGTACTATCATTATTAACTTTATATATTTTTGGTACCAACGTTATGAACATGTGTACTACTACGATCATGATTCGATAAACCATTCCGAGTGGGTGCATGACCATTGAAGGCATTATCCATGCAAATAGAATAACCATTATTCTCTAACTTATATGAATAACCGTATTGCACTAATCATGATCTAATCACGTTCATGCTCAACGCAAACACCAAATAACATTTATTTAGGTTTATCACAAATCCCGAAGGTAGAGAGAGCGTGCGATGGTGATCACATCAATCTTGGAATTACTTCCAACACACATCGTCACCTCTCACCTAGCTAGTCTCCGTTTATTCCGTAGCTTTTATTTCGAGTTGCTAACACTTAGCAACCGAACCGGTATCCAATACCCAGGTGCTACTAGGAGTACCAGCAAGGTACACATCACTAACACGTATATCAAATATACTTCCATCGACATTACCAGCCTTCTTATCTACCAAGCATCTAGGGTTTTTTTCCGCTTCAGCGAACATTCTCCTCATAACAGAAGCACTTAGTCTCGGGTTCAGGCTCAACCTTGGATTTCTTCACTAGAGCAACAACTGGCTTGCCATTCCTGAAGTTTTCCCTTCTTGCCCTTGCCCCTTTTGAAACTAGTGGTTTCACTTAACCATCAACACTTGATGCTCCTTATTGATTTCTACCTTCGTGGTGTCAAACATCACGAACAACTCAGGGATCATCTTATCCATCCCTGGCATGTTATAGTTCATCACGAAGCTCTAGTAGCTTGGTGGCAGTGACTTGGAGAACTGCATTAATCACTATCTCATCTGGAAGATTAACTCCCACTTGATTCAAGTGATTGTAGCACCCAGACAATCTGAGCACACGCTCACCGATTGAGCTATTCTCCTTTATCTTGCAGACAAAGAATCTTGTTGGAGGTCTCATACCTCTCAACATAGGCATGAGCCTGAGATCACAATCTCAGCTCCTAGAACATCTCATATGTTCCGTGATGTTCAAAACGTTTTGGAGCCTCAATTCTAAGCCGCAATGCATGACGCACTGAACTATCACGTAGTCACCAAAAAGTGCCTGTCATATGTTCACAACATCTACAGACAACGCTTGAGGGAGTGGTGCAGTTAGCGGTACATCAAAAACATAAGCTTTCTGTGCAGCAATGAGGACAATCCTCAGATCACGGACCCAGTCCGCATTATTGCTACCATCAACTTTCAACTTACTTTTCTCTAGGATTGTATCAATAAAACTGGGGAGCTACAACGCGAGCTATCTACGACATAATTTGCAAGGACATTTTTAGACTAAGTTCATGATAATTAAGTTCATTTAATCAAATTATTAATGAACTCCCACTTAGATAGACATCTCTCTAGTCTTCCAAGTGATACATGATCCATGTCAACTAGCCCGTGTCCGATCATCACGTGAGACGGACTAGTCATCCATGGTGAACATCTCTATGTTGATCGTATCTTCTATACGACTCATGTTCGACCTTTCGGTCTTCCGTGTTCCGAGGCCATGTCTGTACATGCTAGGCTCGTCAAGTCAACCTAAGTGTTTCGCATGTGTAAATCTGGCTTACACCCGTTGTATGCGAACGTTAGAACCTATCACACCCGATCATCACGTGGTGCTTCGGAACGACGATCCTTAGCAACGGTGCACAGTTAGGGTGAACACCTTTCTTGAAATTTTATTGAGAGATCATCTTATTTACTACCGTCGTTCTATGCAAATAAGATGTAAACATGATAAACATCACATGCAATCAATATAGTGACATGATATGGCCAATATCATCTTGCTCCTTTGATCTCCATCTTCGGGGCACCATGATCATCACTGTCACCGGCACGACACCATGATCTCCATCATCATGATCTCCATCATTGTGTCTTCATGAAGTTGTCTCGCCAACTATTACTTCTACTACTACAGCTAACGTTTAGCAATAAAGTAAAGTAATTACATGGCGTTTATGATTGACACGCAGGTCATACAATAATATAAGACAACTCCTATGGCTCCTGCCGGTTGTCATAGTCATCGACATGCAAGTCGTGAACCCTATTACAAGAACATGATCAATCTCATACATCACAATGCATCACATCACATCCTTTTGGCCATATCACATCACACGACATATGCTGCAAAAACAAGTTAGACGTCCTCTAATTTGTAGTTGCAAGTTTTTACGTGGTTGCTATAGGTTTCTAGCAAGAACGTTTCTTACCTACGTCAAAACCACAACGTGATATGCCAATTGCTATTTACCCTTCATAAGGACCCTTTTCATCGAATCCAATCCGACTAAGGTGGGAGAGACAGACACCCGCTAGCCACCTTATGCAACTAGTGCATGTCAGACGGTGGAACCGGTCTCACGTAAGCGTACGTGTAAGGTTGGTCCGGGCCGCTTCATCCCACAATACCGTCGAATCAAGATAAGACTAGTAACGGCAAGCATATTAACAAAATCGACGCCCACAACTACTTTGTGTTCTACTCGTGCATAGATTCTACGCATAGACCTAGCTCATGATGCCACTGTTGGGAGACGTAGTAGTAAATCAAAATTTTCCTACGTTCACCAAGATCTATCTATGGAGAAACCAGCAACGAGAGGGGAGAGATTGCATCTTCATACCTTTGAAGATCGCTAAGCGGAAGCGTTACAAGAACGCGGTTGATGGAGTCGTACTTGCAGCGATTCAGATCGCGGTAGATCCGATCAAGTGCCGAACGGACGGCACCTCCGCGTTCAACACACGTGCAGCCCGGTGACGTCTCCAACACCTTGATCCAGCAAGGAGGAAGGAGAGGTTGGGGAAGGGCTCCAACAGCAGCACGACGGCGTGGTGGTGGTGGAGTAGCAAGGTATTCCGACAGGGCTTCGCCTAAGCGCTGCGGAGGAGGAAGAAGAGAGGTAGGGCTTCGCCGTGAGAGAGAGAGATCAAATCCTGTCTCAAAACATCCAAAACCTCAAGTATATATAGGAGGAGGGACGTGGAGGGCTGGCTTGGCCTCTACTCCAAAGAGGAGATGGCCGGCCGAATTAAAGGGAGAGTCCACCTCCCACAAGGGAGGTGGATCTCCTCCTTTTAAATCCTTTTTGCCTTATCTCCTTATCTCCAGCCGCATGGGCCTTTAGCAAAAGTCTTTCCCAGCCCAATAAGGGCTGGCACACTTTATCTAACAGCCCATGTGGTCCTTTGGTCGTCACACCCCTCCCGGGGGTCCTCCGGCACCCTCCCGGCACTCCCGGTACACTACCGATGAGCCCAAAAACTTTCCGGTGACCAAAACTGGACTTCCTATATATCAATCTTTACCTCCGGACCATTCCGGAGCTCCTCGTGACGTCCGGGATCTCATCCGGGACTCCGAACAACCTTCGGTAATCACGTATACCATTTCCCTATAACCCTAGCGTCATCGAACCTTAAGTGTGTAGACCCTACGGGTTCGGGAGACACGTAGACATGACCGAGACACTTCTCCGGCCAATAACCAACAGCGGGATCTGGATACCCATGTTGGCTCCCACGTACTCCACGATGATCTCATCAGATGAACCACGATGTCGGGGATTCAATCAATCCCGTATTCAATTCCCTTTGTCTATCGGTATGATACTTGCCCGAGATTCGATCGTCGGTATCCCCATACCTTGTTCAATCTTGTTACTGGCAAGTCTTCTTTACTCGTTCCGTAACACATCATCCCGTGGCTAACTCCTTAGTCACATTGAGCTCATTATGATGATGTCTTACCGAGTGGGCCCAGAGATACCTCTCCGTCACACGGAGTGACAAATCCCAGTCTCGATTCGTGCCAACCCAACAGATACTTTTGGAGATACCTGTAGTGCACCTTTATAGCCACCCAGTTACGTTGTGACGTTTGGCACACCCAAAGCATTCCTACGGTATCCGGGAGTTGCACAATCTCATGGTCTAAGGAAACGATACTTGACATTGAAAAGCTTTAGCAGACGAACTACACGATCTTGTGCTATGCTTAGGATTGGGTCTTGTCCATCACATCATTCTCCTAATGATGTGATCCCGTTATCAATGACATCCAATGTCCATGGTCATGAAACCGTGACCATCTATTGATCAACGAGCTAGCCAACTAGAGGCTTACTAGGGACATGTTGTGGTCTATGTATTCACACATGTATTATGGTTTCCGGTTAACACAATTATAGCATGAACAATAGACAATTATCATGAACAAGGAAATACAATAATAACCATTTTATTATTGCCTCTAGGGCATATTTCCAACACTATGATTGCTAACACTCACGGCATACCCGTGAACAAAAAGTTTCAACCGGACATGTAGGAAGATAGGGGCTTATAGTTTCGCCTCCTAACTCACTGACCTGAAAGGTGATGTCAACAGTAATAACTCATGCCCACCCATATCCAACTGGATATATGTGCCTAGATCTTTCATCACCACATGATGCTTGCGAAAGGAAAAAGTTAAAAGGGAATAGGAAGGATTACTTTGACTCTTGCATAAAAGTAAGTGCATATATAAAAGTAAAACATAGGCCCTTCATAGAGGGAAGCAGAGGTTGTCCTGCGCTTATTGATTTGTATGCCCAATCCCTTAATGTAAAAGAACGTCACGCTATATTGCCCCCTATGGCAACGATCTTTATTATGCTGTCCATCCCTTTTATTACTTTTCCATCATAAGTTCATATAACGCTCAATTTTCTCTTACACTAATTGATCAAAACACTATTAGAAGAAATTTTTATTGGCTTATTGCACCGATGACAACTTACTTGAAGGATCTTTCTCGATCCATAGGTAGGTATGGTGCACTTAGTGCAAAATTTTGGCTAGCAAAGATATTGGGCAAGCACCACATGGTAATGATCTATGGCAATATAGCTTCTATGTGGATATGAACAGACATAAATCATTACGTTGTCTTCCTTGTCCAATGTCAACACAATTTTGATATATAATATTTGATGGGGGCTCACAATCATCAAATATGTCCAAGATAGTGTATTAGCATGTGAATCTTCTCTTGCCTTATTAATTCTTTCATGAATTGCATTATTGACCAATGCTATGCTTGTCAATCTCCAACAAATTTTACTACTTATACTTTTCATTATGTGATGTCACTACTCACCATAAGATTAGCATATGATTTTTTAATTTATTTATTTTCCTTAATTTGATTGCAACCACAAAGTAAAGAGGCAAAAACTAAAACTAACTTTATTATATAACTTTCACTCGATTACATAGATAGATAGGCCACGAAACTAACACACGAAAATAGATCATGCTAAACTTTTATTCAACTAAAGCAAAGGGAAACTAGGGATCGAACTAAAATAGTTAAAGGTGAATAAAAGTGGGGGTGATACGATACCGGGGCACCACCCCCAAGCTTGGCTTAAGCCAAGGGGAGTGCCTATACCTGTTTTCTTAAGTCTCCTTTGGTGGTCATGATGAAGAAGGTGGTGGTGAGACGTCACACTTCAGCTCCAATAAGAACTTCAATTTGCGGATGACGCTCCTGAGGGTGGTGATATGCTCCTCTAATAAAAGATTTTCACGGGTGAGGTATTTATTATGAACACGAACCTCCTCGAAAGCCCTGAAAGCTTCAATTCCAAGAGGGGTGAGATGAGGATAGTAAGGCCAAGGATATCTTCTTTTTCCTCTTCCACCATGTTCGTGGGTCGTGCTCCTTCAGGGGGATGATCCACCATAGCCTCCTTGCCCTTGTCTCCCTTGTTCACTTCTTCCGGCTCCTCCCTCTTCAGCTCTATCTTCATTACCCAAGCATATTCTTCCATGTTGTTAGAAGAGGGGAAAGACATGGTGCCTGATTCGACAAATCTGATAGGGAAACAACAAGGAACAAGAACAGAGGATTTTTCTGTGATGCTATCGTCAAAATAGTCGGGGATATATATAGAGAATTTTTATTCTTGGGAAAAAGTATTTGGAAGGAAAACGGAGTCGGGAAGGCATGCGAGGTGGGCACAACCCACCAGGGCGCGACCAGGGGTGCCTGGCGCGTCCTGGTGTATCATGCTCCCCTCGATCACCTTCCAGTTTATTTCTTTATTTCCAAAATTCTAAAATATTCTAAAACTAACAGAAAATATTTTTGCGGATTTTTTAGAGTTCGTTTACTTACCGAATCACGTACCTCCTATTTTTAAGAATTCTGGAGTGTTTCGGAAGGTTTATTTTATGTGCTCCTGCGGTGTCATGGTTTGGATAACATGGCTTTCAACGTTAATAGGTGTACCTGAGATATAGTACTTAATTCTTTGTCCATTTACCACCTTTGGGTTAGTACCTTCGGCATTATTAATCTTGATAGCTCCAGAACGATAGACCTCTTCGATAACATATGGTCCTTCCATTTCGAGAGAAGCTTTCCTGCAAAAAATCTTAAACGAGAGTTGAACAAAAGAACATGGTCCCCTATTTTGAATTCCCGCTTTTGAATTCTTTTTTCATGCCATCTTTTTACTTTTTCTTTGAATAGCCTAGCATTTTCATACGCTTGGGTTCTCCATTCATCTAGTGAGCTAATATCGAATAACCTCTTTTCACCGGCAAGTTTGTAATCATAGTTGAGTTCTTTATTTGACCAAAATGCTTTATGTTCTAATTCTAGAGGCAAATGATAAGCTTTCCCATATACCATTTTATATGGAGACATATCCATAGGATTTTTATAAGTTGTTCTATAGGCCCAAAGTGCATCATCCAATTTCTTATACCAATTCTTACGAGACCTATTGACATTTTTTGTAATATTAATTTTATTTCTCTATTGATAAGTTCTACCTGACCACTAGATTAAATATGATAGGATGATGCAATACTATGATTAATATCATATTTAGCAAGCATCTTACAAAAAGCACCATGAATAAAGTGTGAACCAACATCAGTCATTAAATATCTAGGGACTCCAAACCTCGAAAAGAAAACCTCTTTAAGCATTTTAATCGAGATGTGATTATCAACACTACTAGTTGGAATAGCTTCTGCCCACTTAGTAACACTAGTAAGCTTGCACGTGCAACACACGTCCCTCTCAAAGAAAAATCTTTTCTTGAATATTCCTTCTTTAGTGTAAGTAGATATAATAATCTATAAACATTAAGTAATCTATATTGAATTACTCATGCGGCTCTGGCAGCTTGGAAGGGGAAGGGGAACCCTAGTTCCCAGCCGCTAGCGTGAGCGATAATGGCTCTATCAGTGGTGCGGAGCTATCCTCTTGTTAGAAGAGCGACATCTCAAGCGAGAACCACGGTTCGGTCTTGATCCGTCAGCTCATGCCCGGATTTGCGGCAGGGACTGCTTTTCAACCTAGCTATGACAGCCTAGGCATGCTAAAATTCAGATGTACTTCAATTCAGATGCTCATTTGCCTAAATTCAGATGTGCTTCTTTATCAGTAAAGAAGGCGTGCTAAACACAAATACAAATTGAATTAAGCAGTAAGACCATAGATAAATACACTTAGAGAGTACAATTTCCTATACCTAGGAATTCATTACGTCCTTCTGCTCACTCAATCATGTTCATAACTTTACCCCCTCTTTAAAAAGGCCTTTTTTTGCCCAAACCTTATGAATAATACAAATGAATCGTCTATTGAACCGATGGTTATACATCATACCAAATCAAATCATAAATAACACCGGAGGAAAATCCTATAATCTAGCTTCAAATAACGCCATCTGTTGTAGCTATATTTTACTAACCCACATAGTACAAGTAAAGATGGAAGGCAAAATGTTATTCCTAATTCGGAGCGGTGGCATCAGCAACCATTTTATGATAGACAAGCGAATGATGCGGTGCTGCGTCTGCTGTTCAGTGTCGTCCAAACAAAGGAGGTGCCCCTTAGCCGTGGCTTCCTTGTATCCCTCCCATTCGACCCTGCTGTGTGGAGGTTTCTAAAAAGGGTAGGCATGGCGTACTTTCTGGAAACAAATAAATGCAATAAGGAAATTTGGAAATGAAAAAAAGTACAAGTTGATATAGAATCAATATTGCTCCTAACTAGCTCAAAACTCCCAACACCAGCGACCACATTTTCTCCAACCTGACAAAAGCACACATCAAGTTGGTTTCGCTATCATCATAACACACACCAAAAAACTTTAGCCCAAATGTCTTAACCATTCATGTGTGGAGGTTAATGATAGAAAAGCCTGATTAGAGCAGTATTACTTGGACAAAAATTCGGAGTTGCTTTTTGGTTTGGGGAAGAATTGCAGATCTCAAGCTAAATATGTTGAGTACTCAAAGAGTTACATGATACTATTGTAACTACTTGTATAATGAATATTTTAGAGATCTCAAAGTACACATAAATAATTCAGTTCTGTTGTAGTTCATTTCATGTCAAACAAAAATCTTTTCTTTTCTTTAAAACAAATATAGGAATTTAATATAAACGAAAAGAAATATGTGTTTTCTTAAAAAAAGTGCATGCAACATACTATAGATAGAATATTCATTGCATGAATCAGAAATAGAGAACTACTTGTAGACAAAAACAATAATGACATTGCAACCAGTTTTTATATCTGTATGTAATTAACCATAGTAAAAATTATCTAGCAAGTGGAGATTGCCAGAAAAGAAAAAAGAAATATATAGAGTGGTTCACGTAACTCCAATCCTCCCTGGCCGCTCCCGCGAGCGCCGCCGGGGGGGGGGGGGGGGGGGCGAACCCTAGATCGCGGGGCTCGGCCCCCTTCCTTGATCCTCCCTCCCCTCGCCGCCGCCCCGGCGTGCTGGCGGGCAAAGCCCGGCCAGCTCGGGCGGCGGCGCGACCTCTTCCTCCCCCCCGCGCGGCGCTGGATGGAGCGGGCCATCTGGGTTGGGTGGTGGTGCGGCGCGGGCTCAAGGCGCGGCGGCGGCGGCTGGCGATGGGGGTGCGGCCTGCAGGCGGCGGCGTGGAGTGGCTGGTGCGGGCTGGGGGCGTGCTCTGCTCGCGGCGTCGGCGGCTTTGGGCGCGGCCTAGATCTAACGCGGCGGCGGCTCGGGTGGCCTGGGCCCTTGTGGTGGCGGGGCTCCGGCTCGCCGCAGGTGGTGGCTTGCTCCGGTGGCCGCCCCTACTGCAGCGCTCCCTGGTGGTGGCGGGCCTACCGGCCCCCGTCCGACGATGACAGGTGCCGTGAGCTATGCTCGGCGTGGATGTGGGCTGCCACAGCGTGGTGGCGGCCCCAGGCGGTGGTCTGGGTTGTTCACGGCGGCGGCTGGACCTCTCCGGCGTCGGCCCGTCGGTGTGCGGCCCGTGTCGACCTTCAATCCTTCGGGATCGCTGGTTTCTGTCAGATCTGGCCACGGCTGGTGGCTGGACACGTTTGTGAGGTCCGGTGACTGTCCATGGTCATCGGGTTGCGGACGGCGCGGTGGCGGGTGCGGCACGTCGGCAATAGTGGCGGACCTTGACGGCCTCTTCGGATCACGCCGGGATCCCGGCCCGGGTCCTTGACACCGCGGGCAACTCCGGGGGAAACCCTAGGTCCCATTGGGATCGAGCGATGACGAAGCTTCTGAAGGGACCAGCGACGCCGACGGCGCACGGCCTGATGGCGCGACTGCCGATGAAAATCGCGCCGACTCCGGTCATGGCAGACGATGGCGGCGTCTCTGATGTCGTTTCCTTGTTGAGGCATCGTCATTGCTGTTTGCGTCATCAGGCTCGGGATGCTCCAGGGGAAACCCTAGATCTGGGTCTCCCGGATCGGATGATGACGGCGCCTTTGGTGTCGCTCTTCCTCCTGGGGGCATCGTTTTGGAGCAAGTGCTGGATGGAGAGGACTACAGGAGGAGCAGTATTTCATCTACCGCAAGGCCGACGGCGGATCCCGGTGGCATGGCGCTGCGGAGTTTCGGAGACGGGCGCGGACGGATGGATACGTGCAGGATGGTGGCGCTGTCTGGCGCCGTGGTGGCATCGACGACAGGCCTGGCAAGGTCGGTGCGTTAATATCTGCTCTGGAGATGGATCGGTGGAAGACGGCGGCGGCGGCTTTTGAGAGTGCGTCGGACCGGTGTGTGACACAGTCCCGGTATATGGCCGGGCTGAGGCATCTGGCTTTAGATGTTAGGCTTTGGTGCGATATCTGTTTGGTATTCGGCTCGGATATTCGGCACCCCTTCATCAACGGAATAGGAGTAGCGACAGGTGTTGCCCAAATGATGGCTTCAGGCTTACTGATGTATTACTTTGTACGGTCTTTGTGAATAATTAATAAAATGGCTGCATGCATCATCAAGATACAAAGGCCGGGATGTATCCTCCTTTTCTAAAAAAAATAGAGTGGGTAAACTATAGAAAAACCAGAGACCTTATCTTACAACCCGAGGGCACATACATCAGCATACCCAAATTTCTAGCTAGTTATCTAAGACAGTAAAGTGGCACTTGTACAGGCAACAAAAATTAAGTAGACACGAAGACTCGAAAGAAGGCTCTGGCCGGTCTGTGGTCCGTACATTTATGGTCGCATGCAGGTTACTATTTTGATGTTTAGATCCTAGATGATCCTCTCATCCTATTTTGGAATAGTTTTATGTTAAGATTTCTTCTATTCATAGTTTGGTACATACTGTAGTTGCTTACCCAACTTCTTATAGAAAAACCAAGCTATTATTTCAACCATATAACTAAGAGGAACACACCTTGTATGAAATTAATTGATAACAGAAACAACAAAGATTTAGAAAAAATCATCACAGGAATAAAAAAATGCAGCCAAGTAATTTTCTGGCATGGTAAAAACAAAAATGCCTTGTTAATCTCATGTTTTCTAACAAATTTAAAAAGGCATCATGATTCTAAACAACAACATATCTCCCATTTCTGCTTTCATTGGTCATTGCCAAGTGGCAGCAGCACAAGTGTTGAAGCCACTTTCAGCCTCCAATTAAACATGAGGATGGGTTGAGATTCTTTCTGAATCAACATGATTGTTCATATCAGTACAAAAATAATCTTGCATTCAGTAGATGCATGTACGTTAATGGCAAAGAACAACAAGATGAATTAGCGGATATGGATGAATAAAGTACCTGGAGCCGAACTTGACCCCGCCATGGTGCGGGAAGAGCGTGAATCTAGTGAATCATCCATCAAGTTGCATTTAGACATGAACGAAGTTGAATGTAATGAACCAGGAATGCTAAACTGGACTAATCTTGTTTGTACAAATCCACAAAAAGAACTACTGCAAAATAGAAGAAATGAAAATATCAAGGGTGGATAAAATGATAGGATAACATCATAGCAATGAAAATCCAACAGCAGACATCACTCGAAATCCCTAATTTGCAAGACTAAAAATATATGGATGAATCTTCCAGAATGTAATGAACATTGATGTTTTCGACCTGGGAAAGAAACTTGCAATGGGGACGAAAGCACAAGACAACCAGAATCATACTGGAAGATCTAACCTCACACGCTCCATATCTAGTATTCTTCCATATCATGCATGAGCCACTGCCATGTATGTATCGGTCACTCTCTGTGCTCTCCCGACATTGAGGAGGCAATGGCTGTCTCAATCTAAGCACCTTGCCTTCATACGATTCTCATATATTCTGAGATTTCTGACTGCTAATTAACCTATTTTGTAATGCTTCCCATCGATCCCAATAAATATTAGCGTATTAAAGCATGGAATATCTACACACATATCTTTTGAACAGAATCAAACTGCATTTATACTATGGTGGTCTAAAGCCATCAACATCGAGAATGGATAAGTAATTTCGGCAGCATGTCTAGAGAATAAATGAAATAAGCAAATAAGATCACATGAATGAAGAGACAATTATTGTTTTCTCGTGATTCCTCCCGAAGCAACAGCGGTAGCAAGTACGAGCAGAACAAAACACTCTGAAGTGCACATTTTACCTCTCCCTTCTTCCAACAGTAGGAACAACAGCTAGCAAAGCAGCATTGAGCCTTACTCTCTCCCTCCTCTCCGATTTCTACAACTGCCACCGCTGTCAGCACCTCATCCAGCAACGGCCTGAATCCCCTTTCTCTCCTTACGCCCCGTCTTCTGTAACGTACGGCGACGGCTGTGTCAGGATCTATTTCAGCAACGGTGCATGGGACGGGAGATGATGACCCTATGTCACTGAGCGCAGCAGCAACGACCACCACCAGTCAGCAGCGCGGCGGTGGACGACAGAAAGACACAACACTAGTTGATAGGAAGCATACCTTCCCTTTGTACATGGTCGCACCAGAGGGTTGGGCAGCGACGGGCAACGGCGGCTGGTGAGCCCTCCACTGGTAGAGACACCCCCTTTGTTCCGGTTTTTAAGGGGCCTTTTGTCCCGGTTGCCCAACCGGGATGGGACAACCGGGACGAATGTCCCCCCTCGTCCCGGTTGTACCAGGACCCGGAATGGATGGGGCGTCCACGTGGGGGTGTGGGCTGGTCCGTGGCCAGGACTATTCGTCCCGGTTCGTAATACGAATCGGGATGAATGCTGTCAGGAAAGAATTTTTTTTACTTCTTTTTCTTGTTTTCCTCTTAGGGTTTGGTTTGTTGTATTTTTTCCCTATTTGTTTCCCATAAGTATTCTGCATCTAATACATCACCATGTTTTTTTATTGTATTCCATTTTATTAGAATACACAAGTTTGCTGATTGCATTAGAATATACAACTATATGGTGATCGCATTAGAATATAGTTGAAGAATATACAAGTAAGTACGCACCATGAGTCGAATATACAAGTAAGGAGTGAAGAATATACAAGTTTGTACTCTTTCCCATAATTACTCTAATACACCACCATGCACCATGACTCGAATATACAGGTAAGTACTATGCATCTAAGAATTCGAACATCAAGTTCGTCGAGCATAGTTGGCGCTGACATAATATTCCCCTCCTGGTGTTAGCACCTCTGCGTCTAAGAATCCGCAAATTTCCTCTTGAATTGCTCGTAGGCGATCCCTTGGTAGAAGACCGTCCCGCAGCCGCTCGATCTAATATAAAGAAGAGTGGTCAATATCTAATTAAGGACAATAGATGGTAATAAGATAAAAGTGATGGTTGACGTACACGAAGTTTTTCTAAATCTCTGCCCAGCTTGGCGCATGTCGTTTGACGAATGAACTCGCAGACATAGTATCCACATAAGTTATTCCCATCTCCCTGGTTCAAGCACTTTACAAGAACATGGTTTCAATCAAAATTATAATATAGCATTATAATGGTATCGAAACTATAATCAAGGAGATGCGCGGATATAGCTAGTCCCACTTACTTTCAGATGTTAAAATTTAAGCTTCTCCTTCCATTCACCCCTAGCCTTTGCTGTGAACCGTTTCCAAGCGCTGCCCGACAAAGAAAATGAATTAAGTGAGTTATCAGAAAATAAACAAAACTTGTCGATATAGTGTCATAAAGATTGAAATTACCGTTGGATCAGTTCCTGCATGTCCTCCCAGTCCTTAAGGGGTTTATGTTTCGAGTCCATTACCAATACTTTTCCTTTGTCAGTTTCAAATATTAGAAGAATATAGTGGAAGCTGCGCAAACATAACTCATCAGTTATACACTTATCATCGAGTAAGCAAAAAAAAATGTTTACCGGACAAATAACACTCACTCGAAGTTTTAAGGAAAAAGTATTTCCCTCTTGGTTTCGTGAAACCTTAACGCCTTCACAATTGAATCTTCTGTTTCCCTGGGTTTTGTGAGAAGAGTTGCTTGATTAACCCAATATGGATCAATGAACCCAATGTCATAGATGTGTCCTCTTTTGCATTCGAGAATCTTCATTCTACAATTATAATATAGTGCGTATTATTATAAAAATGTAATGAACGAGGTGAGCTAGCTAGAAACTTAACTACAGCGAAATAAATACTTACAGACAATACGCACTGACGATAGATTTGTCAAGGGCCTTGAGCTGGAATAACTGATATAGTTCTATAAACTCAATCAAAATTATCCTTTCTCCATAACCGTGATGCTCGTTTCTAACTTCCATCGTTATCCATCCCTCAGAGTGCTCCGAGGCTTCCATGTACCAATTATGCACTCTTCGCATTTTTGTTGGTAGATCATTTTCCTCCCCAGGTTTGACGAGAGGATGCCCATGCCGATATGGGTGCGCGAAATCAGAAGAGGGGACATCTAAGGTTTGGAGATACTACGCAATGGACATACCCGCAGCAGCGGCCGCTTGTCCGTACAGTGCAATAAACTCCGGGTCAAGTTCCTTGCCTGCGCCTGTGCTTGGCCCCACCTCGGGATTGGAATGCACTATGAGCGGGGGGATGGATTGATTTTTCTGTTGTCCGAGCTGGTCAACTGTTTTCCCGCATTTCCCGCTTCCGGTACTACTCTTCTTTGACCGCTTCTTTTCATCGTGTGCCTTAAGAATAGAGCGGTCATAGTCAGGAATGAGACTCGGCTCGGGCTGATGAAGGGTCTTCACCATTTTCAATGCTCGGGCTTTGTCTTCTTCGGTGTTGGGGAAATCTGGCTCTTTCGGCGACTTCTCCTTAGATTTCCACGCCTCATATTCGGCCTTTGCGATCTCCTGGGTTTCCTCTGGAGTACGGTGGTAAGGTAACTTGGGTAGATTCGAATGTGGTACTCTTGGGAGGGGCGACAATCGACGCTTCGGTGATGCGGTGGTTCTCCTCCGCTTTGAGCTGCCCTGATCAGACTTCGTGGGCGGAGACGGCTGCTGCGGCGGCGGAGACGCACGTGCTAGAGACGGCTGACGCGGCGGCGTAGACGCACGCGCTGGAGACGCCGAGCGCGGCGGAGAGTACGAAGACGACCGTTTCGCTGGAGACTGGTCTTGAGGCGGCGGCGAAGGAGGATGGCTACTCCGATCAGTCGTTGGCCTTGGCGTCCAATTAGGAAACACGATGTGTTCCTTTATCCATAGAATGCTCAAGTTCTTGGCGTCTCCAAGTTCAGTCACCTCCCCGTCTTCACCTTCAGGATAGTCAAGCTGCACCCGCTCGAATCCGGTCATAACTTCATCCACCCCGGCAACAGCGTAGCCCGGTTGAACTAGCCGACAATGGTGTGTTGGTTCAGGGCTAGCTGGTTTCACATAGCCGACCGCCGCCTTAATGGTTATATTGTTGACGACTTTCACATGCAGCTCACACGGTGTCATCTCCGTTATATGATCCACCGGGTGCATCATCGGCGGTGCATCTTCACCATCATCACCCTGGAACTGCGTGGAAGCAACACTGCTCTTCCAATTAGATGGTGCGGCTTCCATTTCCTGCTGAGATTGGGTGTTACCTTGCTGCTGGCTAAGTCTGTCAATTTGCTCCTGCTGCCGCTCTGATTGCTCCCGCTGCCGCTTTAATTCTGCTTCAATGCTAGTCCACCGGTCTACCCAATTCTGTGCTTCAGCTGCCTCCAAATCCTTTCTCCTCTGACGGCTTCTATCCGGATATTTCTTCTTCTCCTGCGGAAACCCATGTTTCCACGGAACAGAGCCTTTTGTGGCTCATGTCCGTCCATAGTGTTCCTTATTCCCAAGGGCACGGGTGAGCTCGTCGTTCTCTCTATCTGGATGGAACTTCCCCTCTTTAGCAGCCTTTATTGCTTCTCTGATAGCATCGATGGGTAGAGGATCTTCTTCATGTCTTACATTATAGATGCATTTCCTTTCTGAGTCCAACGTGCCCCCATGGCCAAAAAACCAAGACCTTGTCCGTTGGTCCCAGTAGAACGTCTCTGGAACGATGTCCTTAGCAAGCAAGTCGTCCTCAAGTTTATTCCACTTAGGCATGTTACCCTTGTAGCCAGCTTGCCCCATAGTATGGTGATAGATCTTTTTAGCGGCGTTTATCTTATTTTTTTAGACTTTTCCAGAGCTTCCTCCGACTTCTTGTACTCAACAAATTCTTCCCAGTACGGTTTTATCTTCTCATACGTTCTGGTGAAATCCGGAGTCTTGTTTTTCTTGATAAAGTCAAGGTTCAATCTTTTCTTCCAGCTCTTGAATTGCTCGGCCATCTTCCTAAAAGTGAACGCCTTGACCAGTTTCTCTAAGGCTTTGTTCTTTCGCTCTAAGATCAATTTAGGATCCTCCTCATTCTCATCCAACTCATCTTGAGTAACCTTCGGCGTCGGTAGGGTGAAATTAGCCAACATCTTTTCAAAAAGTTTTTCTTTGGCTTTGTCGCCGACATATGAAATTCCGAGAGCCTCCTTTGGCTTATGCCACTCCCGAACGGTGATCGGGATGTGGTCCCTAACAAGCACTCCGCATTGCTTCACATATTTTTGGGCAACAACTTCAGGAAGCTCTGGCGTGCCGTCTGCAGCGATCTGTTCGATCCTGTACCTTTCATGCTCTTTCAACTTCTGGGCTCCGCCTTGTTTAGTATTCTTTCCAATGGATTTGCTAGATCCGGATGGCTAAAATATATAAGAAAGAGTGTTAATACATGTATATAGAAAACAAATGCTTCATTTAATTAACATATATATATATATATGCACCTCGCCGGAGTTTCTAATTTGTAAGGTTCGACCGGAACCGTCGGCTTCTCTCTCATGGGAGCCCTCGGCTTCTCCCCCGACAATGTCGTAGGCTTCTCCCTCACCGGAGCCGTCTCTTTGGGCGAGCTCCAGATCTACCTCACCAGAGCCGTCTCTTCGGGCGAGCTCCAGATCTACCTCACCAGAGCCGTCTCTTCGGGCGAGCTCCGGATCTCCCTCACCGGAGTTGTTCATCCACTCAGAGACATCTGGGTCTCCCCCGGGCCCGCGGATAATATCCGCGACCATTTCTTCCGCATCTTCGTCTCTGAAGTTTGGGTCCATAATTTCTGCAAATTAAAAATTGCAAGTTAGTGTCAACGCACAAAACTTAAAACAAAATGACTTAGCAGTTTCATCATCCATTCAACCCACATGTTTTGAATGCCTAAATATTTTGTTTTCAATATATTGCTAAGTAATTGCAACTTCGTTCTTTTTTCCGGAAACTAAACAAATTAATGGCCCATGGGACCGCCACCAAACTAGATCCGGGTCGACGATGTCACCCGGAATCCTCACTAAGCTGCGCGTCCCGGAAGGTAGCACCTCCCAACGCCAGCCCGGCGGGGCCCACTCCCGAACATCACCCCTCGGGTCCAACAGGGACATCGTCGGCGAGAACAATAAACTAAAAAACATATTTTGGTTGTTATTTGAACTTAGCAAAATTTCTAATATGAATGACACAAATAACATTCCGGATCTAAATATAAGACCTAATATAACCGAGCATCTTTTAGAAGTTTAAATTTTTTATTTTTAGACCTAATATAAGACCTAACATTCCGGATCTAAATATAAGACCTAATATGAAGACCGCATTCCGGATCCAGATGACACAAATAACATCGATTTCAATTTTTTATTCAATTTAGAAGTTTAAATTTCAATTTTTTTAGCTTTTTTTTCTCCACACTCTCTTCTCTATCTCTCCACTCTGTTTCTCCATGATCGAGCAGGGAGCGAGGCTAGGGCAGGGAGAGGGGGAGGGAGGGGGAGGGCATTACCTGCGGGAGAAGGCGACGCGGGTGACGCGGGCGACGGGCGACGCGGGCGAGGTGGCGCCGGCTGGGTGAGCTCGGGGGCGCGCGGTGCCGCGACGACGTAGGCGGGCGACGCGGGGCAGAGGCGCTGCAGGTGGGCGATGGCGAGAAAGGGGGGTGGCCGCGAAGCGCGCGAGGGGGGCGGCGACGACGGCGACGGCGAGGAAGAGGCGGCACGGGAGTTAGGCAGCCTGCCGGCGTCAACTGTCGTCCTCCTCGCGCGATAGAAGGGGAGGGGGAGAGGGAACGGCTTAAGTACGTGGGGAGGGGCATCCGTCCCGGTTGTTGCAAATAACCGGGATGAATGACCCATTCATCCCGGTTATTGCCAACAACCGGGACGAATGCCCCATCCATTCATCCCGGTTGTTGCCAACAACTGGGACGAATGACCTAGATCTGGAACGGCGCGAAGAGGGGCATTCGTCCCGGTTGTTAGCAATAACTGGGATGAATGCCCTGTTTTTTCAAAAAAGTTTCATATTTTCAAAAATTCCCGCCAGATTGTGTGCTAGTTCAATAATCAGAAAAATATGAAGAAACTACCAAAACATTTAGAAAATTATAAACTAACTAAATATGTTACTTTCAAACATATTTGGTGAAATTCAAAATTCAAAATTATTTGAATTTGAATTAATTCATTTAAGAAATGGAGAAAATATCAAATAATTCAATAAATTCTGAAAATTGCAAGTTATATATCAAAATGATCAGAAAGATAAATTAAACCCACTTATGATGTTTTGGTACTTTCTAGGGCTTCACCGGAGAGGGGTTGTTCTCTCCGGCGGGGCTAGGGTTTCACCGGAGAGGGGCTACGGAGCGTCTGGATGGCACCATAAGCAAGGATTTGGCATATCATGTGTTTACAAGTGTTCTTAGGGTTGTACATGCCAAATATTCACTCACTCTTGTTGTTGGGTCTTCACCGGCATCGATTTCTCTCTCCGAGTCTAAGTACTTATAGGCTGAAGATCCCTGAACCGACGAACGGGAGGGGATCTTGTGTACAGGAGGTTCATGCCATTGTTTTGGGACTTCCTAGGTCCCACCCTAACACAACCAAGCAAAGTGTTTCACATTGCTACCCACTCCAGGCTCCGGTGAAAGCTGTAGACCGATAAGCTGGGCTGTTCTCTCTAGCGGGGCTAGGGTTTCACCGGAGAGGGGCTGCGGAGCGTCGGGAAGGCACCAGAAGCAAGGATTTGTCATATCATGTGTTTACAAGTGTTCTTAGGGTTGTACATGCCAAATATTCACTCAAAGGTTCAATACCCTAACACAACGAATAACATTACATATATTTACATCAGAGGTTTTATACATTATTATACATCACTCCGTTAAGTCCATGAAGCCTTGCTTATGATCGCTTCGGACGTAACCATGGATCATCTTATTTATTTAACGGGATGGTTAGATCAGCTTTCACTGTGAAGGGCGGAATTTCAGCAAACTTATCATAATCTTCAGACATGTTTGTCTTGTCCTCGACTCCCATGATGGTTCTTTTCCCTGAAAGAACTATGTGACGCTTCGGCTCATCATATGATTTATCTGGTTGCTTATTTTTTCTTTTCTTCGGTCTGGAGGACATGTCCTTCACATAGAAGATCTGAGCCACATCATTGGCTAGGACAAATGGTTCGTCATTGTAACCAATTTTGTTGAGATCCACTGTTGTCATTCCGTACAGTGGGTCTACCTTTACCCCTTCTCCATTCAGGTTGACCCATTTGCACTTAAACAAAGGGATCTTTAAAGAAGGTCCATAGTCAAGTTCCCATATCTCCTCTATGTAACCATAGTATGTGTCCTTTTTCCCATTCTCGTTTGTTGCATCAAAGCGGACACCACTGTTTTGGTTGGTGCTCTTCTTATCTTGGGTGACCGTGTAAAATGTATTCCCATTTATCTCGTACCCTTGAAAAGTCCCAATAGTCGAAGATGGTGACCCGACCAACATGTAGAGCTGATCTTCAGTAGTGATGTCATTTATAAGATGTGCTTGCAACCAACTTCCGAAAGTCTCCATGTGTTTGACTTTAATCCATGTGTCATCCTTCCCCGGGTTTGTGGAGCGTACAATATTCTTGTGTTCCTCGATATACGGAGCCACGAAGGTGGAATTTTGTAGAATCGTGTAGTGTGCTTTAGTGAAAGAATGTCCATCCCTAGGTATCATTGTTTTCTTTCCTAGCATTCCTTTTCCCCTCAGTCTCCCCTCATGCCGCGATTCAGGAACACCAATCGTCTTAAGGTCAGGAATAAAGTCAACATAGAACCCAATGACCTCCTCTGTTCCATAGCCCTTGGAGATGCTTCCTTCTAGCCTAGCACGGTTATGAACATATTTCTTCAAGACTCGCATGAACCTCTCAAAGGGGAACATATTGTGTAGAAATACCGGACCGAGAATATGAATCTCTTCTACTAGGTGAACCGGGAGATGCGTCATAATGTTGAAGAAGGATGGTGGGAACACCAACTCAAAACTAACAAGACATTGGACCACATCCCTCTGTAACCTTGCCAGACTATCTAGATCGATTACCTTCTGAGATATTGCATTGAGGAATGCACATAGCTTCACAATGGATACTCGAACATTTTCCGGTAGAAGCCCCCTCAGTGCAATCGGAAGCAACTGCGTCATAATCACGTGGCAGTCATGAGACTTCAGGTTTTGGAATTTTTTCTCTGCCATATTTATTATCCCCTTAATATTCGACGAGAAGCCAGACGACACCTTGATGCTGTAAAGGACTTCAAAAAAGATTTCCTTCTCTGCTTTGGTAAGAGCGTAGCTGCTTAAGAAATGACGCCCTGTATCCATGTTCTTGTTTTTTGGGTCTTTCATACGTTGTTGGTCCTCTCGTGCTTCTGGTGTATCTTTTGACTTCCCATACATGCCCAGGAAGCATAGCAGGTTGATGCAGAGATTCTTCGTCACGTGCATCACGTCGATTGAAGAGCGGACATGTAGGCCTTTCCAATATGGTAGCTCCCAAAAGATAGATTTCTTCTTCCACATGGGTGCACGCTTATCAGGGCCGTTCGGAACAGGTTGGCTGCCATCACCCTTCCCAAAGATTACTTCTAGGTCCTTGACCATACCGAATACATCATTACCACTACGGAGGTCAGGCTTCTTCCGGGTATCTGCCTCACCTCTGAAATGTTTGCCTCCTTTCTTTCTTACGGGATGATTCATCGGAAGAAATCTACGATGCCCCAGGTATACAACCTTCTTACATTTATCCAAATATACACTATCAGTCTTATCTAAACAGTGTGTGCATGCATTGTATCCCTTGTTTGTGTGTCCAGAAATGTTACTAAGAGCAGGACAATCATTGATGGTTACGAAAAGCAACGCCCGTAGGTCAAATGGCTTTTGTTCATTCTCATCCCACACACGTACACCTGGTTTGCCCCACAACTGTAATAGTTCTTCCACTAATGGTCGTAGGTACACATCAATGTCATTGCCGGGTTGCCTTGGGCCTTGGATGAGCACTGGCATCATAATGAACTTGCGCTTCATGCACAACCAAGGAGGAAGGTTGTAGATACATAGAGTCACGGGCCAGGTGCTATGACTGGAGCTCTGCTCTCCGAAAGGATTAAAGCCATCTGTACTTAGACCAAACCATAAGTTTCTTGCCTCGCGTGCAAAGTCTGGGAAGTCTCTCTCGATTTTTCTCCACTGCGACCCATTAGCGGTGTGTCTCAACTTTCCGTCTTTCTTATGGTCTTCTTTATGCCATCGCAACAACCTGGCATGCTCTTTATTTCTAAACAGACGTTTCAACCGTGGTATTATAGGAGCATACCACATCACCTTGGCAGGAACCCTCTTACGGGGGGGCTTGCCGTCAACATCGCCAGGGTCATCTGCTCTGATCTTATACCGCAGTGCAGTGCATACCGGACATTTATCCAAATTCTCGTACTTCTCACCACGGTAGAGGATGCAGTCATTAATGCATGCACGTATCTTCTTCACATCTAGTCCTAGAGGGCAGAGAGCCTTCTTTGCTTCGTACGTGCTGTCAGGCAATTCGTTATCCTTTGGAAGCTTCGGCTTCATTATTTTAAGTAAACTCTCAAATGCTTTGTCAGTCACACCGTTCTGTGCCTTCCATTTCAGCAACTCTAGTGTGGTACCGAGCTTTGTGCTGCCATCTTCGCAATTTGGGTACAACAACTTTTTGTGATCCTGTAACATGCCGTCCAACTTCAACCTCTCCAATTCACTTTCACAATCTTCCCTTGCATCAGCAATAATTCAACCAAGATCATCATCGGGCTCATCTGATGCATGTTCTTGATCATCATCGGGCTCATCTGATGCCCGTGATCATCATCGGGCTTATCTGATGCCCGTTCTTGATCACCTCCTTCTTCTGCATTGTCTTCCATTGCATTATCACCGTATTCGGGGAACATAGGATCCTCTTCTTCTTCTTCATTGTCTTCCATCACAACCCCTCTCTCTCCATGCTTGGTCCAACAATTATAGCTGCGCATGAAACCTCTCCGAAGCAGGTGGCTGTGAAGGACTCTTGAGGAAGAGTGCTCCCTGACGTTCCCACAGTCAACACATGGGCAACACATAAATCCATTCTCTTTGTGAGCCTGAGCTACAACGAGAAATTCATCCAGGCCGGCCCTGTACTCGAAAGTGCGTCGGTCACCGTACATCCATCGCTGGCGTGCATCCATCTACATCGTATAATTAAGTTTATCAAAAACCATTACAACAATAACATCTTCAATAGCGAAATGACCATAGTACATCGACAAATATAACATTTTTGTATCAATTATAGATGAAATGGATAAGTTTGGTAACCTCGGTCGAAGATACCATTTTCTGTGAAGTTAAGTGTCGCTTGGGTATTTCGTCGAACACCTCATGTGCATAGCAAAAAGAACACAGTACACTAGCACCCACCTCTCTCACACCTCCTAGATAAAAAACCAGAGGAGGGAAGGGGTCTGGATGCAGTATTTATAGGCAAGGGGCATTCATCCCGGTTCCTGGCATGAATCGGGACCAATGCCCCTGCACACGCCACGTGGCATACATCGAGGCATTGGTCCCGGTTCATTCCACGAACCGGGACGAATGCTGACTAAAAAACCGGGACGAATGCCCCAGGGGGGCTGGACGCTGCCCTGGCCTAAAGAACCGGGACGAATGCTACGCATTCGTCCCCATTCTTTAGGCAGCCGGGATGAATGCGAATTCCCCCTGGACGAAAGGGGGGTGTTTCTACTAGTGCTCTATGGGCACGATGACGACCACCTCAAGCAGCATGAGATCCATGGTGGCTTGGGGATGGCAACGCCTTAGGGAGAGAGAGGGAGTAGCATGCGCCACACCTCGTCTTCATGTCGCCTCCTTCCACGATGCGAGCGGAGCGGCATGAGGGGCGGGGCGGGCGGCAGAGCGGAGCAGCGAGAGGGGCGAGGCAAAGCGGAGCGGCGGCGAGCCACGTGGGGGTGGGGCAGAGCAGTTGGCGAGCGTCCGTGGACGTGCTGGTGGGATTGCGCGGAGGAGAGAGAAAGCGGTAGGTTAGCAACGTTTCGTTAGCAGCAGGGTTTCGTCAGTAGGAGATTATATACCATTAGATCACTAATGACGGCTGATATGTTAAGTTGGATTAGCCCTCTCTTCCTTTTATAGGTGCAGTAGAGAGTAGATAGATAGATAGTAGATAATCAACCACAACTAAAATATGAGTGTATCCGTCAGAGGAAGGAAAATGTCCCATATAATCAAAATTCCACACGTCAAATGGTTCAACAACAAGTGAATAATGTATAGGCATTTCTTGACGCTTACCGATATTATCAATTATTTGACATTCATCACAAGACAAGACAAACTTACGGGTATCCTTGAAGAGAGTAGGCCAATAAAAACCAGATTGCAATACCTTGTGAGTAGGTCTATCTCCCGCATGATGTCCTCCATAAGCTTCGAAATGACATTTCCGTAGATTTTGTTCCTGTTCATGCTCAGGTACACAACGTCTAATAATACCATCTACTCCTTCTTTATAAAGATGTGGGTCATCCCAAAAGTAATGTCTTAAGTCATAGAAGAATTTTTTTCTTTTGTTGATATGTAAAGGTAGGTGGTATATATGTAGCGACAATGTAATTAGCATAATCAGCATACCAAGGTGTGTTCTGTGAGACACTTATTGCAGCTAGATGTTCGTCAGGGAAACTATCATCAATAGGTAGTTGGTCATCAAGAATATTTTCTAACCTAGATAAGTTATCAGCTACAGGTTTCTCAGCTCCTTTTCTATCAACGATATGCAAGTCAAATTTTGGAAGCAAAAGAACCCACCTAATAAGTCTAGATGTAGCATCTTTCTTTTCCATAATATATTTTATAACATCATGATCGGTGTGAACAATAACTTTGGAGTCAACAATATAGGATCCAAATTTATCACAAGAAAATACAACTGCTAAAAATCCTTTTTCAGTAGTAGCATAATTTCATTGGACACTGATACGTCTCCAACGTATCTATAATTTAAGTATTCATGCCATGTTTACAACAATTTTATATGGTTTTTGTATGATTTGATTAGAACTAACCCGGACCGACGCTGTTTTCAGTAGAACTGCCGTCATGTCGTTTTTTTGTGCAGAAACAAATGTTCTCGTAATGTGCTAAAAATTACGGTGATTTTTATGGACCAAAAGAGATCCTCGAAGCACAAGAGCTGGTCTAGGAAGTGGACGAGGAGGCCACAAGCCCTCTAGGCGCGCCCTACCCCCTAGGGAGGGTGCTTCGGACTTGTGGACCCCTCGGGCACCCCCTTGACATGAGACCGATGCAAAAAATTCTTATAAATACCCAAACCTCCGAAAAGAACCCTAGATGGGGAGTTTCGCTGCCGCAAGCCTCTGTAGCCATGAAAAATCAATCGGGAGCCTGTTTCGGCACCCTGCCGGAGGGGGAAACCATCACGGGAGGCCATCTTCATCATCCCGGCGGTCTCCATGACGAGGAGGGAGTAGTTCACCCTCAGGGCTGAGGGTATGTACCAGTAGCTATGTGTTTGATCTCTCTCTCTCTCTCTCGTGTTCTTGAGATGACACGATCTTGATGTATCGCGAGCTTTATTAATATAGATGAATCATATGGAGTTTTCCCCTCTCTATCTTCTTGTGATGAATTGAGTTTTCCCTTTGTAGTTTTCTTATCAGATTGAGTCTTTAAAGGATTTGAGAACACTTGATGTATGTCTTGCGATGGGATATCCGTGGTGACAATGGGATGTTCTATTGATCCACTTGATGTATGTTTTGGTGATCAACTTGCGGGTTCAGTGACCTTGGGAATCTATGCATAGGGGTTGGCACACATTTTCGTCTTGACTCTCCGGTAGAAACTTTGGGGCACTCTTTGAAGTTTTTTGTGTTGGATTGAACCTAATGAATCTGAAATTGTGTGATGCATATCGTATAATCAAGCCCATGGGTACTCATGGTGACATTGGAGTATCTAGGTGACATTAGGGTTTTGATTGATGTGTATCTTAAGGTGTTATTTTACTACGAACTCTAGGGATATTCGTGACACTCATAGGGATAGCTCATACGATTGATTGGAAAATATAACTTTGAGGTGGTTTCATACCCTACAATAATTTGTTTGTTTATTCTCCGCTATTTGTGACTTTGGAGTGAACTCTTTGTCGCACGTGAGGGATTTACATATGATGCAACAATGTCACTATTGTTGAGAAAACTTGCACTAGTGAAAGTATGAACCCTAGGCCATGTTTTCACGCATTGCAATACCGTTTTTGCTCACTTTTTTTACTTGCTACCTTGATGTTTTTATATTTTCAGATTACAAAAATTTATATTTACCATCCATATTGCACTTGTATCACCATCTCTTCGACAAACTAGTGCACCTATACAATTTCCCATTGTATTGGGTGTGTTGGGAACACAAGAGATTTCTTTTATTTGATTGCAAGGTTGTTTGAGAAAGACCATCTTAATCCTACACCTCCCATGGATTGATAAACCTTAAGTCATCCACTTGAGGGAAAACTGCTACTGTCCTACAAAACTCTGCGCTTGGAGGTCCAACATAGTCTAAAAGAATAAAGTTGTGTAGTAGACATCAAGCTCTTTTCTGGCGCCGTTGCCAGGGAGGTGAGTGCTTGCAGTTATATCTTTAGATCTTGCAATCAAATATTTTAGTTTCTTATTTTTCACTAGTTTAGTTTTATAAAATAAAACTACAAAAAAAATGGAGTTTAGGTTGCATCAACTGTTTCGTCTCTTTAATGTCTTTCATGAAAATGATGATTCAGAAAATTATGCTCAATTGGTAGAGGAAGAATTTATGAAAATACTTGATGAGAATTCATTGAATGGTGAGCATGATATAAATATTGTTAGTATGAATTCTCTGAATATCCATGATGCTAATGATATGCAAGTCCACAAGCTTGGGGATGCTATGTTTGATGAATATGATATTTTTAGTCCCCCAAGTTTTGATGAGCAAAACTATTATGATGATTGCATGCCTCCTACCTATGATTATTATGATGATGACATGTATGATATAAAGATTGATAGTAACTATGAAACTTGTTGTAATGATTTTAATATTCAAAGTGGTCATGTCTATCAAGTACCTCATGATAATTATTTTGTTGAGTTTGCTCCCATTAAATTTGCTTATGTGGAGAGTGATAAAAATTCTATGCTTGTGCATCATGAAAAGAATGTTGTATGTGATAGTTATATTGTTGAATTCCTTCATGATGCTACTGAAAATTATTATGAGGGATCAACTTATGCTTGTAGAAATTGCAATAATATCAAGTCTCCTCTGTATGTGTTCAAAGTTTCGAAGATATTCTTGTTTTGCCTTCCTATGCAAGTTGATTCTTGTTCTCATGAACTGTTTGCTCACAAAATCCCTATGCATAGGAAGTGGGTTAGACTTAAATGTGCTTGTCATGTGATTCATGATGCTATTTTGCATGTCTCAAATACTATTTCCTATACGAGTATCATTGAAATCATTATGCCTAGCTAGGGGCGTTAAACAATAGCTCTTGTTGGGAGGCAACCCAATTTCAGTTTTTTGTTTTTTGTTTGGTTTCTGTTCTTGAATAGATTACACATTATTACCTATGTAATAATTGTGTTTTAGTGTTTCAATTAGTGTTTGTGCCAAGTAAGACCTTTGGGATGGTTTATGGTGATAGTTGATTTGATCTTGCTGAAAAACATAAACTTTGACGTCCAGACCAGGAGTTTTATAAATTCACAGAAGCTTCTATCGTATCTGAATTTTTTACACAAGATTTATATACTAATTTCCCATATTTTCCTAATTTTTCAGAAGTTTTATAGTTATAGAAGTATTGGAAGTTTATAGATTGCTACAGACTGTTCTGTTTTAGACAGATTCTGTTTTCTATGGGTTGTTTGCTTATTTTGATGAAACTATGGGTAGTATCGGGGGGTATGAACCATGGAGAAGTTGGAATACAGTATATATTACACCAATATAAATAAATAATGAGTTCACAATAGTAACTAAAGTGGTGATTTTATTTTCTTATACTAACGGATCTCACGAGTTTTCTGTTGAGTTTTGTGTTGTGAAGTTTTCAAGTTTTGGGTAAAGATTTGATGGACTATGGAATAAGGAGTGGCAAGAGCCTAAGCTTGGGTATTACCAAGCCACCCCAAGGTAATATTAAATGACAACCAAGAGCCTAAGCTTGGGGATGCCCCAGAAAGCATCCCCTCTTTCGTCTTCAATCCATCGGTAAATTTACTTGGGGCTATATTTTTATTCACCACATGATATGTGTTTTGCTTGGAGCGTCTTGGATGATATAAGCCTTTGCTTTTGAGTTTTCCACAATCACACTTTATGTACACACTTTTTTAGAGGGACACACATGAATCGTGAATTTATTAGAATACCCTATGTGCTTCACTTATATCTTTTGAGCTAGGCAATATGCTCTAGTGCTTCACTTATATCTTTTTAGAGCACGACGCTGGATTTTTTTATAGAAATTATTGAACTCTATTGATTCACTTATATTTTTTTTGAGGGTCTCTAAACAGCATGGCAATTTTTTTAGGTTATAAATTTAGCCCTAATATGATGTGCATCCAAGAGAGATATAATGAAAACTTTCATATAAAAGTGCATTGAATACTATGAGAAGTTTGATTCCTTATGATTGTTTTGAGATATAAAATTGTAATATTAGAGACATGCTAGTGATTAATTGTGAATTGGTAGAAATACTTGTGTTAAAGTTTGTAATTCTCGTAGCATGCATGTATGGTGAACCGTTATGTGATGAAGTGGGAGCATGATTTATTTATTGATTGCCTTCCTTTGTGTGGAGGTCAGGATCGCGCGATGGTTAACTCCTACCAACCATTCCCCTAGGAGCATGCGTGTATTACTTTGTTTTGATAACTAATAGACTTTTGCAATAAGTATGTGAGTTCTTTATGAATAATGTTGAGTCCATGGATTATACGCACTCTCACCCTCCACCCTTGCTAGCCTCTCTAGTACCGCGCAGCTTTCGTCGGTGCATTAAACCCACCATATACCTTCCTCAAAACAGACACCATACCTACCTGTTATGGCATTTCCATACCCATTCCGAGATATATTGCCATGCAACTTCCACCGTTCCGTTTATGACACGCATCATCATTGTCATATTGCTTTGCATGATCATGTAGTTTACATCATATTTGTGGAAAGGCCACCGTTCATATTTTTTATACATGTCACTCTTGAGTCATTGCACATCCCGGTACACTGCTGGAGGCATTCATATAGAGTCATATTTTGTTCTAAGTATCGAGTTGTAATTCTTGAGTTGCAAGTAAATAAAAGTGTGATGATCATGATTATTAGAGCATTGTCCCATGTGAGGAAATCATGATGGAAGCTATGATTCCCTCACAAGTTGGGACGAGTCTCCAGACTTTACAAAAAAGAGGCCAAAGAAGCCCACCAAAAATGAGAGAAAAGAGAGAAGGGGCAATGCTACTATTCCTTTCTCCACACTCGTGCTTCAAAGTAGCACCAGGATCTTCATGATAAAGAGTCTCCTATTTTTTCACTTTCATATACTAGTGGGAATTTTCCATTATAGAGCTTGGCTTCTATATTCCAATGATGGACTTCCTCAAATTGCCCTAGGTCTTCGTGAGCAAGCGAGTTGGATGCACACCCACTTAGTTTCTTTTTGATCTTTCATACACTTATAGCTCTAGTGAATACGTTGCATGACAATCCCTACTCACTCACATTGATATCTATTGATGGGCATCTCCATAGCCCGTTTATACGCCTAGTTGATGTGAGACTATCTCCTTCTTTTTGTCTTCTCCACAACCACCATATTCTTGTCCACCTATAGTGCTATATCCATGGCTCACACTCATGTATTGCTTGGGAGTTGAAATTTTTTGAGAATACTAAAGTATGAAACAATTGCTTGGCTAAAACCGGGGTTGTTCATGATTTAATAGTTTGTGTGATGAAGATGGAGCATAGCTAGACTATACGATTTTCTAGGGATAACTTTCTTTGGCCATGTTATTTTGAGAAGACATGATTGATTTATTAGTATGCGTGAAGTATTATTGTTTTTATGTAAATATTAAACTCTTGTTTTGAATCTTATGGATCTGAATATTCCTGCCACAATAAAAAAAGATTACACTGATAAAATTGTAGCTAGCATTCACACTTCATAAATGATTTCTTTTATCATTTACCTACTCGAGGACGAGCAGGAATTAAGCTTGGGGATGCTGATACGTCTCCAACGTATATATAATTTATGAAGTATTCATGCCATGTTTACAACAATTTTATATGGTTTTTGTATGATTTGATTAGAACTAACCCAGACTAATGATGTTTTTAGTAGAACTGCCGTGGTGTCGTTTTTTTTGTGCAGAAATAAAAGTTCTTGTAATAGGCTAAAAATTTACGGTGATTTTTTATGGACCAAAAGGGACCCCCGAAGCACAAGAGATGGGCCAGGAAGTGGACGAGGAGGCCACAAGCCCTCTAGGCATGCCCTACCCCTAGGGAGGGTGCTTCAAGCTTGTGGGTCCCTCGAGCACCCCCTTGACATGAGACCGACGCCAAAAATTCTTATAAATACCCAAACCTCCGAAAAGAACCCTAGATGGGGAGTTCCGCCGCCGCAAGCCTATGTAGCCATGAAAAACCAATCGGGAGCCCGTTCCGGCACCCTGCCTGAGGGGGAAACCATCACCGGAGGCCATCTTCATCATCCCGATAGTCTCCATGATGAGGAGGGAGTAGTTCACCCTTGGGGTTGAGGGTATGTACCAATAGCTATGTGTTTGATCTCTCTCTCTCTCTCTCTCGTGTTCTTGAGATGACACGATCTTGATGTACCACGAGCTTAACTAATATAGATGAATCATATGGAGTTGTCCACTCTCTATCTTCTTGTGATGAATTGAGTTTTCCCTTTGAAGTTTTCTTACCGGATTGAATCTTTAAAGGATTTGAGAACACTTGATGTATGTCTTGTGATGGGATATCCGTGGTGACAATGGGATGTTCTATTGATCCACTTGATGTATGTTTTGGTGATCAACTTGCGGGTTCTGTGACCTTGGGAATCTATGCATAGGGGTTGGCACACGTTTTCGTCTTGACTCTCTGGTAGAAACTTTGGGGTACTCTTTGAAGTTCTTTGTGTTGGATTGAACCTAATGAATCTAAAATTATGTGATGCATATCGTATAATCAAGCCCATGGGTACTCGTGGTGACATTGGAGTATCTAGGTGACATTAGGGTTTTGGTTGATGTGTATCTTAACGTGTTATTTTAGTACGAACTCTAGGGCTGTTTGTGACACTCATAGGGATAGCTCATACGATTGATCGAAAAAGATAACTTTGAGGTGGTTTTGTACCCTATAATATTTTCTTTGTTTGTTCTCCGCTATTTGTTGCTTTGGAGTGAACTCTTTGTCGCACGTGAGGGATTTACATATGATTCAACTATGTCAGTATTGTTGAGAGAACTTGCACTAGTGAAAGTATGAACCCTAGGCCTAGTTTTCAAGCATTGCAATACCATTTTTTTCTCACTTTTGTTACTTGCTACCTTGTTGTTTTTATATTTCCAGATTACAAAAACTTATATCTACCATCCATATTGCACTTGTATCACCATCTCTTCGCCGAACTAGTGCACCTATACAATTTGCCATTGTATTGGGTGTGTCAGGGACACAAGAGATTTCTTGCATTTGATTGCAGGGTTGTTTTAGAGAGACCATCTTCATCCTACAACTCCCACGGATTGATAAACCTTAGTTCATCCACTTGAGGGAAAACTGCTACTGTCCTACAAAACTCTGCGCTTGGAGGCCCAACATAGCCTACAAGAATAAAGTTATGTAGTAGACATTAGGCATTGTCTAATGTTTTACTAGCATAATGGATAACATTCCATTTCTTATCAACTCTTTTTCCTAGGACAAGACCAACAACATAATCACTAGCATCACACATATTTTCAAAAGGCAAGTTCCAATCAGGTGGTTGAACGATAGGTGCAGAGGTTAAAGCTTTCTTCAGTATTTCAAAGGCTTCTACACAATCGTCATAAAAAACAAAAGGAATATCCTTTTGCAAAAGGTTAGTAAGAGGCCTAGAAATTTTAGTGAAGTCCTTAATGAACCTCCTATAAAAACCAGCATGACCAAGGAAACTTTGAATACCTTTACTATCTTTAGGACTTGGCATTTTCTCAATTGCATCAACTTTAGCTTTATCAACCTCAATACCTCATTCAGATATTTTATGCCCCAAGACAATACCTTCATTAACCATAAAGTGACACTTCTCCCAATTGAAGACGAGATTAGTTTGTTGACATCTCTGCAAAACTCGATCAAGGTTGCTTAAGCAATCATCAAAATAAGTTCCATAAACGGAAAACTCATACATGAAAACCTCCACAATCTTCTCACAAAAATCAGAGAATATAAGAGTCATACATATTTGAAAGGTAGCAGGTTCATTGCATAAACCAAAAGGCATACGTCTATAAGCATAGGTTCAAAAAGGGAAAGTAAAGGTGGTTTTCTCTTGATCGGATTGTGACACAAGTATTTGAGAGAAACGAGAATATCCATCAAGGAAACAAAAGTGTGTGTGCTTAGATAGTCTCTCTAGCATTTGATTAATGAAAGTCAAAGGGTAATGATCTTTCCTAGCAGCTTCATTTAATTTTCTAAAATCAATTACCATTTTATAGCCAGTGACAATTCTTTGTGTAATTAGTTCATTCTTATCATTAGGAACAACGGTAATACCTCACTTCTTAGGGACACAGTGAACGGGACTTACCCATCTAGTACCAGCTATGGGATAGATTATACCTACTTCCAGAAGCTTAAATATTTCAGCTCTTACCACTTCCTTCATCTTAGGATTTAAGTGTCGTTGGCGATCAACAACGGGTTTAGCATCAGGTTCCATACTGATCTTGTGCTGACATAGAGTAGGGCTAATGCCCATAAGATCATCAAGAGTATATCAAATAGCATTCCCTTGCTTCCTTAGAACTTTCAATAATCTCTCTTCTTCATGTTCTGAAAGGTTAGCACTAATAATAACATGATATATCTTTTTCTCATCAAGATAAGCATACTTCAAAGTGTCAGGCAATTGTTTCAATTCAACCACAGGATCACCTTTAGGTGGAGGAGGACCTCCAAGGGTTTCAATTGACAAATTTTGTTTCATGAGAGATTGTTATTCAAAGAAAATTTGATCTATTTCATTTCTTTCATGCAAGTGCATATCATTTTCATGGTCAAGCAAATATTATTCTAGTGGATCAGTAGGTGGCACAACAGTAGAAGCAAGACCAATTATCTCATCCTTATTAGAGAATTCTCTATCACGAGGTTGTCTATTAAACTTGGAAAAATTAAACTCATGAGACACACCACCAAACTCAACACTGATAGTTTCCTTTTTGCAATCTATCTTAGCACTAATAGTGTTCAAGAAAGGTCTACCAAAGATAATGGGACAAAAGTCATCTTGTGGGGAACCAAGAACTAGAAAATCAGTAGGATATTTTATTTTCCCACACAAGACTTCAACATCTCTAACAATCCCAAGTGATGTGATAGTGTCTCTATTAGCATGTTTAATAGTAACATCAATATCTTCTATTTCAGCAGGTGCTATTTCATTCATAATTTCTTGATATAAGGTAAAAGGAATAACACTCACACTAGCACCCAAATCACATAAGCCATGATAGGAATGATCTCCAATTTTAACTGAGATGACAGGCAAGCTAACTACAGGATTGTGTTTGTCTTTTTCATCGGGTTCAGCAATTCTAGAAGCTTCATCACAGAAGTAAATGGCATGCCCATCAACATTTTCTACCAAGAGATCTTTAACCATAGAAACACTAGGTTCTACTTTAATTTGTTCAGAGGGATTAGGTGTTCTAATATTACTTTTGCGAACCACAGTTGATACCTTAGCATGTTCCTTTATCCTAACAGGAAAAGGTGGTTTCTCAATATAAGCAGTAGGCACAATTGGATCAACATTGTTAACAACAATTTCTTCTTTAGCTATGACCAGTTCTTTAATTTGTTCTTTAATAGGGGGATGATATTTAAACCACTTCTCCTTAGGGAGGTCAACATGAGTAGCAAATGCTTCACAGAAAGAGGCTACTATCTCACAGTCAAGTCCATATTTAGTGCTAAACTTATGAAAAGTATTGGTATTCATAAAAGATTAAACACAATCGAATTCAATCTTTATACCTGACTCATTACCTTCGTGGAGTTCCCAATCTTCATAGTTACGTTTAATTCTTTCTAAGATATCCCACTTGAAATCAATAGTCTTCTTCATATAAGAACCAACACAGGAGGTATCGAGCATGGATTGATCATTATGAGAAAGCCGAGCATAAAAATTCTGAATGATAACTTCCCTGGAAATGTCATGATTGGGGCATGAATATAACATTGACTTAAGCCTCCCCCAAGGTAGAGCACTTTCTCCTTCACGAGAGCAAAAATTATATATATAATTCCGATCACGATGAACTAGATGCATAGGATAAAACTTTTGATGGAATTCCAATTGCAAACGATTCCAGTTCCGTGATCCAAGATCATTTCATAGCCTATACCATGTCAATGATTTTCCATCCAAAGATAAAGGCAAAACCTTATTCTTAACTTCTTCTCCGGATAAACCTGCAAGCTTAAATAATCCACATATGTCTTTCACATATAAAAGATGCATATCAGGATATTCAATTCCATCTCCTACATCAGGTTTAGCAAGCAGTTTTTCTAGCATACCCAAAGGAATTTCATAAGTAAAATTTTTAGTAGGTGCGGTAGGTGTTGGGGAACATTGCATGGGAAACAAAAAAATTCCTACGCACACGCAAGATCTATCCATGGTGATGAGCATCTATGAGAGGGGGAGTGGATGTACATACCCTTGTAGATCGCTAAGCGTGAAGCATTAAGAAACGCGGTTGGTGTAGTCGAACGTCTTCACGATCCAAATTGCCGAGCGTCCCGCGATCTCATCACGATCCGTCCCGCGATCCAATCACGATCCATCCTGCAAACTCATCACGATCCGTCTCGTGATCTCATCACGATCCGTCCCGCAAACTCATCACGATCCGTCCCGAGATCTCATCACGATCCGTCTCGCGATCTTGATCATGGTCCTTTCGATCTAGCGCCGAACGGACGGCACCTCCGCGTTCAACACACGTACAGCTCGATGACGATCTTCGCCTTCTTGATCCAGCAAGAGGGAGCAGAGAGGTAGATGAGTTCTCCGGCAGCGCGACGGTGTTGTGGCGATGGTGGTGGAGCTATTCCGGCAGGGCTTCGCCTAAGCACTGCAGAAAACCGATCTAGAGGAGAAACTATGCACTAGAGGAGAGGGTAGCACGTGGCTGAAAATCTAGTGCAAAAACCCTAAAACCTCTAGTATATATAAGAGGAAGAGAGGAGGAGGCTTGGCGCAAGGGCCAATCCCTCTAGGCTTTGGCCGAAGTGGGAGGAGAGGAGGAATCCTCCTCCAATCCTAGTAGGACTAGGACTCCTTATTTTGGTCTTTTTGCCTTTTCCACCTTTTTCTCTTTGGGCTTTCTTCCCAGCCGCATGGGCCTTATGTGGGACTTACACTATCCCACTAAGGGCTGGTATTCACCCTCCCATAGCCCATGTAGCCTCTTGGGTCGAAATACCGCTCCCGATGGTCTCCCGGTACACTCTCGGCACTCCCGATACACTACCGATGAGCCCAAAACTTTTCCGGCGACCAAAACAGGACTTCCTATATATCAATCTTTACCTACGGACCATTTCGGAGCTCCTCGTGATGTCCGGGATCTCATCCGGGACTCCGAACAACCTTCAGTCACCACCATACACAACTCTATACTACCGAAACGTCATCGAACCTTAAGTGTGCAGACCCTACGGGTTTGAGAACTATGTAGACATGACCGAGACACCTCAACGGTCAATAACCAATAGGGGGACCTGGATGCCCATATTGGTTCCTACATATTATACGAAGATCTTTATCGGTCGAACCTCTATGTCAAGGATTCAGTTAATCTCGTATGATGTTCCCTTTGTTCTTCGGTATGTTACTTGCCCGAGATTCGATCGTCGGTATCTCCATACCTAGTTCAACCTCGTTACCGTCAAATCTCTTTACTCGTTCTGTAATACAAGATCCCGTGACCAACACTTAGTCACATTGCTTGCAAGTCTTATTGTGATGTTGCATTACCGAGTGGGCTCTGAGATACCTCTCCGTCACACGGAGTAACAAATCCCAGTATTGATCCATGCCAACCCAACAGACACCCTCGGAGATACCTGTAGAGCACCTTTATAGCCACCCAGTTACGTCATGATGTTTGGTACACACAAGGTACTCCGCCGGTGTCAGTGAGTTGCATGATCTCATGGTCATAGGAACATATACTTGACATGCAGAAAACAGTAGCAATAAACTGACACGATCATATGCTACGTTTGTAGTTTGGGTCTTGTCCATCACATCATTCTCCTAATGATGTGATCCCGTTACCAAATGACATCTCATGTCCATGACTAGGAAACCACAACCATCTTTGATCAACGAGCTAGTCTATTAGACGCATGCTAGGGACATGGTGTTGTCTATGTATCCACACATGTATCTGAGTTTCCGATGAACACGATTATAGCATGGATAATAAACGATTATCATGAACAAGGAAATATGATAATAACCAATTTATTATTGCCTCTAGGGCATATTTCCAACAGTCTCCCACTTGCACTAGAGTCAATAATCTAGTTCACATCACCATGTGATTCGCATTGTTATGAATCTAACACCCAATGAGTTCTGGGGTTCGATTATGCTTTGCATGTGAGAGAGGTCTTATAGTCAACGGGTCTGCAACATTCAGATCTGTGTGTACTTTGCAAATCTCTATGTCAAATTGTAAACACTGCTACCACACTCCACTTGGTACTATTCCAAATGGCTGCTCCACTATACATATTCAGATTGGTACTACGAGTCATCCGGATTGGTGTTAAAGCTTGCATCGACGTAAATCTTTACGATGAACTCTTTATCACCTCCATAATCAAGAAACCTCTCCTTAGTCCTCTGGTTACTAAGGATAATTTTGACCGTTGTCCAGTGATCCACTCCTGGATCACTTTTGTACCCCTTGACAGACTCATGGCAAGGCAAACACCAGGTGCGGCACACAACATGGCATAATATAGAGCCTATGGCTAAGACATAGGGGACGACATTAGTCCTTTCTCTTTCTTCTGCCGTGGTCGAGCTTTGAGTCTTACTCAACTTCACACCTTACAAATCAGGCAAGAACTCTTTCTCTGACTGATCCATTTTGAACTCTTTCAAAAACTTGTCAAGATATGTACTCATTGAAAGTCTCATCAAGTATCTTGATCTATCTCTATAGATCTTGATGCTCAACAATTAGGTAGCTTTATCCAGGTCTTCCTTTGAAGAACTCTTTTCAAACAACCCTTCATGCTTTCCAGAAATTCTATACCATTTCTGATCAACAATATGTCAACCACATATGCTTATCAGAAACTCTATAGTGCTCCCACTAACTTTATTGTAAATACAAGTTTCTCATAAACTTTGTATAGACTCAAAAACTTTGATCACCTCATCAAAGTGTATATTCCAACTCCGAGATGCTTGCTTCGGTCCATAGAAGGATCACTGAAGCTTGCACACCTTTTAGCATCCTTAGGACTAACAAAACCTTCTAGTTGTATCACATACAACCTTTCCTCAAGTAAACCGTTAAGGAAATGATGTTTTGACATCCATCTGCCAGATTTCATAATTGAAAAATGCAGCAACTGCTAACATAGTTCCAACAGACTTTACCATCGCTACGAGTGAGAAAGTCTCATCGCAGTCAACTCCTTGAACTTGTTGTAAACTTTTTTGCAACAAGTCGAGCTTTACAAATGGTGACATTTACCATGAGCGTTTGTCTTCATTTTAAACATCCATTTGTACTCAACGACCTGCCGTCCAACGAGCAAGTCTACCAAAGTCTATAGTTGGTTTTCATACATGGATCCTTTCTCGGATTTCATGGCCTCTAACCATTTGTCGGAATCCGGTCCCACCATAGCTTCTCCACAACTCGTAGGTTCGGCATTGTCCAACAACATGACCTCCAAGACAGGTGTGTCGTACCGCTTAGGAGCAGTACACATCCTTGTCAACCTACGAAGCTTCATGATCATCATCATTAACTTCCTCTTCAACTAACGTAGGCTTCATAGAAACATCTTCTTGCGCTACGCTACTCTCTGGTTGAACAAAGATTCAACAACCTCATCAAGTTCTATCTTCCTCCCACTCAATTCTTTCGAGAGAAAATTCTTCTCGGGAAAGGACCCGGTTTTAGCAACAAACATTTTATGCTTGGATATGAGATAGAAGGTTCACCCAACTGTTCTTAGGGTATTCTATGAAGATGCATTTGCCCGCTTTGGGTTCAAGCTCATTAGGTGAAAACATTTTCCACGCAAGCGTCGTAGCCCCAAACATTAAGAAATGATAGCTTAGGTTTCTATCAAACCCTAATTCACAAGGTGTCATCCCAACGGATTTAGAGGGTGCCCTATTTAAAGTGAATATAGTTGTCTCTAATGCATAACCCCAAAATGATAGTGGCAAAACCATAAGAGACATCATAGTATGCACCATACCTAATATAGCACGACTATGATGTTCGGACACACCATCACACTATGGTGTTCCAGGTGGCGTGAGTTGTGAAACAACTTTCATATTGTCTAAAGTTGTATGCCAAACTCGTAACTCAGATATTCACCACCACGATCATATCACAGACATTTTTATCTTCTTGTCACGATGATCTTAAACTTCACTCTGAATTTGCTTGAACCTTTCAAACGATTCAGACTTGTGTTTCATTAAGTAAATATACACTATATCTACTCAAATCATCAGTGAAGGTAAGAAAATAACGATATCCACCTCACACTACAAGACTCTTTGGATTGCATACATCAACATGTATCATTTCCAATAAATCACTTGCCCACTCCATTAAACCGAAAACAGGGTCTTTAGTCATCTTGCCCATGAGGCATGGTTCGCATGTCTCAACCGATTTGAAATCAAATGAGTCCAAAGATCCATCGGCATGGAGTTTCTTCATGCGATTTATACCAATATGACATTTAGCGGTAGTCCCACAAGTATGTAGTACTATCATTTCTAACTTTGTATCTTTTGGCATCAATGTTATGAACATGTGTATTACTACGATAAAGATTCAACAAACCATTCTCACTGGGTGCATGACCATTGAAGGTATTATTCATGTAAACAGAATAACCATTATTCTCTAACTTAAATGAATAACTGAGTTGCAATAAACACGATCTAATCACGTTCATGCTCAATGCAAAACACCAAATAACATTTATTTAGGTTTGTCACTAATCCCGAAGGTAGAGAGAGCGTGCGATATTGATCACATCAACCTTGGAAATATTTCCAACACACATCGCCACCTCACCCTTAGCTAGTTCTCCGTTTATTTCGTAGATTTTATTTCGAGTTACTAACATTTAGCAACCGAACTGGTATCCAATACCCAGGTGCTACTAGGAGTACTAGCAAGGTACACATCAATAACACGTATATCAAATATACTTCCGTCGACACTGCGAGCCTTCTTATCTACCAAGTATCTAGGGTTGTTCCGCTTCAGTGACCGCTCACCTCATAATAGAAGCACTTAGTCTCGAGTTTAGGTTCAACTTTGGGTTGCTTCACTGGTGCAGCAACTGACTGCCATCCATGAAGTTTCCCTCCTTTCCCTTGCCCTTTTCGAAACTAGTGGTTTTACCAACCATCAACACTTGATGTTTCTTCTTGATTTCTACCTTCGCGGTGTCAAACATCATGAACAGCTCAGGGATCATTATTTCTATCCCTGGCATTTTATAGTTCATCACCAACTTCTAGTAGCTTAGTGATAGTGACTTGGAGAACCATATTAATCAATATCTTATCTGGAAGATCAACTCCCACTCGATTCAAGCGATTGTAGCACCCAGACAATCTGAGCACATGCTCAACGATTGAGCTATTCTTCTTCATATTGCAAGCAAAGAATCTTGTTGGAGATCTCATATCTCACAACATGGGCACGAGCCTGAGATCCCAATTTCAGCTCTTAGAACATCTCACATGTTCCGTGACGTTCCAAACGTTTCGGAGCCTCAATTCTAAGCCGTAATGCATGATGCACTAAACTATCAAGTAGTTATCAAAACATGCCTGTCAGATGTTCACAACATCTACAAACGACGCTAGAGGGGGTGGCGCACCGAGCGGTGCATTAAGGACATAAGCCTTCTGTGCAGCAATGAGGACAATCCTCAGATCACGGACCCAGTCCGCAATATTGCTACCATCATCTTTCAACTCTATTTCTCTAGGAACATATAAAAATTCAAGGGAGCTATAGTGTGAGAAAGTAATCTACAACATAATTTGCAAAGACACTACTGACTATGTTCATGATAATGAGTTCAATTAATCATATTACTGAAGAACTCCCGCTCAAATTGACATCCCTCTGGTCATTTGAGTGATACATGATCCAAATTCACCAACTCAAGTCCGATCATCACGTGAGTTGAGGTGGTTTCAATGGTGAACATCATCATGTTGATCATATCTACTATATGACTCACGTGAGTTGAAGGATCACCTTATAATGCTACCATTGTCCTAAGCAAAACAAGGTGCATAAAAGGATTAGCATCACATGCAAATCATAAGTGACATGATATGGCCATGAACTTGTGCTTTTGATCTCCATCTTGAAAGCACCGGCATAATCTCCATCATCACCGGTATGACACCATGATCTCCATCATCTTGATCTCCATCAACGTGTCGCCATCGGGGTTGTCGCACCCACCATGCTTCTACTACTATTGCTACCATTTAGCGATAAAGTAAAGCATTACATAGCGTTTAATGATTGACACGCAGGTCATACAATAATTAAAGACAACCCTATGGCTCCTGCCGGTTGCCATACTCATTGACATGCAAGTTGTGATATTCTATACAAAACATGATCATCTCATACATCACATATATTTCATCATGTAATTGGCCATATCACATCACAACATACCCTGCAAAAACAAGTTAGACGTCCTCTAATTGTTGTTGCATGTTTTACGTGGCTGCTACGGGTATCTAGCAAGAACAATTCTCACCTACGCAAAAACCACAACGGTGATAAATAAGTTGCTTTTCAACCTTCTCAAGGGCCGCCTTTGTCGAATCCGATCCAACTAAAGTAGGAGAAACAGACACCCGCCAGCCATCTTTTGCAACGAGGTTACACGTCAGTCGATGGAACCGGTCTCTCCTAAGCGTATGAGTAAGGTTGGTCCGGGCCGCTTCATCCCAAAATACCGCTGAACCAAAACACGACCAAGGGAGGAAGCAATCTAAGCATCAATGCCCACAAACTCTTGGTGTTCTACTCGAGATCTCATCTACACATAGACCTAGCTTTGATACCACTATTAGGGAACGTTGCGTGGGAAACAAAAAATTTCATACGCACACGCAAGATCTATCCATGGTGATGAGCATATACGAGAGGGAGAGTGGATCTACATACCCTTGTAGATCGCTAAGCGGCAAGCATTAAGAAAGCGGTTGGTGTAGTCGAACGTCTTCGCGATCCAAATCGCCGAGCATCCCGCGATCTCATCACGATCCGTCCCACGATCCAATCACGATCCGTCCCGCGAACTCATCATGATCCATCCCGCGATCTCATCACGATCCGTCCCGCGATCTCATCATGATCCGTCCTGCGATCTCATCATGATCCGTCTCGTGATCTTGATCACGGTCGTTCTGATCTAGCACTGAACGGACGACACCTCCACGTTCAGCACACATACAGCTCGATGACGATCTCCGCCTTCTTGATCCAGCAAGAGGGAGTGGAGAGGTAGATGATTTTTCCGGTAGCATGACGGCGTTGCGGCGATGGTGGTGGAGCTATTCCGGCAGGGCTTCGCCTAAGCACTGCAGAAAACCGATCTAGAGGAGAAAATATGCACTAGAGGAGAGGGTAGCACGTGGCTGAAAATCTAGTGCAAAAACCCTAAAACCTCTAGTATATATAAGAGGAAGAGAGGAGGAGTCTTGGCTCAAGGGGCAATCCCTCTAGGCTTTGGACGAAGTGGGAGGAGAGGAGGAATCCTCCTCCAATCCTAGTAGGACCAGGACTCCTTATTTTGGTCTTTTTGCCTTTTTCCACCTTTTTCTCTTTGGGCTTTTCTTCCCAGCCGCATGGGCCTTATGTGGGACTTCCACCAGCCCACTAAGGAATGGTATTCACCCTCCCACAGCCCATTTAGCCTCTTGGGTCGAAATACCCCTCCCGGTGGTCTCCCGGTACACTACCAGCACTCCCGGTACACTACCGATGAGCCCGAAACTTTTCCGGCGACCAAAATAGGACTTCCTATATATCAATCTTTACCTATGGACCATTCCGGAGCTCCTCGTGACGTCTAGGATCTCATATGGGACTCCAAACAACCTTCGGTCACCACCATACACAACTCTGTACTACCGAAACGTCACCGAACCTTAAGTGTGCAGACCCTGCGGGTTCGAGAACTATGTAGACATGACCGAGACACCCCTACAGTCAATAAAAAATAATGGGACCTGGATGCCCATATTGTTTTCTACATATTCTACTAAGATCTTTATTGGTCGAACCTCTATGTCAAGGATTCAGTTAATCCCGTATGATGTTCCCTTTGTTCTTCCGTATGTTACTTGCCCGAGATTCGATCGTAGGTATCTCCATACCTAGTTGAACCTCGTTACCGGAAAGTCTCTTTACTCGTTCCGTAATACAAGATCCCATGGCCAACACTTAGTCACATTGCTTGCAAGGCTTATTGTGATGGTGTATCGAGTGGGCCCTGAGATACCTCTCCGTCACACGGAGTGACAAATCCCAGTCTTGATCCATGCCAACCCAACAGACATCCTCGGAGATACCTGTAGAGCACCTTTATAGTCACCCAGTTACGTTGCGACGTTTGGTACACACAAGGTACTCCTCCGATGTTAGTGAGTTGCATGATCTCATGGTCATAGGAACATATACTTGACATGCAGAAAACGGTAGCAATAAACTGACACGATCATATGTTACGTTTGTAGTGTGGGTCTTGTCCATCACATCATTCTCCTAATGATGTGATCCCGTTACCAAATGAAATCTCATGTCCATGACTAGGAAACCACAACCATCTTTGATCAACGAGCTAGTCTATTAGAGACATACTAGGGACATGGTGTTGTCTATGTATCCACACATGTACCTGAGTTTCCGATCAACACAATTATAGCATGGATAATAAACGGTTATCATGAACAAGGAAATATGATAATAACCAATTTATTATTGCCTCTAAGGCATATTTCCAACAGTAGGTTGAGGGGTAACTGATTGTGGTTCCGGTCGAGGTGAAGATACCCCGAACAAACCCCTCAAAGGATTGTTTTCCATAGTAGCAAGTAGCAATAAATTTTAGCACGTAGTGTACGTTTTTCCTTACCGATTTCCACTTACCAAGAGCGCTTCACTCACTGGCAACGACACCAGAAAAGAGTCTTGATGACCCAGAAGTATAGGGGATCAATCGTAGTCCATTCAATAAGTAAGAGTGTCAAACCCAACGAGGAGCAGAAGGAAATGACAAGCAGTTTTCAGTAAGGTAATCTATGCAAGCACTGAAATTGTAGGTAACAGATAGTTTTATAGCAAGGTAATTTGTAATGAGCAAGTAACGGTAAAGGTACACAAGGTGCAGCAATGTAGCCCAATCCTTTTGAGGCAAACGACAGGCCAAAACAATCACTAGTAATAGGCAAAGTGTTCTTGAGGGTACATGGGAATTTTGTCTAGTCACTTTTATCATGTTGGTTCGATTCATGTTCGCTACTTTGATAATTTGATATGTGGGTGGACCGGTGCTAAAGTGTTGTTCTTATTTGAACTAACAATCTACTTACGATTAACCCCCTCGCAAGCATCGGCAACTACGAGAAAAGTATTAAGACAAAGTCTAACCATAGCATTAAACATGTGGATCCAAATTAGCCCCTTACGAAGTAGCGCATAAACTAGGGTTTAAGCTTCTGTCACTCTAGCAACACATCATCTAATAAATACTCCATAATGCATTCCCTTAGGCCCATGAATGGTGAAGTGTCATGTAGTCGACGTTCACATGACACCACTAAGGGAATCACAACATACATATGATCAAAAAATCGAACACATCAAATTCACATGATTACTCGCAACATGACTTCTCCCGGGACCTCAAGAACAAAGGTAACTACTCACAAATAATAAACATGTTCAAGATCAGAGGAGTATTGAATGGCATAATGGATCTGAACATATAATCTTCCACCAAATAAACCATATAGTAATCAACTATGCAAGGTAATCAACACTACTAGTCACCCACAGGTACCAATCTGAGGTTCCGGTACAAAGATTGAACACAACAGATGAACTAGGCTTTGAGAGGAGATGGTGTTGTTGAATATATTGATGAAGATTGGCCTCACAAAGATGAGAGGGGTGTTGGTGATGACGATAGCTTCGATTTCCTCCTTTGGGAGGGAAGTTTCCCCGGCAAAATCGCTCCGTCGGAGGGCAAAAGTGCTCCTGCCCAAGTTTCGCCTCGAGGTGGCGGCGCTTCGTCTCAAACGTCCCCCTATGATTTTTTTCTAGGTCAAGAGTGACAATATACTAGAAGATGGGCACCAGAAGCGGGCCAGGCTGGGCACAACCCACCATGGCGTGCCAGCCCCATCAGGGCGCGACCAGGGGGCTGGCGCGTCCTGGTGGGTTGTGCCCACCCGGGGGCCTCCTCCGGTAGTTTTCAGCTCTAGTATTTTTTATTAAATACAAAAGTAATCTCCATGACTTTTCAGCTTCATTGGAGTTGTGCAGAATAAGTATCTCTAACGTGCTTTTCTTGGGTCCAGAATTCCAGCTGTCGGTATTCTCCCTCTTTGTGTAAACCTTGCATATTATGAGCGAAAAGGCATTAGAATCACCCCTCAAAATATTATTATTCAACAAAACAAAGTAAATAACAGTAGAAAATCATGATGCAAAATGGACGTACCAGACATCGATAACCGCCGCACATCAGGGCTGGATGCGAACACCCTATCCCATGGCCTAAAGGTCTTTTTGTGCGAAAAATAAAAGAAAACATAAAGTGCAACATGACCTAGATTTTACAAGCTCGCTTTTGGTTGTGTGTGTGCCTAATAAATGCCAATATTTGCCATACTCTGGAAAAAAATCAATGGCCGAAAAATAAAAACTTCAAAGAGAAAAAGAAAAACTCTAAAAACAAATTTGTTCAGAATTGCAATGAATAATAATATACTAGAAAAAAACAAACGGTTAAAAAAAGACCCATTTTAATGCAAAATAGCACAAAAGAAAAAGTTCAAGGCAATTTGCATCTATACATGGTGGCAAAGAAAAATGTATATTTAAAAATTGTAGTGTATGTTTGTTATAATACATGAAGAATGTGGATGAAAAATGCCATCATGTGCAACACGAAACAAAAGTACACCGTCTTTTGTCTAGTCACTTTTATCATGTTGGTTCGATTCATGTTCGCTACTTTGATAATTTGATATGTGGGTGGACCGGTGCTAAAGTGTTGTTCTTATTTGAACTAACAATCTACTTACGATTAACCCCCTCGCAAGCATCGGCAACTACGAGAAAAGTATTAAGACAAAGTCTAACCATAGCATTAAACATGTAGATCCAAATTAGCCCCTTACGAAGTAGCGCATAAACTAGGGTTTAAGCTTCTGTCACTCTAGCAACACATCATCTAATAAATACTCCATAATGCATTCCCTTAGGCCCATGAATGGTGAAGTGTCATGTAGTCGACGTTCACATGACACCACTAAGGGAATCACAACATACATATGATCAAAAAATCGAACACATCAAATTCACATGATTACTCGCAACATGACTTCTCCCGGGACCTCAAGAACAAAGGTAACTACTCACAAATAATAAACATGTTCAAGATCAGAGGAGTATTGAATGGCATAATGGATCTGAACATATAATCTTCCACCAAATAAACCATATAGTAATCAACTATGCAAGGTAATCAACACTACTAGTCACCCACAGGTACCAATCTGAGGTTCCGGTACAAAGATTGAACACAACAGATGAACTAGGCTTTGAGAGGAGATGGTGTTGTTGAATATATTGATGAAGATTGGCCTCACAAAGATGAGAGGGGTGTTGGTGATGACGATAGCTTCGATTTCCTCCTTTGGGAGGGAAGTTTCCCCGGCAAAATCGCTCCGTCGGAGGGCAAAAGTGCTCCTGCCCAAGTTTCGCCTCGAGGTGGCGGCGCTTCGTCTCAAACGTCCCCCTATGATTTTTTCTAGGTCAAGAGTGACAATATACTAGAAGATGGGCACCAGAAGCGGGCCAGGCTGGGCACAACCCACCATGGCGTGCCAGCCCCATCAGGGCGCGACCAGGGGGCTGGCGCGTCCTGGTGGGTTGTGCCCACCCGGGGGCCTCCTCCGGTAGTTTTCAGCTCTAGTATTTTTTATTAAATACAAAAGTAATCTCCATGACTTTTCAGCTTCATTGGAGTTGTGCAGAATAAGTATCTCTAACGTGCTTTTCTTGGGTCCAGAATTCCAGCTGTCGGTATTCTCCCTCTTTGTGTAAACCTTGCATATTATGAGCGAAAAGGCATTAGAATCACCCCTCAAAATATTATTATTCAACAAAACAAAGTAAATAACAGTAGAAAATCATGATGCAAAATGGACGTACCAGACATCGATAACCGCCGCACATCAGGGCTGGATGCGAACACCCTATCCCATGGCCTAAAGGTCTTTTTGTGCGAAAAATAAAAGAAAACATAAAGTGCAACATGACCTAGATTTTACAAGCTCGCTTTTGGTTGTGTGTGTGCCTAATAAATGCCAATATTTGCCATACTCTGGAAAAAAATCAATGGCCGAAAAATAAAAACTTCAAAGAGAAAAAGAAAAACTCTAAAAACAAATTTGTTCAGAATTGCAATGAATAATAATATACTAGAAAAAAACAAACGGTTAAAAAAGACCCATTTTAATGCAAAATAGCACAAAAGAAAAAGTTCAAGGCAATTTGCATCTATACATGGTGGCAAAGAAAAATGTATATTTAAAAATTGTAGTGTATGTTTGTTATAATACATGAAGAATGTGGATGAAAAATGCCATCATGTGCAACACGAAACAAAAGTACACCGTCTTTTGTCTAGTCACTTTTATCATGTTGGTTCGATTCATGTTCGCTACTTTGATAATTTGATATGTGGGTGGACCGGTGCTAAAGTGTTGTTCTTATTTGAACTAACAATCTACTTACGATTAACCCCCTCGCAAGCATCGGCAACTACGAGAAAAGTATTAAGACAAAGTCTAACCATAGCATTAAACATGTAGATCCAAATTAGCCCCTTACGAAGTAGCGCATAAACTAGGGTTTAAGCTTCTGTCACTCTAGCAACACATCATCTAATAAATACTCCATAATGCATTCCCTTAGGCCCATGAATGGTGAAGTGTCATGTAGTCGACGTTCACATGACACCACTAAGGGAATCACAACATACATATGATCAAAAAATCGAACACATCAAATTCACATGATTACTCGCAACATGACTTCTCCCGGGACCTCAAGAACAAAGGTAACTACTCACAAATAATAAACATGTTCAAGATCAGAGGAGTATTGAATGGCATAATGGATCTGAACATATAATCTTCCACCAAATAAACCATATAGTAATCAACTATGCAAGGTAATCAACACTACTAGTCACCCACAGGTACCAATCTGAGGTTCCGGTACAAAGATTGAACACAACAGATGAACTAGGCTTTGAGAGGAGATGGTGTTGTTGAATATATTGATGAAGATTGGCCTCACAAAGATGAGAGGGGTGTTGGTGATGACGATAGCTTCGATTTCCTCCTTTGGGAGGGAAGTTTCCCCGGCAAAATCGCTCCGTCGGAGGGCAAAAGTGCTCCTGCCCAAGTTCCACCTCGAGGTGGCGGCGCTTCGTCTCAAACGTCCCCCTATGATTTTTTCTAGGTCAAGAGTGACAATATACTAGAAGATGGGCACCAGAAGCAGGCCAGGCTGGGCACAACCCACCATGGCGTGCCAGCCCCATCAGGGCGCGACCAGGGGGGCTGGCGCGTCCTGGTGGGTTGTGCCCACCCGGGGGCCTCCTCCGGTAGTTTTCAGCTCTAGTATTTTTTATTAAATACAAAAGTAATCTCCATGACTTTTCAGCTTCATTGGAGTTGTGCAGAATAAGTATCTCTAACGTGCTTTTCTTGGGTCCAGAATTCCAGCTGTCGGTATTCTCCCTCTTTGTGTAAACCTTGCATATTATGAGCGAAAAGGCATTAGAATCACCCCTCAAAATATTATTATTCAACAAAACAAAGTAAATAACAGTAGAAAATCATGATGCAAAATGGACGTACCAGACATCGATAACCGCCGCACATCAGGGCTGGATGCGAACACCCTATCCCATGGCCTAAAGGTCTTTTTGTGCGAAAAATAAAAGAAAACATAAAGTGCAACATGACCTAGATTTTACAAGCTCGCTTTTGGTTGTGTGTGTGCCTAATAAATGCCAATATTTGCCATACTCTGGAAAAAAATCAATGGCCGAAAAATAAAAACTTCAAAGAGAAAAAGAAAAACTCTAAAAACAAATTTGTTCAGAATTGCAATGAATAATAATATACTAGAAAAAAACAAACGGTTAAAAAAAGACCCATTTTAATGCAAAATAGCACAAAAGAAAAAGTTCAAGGCAATTTGCATCTATACATGGTGGCAAAGAAAAATGTATATTTAAAAATTGTAGTGTATGTTTGTTATAATACATGAAGAATGTGGATGAAAAATGCCATCATGTGCAACACGAAACAAAAGTGCACCGTCTATTGGTAGTAGTAAATGCCATCTTTTGTAAAGTAAATGTGGCATGGTCTATAGAATAAGAAAAAATCCCATGAGCAGGCATAAAAGGAAAAAATTGCTATGGATGCAAAGTATTTTTACCATGGCAAAAAAGTAAACTTGCCATGATCATAAGTAAATGTAAATATGTTGCGAGAAATAAGTTGCCATGTTTGTGAAATAAGAATTGCCATGGAAATAATGGGAAATTTCCCATGGCAACTAAATTTTGCCATAGAATGAACATATTGGAAATAAAATTTACGAACCAAATTTTTTGCCATGACAGATTCATATAGAAAATTTGCCATCATATGTTAATTAAATTTTCCATGTTATTTATGATAAGTTTGCCATGTCCATAAAATATAACAATTATGAATGAGAAAATTACCATGGCATGTGCATATTAAAGAAATCATCGCGGTTTAGATATAATTCCATGCTTTATCTAAGAACATTGCCATGAAAATGTATTCACATATTAAAAAGTGCCATGACCCATGAAATGTGTGCAATTAAAATTGCCATGGAGATAAAAGGAAATTTACCATGGTAACTAAATTTTGCCATAGAATGAACAGATTATAAAACAAATTTTATGAACCAAAATATCTGCCATGGCACATTTCATATAGAAATTTTGCCATCATGTCTTAATTAAATTTGCCATGTTATTTTGAAAAAATTGTCGTGTTTGTAAAATATAACACCCTATGATTATTATTTTTGCCATGACATATGCATATAAAAAAAATCCATCGTGGTTTAGATATAATTACCCTGCTTTGTCTAAGAACATTGTCGTGGAAATGTATTCATATATTAAAAAAATGCCATGACCCATGAACTACATTTTCCATGCTCCATGCAATTGAATTGTCATTTTCCCATCGAAGAAAGTAATTTGTTGCCATTGGTAATAAAAAAAGAAAGAGAAACTTGGCATGCCCCATAAACCACGTTTGCCATGCTCCATGAACTTCTAGAAATAAGTGTTGCTCGCAAGAGATGGATATGCATCCACTAGCGATGAAGAGGTAGTTTCTGACACTTATAGTGAAAAAAAATCAGAGGATGCTAAAAATGTGGTTGCAAATTTTGAAGTTGTTGAATCATATCCATCACTGATGGTGCAGCGAGTGCAAGGGGGTCACGTTGAGGATAAGGGACAATGTTGGAATATTTTTCAAACTCAATGCAAAATCAACAACGTCAATTGTAAGTTGATCATAGATGGAGGAAGTTCCACCAATGTGGTAAGCAAAGACTTGTGGATGCTTTAGCTTTGCCTACCTTGAAGCACCCACAACCACACCGTGTCGAATGGTTATATCAGTTGGGCAAATTGAAAGTTACTCACAAGGCGCGTGTCAATTTTTTGGTTGGCAATTATACCGATACCGTTATCTGTGATGTTCTGCCAATGGATGCATGTCATTTGTTATTGGGGAGGCCATGGCAATATGACCATCGTGCTATACATGAGGGAAAGGCTAACACTTATTCTTTTTGGGACTCCAGAAGGCGACATGTCTTACGGCCGATGTTCGCTAGTGTTATCAAGAGCGATGTTTGTAAGGTCTCCAAAGTTACAACGAAACCGAGAATGGCTTCTTCAAAAGGGAGGGGATGATGTGGCCATTAGTGTTAAATCAATTGTTGTAGCTCAATGTGCTATACAGAAGAAGGAAATAAATTTGGACCATTGTACTTCCATGCAACACCATTTAATTGGTTCTATGTTGCTCCAGGTTCCTCTACCACATCAAGAAGTAAAACCATATTTTAGGACTCCACCAAAAAGGCTCTGATCCGTTAGAAGGAAGTTATATGCATGGCTTTTGTTTTCTTATGTTATTTCTGAGTCAGCTACTAGTTACGTGGGCAATCTGAGTCTAGGAAGAATCCAACGTGATCAACGGTGTCAAATATTTACTTAGTTTAAATCTCGCTTAGATTAAATAGGAGATAGAGTCGTGTGAGATAAGCTAGATTGTAATAGCTTGTACATCTTGTGGATGGAGGGGTCTCCATCTCACAATATGCGGACGATACGATTCTTTTCATGAAACATGATCTTGTCAAAGCTAGAAATATAAAGTTGATACTATGTCTATTTAAACAGTTATCAGGACTCGGAACTAATTTTAAAAATACCGAACTGTTTTGTTTTGGACGTGCCAAGGAAGAACATGATGCCTACAAACAATTATTCGGATGTAAGATGGGCTCTCTTCCGTTCAACTACTTGAGTATCCCTATTCATCATCGGAGACTCACCAATAAGAAATGGAAATGTATGGAGAATCGGTTTGAAAAATGACTAAATTACTGGAAAGGCAAACTTATGTCTTATGATGGGCGTCTAGTGTTAATAAACTCAATATTTACAAGCTTACCTATGTTTTTATTATCATTCTTTGAAGTTCCAATAAGGGTATGGAAAAGACTTGATTTTTACCAGTAATGTTTTTTCTGACAAAGTGACGAGAGTAAACTAAATACAGATTAGCTAAGTGATAGGGCCGGGCCCATGGGTGTACAATATATGCGGGTTGCACAGGGCCCCTAATTTTTAAGGGCCCAGAAATTCGTTGCATATAGGCGGGCTTTGGTCTTAGTGCTACTGTTGGAGGAAAGCGCTGGCATGAAATTTCTTTTTTTTAATGGCCTGGAACAGGATGCGACACCAAGACCTCAAAAGAGAAAAACGATATCGACATCCAGCTAGCCAAGTATTCTATACAATGAACGTGTTGGGCAAACAGGATACATGTTTCTTATTGCTAAATATTATAATAGTGTATTTGTATGGCCTGTTTTGAATTTGACACAGCGCCTAAAATTTTCCCGGCCCGGCCCTGCTAAGTCGGATATGATGTGCATAACCAAAGAGCAAGATGGTTTAGGAATTGAGAATTTACAAACTAAAAACAAATGTCTATTGAGCAAATGGTTGTATAGACTATCAGTAAAGACGATAGGTACATGGATATAATTTTTGTGTAATAAGTACTTTCAATTCAAGACTTTGGCTTAAGTTACAGTAAAACCTTCGGACTCATCATTATGAAAAGGTTTGATGAGAACAAAGGAAACATTATTTCATAGGATGAAGTTTCACATTGAGAATGGTAACACAACTAGGTTTTGAGAAGACACGTGGTTAGGAGACGCCTCTTACTACACAATATCCGGCTTTATATAATATTGTACAACTTAAGGAGGCTTATGTTGTTACAATCATGCAAACGATTCCTCTTAATATTCAATTAAGAAGATTTCTGGTTGGAGAACGTCGGAATGCGTGGCTCCATCTGATTCGTCGATTGATAGAAGTTCAATTGTCGGACCAACCAAACACAATTCATTGAAAATTAACTACAAGCGGTAGTTTCTTAGTGAAATCGATGTATCTCGACCTTATCAATGCCGGAATGATACCTACTTCTCCACACATTTGGAAAATTAAAGTACCATTGAAGATTAAGATTTTTATGTGGTTTGTTCACAAAGAAATGATATTCACGAAGGATAACTTGATTAAAAGAAATTGGATATGGAACTCTAGATGCCGCTTTTGTGATCACAACGAGACTATTAAACACCTCTTTCTTGAATGTCCTTTAGCTAGACTTTTATGATGAACTATTCATATAGCCTTCAATATTTCTCCTCCAACAGGTATGAACATGTTGTTTGGGACGTGGCTCAATAGAGTGGTCATCATCACAGCTAAAGTGCTAGACACATTCCAATAGGAGTTTGTGTCATGCTTTGTGCTATATGGAATTGGAAAAATGATATGGTATTTAACATGAAACAATTCACCAATTTTCTGTAGGTTATCTACACAACTACTGTTTGGATCCGTACGTGGTTGTTACTCACGCTTGCGGAGCCCAGAGAGATTTTGATTACTGAATGCAGCCGGTGAGAGATGGCAGCACTGGATATCTTCAACCGATATGGATGACGACACTAATAAGCTAGGTGTTTAGTCATTGTAGCCTATCTATATATTGCCAGATGTGGCATGTAACTTTTCCCTTTCATTTAAAACCTTTTTAGACCCCGGTGGATTTTGCACTGAGTTGGAACCTTTTTATTCAATAAAATGGTTGCATCATGATGCAAAGGGCTGAGGACGATCATCCTTAAAAACAAAACTTGTACCCCTGTTTTCCATACTTATATAGCGGGCACGTTTCGGCCATACACGGGGGAGTTTGGTTACGATGAGATTTGTTTCGACCGTGAGCTCCAATAAACAGAAAACGTTTCATGTTGGGGACATCAAATACTGTCTTCGTTGTTGATCTATGCAAATTTTGTTGCTATTGCGTGTGGAGTTTATCTAATCTACTCAACGCTAGTTTTTGATCTTACGATCTTGTATCTTTGTTTGACAGGATTTTTTCTTTGTTGCTGCTGCTAGTAACGTGAAACATCGGACCGATGAACGACTCGCTATCTAGTTGAGTCCACGTCACTCACATAAAAATAGGCAACTTATGTACGTAAAAAAAGGGTCAACTCACACAAAAATAGGTACACGATGGATCGTATCCAAATAAGAAACTCCACGTACCGGTTTTACACTTTCCTAACACAAAACACGATTTTCTATAAAACAGTTATTCACAAAAACATTACTAAAACTGGTTTTACTAAAAATCAGCTATATACTCGTTTTCTATAAACCTGTAAATGTTTTGTTTTCCATGTGTGGTTCTTTCGGTCCTTTTCGCGTTTTCCAATATCTTTTTTTATTTTTAAATTCGTGATGTTTTTCAAATTTATGAATTTTTTTAAATCATATTTTTTTATAAAATTATGAATTTTTTAAAATTACTTTTAAATTTGCGACCTTTGAAAATGTTGCAATGTTTTTCAACTTTATGTTTTTTTGGATCCACAACCTTTTATCAAATTCACAATGTTCTCAAACTCATGAACTTGTTTCAGACCTACAGGCACTATTTAAGTTCATGAACTTTCTTTTGAATTTGATGGGTTTTTTCAAATTCGTAAACTTTTTGAGTTTGCGAACAATTTTTAAATTCATGAATATTTTTTTGTATTTGAGTTTTTTGTCAAATTCGTAAACCAAGAAAAATAATGATGATTTTTCTTGGGCCAATAAAAAGACAACAAAAATCTGCTAACCAGAACAAAGCCAGCAAGCGAGTCGATCAATTGTTCAAGCAAATGAGCAAAATCTAGTTTTGGGCCTCAACTCACGTAAGCATGCTGGACCGGAGTACTTGAGAAAGCCAACTACCTAAGACACCGCATGGCTGATGGCACTATGAGAAGCGACATCAGTTATGCGCGGATAATTGGATTATATGCACTCGTAATGAAATAATTGCACATATGCTCCACAACAGCAACATCAATGCCATTGTAAGAAGCACACCATCATTTTTAAAACGGCTACATAACAAGACCTTTGAATTTGGCAGTTTTTGTTTAGTATGCTTGGGTCTCACAATGTTATTAACATGTTGGCGCAATCTTTTTCAAGGTTGTGTATGGGTGAAGCTCCTCAGTTCAACTATATCATCAATGATCATAACTACAACATGGTTATTAGATTTGTATTAATATCTATCTTTTTGTGGACGAACTTCATCAAGACCATCTTTGATTCAAGGGGTGAGAAGATATCTGACTTTGCCCAAACACAAAGAGTTAGAAAATGATGTCCAGGGAGGCATTTAGAGTGCTCCAAGCCCATTTTACAGTTGTTCGAGGACCTCCAAACATGGGATCCAAAAAACTTATGAAAGATGGCGTCAGTCTGTGTAATCATACACAATATGATTGTGGAGATGAGCGTGACAAAGTTGGGCATGGTTTGGAATTAGAGCCCATGTGCAATCCTATCCAACTTGTAGAGCAAAATTCCAACGACGTTCACGGTCTGAAATTAAGGCGCATGCACGAGCCTATCCAACTTCCAGAGAAAAATCCAACAACGTTTGAGAATTTTATTCAAATGCATTGGCAGATTCGCTTGAGCATTTGTAGGCGCTTCGAGAGGAGAACTAAATAATATATTTATCTTTTAATTATTTAGCATGCACTAGATATAAGAAAAAGAAACAAAGGCGAACATCTAGTGCATTGGGTTGGTTGACCACTCCCTATCCGTTGTGGACGGACATGTCATAACTCATAAGAGACAAAATCACTAATTGAGGAGTACTTTTTTCAAAGGTCACTTTCACCTTTTCAGATTACGACAAGTAGCGCATTGCATGTGTGTCACTTGTCGCAATCTGATTTTTTTATAGATTCGTATTTTCAAAATATTTTATCTCTTAAATCGTCGTTCAAATCTTGAACCGTTTTCACTGTTGGATTCCTCACGTCGAGATCTTCAAAACTAGATCCTATGTTGATTGGTTTTTGACGAACTCTTTTTTTTTCACGGAAAAAACAGAACAAAAAACCGTGCATCTCGCGAAAGAAAAAATGACTTTTTTTCCGTTTTCGATAAGCACAGTCGTGCCTCTCGCGAAAGCAAAAAACCGTGTCTCTCGTAAAAGCAAAACCGCGCCTCTTGCGAAGAAAAAGAAAACAAAAAACACGTTTTTTACCGTTTTCGAGAGGCATGACCGTACCTCTCACGGAAGCAAAACCGTACCTCTCGCGAAAGAAAGAAAACAGAAAACCTGTTTTTTTCTTTTCGAGAGGCACACCCGTGGAAAAAAAAACATGCTCTTCGAAAGAAAAAAACGCATTTTCATGATTTTTTTCATGCAAAAGCTAAGAAACACCGATAAAAAACTGAAACACCGAAACCCTCGAAAAACCCACCTAAAAAGTTGAAAACGCGTGCAAAAAAATGAAAGAACGAAATTCAAAGAAAACACTCAAACCACAACACATGACGACAGCTAAAAACACGCCATGTAGCGACGCGTGAGAGTAATCGTTGGGAGGTTGTCGAAATAGCGCTCGCTAACTAGTTGCTCTACATAAGAGCTCCACTCTTTTTTTGGGTCCTTTTTGAGTCTTGAGAGGAGCACTAAGTTGTGCTCTTTTTGGCCCGAAGATAATGCAAGGCCGAGAATTAGTTTTTTCTTTTTTGGAGTAACAGTCGGAGAATTAGCTAAACACAGAAAATAAAAAATGAACCGGAATAGGATCGTGGTCTGGGCCGTGCTTTCCGTGTTCTGTCCAAAAAAAACCTGGGCCGAGGAAATGCTTAGGCTATCTCAAAAGAAAAAGGAAGGCATCCCTCAAATAAAAAAGGAAGGCGGAGAAAAATAAAAAAGGAACCGGATTAATTCGGGATATTGAACCCGACGTGAATCGAACACGCAACCTTCTGATCTGGAGTCAGACGCGCTACCATTGCGCCACGGATCCGGCATGTGCACTACCTTAAAGAAATATAATTGACGAAAGCATCCACATGAGAGAATTTGGTGTTAAATAACAAATTGTCTATCCCTATAATCTGACATGATACTGCATCAAAGCGTCGTTACACGATTCAAATTTCCCGTAAACTCAAGCAGGGTAGAAACGTGTCCTGATAATCTTCTGCTTGACTCTTCTTCACTTGACGCGATTCAAAATCTTACAAAATGAGTATGCACACACTGAATTTTTGTAGATAACGTATGGAAAGACTGAATAAAGATCATCGTCATGGATATATACCTGTGCAGCAGCTTAGGGCATTACATCTCCCCTTGGATTAAATAGATTGTGTATTATCCACTCTTTGGATCCATGCCGTGATCGATCCCTGCATCTTATCAGGCGCATATTACAACCCATGACATGAGGAGGTATACTGCAATCTGCCTCCAGTCTCAGAAGGTGTCGTTGGTTTCAGAAGTCCTCTTTGATTCAAAGAGTTCTCATACTAACATGTTCCGTTGTAAAACAGTTCAATGACTGGTTCCGGAAACAAATTCGATGCTTTTGATGGGCTGGCGTCAGAGTGTCCGCACTTACCTTTGCAGCATCGGGATTCTGGGAGGATTCTGGGATTAATGAAAAATCGGACAAAAATCGATACAAACCAACCACATGTAGACTACTTACGAAGCATGTAACCTCATAAACACATGCCGACAGTCATATCCAATAAGTAACAACCATCAACCACTGATACATCGAAAAGACATCCTCAACGAGAGTAACCCGGTCAAAGAGCGCAGGCATCACCAAATCCACAAAGACAAGCCATGCCATATGGACAAACCAAGAGCCGATGACCATTCTTCAAGCAGTTGCAGACGCCTTTCTTGTGACGTCGCTCTTCTCACTTTTGTTCCTGAGAGCCTCCTCCACAATTGTCTTGTCAGATCTAGGGCTAGTCACTTCCAAACGTTTGAACAAATTGTGAATCTCTATTTGAAAGAGAATCGCGTCGACCTTGTCATACATAGGCCCTGTTTAGGTCCATGGGTTAGACCTAGTTTGCGTTAGTTGGGGGCTGAAATAACCCAAAAGTATCCAAACAACGAGGGGAGTGGATCAGTTTTATCTAACCCAACTATCCCGATGAAGAGGTACTAGTGGTTTAGAAAATGACTCTAACTCTAACTATGTTAGAGTATCCAAATAGGGCCACAGTCTCCATCTGCCCATTGGTCACATGTGAGCGGGTGACCACACCGTCGGAACCTCCACAGTTCACAAAGACAAGTGGCTGCCTTGGCTCTAAAGGACGTTGTGGTAACTGCAGCGTTCTATGTCCCTCGAAACAACATAGGGCCTGCAAGACAAGTCGTGCGTTGGCAGCTGTGTGAGTTCCTTCAGGACGGTTTCAGCGGTAGGCCTGAAATGTAGCGTGACCGTCTGCAAGTTAAGTGAGCATGGCCCCAATTATGTCCGTACTTCCCGAACGACGGTTTCAGCGTACTAGTTTGCAAGACAGCATACACATATGACATACCTCCTGCTCTGTTTCCTGCGTGGAATCGTCGTTCGGCTGTGCTCGCTTTTGCGAGTAAGTGGTGACAACGGCTGATCAAAAACATTTTTTTGGCAAGGAAAAAAACAGTTTTATTCATGATAATACAACTGGTGATCAAATCACGTCACGGGAAGCTGGGGATGTAACCTGAAAAAGGTCGAACATCAGTTTCTGTCGACTGTGAAATCTCGTGAGCCTGTAGGACTTATTTTCGGTACGCGCAAGTTGTATATATATAATAAAGTGCGTCAGTGAATTAATCTATAAACGAACTAGTATGGGTACGAACCGATAACAACGTGCAGCGAATGGGAGCATCGTCGCACCTTTGGCTTTGACGGCAGCCTACATCCACGTGGATGCCTAGTGGCTCCTGGCCACACGGATGATTAGTTTATACGGAGCATGATGCAATTTGCTCACTGTTGAGCGTGTACTATTCTCCCATCCATGTTTCCTACTGTACTCCACTTGGTGCAAGCAGCAGGCAGCAAGTTACTAGTTATGATTAAGCTACGAACAAGTGGCGCGTGGAACAATAAGAAAATGCGATTGGCCGGCACTTTGATTGATTTGATTTGGTTTGGTTAAACAAAAGAGAATGATTGTGTGGATAGAGCAAGAGCAGGAGCGTCCTCGATGGTGGCGCATGATTCGATTTGGCCGTGATCTCCGGCGGCGGGCAGGTCGGTGATCTAGTCGCGACATCCCATGCAGGGTAGCGTACGATATCAGGGTATCCCAAATGTTTCGGTCCATGCACGTACGTACGTACTTCCTCTCCATCCGTAAATAAAAGTAAGAAAATCGAGGCAGCATCTTACGTATCAATCCACCAAACAATGATGTTTCAACGAGAAAAAAACCGCCACCCGAACGGGGTGTACTCGCCGTCGAATCGCACGTTGACGGTGAAGTAAGACCGGGACTGGGGAGGCGATCTGCAATGCGAGGACCTCCTAGACCGGCCTCTCCTCGTCCGCAGAACCAGAACCGACGAGGACGCTTCGACCACTTTCCCAATAAAAAAGAAGGAAGAAAACAACTTTTCAGGGGCGGTAGAAGTGTCTCTCTCGCGCTGTCACGCATGCGCAAATCTTCTGTGCGATATTTTGCATCGGCGGTCAAGCAAGAATAGTCATCCAAATAGTTATGTCATTTTCAAAGCCAACCCTCAGACCGTCAGCATACATTTAGACTGCGTTATATGGATTTCGAAAGCCATCTAATATCGATCCCGGAGTCCGGATCACGTTTTTCACGCAAACTGAAAACAAATGCGAGGGAGTTTTAGGGATGTGAGGACATGAGACATGTCGGACCCTTACACCCATGCCCATCCAAAAGAAAAACCGGCCCGCGCTTTTGTAGCATCCGCATGTTTCCACGTCAATATCCCTCACTCTCTTCTTCAATCCCGCCGCCCCATATCCAATTGCCTTCCTTTTCTCACACTTTGTTCTCTCCTTTTGTCGTTGACGCATGAAAACGAAGGACCGCGGGATCATTAGAAGCTACGAAGCACCGATACGGCGACACCGATACGGCGATACGGGATACGGCAATTTCTAAAAACATCAATACGGCGATACGGCAAGTATATATAAATAATAATAAAATAGCATGTAATGAAAACTAACACAATAAAATGTGTGAGATGAGATCAAAATACCGTCCCATGGTTGCTTTCATGCCTCCTTTCTTTTCTACTCTTGAATTGAATGATCATCCAGGTCCTCAACTCGTCATGGTGTATGCAAAATAGAAAATACATCACATGATATTAGACTTAATAATATGAGATAGACAAGCATGAAAAGTGAAAAAGCAGTAAACAAGTTTGCTTGTAGCAGTAGGATACCAAATGATAAAATTAATATAAACATCCTTGTTCTCAGCCTCCAACAAGTTCTAGAAAGTTTCAATTCTGAATTCTCAATGGCCATAGAGAAATAATGTAAAGTTCACTAAGATAACATGATGAAGAGGAAGATCCATATCAAACAGTGCATTACAACATAACAGCAGAAAGATACAAGGCTCACATGGCCATTGTCCCATAGTCAAACAGTGCATAATTGTGCATTACAACATAAACTAAATGAGGACAACTCAAGTGAGAGCATCCATGATCTCAGCCTCCAATTCAGGTTCATCAAGTGTCAAATTAGCACCTTCAAGCATGCCAACACCAGTGAAGCTCTCAACCCCATCTCCACCCACATCCCACATCCGGCTTGGTCCTACATGATAAGCCTCGGATTGTCTTGAAAGCAAACGCAGGTTGTTATGTGCGAACACTAAATCCTCAGCACGTTCAGGAGTGAGTTTGTTTCTCTCGGAACTATGGATGAAGGAATATGAGCTCCAATTCCTTTCACAACAAGATGAAGATGAAGGCTGACCAAGTAACTTTAATCCAAACTTTTCAAGAACTTTGTGCTTCCTCCATGAGTGCCCCACCATTGCTTTGGTTCAAAATCATCTCTATCTTCAATTGAATCTGCATTCTGGAAGTCATTCATCATTAGAGCAAAATCCGCAAATTCTTTTTTGACGGTCTTGTGGTCATTTGGATCCGGAAATAACTTTTGCAAACACTTGTTTCTCATTTTAAAAATCTCATTATCATCAAGGGGGGTAACACGGCCAGGGGCTGCCGCAAACCAATTTGGACTGTAGTACCTATTAACATGACAACATAAAATCAACAAACCTTTTAATGTTGACAAGTTGAGATTGTCAAATGACAAACATATGTAAAGAGCAAACCTTGGATTGCACGAGTGAGCCAAACAATGGAGGGGGGTACTACTCTTCGCCCAACGTTTTGCAAGTTTTTTCTTGACAACGATATAAAGAGCACAATCTTCGTTGCGCTCCTTTTTTTCATAACGATAAATAGGAACTCTCACCTATGAAGATGATGATATTTAAAATCAGCAAGCAACACGCATAAAAAATGATGAATAAAGCTAAAAGAACAACTCACCTTCTCTATCATGTCGTCCCACATCTCATATATCAAATGGAGAGATGGTTTGTCCGTATCAGTCAACCTTATCATTGCATATATGGGTGAGGTGAAGGAGACAATGTATGCAATTTTATCCCACCACACATCACTCAAAATAAGTTCCTTCACCCTTTGAGCTGTAATAGGATCATCCTCTCTATAATTAGCCCAATTTGCATGAACAACCATTAGTGTGAGTGCATCCTTGATTAAAAGAAACCTCTTCAACATGATGACAACACTTGCAAATCTGGTTTCTGCGATGTGAAGAAACTTGAGTTTGCTAAACTCATTCAACATTGACAACCTCATACCATGGTTCATGATGAAGTTCCTGACAAATTGTGCTAGGTCGGCAACCTCTTTTATAAAGTGAAGAACCTCATAGTCTTCATCATGCATCTTTGTATCACATATCTCCTTCAACACAAGATTGAGGCAGTGCACAATGCAAGGAGTCCAATAAATATTTTTGTACTTTGCTTGAATCATCAATCCAGCACCTTTGACATTAGATGCATTGTCCGTGATCACTTGGACCACATTCTCAGATCCAATCTCCTCAACCACTTCCTTCATCCTCTCAAATATGAATTGCTTAGATTTGGTCTACCATTGAAGACAATGAACAATGAACAATCAATTTATAAAAAAACAAGACAAGAAAACTAGTTAATCAAAGTAGAAACAATAGTTTTTACCTCCCCTTCAGTGTTGATCGCCTTTAGAAACATTGGACCACTCTCTGTCACAGCCATGAAGTTCAAAATTGGCCTCCTTTGAGGGTCAGACCAACCGTCAGTCGCAATAGTCACACCTTTGAGCGGCCACGTAGACTTGAGGGGCTCTAGCATCCTCCCAACATGCTTCTTTTCTTTTGCAAGACAGGTAGTCCTCAATGCGTTATATCCAGGAGGCACATAGCCACCCAATTCACTCTTTGCGATAAAATTGTAGGACTCTCGATAGTAAGGATTTCTTGCTAGATTGAAGGGAACCCCTACAAACAAAATAAATAGTCAACAACTATGCTTAAAAAAGACAATAATAATTGACATTGTAATGCAAAGTTGCATACCTCCAGTGATGAACATTCTTGCAATAAGAGCATCAGCTTGTTGTCGAAGCTCCGAATGAAAACTTTCCGAAATCCCAGACTGCTTTCCTGCTGCCTTCCTTTTCCTTGATGATGCTGATGGACCGGATTCCTCAAAGGGTGGTAGAGGAACTGTGTTCCTCGTTTTACCATGTGAAATAAGTAGAGCAGCTGCCTTATCTTCCTTGAGGAGTTCCTCAAAGAGAGGCCGTGTCATCTTGGTACAAGGGTTTATGCCTACATTTAGTATCTTAAGAAGATGTGCTTTTATTCTCGTATAGCTGCCCGGGAAATCATGCATACAGAAGTGGCAACGGAAACGTGTGTTCCCTCCTCGACATGATGCGTCTCCTGTTAGTTTTGTAACATGCTTCCAGAATGGATATTTTGGATTGAGAATGACATTCTCAACCCCTTGACCTGCATCATCAACCTCAATGTTGTTGCTTGCAGTACCACCGAGTGAAGATTGGCTTGCTGCCATGCCACTCCCCGCAGATGACATGGTGTATACTTGTATCTTCTTCCTTAACAATACGATGCAGCAGCAACATCAACAAATAATTTTACGGCCACAAACAGAATTTTTCAGGTATAAAAAACGTCGATACTATATGTTATTCTACTACATCTGCATGTTACCGGAGACAGTAACACACACACAGCTGATACTATATGTCTATATCAGCAGCACTATAATAGGCGTATCCATACAATTAGTATCTTAGATCCCAGCTGTGACTTGTGTTTGTGCAGACATTAGCATACATCCATCAATCATACACACGCATACATCCATCAATATATGGATCAACCACACAACCATACCTTGCGTCGGCGGCAGAGAAGACAAAGGCAGAGAGGCGATTCAGCAGGTTGGGGCGGCGGCAACGAGTCACTCCAGGCGGCGGCGGGGCGCCGGCGGCGAGCCACTCCAGGTGGCGAGGCACCGGCGGCGGGGCCGGCAGTCGCCCTCGATCCCTTCTCAGTGAGCTACGTAGCTGGTGCGGTAGGGGATTAGGTTTAGGTCGACTGGTCGTGGGCTAGTGGGCTCGCTCGGGGCTGCGCTATATCGCCTCGCCGTGTCCGAAACGTGTGTTGCGCGTTCTCCAGCCGTGTCGGCTTTTTTTTCTTTTTTTTAAATCAAAAATGCCGATACTTCCAGGATACCTGTATCCTAGCCGTATCCGGCGTATCGACGTATCGGAGACGTCCGGAACGGCGATACAGGCATTTGTGACGTATCGGTGCTTCGTAGATTAGAAGAGTATGTCTAGAGGGGGTGAATAGACTACTAGCGGGAATTTAAAACTAACTCAAGCATATGTTTAAGGGTTGGCAGTTTTTAGCATGTATAGCAAGTCTAGCACACCCTACACATGCAAGTCAGCAAGTATAGCAATGAAAAGTAAAAACATTGCACATGGAAGTAAAGAATAGAGATATGAAGATCAAACGCATGAATGACACGAAGATTTTTCTCGTGGTTCCGATAGGTGGTGCTATCGTACGTCCACGTTTATGGAGTCTTCAACCCATGGAGGATAACGGTCGCCAGAGTCCAAGGAGGGCTCCACCCATAAGGGTCCACAAAGTAGCAAACTTGACTATTCCATGATGGCCTACGTCCACGGAGGACTAGCCTAACTCGGGGTAGATCTTCACGAAGTAGGCGATCTCCTTGCCCTTACAAACTTCTTGGTTCACTCCACAACACGAAGTAGGAGGCTCCCAAGCGACACCTAACCAATCTAGGAGGCATAGGTTCGATAATGTCGATGAATTCCTTGCTTTTGTGCTTCAAGATGATAGATTCCTCAACACACAATCACACTCTCATAGATTTGGATTTGGTGGAAGAGATTGATTGGGTGGAAAGCAACTTGGGGAGGCTAGAGATCAAGATTCATATGGTTGGAATGGAATGACATGATCTCAACACATGTAGGTGGCACTCTCTTAGAAAATCTGATAGGATAGGTAGGGATCTGTTCTGAGTGCTTCTTTTTCGAGTAGGTGGTGGTGGAGGAGTATATATAGGCATCTCCAAAAATCCAACCGTTACACCTAATAAGTCAGACTCGGTGACACCGATGTGTTAATCTCGATGGTACCGAGTTGCCTCAAAGGTAGAAACTTTTGAATCTCGGTGAGACCGATACATAAAACTCGGTTGCACCGATAAAGTGACCAACAGTCAGATTGCCAAACTCGGTGATGCCAATTTAACAAACTCGGCAGTACCGATTTTGTGAATTTGTGTAACAGGAAGTTGGCAACCCAAACTCGCTGGCACCAAAGCAGAATCGGTTGCACCTAAGGGCTAGGGTTTGGCCGAGTCTGTCTGAGGCTGAGAATCGGTGGCACCGAGTGGAAAGTGTTGGTTGCACCGATTTTGGATATTTGGCTTTGGACCAACTTTTGTGAAAGAGATTGTGGGCGTATGTGGTGACTATCACTTGTGGACGTATGAGCATTTTGTTCACCAACAGTACCTTACCCCCTTTTGATAGTATTGGCTTTCCTATGGACTCAAAGTGATTCGTCACAAAGTAAAATGTAGAGTCCTCTTGCTTGAAGCTTGACCAATGCTATTCCTTATCCTTCTTCTTCATGGGGATACTATCCATACTCCTTTTTGCCAACCCATCTCTTCTATGGACTTTATCTGAAATACACTAGATGAAAGTATTAGTCCAAGAGACAATGTATATTGTCATGAATGATCAAAACCACCAAGGGAGCATATTGTGCTTTCAAGGAGAACTTACAGAAGATGGAGGTATTGGCGATGCAGGAGAATCCAAGAATCAGTCTGGCCCGGAAGATCAACTTGGTGACGTGGCAAAAATGCCATGTCAAAGCAAAGACCGCAAAGGAGGAAACACTCAGGAAGCAGAAGGTCAACAGAGGGCGTGCTGGTCGAGGATGTGCTAGAGGTCGTGGCCAGGGCTGCGGAGCCTTGATGGTGTCACTCACTGCCCAGACGTCATCATGGCCGGAGCATTACAAGGCTCTGTACTACTACACCAAGGCGCTCAATATGCAGTCCATGACAACTCCCGCCGAGCAAGTGTCTTAAATGGTCGACGTAAATGGTGCCGCTGCTCTTTACGGTGTCGTCTTCGTCACAGATCATCCGGGCGCAGACGATGGACATAGAGCAGATGGCTGCTCACATGTTATTCACTTCTATGCCTAAAACTAAGGAGAATACGTGCAACGATGGGGACAAAGAGATGTTCGACTTAATCCGCGATGGAGGCAGAGGAGGAGGTGGCTATGAGGACGGACAAGTAAAAGACTCGGATTCCACCCAATCCTGCAACTACACCACATGCATCAGAGCTACACCCAGCTGTGCACGTAGCTGTCCTACACCCAGACCAGCACAGGCACAAAACATTAGGATTGGGTTGCCAGACAGGCTGAGGAGGAGATGGAGGAGTAGGATGGTGAGGACAATGATCCAGATGATTTTTCTAGTGATCTGAAGAAGAAGGGTGAAGGAGAAAGCTTCAACATGCGGAAGGATGAGTTGTTGTGCAATGCATGGTTGGCCACTTGTAACACCCCAAAAATCAGACCTTTTTTGATTTTGTGTTGTTACTGACTTTGGACTCTCTTTCAAACTTTTTCATATGAACTTTGTAATAAAAGTTCACCTCACCCTATTTAAACTCGGATCACATCACAACCAAGACCAAACCAACTCAAATCCCAGCCAACTGGAACTTGAAAGTCTAGCTCGGACTGTCACAAAGGAACTCCACTTTCTTTGTTGAGCTAGATCAACCCAAATATTTGAACTCTCCACTCCATCTAAATCAAAGGAGTGATACAACATTGCTAAGATCAATGCAATATTTCTCTTCCAAAAACAATTTCAATTTCTGCCACTAGGGAAATAAATCCAAAGAATACTTAGGCACATCAACAATTTAAGAAATTAATTGGAGATGATCCTTAGTCCTATTGCAAGCTCTGATAAAAATATTGTCTCAATTAGGTCAAGGCAAAGTCTTGAATTAATTGACAAAACCAATATGACCTAGGTCACTGTTGTGAAGGAACTACCCTTTTGGTAGCTCTGAAAAATTCTCAATTAATTTGAGTAGTACTGATAACCCACAAGTATAGGGGATCAATTGTAGCCTTTCTCTATAAGTAAGAGTGTTGAACGCAACGAGGAGCTAAAGGTATAACAAATATCCCCTCAAGTTCTATCGACCACCGATACAACTCTACACACGCTTAACATTCGCTTTACCTAGAGCAAGTATGAAACTAGAAGTACTTTGTAGGTGTAACGGGATAGGTTTGCAAGATAATAATAGAGCACGTAAATAAAAACTAGGTCTTCTAAGATAAAGAAACAATTAAGTTAGTTTAACGAGTGTGGAAAAGTGGTGGTAGGAGTTGTGGAATTGTCCCTAGGCAATCGATAACTAGACTGGTAATCATTATTGCAATTTTATATGAGGGAGAGGCATAAGCTAACATACTTTCTCTACTTTGATCATATGCACTTATGATTGGAACTCTAGAGAGCATCCACAACTACTAAAGATCATTAAGGTAAAACCCAACCATAGCATTATAAGGTATCAAGTCCTCTTTACTCCCATATGCAACAACCCACCTACTCGGGTTTATGCTTCTGTCACTCAAGCAACCCACCATAGGCGAATCATGAACACATTGCAACACCCTATAGCGAGGATCCCTCACGCTTGTGTGACATGGAGAGCACCATAGGACAACACCAATAATAAAACATGCAACTCAAACCAATCATGATCATTAATCAACCCATAGGACAACAATAATCTACTCACACATCATAGGATGGCAACACATCATATGATAATAAAGCACCATGTTCAAGTAGAGGGTACATAGGGTTGCGGGAGAGTGGACCGTTGTAGATAGATGGGGGAAGGTTATGGAGATGTTGGTGAAGATGACAGAGTTGTTGGAGTAGATCGCCGTCACGATGATGGCCTCGATGGCGTTCCGGTGCCACCGGGAGAGAGGGGGAGAGAGACCCCCTCCTTCTTGTTCTTCCTTGACCTCCCCCTAGATGGGAGGGGGGTTTCCCCTCGGGTCCTTGGTATCCATGGCGGTAGAGGGGCGGGAGCCCCTCTGAGATTGGATCTCTCTCTCTCTGTTTCCTTTTGTTTTTGCGCTCCCAGATTCTGTCCTTTCATCGTTTCTTAAATATCCGGAGATCCATAACTCCGATCGGGCTGAAATTTTGAGGATATTTTTACTATAAAAATATATTCCTTGCGGCAAAAGGAGAGATCCAACCGACTTAAGGGGTGACCACAAGGGCCTAGGGCGAGGCGAGGGGGGGGAGGACGCGCCCCCTGGCTCGTGGTCACCTCGGGCAACATCTCACGTTGATTCTTTTTCCCAAAAATAACATATATTCCAAAAAAATCTCCGTAAGTTTTTATCACGTTTGGACTTCGTTTGGTATGGATATTCTATGAAACAAAAAAAACATGTAACAAACATGAACTGACACTGGGCATTGGATCAATATGTTAGTCCCAAAAATAGTAAATTTTTTTGCCAAAAGTATATGAAAGTTGTAGAATATTGGCATGAAACAATCAAAAATTATAGATACGACAGAGACGTATTAGCACCCCCAAGCTTAATTCCTGCTCGTCCTCGAGTAGGTAAATGATAAAAAAAGATAATTTTTGATGTGGAATGCTACCTCGCATAATCTTGTTCATATAATCTAATCATGGCATGAATATTAAGACACGAGTGATTCAAAGCAATACTCTATCATTTGACATTAAGACAATAATACTTCAAGCATAATAATAAAGCAATTGTATCTCTTCAAAAATATAATGGCAAAAGAAAGTTATCCCTACAATATCATATAGTCTGGCTATGCTCCATCTTCCCCACACAAAGTATTTATATCATGCACAACCCTGATGACAAGTCAAGCAATTGTTCCACACCTTTTATGTTCTCAAACTTTTTCAACTCTCACACAATACGACCATGGATATAACACTATAGGTGGAATAGAATATGGTGAAGGTTGTGAAGAAAAAAGAGAAGATAGTCTCACATCAACTAGGCGTATCAACGGGCTATGGAGATGCCCATTAATAGATATTAATGTGAGTGAGTAGGGATTGCCATGCAACAGATGCACTAGAGCTATAAGTGTATGAAAGCTCAAAAAGAAACTAAGTGGGTGTGCATCCAACTTGCTTGCTCATGAAGACCTAGGGCAATTTGAGGAAGCCCATCATTAGAATATACAAGCCAAGTTATATAATGAAAAATTCCCACTAGTATATGAAAGTGACAAAATAGGAGACTCTCTATCAGGAAGATCATGATGCTACTTTGAAGCACAAGTGTGGAAAAAGGATAGTAGCATTGTCCCTTCTCTCTTATCTCTCTTTTTTATTTTATTTTATTTTTGGTGGGCATCTAAGGCCTCTTTTTTGGGCTTCGTTGGCCTCTTTTATTTTTCATAAAGTCCAGAGTCTCATCCCAACTTGTGAGGGAATCATAGCTTCCATCATCCTTTCCTCACATGGGACAATGCTCTAATAGTGATGGTCATCACACTTTTATTTACTTACAACTCAAGAATTACAACTTTATATCTAGAACAAAATATTACTCTATATGAATGCCTCCGGCGGTTTACCAGGATATGCAATGATCTAGCATAGCATATGACATCAAAAAACAGACAAGTCGTGAAAACATCATGCTAGCTATCTTACGATAATGCAAAACAATATGAAAATGATGGTGCGTATCATAATAAACTGAACGGTGGAAGTTGCATGGAAATATATCTCGGAATGGATATGGAAATGCCATAATAGGTAGGCATGGTGGCTGTTTTGAGGGAGGATATATGGTGGGTTTAATGCACCGGCGAAAGTTGCGCGATACTAGAAAGGCTAGCAAAGGTGGAAGGGTGAGAGTGCGTATAATCCAGGACTCACATTAGTCATAAAGAACTCACGTACTTATTGCGGAAGTCTATTAGTCATCGAAGCAAAGTATTAGACGCATGCTCCTAGGGGAGAGGTTGTTTGGAGTTAACCATTGCGTGCTCCCGACCCTCACACAAAGGTTGACAATCAATAAACAAATCATGCTCCGACTTCCTTACACAACGGTTCACCATACGTGCATGCTACGGGAATCACAAACCTTTACACAAGTGTTTCTACCAATCCACAATTACTCATTATCATGACTCTAATATCACCATCTTTATATCACAAAACTATTGCAAGGAATCAAACACATCATATTCAATGATCTACAAGTTTTATGTAGGATTTTATGACTAACCATGTGAATGACCAACTCCTGTTAACTCTCTAAATAGATATAAGTGAAGCATGAGAGTTTAATTCTTTCTACAAAAGATATGCCCATGCTATAACAAATATAAGTGAAGCAAAAGAGCATTCTACAAATGGTGGTTTTCTATGTGTGAGAAACAGGCAATCCAAACTTCAAATGATATAAGTGAAGCACACGAAGCATTCTATAAAGCCATACTCAAAAGATATACGTGAGGTACAAAGAGCCTTCTATAAATCAACCAAGGACTTTCTGATACCAGCATGGTGCAATCAAAGAAAAATAAAAAGCACACGACGCTCCAAGATTTATGCATATCATGTGACGAATAAAAATATAGCTCCAAGTAAAATTACCGATGGTTGTTAGAAGAAAGAAGGGATGCCCCGGCATCCCCAAGCTTAGTTTCTTGGGAGTCTTTGAATATTACCTTGGGTTGCCTCGGGCATCCCCCAGCTTAGTCTCTTTCCACTCCTTATTCCTTCGTCCACCGTGATCTCACCCAAAACTTGAAAACTTCAATCACACAAAACTTAACAAAACCCCCGTGAGATACGTTAGTATAATAAAATAAATCAGCACTTTAAGTACTGTTTCCAACCAATTCATATTTTGTTTTTGCATTGTAGCTACTGTAATATAACTTTTCGATGACTTATACCACTGATACAATCGATAGTTTCATCAAAATGAGCAAAACAACGCATAAAAAACAGAATCTGTCAAAAACAGGACAATCTGTAGTAATATGAACATTCACCATACTTATGTAACTCTAAAAATTCTGAATAATTAGGAAAAAATAAAATAATTGCATATCAGTACTGTGCAAAAATTTCAGAAACTTTTGACATTCCAATAAAAAATGTAAATTCACGCACTACAGACAAAGTTTCTGTTTTTGCACTGCACACACCAAACAAGCAATCTAATCATCCTAAAGGCAAATCTTGGCACATTATTTTTATAATAAAATGGTTTTTTACAAGGGGATAATTATTATTTTTGATAAGTTTCTGTAATCAAGATTCACAAAGTTTCCATGGGCATGAACAAAGTTCAAGGCTAGCCCCCACTTCAACGTTGCTCGTCTTTCTGACTTTCACTTTTCTTTTTGAAAAAGTTTTAAGTTACCCACTTTATTTTTCATTTTTAAACTATATAAAAGAACACAAAAAAATAAAATGACTCTCTAAAACTTTCGGGTTGTCTCCCTGGCAGTGCTTTCTTTAAAGCCATTAAGGTAGGCATAAAGTGCTCAAGTAATGGATCCACCCGAATCCCAAGGTATATCAAAGCCAATTTTAATTAACAATGATTTGTAATTTAGTAGTGAGCACAAAGTAACATATATCATGCAAAAACAAAGTCTAACTCTCTTCCTATGCATCGGCGTGTCATAAAAGAACAATTCATACACACAAAGTAAAGGCCAATGCATATTATAAACAGTTTCTTGCAATTTTATCGTATTGGAAACATAAAGAGGCGGAGATGTAGTTCCTCTCTCATAATAATTGCAAGTAGGAGCAGCAAGCACATGCATATTATATTTATCAAAATTATCATGTGCAATAGTAGAAGGCAACCCATCTATATAATCCTTAATAAGTGCAAACTTCTCTGATATAGTGTAGTTGGGAGAATTCAAAAAGATAATAGGACTATCATGTGTGGGTGAAATAGCAACAATTTCACGTTTAACATAAGGAACTATAGCAAGTTCATCTCTATAAGCATCATTCATATTGGCATCATGGCCACAAGCATATAAAGCATCAAGTTGATCAAAAAAGGATATTTCAAACGAATCCAAGGGATCATAGCAATTATCATAGCACTCATCCTTCGATAAGAATGAAGGGAAATTAAACAATGTGTGAGTTGAAGAGTTACTGTCATTAGAAGGTGGGCACGGGTAGCTAGTCCGCTCTTCCTCCTTTTGTTCTTAGCTCTCCTCCTCATCTTTTTTATCGAATGAGGTCACAGTGTCATCAATTTCTTCTTCCATAGATTCCTGCAAAATATTAGTCTCTTCTTGGACAGCGGAGGAGTCCTTAATATATGGCTTAACATAATCATTAGAAGCATATTTTTCATAGCAATATTTAAGTATGGCAAAACTTTCATATTTGTAAAGAGTAGCATCATACTTTTCAATCTAAGAAGCAATTTCATAGGCACCCTTAAAAGCAACAAATTCTTCAATTTGCTCAATATCATAGTAATTATAAACATCCTTGGCATAAGAAGCTACAATTCCATTATCCTTAAACTCACATTTATAGGGAAGGTGTTTTTTAGGGTCTTCACAACAACAAGTAAAATCATAAATTTCGCATAAATTCCAAGCATATCATTGCAAAGTATTAATATGATGCCATAAATGTTTCCCTTTTTGAGATATGCGGTGTCACACATAATGAGCATGCTCATTTAATGATTTTCCCTCAACTGAGCTAGTTGGGTTTTCAACACGAGCACAAGTGGATTGAAGATGACACAAGCAATATTCTTTGGTGGTACGGAACACTAGTGGTTCCTCAACTTTTGGAGCAGAAGTACATCTATTTTTTTGGTATTTTGCGTTTCCAACCCATATCTAAAGATAGAAAACAAGTTAATACATAAAATAAAAATTACTTAGTGAGAAAGCAAACAAGCACACACGAGAATATTCACCCCACCCTATTGCTCCCTGGCAATGGCGCCAAAAAAAGGTCTTGATAACCCACCAGTATAGGGGATCAATTGTAGCATTTCTCGATAAGTAAGAGTGTCGAACCCAATGAGGAGCTAAAGGTAGAACAAATATTCCCTCAAGTTCTATCGACCACCGATACAACTCTACGCACGCTTAATGTTTGCTTTACCTAGAACAAGTATGAAACTAGAAGTACTTTGTAGGCGTAATGGGATAGGTTTGCAAGATAATAAAGAGCACGTAAATAAAAACTAGGGGCTGCTAAGATAAAGAAACAATTAAGTTAGTTTAACGAGTGTGGAAAATGTTGGAAATATGCCCTAGAGGCAATAATAAATTAGTTATTATCATATTTCCTTGTTCATGATAATCGTTTATTATCCATGCTAGAATTGTATTGATCGGAAACTCAGATACATGTGTGGATACATGGACAACACCATGTCCCTACTATGCCTCTAATAGACTAGCTCATTGATCAAAGATGGTTAAGGTTTCCTAGCCATGGGCATGAGATGTCATTTGATAACGGGATCACATCATTAGGAGAATGATGTGATGAACAAGACCCAAACTATGAACGTAGCATATGGTCGTGTCAGTTTATTGCTACTGTTTTCTGCATGTCAAGTATCTGTTCCTATGACCATGAGATCATGCAACTCACTGACACCGGAGGAGTGCCTTGTGTGTATCAAACATCACAATGTAACTGGGTGACTATAAAGGTGCTCTACAGGTATCTCCGAGGGTGTCTGTTGGGTTGGCATGGATCAAGACTGGGATTTGTTACCCCGTGTGACGAAGAGGTATCTCAAGGCCCACTTGGTAATACAACATCACAATAAGCCTCGCAAGCAATGTGACTAAGTGTTAGCCACGGGATCTTGTATTACGGAATGAGTAAAGTGACTTGCCGGTAACGAGGTTGCACGAGGTATGGAGATACCGACGATCGAATCTCGGGCAAGTAACATACCAAAGGACAAAGGGAACAACATAAGGGATTAACTAAATCCTTGGCATAGAGGTTCAACCGATAAAGATCTTCATAGAATATGTAGGAACCAATATGGGCATCCAGGTCTCGCTATTGGTTATTGACCATAGAGGTGTCTCGGTCATGTCTACATAGTTCTCGAACCCGCAGGGTCTGCACACTTAAGGTTTGGTGACGTTTCGCTAGTATAGAGTTATGTCTGGTGGTGACCAAAGGTTGTTTGGAGTCCCGAATGGGATCCCGGAAATCACGAGAAGCTCCGAAATGGTCCGGAGGTAAATATTGATATATAGGAAGTCCTGTTTTGGTCACTAGAAAAGTTTCGGGATCATCGGTAGTGTACCGGGAGTGCCGGGAGGGTGCCGGGGGACCATCAGGAGGGGTGTCTCTACCCAAAGGACCTCATGGGCTGTGGGAGGAGTCAAACCAGCCCCTGGTGGTCTGGACTAAGCCCCCACTAAGGCCCATGTGGCTAGGGGTGGGAAAACCCCAAAAGGTGGAGAGGTGGAAAGAGTTTCCAAGTGGAAAGGAGGAATCCTACTCCTAATAGGATTGGAGTAGGACTCCTCCACCTCCAATTTCGACCAAACCTTGAGGGTTTGAGGCTTCCTCCTCCCATCCCTCCTCCTATATATACTATAGGATTTAGAGGGGAAAGCTAACCCTAATTGCCACGTGCTGCCCTCTTCTTCCTCTAGATCTGTTTCTCCTCTAGATTAGTTCCGCGGTGCTAAGGCGAAGCCCTGCAGGATTAGTTCACCACCACCACCACACCGTTGTGCTGCCGGAGAACTCATCTACCTCTCTGCTCCCTCTTGCTGGATCAAGAAGGCGGAGATCGTCATCAAGCTGTACATGTGCTGAACGCGGAGGCGCCGTCCATTCGGCGCTAGATCGGAAGGACTGTGATCAAGATCGCGAGACAATTCGGGATTGGATCACGGGACGGATTGTGATTGGATCGCGGGATGGATTGTGATTGTATCGCAGGACGGATCGTGATGGGATCGTGGGATGCTCGGCGATTTGGATCGCGAAGACATTCGACTACATCAACCGTGTTTCTTAGCGCTTCCCGCTTAGCGATCTACAAGGGTATGTAGATCCACTCTCCCTCTCGTAGATGCTCATCACCATGGATAGATCTTGCGTATGTGTAGAGTTTTTTTTGTTTCCCATGCAACGTTCCCCAACAGTGGCATCGTGAGCTAGGCTATGTGTAGATGAGATCATGAGTAGAACACAAAGAGTTTGTGGGCGTTGATGCTTAGATTGCTTCCTCCCTTGGTCGTGTTTTGGTTCAGCAGTATTGTGGGATGAAGCGGCCCGGACCAACCTAACTCGTACGCTTACGAGAGACCGGTTCCATCGACTGACGTGTAACTTTGTTGCACATAGATGGCTGGCGGGTGTCTGTTTCTCCTACTTTAGTTGGATCGGATTCGACGAAGGCGGTCCTTGAGAAGGTTGAAAACAACTTATGTATCACCGTTGTGGTTTTGCCTAGGTGAGAATTGTTCTTGCTAGATACCCGTAGCAGCCACGTAAAACTTAAAACAACAATTAGAGGACGTCTAACTTGTTTTTGCAGGGTATGTTGTGATGTGATATGGCCAATTACATGATGGTTATATGTGATGTATGAGATGATCATGTGATATATAGAATATCACGACTTGCATGTCGATGAGTACGACAACCGACAGGAGCCATAGGGTTGTCTTTAATTATTGTATGCCATGTGTGTCAGTCATTAAGCGCCATGTAATGCTTTACTTTATCGCTAAATGGTAGCAATAGTAGTAGAAGCGTGGTGGGCGCGACAACCCCGATGGCGACACGTTGATGGAGATCAAGATGATGGAGATCATGGTGTCATGCTGGTGACGATGAAGATCATGTCAGTGCTTTCAAGATGGAGATCAAAAGATGGAGATCAAAAGCACAAGTTCATGGCCATATCATGTCACTTATGATTTGCATGTGATGTTAATCCTTTTATGCACCTTGTTTTGCTTAGGACGACGGTAGCATTATGAGGTGATCCCTCACTTAAATTTAAAGATGAATTGTGTTCTCCCCGAGTGTGCACCGTTGCGAAAGTTCGTTGTGTCGAGACACCACGTGATGATCGGGTGTGATAGACTCTATGTTCACATACAACGGGTGCAAGCCAGTGTTGTACATGTAGAACACTCGGGTTAAACTTGATGAGCCTAACATATACAGACATGGCCTCGGAACACAAGAGACCGAAAGGTCGGACATGAGTCATATTGTAGATATGATCAACATGATGATGTTCACCATTGAAACCACCTCAATGTTGGAAATATGCCCTAGAGGCAATAATAAATTAGTTATTATCATATTTACTTGTTCATGATAATCGTTATTATCCATGCTATAATTGTATTGATCGGAGACTTAGATGCATGTGTGGATACATAGACAAAACCATGTCCCTAGTATGCCTCTAATAGACTAGCTCATTAATCAAAGATGGTTAAGGTTTCCTAGCCATTGACATGAGATGTCATTTGATAACGGGATCACATCATCAGGAGAATGATGGGATGGACAAGATCCAAACTACAAACGTAGCATATGATCGTGTTAGTTTAATGCTACTGTTTTCTGCCTGTCAAGTATCTGTTCCTATGAACATGAGATCATGCAACTCACTGAAACCGGAGGAGTGCCTTGTAAGTATCAAACGTCGCAACATAACTGGGTGACTATAAAGGTACTCTACAGGTATGTCCGAGGGTGTCCGTTGGGTTGGCATGGATCAAGACTGGGATTTGTTACTCCGTGTGACAGAGAGGTATCTCAGGGCCAATCGGTAATACAACATCACAACAAGCCTTGCAAGCAATGTGACTAAGTGTTAGTCACAGGATCTTGTATTACGGAACGAGTAAAGAGACTTGCCGGTAACGAGGTTGAACTAGGTATGGAGATACCGACAATCGAATCTCGGGCAAGTAACATACCGAAGAACAAAGGGAACATCATACGAGATTAACTGAATCCTTGACATAGAGGTTCGACCAATAAAGATCTTCGTAGAATATGTAGGAACCAATATGGGCATCCAGGTCCCGCTATTGGTTATTGACCATAGAGGTGTCTCGGTCATGTCTACATAGTTCTCTAACCCACAGGGTCTGCACACTTAAGGTTCGATGACGTTTCGGTAGTATAGAGTTATGTATGGTGGTGACCGAAGGTTGTTTGGATTCCCGGATGAGATCCCAGACATCACGAGGAGCTCCGGAATGGTCCGGAGGTAAAGACTAATATATAGGAAGTCCTATTTTGGTCGCCGGAAAAGTTTCGGGCTCATCGATAGTGTATCGGGAGTGCCGGTAGTGTACCGGGAGACCATCGGGAGGGGTATTTCGACCCAACAGGCTACATGGGCTGTGGGAGAGTGAATACCAGCCCTTAGTGGGCTGGTGGAAGTCCCGCACAAGGCCCATGCGGCTGGGAAGAAAAGCCCAAAGAGAAAAAGGTGGAAAAAAGCAAAAAGGCAAAAATAAGGAGTCCTAGCCCTACTAGGATTGGAGGAGGAATCCTGCAATCCTCCTTAGTTAGGCCGACCCAAGGGCTAGCTCCTTGGGAGCCAAGCTTCCTCCTCCTCTCCTCCTATATATACTAGAGGGTTTAGGGTTTTTGGCACAAGATTTTCAGCCATGTGCTACCCGTTCCTCCAGTGCATAGTTTCTCCTCTAGATCGGATTTCTACACTGCTTAGGCGAAGCCCTGCCGGAATAGCTCCACCACCATCGCCGGAGCGCCATCATGCTGCTGGAGAACTCTTCTGCCTCTCCGCTCCCTCTTGCTGGATCAAGAAGGAGGAGATCGTCACAAGCTGTACGTGTGCTGAACGCGGAGGTGCCGTCCGTTCGGCACTAGATCGGAAGGACCGTGATCAAGATCGCGAGACGGGTCATGATGAGATCGCGGGATAGATCGTGATGATTTCGTGGGATGGATCATGATGAGATCGCGGGACGGATCATGATGAGTTCGCGGGACGGATCATGATGAGATGGCGAGATGCTCGGCGATTTGGATCGCGAAGACGTTCAATTACACCAACTGCATTTCTTAACGCTTCTCGCTTAGCGATCAACAAGGGTATGTAGATCCACTCTCCCTCTCGTAGATGCTCATCACCATGGATAGATCTTGCGTGTGCGTAGGAATTTTTTTGTTTCCCATGCAACGTTCCCCAACAGTGGTATCATGAGCTAGGTCTTTGTGTAGATGAGATCTCGAGTAGAGCACAAAGAGTTTGTGGATGTTGATACTTAGATTGCTTCGTCCCTTGGTCGTGTTTTGGTTCAGCGGTATTGTGAGATGAAGCGGCCCGGACCATCATTACTCGTACGCTTACGAGAGACCGGTTCCCTCAACCGCAACTTGTTGCATAGATGGCTTGCGGGTGCCAGTTTCTCTCACTTTAGTTGGATCGGATTCGACAAAGGCGGTCCTTGAGAAGGTTGAAAAGCAACTAGTGTATCACCGTTGTGGTTTTTGCGTAGATGAGAATTGTTCTTGCTAGATACCCGTAGTAGCCACGTAAAACATGCAACAACAATTAGAGGACGTCTAATTTGTTTTTGCAAGGTGTGTTGTGATGTGATATGGCCAATTACATGATATGATATATGTGATGTATGAGATGATCATGTGTTGTATAGAATATCACGACTTGCATGTCGATGAGTACGACAACTGTCAGGAGCCATAGGGTTGTCTTTAATTATTGTATGACCTACATGTCAATCATTAAGCACTATGTAATTCTTTACTTTATCGCTAAACGGTAGCAATAGTAGTACAATCATGATGGGCGCGACAACCCCGATGGCGACACGTTGATGGAGATCAAGATGATGGAGATCATGGTGTCGTGCCGGTGACAATGGAGATCATGCCGGTGCTTTCAAGATGGAGATCAAAAGCACAAGTTCATGGACATATCATGTCACTTATGATTTGCATGTGATGTTAATCCTTTTATGCACCTTGTTTTTCTTAGGACGCCGGTAGCATTCTAAGGTGACCCCTCACTTAAATTTCAAGATGAATTGTGTTCTCCCCGAGTGTGCACCATTGCGAAAGTTCGTCGTGTTGAGACACCACGTAATGATCAGGTGTGATAGACTCTACGTTCACATACAACGGGTGCAAGCCAGTGTTGCACATGCAGAACACTCGGGTTAAACTTGACGAGCCTAGCATGTATAGACATGGCCTCGGAACACAAGAGACCAAAAGGTCGAACATGAGTCATATAGCAGATATGATCAACATGATGATGTTCACCATTGAAACCACCTCAACTCACGTGATGATCGGACTTGAGTTGGTGAATTTGGATCATGTATCACTCGAATGACTGGAGGGATGTCAATTTGAGTGGGAGTTCTTAAGTAATATGATTAATTGAACTCATTATCATGAACATAGTCAATAGTGTCTTTGCAAACTGTGTTGTAGATTACTAGCTCACGCTGTAGCTCCCTTGAATTTTTATATGTTCCTAGAGAAATAGAGTTTAAAGATGATGGTAGCAATATTGCGGACTCGCTCCGTGATATGAGGATTGTCCTCGTTGCTGGATAGAAGGCTTATGTCTTTAATGCACCGCTCGGTGCGCCAACCCCTCTAGCGTCGTCTGTAGATGTTGTGAACATCTGACATGCACGTTCTGATGACTACTTGATAGTTTAGTGCGTCATGCATTACGACTTAGAATTGAGGCTCCGAAACGTTTTGAACGTCACGGAACATATGAGATGTTCTAAGAGCTGAAATTAGGATCTCAGGCTCGTGCCCGTGTTGCGAGATATGAGATCTCCAACAAGATTCTTTGCCTGCAAGATGAAAGAGAATAGCTCAATCGTTGAGCATGTGCTCAAATTGTCTGGGTGCTACAATTGCTTGAATCGAGCGGGCGTTGATCTTCGAGATAAGATAGTGATTGATATAGTTCTCCAAGTCACTGTCACTAAAGCTACTAGAACTTGGTGATGAACTATAAAATGCCAGGGATAGAAAAAATGATCCCTGAGCTATTCGCAATGTTTGACACCACGAAGGTAGAAATCAAGAAGGAGTGTCAAGTGTTGACGGTTAGTCAAACCAATAGTTTCGAGAAGGGCAAGAGCAAGGAGGGAAACTTGATGGATAGCAAGTAGTTGCTGCTCCAATGAAGCAACCCAAAGTTGAACCCAAACCCAAGACTAAGTGCTTCAATTATGAGGAGAGAGGTCGCTGAAGTGGAATAACCCTAGATACTTGGTAGATAAGAAGGCTGGCAACGTCGACAGAAGTATATTTGATATACGTGTTATTGAGTGTACCTTGCTTGTACTCCTAGTAGCAGCTGGGTATTGGATACCGGTTCGGTTGCTAAATGTTAGTAACTCGAAATAAAAGCTACGGAATAAACGGAGAACTAGTTAAGTGTGAGGTGATGATGTGTGTTGGAAATGTTTCCAAGGTTGATGTGATCAACATCGCATGCTCTCTCTACCTTCGAGATTAGTGACGGACCTAAATAAATGTTATTTGGTGTTTTTGTGTTGAGCATGAACGTGATTAGATCATGTTCATTGCAACACGGTTATTCATTTAAGTTAGAGAATAATGGTTATTCTATTTACATGAATAATACCTTCAACGGTCATGCACCCAGTAAGAATGGTTTGTTGAAACTTGATCGTAGTAATACACATGTTCATAACATTGATGCCAAAAGATACAAAGTTAACAATAATAGTACCACATACTTGTGGCACTGCCGCTAAATGTCATATTGGTATAAAACGCATGAAGAAACTCCATGCTGATGGATCTTTGGACTCATTCGATTTCGAATCGGTTGAGACATGCGAACCATGCCTCTTGGTCAAGATGACTAAGGACCCCGTTTTCTGTTTTGATGAAGTGGGCAAGTGATTTATTGGAAATGATACATGTTGATGTATGCAATCCAACGAGTCTTGTAGCGTGCGGTGGATATCATTATTTTCTTACCTTCACTCATGATTTGAGTAGATATAGTGTATATTTACTTAATGAAACACAAGTCTGAATCGTTTGAAAGGTTCAAGCAAATTCAGAGTGAAGTTTAAGATCATTGTGACAAGAAGATAAAAATGTTTGCGATATGATCGTGGAGGTGAATATCTGAGTTACGAGTTTGACATACAACTTTAGACAATGTGAAAGTTGTTTCACAAATCACGCCACCTGGAACACCATAGTGTGATGGTGTGTCTGAACGTCATTGTCATGCTCTATTGGATATGGTGCGGGCTATGATGTCTCTTATCGTTTTTTCTACTATAATTTTGGGGTTATGCATTAGAGACAACTACATTCACTTTAAATAGGGCACCATCTAAATCTGTTGAGATGACACCGTGTGAATTATGGTTTGATAGAAACCTAAGCTGTCATTTCTTAATGTTTGGGGCTGCGACCCTTGTGTGGAAAAATGTTTTCACCTAATGAGCTCGAACCCAAAGCAAACAAATGCATCTTCATAGATTACCCTAAGAATAGTTGGGTGAACCTTCTATCTCAGATCCAAGCATAAAGTGTTTGTTGCTAAAACGGGTCCTTTCCCGAGAAAAAGCTTCTCTCGAAAGAATTGAGTGGGAGGAAGGTAGAACTTGATGAGGTTGTTGAACCTTTGTTTCAACCAGAGAGTAGCGTAGCGCAGAAAGATGTTTTTGTGGAACCTACGTCAGTTGAAGAGGAAGTAAATGATGATGATCATGAAGCTTCAGATCAAGTTACTATCAAACCTCGTAGGTCGACAAGGATGTGTACTGCTCCTGAGCGGTATGACAACCCTGTCTTGGAGGTCATGTTGTTGGACAACAATGAACCTACGAGCTGTGGAGAAGTGATGATGGGCCCGGATTCCGAAAAATGGTTAGAGGCCATGAAATCCGAGAAAGGATCCATATATGAAAACCAAGTATAGACTTTGGTAGACTTGCTCATTGGACGGCAGGTCGTTGAGTACAAATGGATCTTTAAAATGAAGACAGACGCTGATGGTGAATGTCACCATTTATAAAGCTCGACTTGTCGCAAAGAAGTTTTCGGCAAGTTCAAGGAGTTGACTGCGATGAGACTTTCTCACTCGTAGTGATGCTAAAATCTATTAGAATTATGTTAGCAGTTGCTGCATTTTTCAATTATGAAATCTGGCAGATGGATGCCAAAACATCGTTTCCTTCCTTAAGGAAAGGTTGTATGAGATACAACCAGAAGGTTTTGTCAGCCCCAAGGATGCTAAAAGGTGTGCAAGCTTCAATGATCCTCCTATGAACTGAAGCAAGCATCTCGGAGTTGGAATATACACTTTGATGAGGTGATCAAAGTTTTTGAGTCTATACAAAGTTTATGAGAAACTTGTATTTACAATAAAGTGAGTGGGAGCACTATAGAGTTTCTGGTAAGCATATGTGGTTGACATATTGTTGATCGGAAATGATGTAGAATTTCTGGAAAGTATAAACGGTTGTTTGAAAAGAGTTTTCAAAGGAAGACCTGGATGAAGCTACCTAATTGTTGAGCATCAAGATCTATAGAGATAGATCAAGATGCTTGATGAGACTTTGAATGAGTACATACCTTGACAAGATTTTGAAAGAGTTCAAAATGGATTAGTCAGAGAGAAGTGTTCTCGCCTGGTTTGTAAGGTGTGAAGTTGAGTGAGACTCAAAGCTCGACCATGGCAGAAGAAAGAGAAAGGACGAATGTCGTCCCATATGCCTTCGCCATAGGCTCTGTATAGTGTGCCATGCTGTGTACCACACCTGTGTGTGCCTTGCCATGAGTCCGTCAAGGGGTACAAGAGTGATCCTGGAGTGGATCACTGGACAGCGGTCAAGATTATCCTTAGTAACTAAAATAGTAAGGAGATGTTTCTCGATTATGGAGGTGATAAAGAGTTCATCGTAAAGAGTTACGTCGATGCAAGCTTTAACACCAATCCGGATGACTCGTAGTAGCAATCTGGATACGTATAGTGGAGCAGCCATTCGGAATAATACCAAGTGGAGTGTGGTATAAGTGTTTACAGTTTGACATAGAGATTTGCAAAATACACACGGATCTGAATGTCGCAGACCCGTTGACTATAAGACCTCTCTCACATGCAAAGCATGATCGAGCCCTAGAACTCATTGGGGTGTTAGATTCATAACAATGCGAATCACATGGTGATGTGAACTAGATTATTGACTCTAGTGAAAGTGGGAGACTGTTCGAAATATGCCCTAGATGCAATAATAAATTAGTTATTATCATATTTCCTTGTTCATGATAATCGTTTATTATCCATGCTATAATTGTATTGATTGGAGATTTAGATGCATGTGTGGATACATAGACAAAACCATGTCCCTAGTTTGCCTCTAATAAACTAGCTCGTTGATCAAGGATGGTTAAGGTTTCCTAGCCATTGACATAAGATGTCATTTGATAACAGGATCACATTATTAGGAGAATGATGGGATGGACAAGACCCAAACTACAAACGTAGCATATGATCGTTTCAGTTTAATGCTACTGTTTTCTACATGTCAAGTATCTGTTCCTATGACCATGAGATTATGCAACTCACTGACACCAGAGGAGTGCCTTGTATGTATCAAACGTCGCAACGTAACTGGGTGACTATAAAGGTACTCTACAAGTATCTCCGAGGGTGTCTGTTGGGTTGGCATGGATCAAGACTGGGATTTGTTACTCCGTGTGACAGAGTGGTATCTCAGGGCCCACTCGGTAATACAACATCACAACAAGCCTTGCAAGCAATGTGACTAAGTGTTAGTCACGGGATCTTGTATTACGGAACGAGTAAAGAGACTTGCCGGTAACGAGGTTGAACTAGGTATGGAGATACCGACGATTGAATCTCGGGCAAGTAACATACCGAAGAACAAAGGGAACATCATACGGGATTAACTGAATACTTGACATAGAGGTTCCACCGATAAAGATCTTCGTAGAATATGTAGGAACCAATATGGGCATCCAGGTCCTGCTATTGGTTATTGACCATAGAGGTGTCTCGGTCATGTCTACATAGTTCTCGAACCCGTAGGGTCTGCACACTTAAGGTTCGGTGATGTTTCGGTAGTATAGAGTTATGTATGGTGGTGACCGAAGGTTGTTCGGAGTCCCAAATGAGATCCCGGACATCACGAGGAGCTCCAGACTGGTTCGGAGGTAAATATTAATATATAGGAAGTCCCATTTTGGTCGCCGGAAAAGTTTCGGGCTCATCGGTAGTGTACCGGGAGACCATCGGGAGGGGTATTTCGACCCAACAGGCTACATGGACTGTGGGAGAGTGAATACCAGCCCTTAGTCGGCTGGTGGAAGTCCCACACAAGGCCCATGCGGCTGGGAAGAAAAGCCCAAAGAGAAAAAGGTGGAAAAAAGCAAAAAGGCAAAAATAAGGAGGAGTCCTAGTCCTACTAGGATTGGAGGAGGAATCCTCCAATCCTCCTTGGTTCGGCCAACCCAAGGGCTGGCTCCTTGGGAGCCAAGCCTCCTCCTCCTCTCCTCCTATATATACTAGAGGTTTTAGAGTTTTTGGCACAAGATTTTCAGCCACGTGCTATCCGTTCCTCCAGTGCATAGTTTCTCCTCTAGATCAGATTTCTGTAGTGCTTAGGCGAAGCCCTGGCGGAATAGCTCCACCACCATTGCCGGAGCGCCATCATGCTACCGGAGAACTCTTCTACCTCTCCGCTCCCTCTTGCTGGATCAGGAAGGCGGAGATCGTCATCAAGCTATACGTGTGCTGAATGCGGTGGTGCCGTCCATTCGGCGCTAGATCGGAAGGACCATGATCAAGATCGCGAGACGGGTCGTGATGAGATCGCGGGACTGATCGTGATGAGTTCGCGGGATGGATCATGATGAGATCACGAGACGGATCGTGATGAGTTCGCGGGACGGCTCGTGATTGGATTACGGGATGCTCGGCGATTTGGATCGCGAAGACGTTTGACTACACCAACCGCGTTTCTTAATGCTTCCCGCTTAGCGATCTACAAGGGTATGTAGATCCACTCTCCCTCTCGTAGATGCTCATCACCATGGATAATCTTACGTGTGCGTAGGAATTTTTTTGTTTCCCATGCAACGTTCCCCAACACCCGTCTACTTTCTCACAACCAAAGCTGTCAATTGCCATGTGTTTTGCATGGTACATGGCAACTGCCCCTAGTGTGCTTGTAAACAAATGACAACTCTCTATTTATCCGAACATGTTATTTTGCCATGTCTTTTTGTAGTGTTACATGGCAACTGACTAGTGTTAGTAGGTGGCAACTCCTAAAGTTTTTCAAAGCATGGCAACTATAGTAGACCATACCATACATGGCAACAACTGCAACTGTCCATAAATGGCATCTGGCACTTGACCTGAGATGGCAACTGCAGTTGAGCAACCATGGCATCTGTAGTTGTCAGACATGGCAACTGTAGTTCAGCAACATGACAACTGTAGTTAAACGAACATGAAAGAGGGTTCAGACCATGGCAACTGCAGGGGACGCACGCTGACTGTCACGCGGGCGTGCGGGACCGTAAGATAGAAGGCTGGACGTGCGGGCGTGTGGGCGTTACCAGTTTTGTCCACACATACCGTCTGGACGGGACCACAAGACAGGGAGGCCGGGTGTGTGGGCATTAGTTGTTTTGCCCACACGTAGGCGTGTGGGCTGGTTCTTTTACATACCACACAAAACGTGTGGCCAGACCCCTTAAAATTCACACGTGTGGACGTTATCGCAACCCTTAATTTTCCGGCCACCCTGATCACAAAAAATCCAACTTGGACTACGTACTAGTACTTGCTGAAACCGAATCAAAATATAGTGCTACGGTCCCAACCATCACATGTGCATGCACATGGAGCTCTGAATGTTGGTCTGACTTCATTTGGTTCTGGTTCTAGTTTGGATGACGGCACTTTAAGTGCAGTCTTTTCCATCATCAAAATATTACTCTCTTTATTTTTTAGATATAAGTCTTTCTAAAGATTTTATTATGGACTACATATGAAACAAAATAAATAAATATACACTCTAAAATATGTCTATATACATTTGTATGTAGTCATAGTGGAATCTCTGAAAAGACTTATATTTTGAACCGGAGGAAGTAGCATTCATAGCTTCATTAATTTTGGCCAATGCGACAACAGACACGTCATCCGTTCCAACTTGAAACAAAACCGTCGCTGGTTTTGCATTAGATTTTATGACCTTCCTTTTCAATAAAATATTTGCGTCCACCTTTATATCTCTACATAGATGGAAGCACTCGTCGTCTTCCTACATCCCAAAAGGAGTAAATGTTGGACCGCCTTTCATGTGTGGCACGACGATCATTTTGCCATGGTCACCCAACAAGTGGAATACATTTATTGGCAAAACATCACAAATCACGGTATCAATATATTCGCCAACTGAGAAACCGAGTGGCACCTTGTGAGTAACTTTCAATTTGCCTGACTGATATAACCATTCGATGCGGTGTGGTTGTGGGTGCTTCCAAGTAGGCAATGCTAAGGCATCCACTAAGTCCTTGCTGACCGCATTGGTGTAGCTTTCTCCATCTATAATCAACTAACAATTGGTGTTGTTGATTTTGTATCGAGTTTCAAAAATATTCCAACAATGTCCCTTATCCTTAATGCGACCCCTTTGCATTCGCTGCACCATCAATGAAGAATATGATTCAACAACTTCAAAACTCGCAACCACATTTTTAACATCCTAGAATTTTTCACTAGAAGTGTCGTAAACCGCCTCTTCGTCACTAGCGGATGCATAACCCTCTTTTGTGAGCAACACTCTTTTCTCTTTAGGAGATTCACGCTTCCTATGTCCCCTTCCACCACACTTGAAACACTATATGTCACTAGTACGTGTGGTCGACTGCACACTAGAATCAACCCTCGACAGTCTTGATTTGGAAGCATCATTCCGCATGGAATCATGAGGGCAATTTGATGTTGCCGTCCTAGAGCTAGGGACGACATCTCACTCTTATGTTACGAGCGTCGCCTTGTGTTCAAAGTGGCACTAGGAATTTTGTTGAATTGGAGTCGCTTAATCTGCTGTTCCGCACGCACAACTTGGTGCATAAGATCTTGTATGTTGTAGTAGACCACCATCTCAACATGATCCCGCTCCTCAATATTGAGCCCATTAAAGAAACGTGCCATGGTCGTCTCCGGATCCTCCGTTGTCCCTGTACGTATCATTAGCAATTCCATCTCCTTGTAATATTCATCTCGCTCATGTTACCTTGAGAGAGCCACAACAACTTGTTGTACATATCTCTTCTGTAGTGTTCATGAACAAAACATCGCCTCATGAATCCTTTCAGCGCTCGCCAAGTCATCAGGCGACGTCTTGAACGACAAAATTGGTTCCACCAAATTAGTGCATAACCGGTGAAGTCAATTCCAGCAAGTTGAACTTTCTTCTGTTCGCTATAATGATGGGCGTCAAAAATTTGATCAACACGCATCTCCCACTCCAAATAGCCTTATGGTTCTCATTTACCGAAAAATGAAGGAATTGACATTTTTACGCGTCCAATTCCATCATCCAAAGGTACACGTGCAGCTTGACCCACTCGGTCATGCACTCTGCCGCGAGCAGAAGTTTCAGGACGGGGATCATAATGTCGTGGTCGTGTCACGTACCCCGCCTCATGGTCAACGCCATCATCGAGGCCATCATCTCCAGCATGTGGTTGTGCTTCCTAACGGGGATCATGCACACCAGTATTTCCGTCGTGAGCCCGTGGTGCATAACTCAATGGAGCAGCCTGAGCAGCCCGTGGTGGTGCATAATCCGCGCTGGCGTATTGATGATGTCCGCCAAAGCATCGAAACGGATGATCAAGGTATCTATCGTTTTGCTAAGCTTCACCTCGAATCGCATCATGGTATCTATTTGCATGTGTAGTGAAAGCCATCCCGAATATATTGAGAAATATCATCTGCGTACAATGGACGTACAACTTTCTTAGAATCAGCCGTAACCTCGCCGTCCTTATTGACCGAGTTCAACATCTTGATCAACGGAGTACCGTGAACAACCTTAGCTTTAAATATCACTTGATATAGCACAGACTAGCACGACACTAATTTGTGTTTGTAGACAGCCCGACCTTTCACGGTACTAGCGTCAGCAACAAGAAATTCGGATCGAGCGAACATGCAAGACCGTAAGATCAAAAACTAGCATCGTCTAGATTAGATCAACCCCACGCGTAACAGCAACAAAAATCCTTACAAATCAGCAACTAAGATATTTGATGTCCCTGACATGAGACATTTTCTGTACTTTTATTCAACTCATGGCTAAACAAAATCCGACGATAAAAATGCTGAACTTTACGCGACCCCATCAACCACTGTATAAAAAGCACGCATGCTCAAGTTTGCAAACCGACTTGCATGCCTACACGTAACAGAATAGATTTACTTTCTTGGTTAAACCGAACGCAAATAGCACTAGGACCCTCTCTTCCTATTCTCAACTGGAGTAATTAAGTCTTACCTAGCTAATTTTACGGGCACCCTGATCACCTAAAATCCAACTTGGACTACGTATTTGTACTTGCTGAAACCGAATCAAGATATAGTGGTACGATCCCAACCATCACATGTGCATTACACGGAGTTCTGAACGTTGACCTGATTTCATTAGGTTCTGGTTCTGAGACGGTATTTTAAGTGTAATCTTGGCCACGATTAAATATTACTCCCTTCGTTTCTAAATATAAGATATTTTATAGATTTTATTATGGACAAGATACGAATGTATATAGACATATTTTAAAATGTAGATTCATTCATTTTGCTTCGTATGTACTTCATGATAGAACATCTAAAAGGTCTTATATTTAGGAATGGAGGGAGTACAATTCACAGCTTCATCAACTTTGGCCAATGCGGCAATGGACACATCATCACCCCTCTCCCCCTCTAGATCACACCCAAGCTCCAATTCGAGATATAGCCCCTCCGTCCGTCGGAATTTGGCCGAAGCTCCTCACACGGCCTTTGCTCCCAATCCACGCCCGCAACCCTCACCGCTCATGAAACCCTCACCGGCGCTCGTGAACCCATCTACTCGACGCGCTACCCACCCACAGACCCATCATGCCCCCTGCCTAGTCCACCAGAACCCTGCCAATGCCCGAGGCCGCCGCCCACTGCCACTGCTCATCGTCGCTAACCCAGCCCATGCACCTCGGCACCCATGAGCCCAACCATGGATATGCCGCTCACCGGCGACCTCGTTCGTCCACTCGCCTGCCCTCAAGGATTGCCGAAGCGTCGTAACACCACTGGAGTGGAAGCCCAGCCGCGAGCATTGGGAGAAGAAGGGAGGAAGGAGGAGGAGGAGGAGGAAAGAGAGACAGGACCTGGCGCGTGGGCCCGAGACCCACATGTCAGTGAGAGGAGCAGCGCCAGCATGGATAAGTGGAGGCGCCCCGGCCGCAAATATGTTTTCTCCACAAGAAAGCATATTCTGCCGAGCTGCCGAGGGATCTAGATGCTAATATTTCTTTTATAGATTGGTCCTTGGTAGAAAAAGCTCTATAACTTTTCGTTCGTAACTCCGATTTAGACGATTCCAATGACACAATTTCTTCTTTGAGAGCTCGTTCTATTAGTACCGTTCATTTTTTGTGCCTATTGTTTTGGCCCCTTTGTATTTAAAGTAAGTAGGCCATGTATGAGACTGCGGGATCACTAGAAGAGTATGTCTAGAGGGGGCTGAATAGACTACTAGCAGGAAATTAAAACTACCTCAAGCATAAGATTAAGGGTTGGCATTTTTACAATATATAGCACGTTTAGAACACCCTACACATGCAAGTCATCAAGTATAGCAACAGAAAGTAAATATATTGCACATGTAAGAAAGGAGTGAATATAGGGAGATCAATGACATGAAGGACACGAAGATTTTTCCCATGGTTCCGATAGGTGGTGCTATCGTACGTCCATGTTTATGGAGTCTTCAACCCACGGAGGGTAACGGTCGTAAGAGTCCATGGAGGGCTCACCCACGGAGGGTTCCACGAAGAAGCAACCTTGAGTAATCCATAACGGCTTCCGTCCATGAAGGACTAGCCTCACTATGGGTAGATCATCACGAAGTAGGCGATCTCTTTGCCCTTACAAACTTCTTGGTTCACTCCACAACACGAAGTAGGAGGCTCCCAAGCGACACCTAACCAATCTAGGATGCACCACCCTCCAAAAGGTAATAGGCTCGATAATGTCGATGAACTCCTTGCTCTTGTGCTTCAAGATGATAGACTCCTCAACACACAATCACTCTCTCACATATTTGGCTATGGTGAAAATATCGATTGGGTGGAAAGCAACTTGGGAAGGCTAGAGATCAAGATTCATATGGTTGGAATGGAATGGCATGCTCTCAACACATGAGTAGGCGGCTCTCTCTCAGAAAATCAGTAGGTATGAGTGGGGAACTGTTCCGAGTGCTTCTCTTACGAGTGAGTGGTGGTGGAGGGCTATATATAGGCATATCCAAAAATCCAACCATTACACCTAATAAGTCAGACTCGGTGACATCGACGTGTTAATCTCAGTGTTACCGAGTTGCCTCAAAGGTAGCAATTTTTGAATCTCGGTGAGACCGATACATACAACTCGGTTGCACCGATAAGGTGACCAACAGTGAGATTGCCAAACTCGGTGACGCTGATTCAACAAACTCGGTCGGACCGATTTTGTGTATTTGCATAACAGGAAGTTGGCAACTGAAACTTGGTGGCATCGAAATGGAATCGGTTGCACCAAAGACCTATGGTTTGGCTGAGTCTGTCTGAGGCTGAGAATCGGTGGCACCGAGTGGAAAGTGTTGGTTGCACCGATTTTGGATATTTGTCTTTGGACAAACTTTTGTGGAAGAGCTTGTGGATGTATGTGGCGACTATCACTTGTGCACGTATGAGCATAATGTTCACCAACTATACCTTACCCCCTTTTGATAATATTGGCTTTCCTATGGACTCAAAGTGATTTGTCACAAAGGTAAAATGTAGAGTCCTCTTGCTTGAAGCTTTGCCAATCCTATTCCTTCTCCTTCTTCTTCATGGGGATACTCTCCACACTCCTTTTTGCCAGCCCATCTCTCTATGGACTTTATCTGAAATACACTTGATGAAAGTATTAGTCCAAGAGACAATGTATGTTGTCATGAATTATCAAAACCACCAAGGGAGCACATTGCGCTTTCAATCTCCCCCTTTTTGGTAATTTGTGACAACATATGATCAAAGCTTCAAATAAAGATATTCATGTAGAATGAAAACTTTGAGAGACACATGACTTAGACTTGCTCCCCCTGAATGTGTGCAATCCCTTTAAAGGATACTTGCTTTGGAATGCATGGACACACATATAGTATAATGGATATAATAGTTCATGTGTATCTTGGCTATATGCATCAAATGTATATGAATGAGGTGTATCCTTGTTCAAGACTTCACTCTTGCAAACAATATGTGCAAGAAGAAAGAGATTATCTTGATCAAAGATATGATGCATATACTTACCTTGAGTTCTTGAGCATTCTAGTAGTAGAGATACACTTGAGAAAAGAATGTTAGGAAACACAAGAGTATTGTACCAATCAAAAGCAATAGAACTCAAAGGTACCAAGATATGGAGAACACATAGAAGATAATATTTCTTAAGATTGATATGTCTCCATGAACATTTAGAACTTTCTCCCCTAGATATGAAATAGTAGGACATCCTCTTCCCCTGAATCTTAGCATGTAGATATTGGGATTGGATAGGGTGAGAAAATTCTAACATGAGAAATCAAATGCAATAAATTTATTTCAAGCATTTTTCTCCCCCTACTTTGGTATTCTCACCTTGTTTATATAAGTATGAACTTTTGATATCCTCCTCTCCCCCTAAATCATATCTCCCCATTGCATAAGCATGTATCTTCCTATTTAGCTTTGAAGCTTTGTATATTTCTCCCCCTTTGGCATTAATTTCCAAAAAGGTCAGACATAGGGTCAGATACATGGATCATTGATAAAGAAGGGATCTTTGAGAACAAGGGTCATAGAATGTAGGATTCAAAGAATATGAATATCATGAGAAAAATGAAGGAATCATGGAAAATAATTTCTCTCCCATCGGATAAACTGAGAATTTGCAGAACTTCTCTTCCTTTGAGTTGGGGATCCTTGATTGTATTTCTCCTCCTTTCCATTTTTTTAATAAGAGGGATCATCAAAGAAATTAAAATATCATAGAAGGATTACAAAGATAAAAAAACTCAGACTGAAACATGATATAAAGTGAGTTCCTCGAGATAAATTTGTCGGTGGTACCGATATCATGTTTTGCAGCTCATCTGCTGAATCGGCAGAACCGAGTCCTTTGTATCGGGGGCTCCGGGGCATAAACCAGAAACTTGGAAAATGTGAAAAATTGTAACAAGAAACAAAATTGTAAATGAAAATCAACTAGGAAAGAAGAGCAAAAGATTTGCAAATTATGGGATACCAATTGCAGATAATTTACGGGTAATTTACAAAGAGGTATCAACTAGAAAATATTTGAATGGTTCCAAGAAATTCTGCAATAGAGAATGAACCAAAGAATATTCTTAACTAGATGATGGGTGGTGACTAGGTCACCTATATTAGAGTATGTTGACTTAGGAGCCAAGCAAGAATACTTGATCATATGTCATACTCATCGTTAAGCTCAAAATGGGGTTACCATTTTTTGATTTAGCATTTTAATGTCGTCATATCGCTTGAGTTGCTTTATATCATGACTTGAAGTAAAGCTACATCAAGGATATGAGTACATACCTTTGAGTGATGTTGTTGACGTAGCTTGTAGGTTAACTTGATGAGGATGCTCGAAGTTGATGAAGATCATCTTGATTTGGAAGCAATCCTTGTTGATTTCGTTCACTTTTCACCTACATGGGTTAGTCACGCAAGGAAGAACATGATATATCCAAATGACTAGATTCCAATTGAGTTGATACCAATTGAGAAATATGTGTCAAGGATATGTTTTGTTGTCTTCTTCCTTTCATCATCAAAGTGAGGTTGTGGATACTTGGTCATGACAAGATTGCTTAAGATATGATTTGTTGGCAATCTTGTGGAGTGTTGTTCTTCCAAGTACCTACAAAAGGGTTAGATGCAAGACAAGGGAGCATAGAATTCCAAGATATATGATATTCAAGATAGTAGCATGGAATAAACAATGAAGCTCATCCCCTTGCATGCAATCGAGTTAGCTTAGCTCAAGTTTGAAGAATCAATGATGTTCAACTCACTCCTCAAATGCCAAAACACTTTTCATCAAGTGGCTTAGTAAAGATGTCAGCCAATTGCTTGTTAGTACGAACATGCTTGATATTAATATCTCCTTTGGCAATATGATCAGGAATGAAATGATGTCGAACTTGAATATGCTTGGTTAGAGAGTGTTACACATGATTATGACTAATATTAATAGCACTTTCATTGTCACATAGTAATGGCATATTTTTAACATAGATTCCATAATCCTTAAGCGTTTGTGTCATCCATAACAATTGTGCACAACATGATCCGGCAGTAATGTATTCCGCTTTGGCAGTAGATAGAGATACCGAGTTTTGTTTCTTGGAATACGAAGACACAAGAGATCTACCAAGAAATTGACATGTACCCGAGGTGGACTTTCTATTGACCTTGTCACCGGTGTAGTCCGAGTCGGAGTAGCCAACAAGATTAAAATAAGATCCCTTGGAATACCAAATGCCAAACTTTGGTGTATGTATCAAGTATCTCACAATGTGTTTCACGGCCTTAAGATGACATCTTTAGGTGCAACTTGATATCTAGCACACATGCAAACACTAAGCATAATATCGGGACGGGAAGCACATAGATAAAGAAATGAACCAATCATTGATCGATAAATCTTTTGATCAACCGGTTCACCCTCCTTAGTAAGATCATCGTGTCCGCTAGTGGGCATGGATTTTTTCATACCTTTGCACTCCTGCATGTTGAACTTCTTTATCCAGTCCTTGGTGTACTTTGTTTGAGACATGAAAGTAGCTTCTCTCGTTTGCTTGATTTGTAGACCAAGAAAGAATTTCAGCTCACGCATCATAGACATCTCATACTTCTCTAGCATCAACCTTCCAAATTTCTCACTAAATTGTGGGTTAGTAGATCCGAAGATAATATCATCCACATAAATTTGGCACACAAATAATTCACCATTAACTCTCTTTGTGAATAAGGTTTTGTCAATTTTACCAATTTAAAATACTTCTTCAATAATAAACTTCGTTAGGCATTTATACCAAGCACGAGGAGCTTGCTTAAGACCATATAAAGCTTTGTGAAGTTTGTAAACGTGGTCAGGTTTCTTAGGATTTACAAAACCAGGTGGTAGATTAACATAGACCTCTTCTTAAATTTCACCATTTAAAAATTCACTTTTAATATCCATTTGGTAAAGCGTGATATCATGGTGATTAGCATAAGCAAGAAGAATTCGAATGGCTTCTAGTCTAGCAACAGGGGCGTAGGTCTCACCGTAGTCCATACCTTCGACTTGCGTATATCGTTGAGCTATGAGGCGAGCCTTGTTACGAACAACTTGACCGTCTTCATCTTGCTTGTTTCGAAAAACCCATTTCATGCCGATAATGTTTTGCTCGTGCTTGGGCTTCTCCACGAGTGTCCATACTTCGTTCCTCTCGAAGTTGTGAAGCTCTTCATGCATAGCGTTCACCCAATCCGCGTCTTCAAGAGCTTGTTCAAGCTTCAAGGGTTCAATGCTAGAGATAAAAGAATAATGCTCACAAAATTTAGCCAATCAAGTTTTAGAGCGAGTGATCCTCCCTGTTTGTATGTCACCAAAGATTTGGTTTAGGGGATGGTTCTTGGTCACTTGTGCTCGAACTCGGGGTAGATTTGGCTTGTTAGTTGGTGGAGCTTCTTATTTTCATCATCTCCTTCATCTTCGTTGTTGTCGAAGTGGTCGTCTCCTTGAGGTGGTGGTGTAGGAGGTTGGGGTGGATCTTCATGATGTACTTCTTCCTCTCCTTCATCTTGTCGTGTACCGCTTGTGGATGCTTCCATGTCGTTTTGTCGGTAGCCTTGATCCAAAGTAGGAGCTTACACTTGGGTTGATGAAGTACTTTCCTTCACCTCCATGGGACGAATCTTATCGATGGGAAAATCTTAGATAGCTTCCGAAGGATCTTTATCACCTACATCATTTGGCAATTGTTGTACTTGCGAACCATTAGATTCATCAAACATCACATCTGCTGTCTCTTCAACTTTTGAGTGAAGTTGTTGTAGACACAGTAGGTGTGAGAGTTTGATCCATAACCAAGTAGGAAACCTTCATGAGATTTGGGAGCAAATTTAGCATGATGATGATTATCAAGAATGTAACACTTAGAGCTGAATACCCGAAAGTATACAACTTGGGGTTTGTTACCAGTGAGAAGCTCGTATGCCGTTTTATCAAGAAGCTTGTGCAAGTAGAGTCGGTTTGTGGCCTGACATGTTGTTTCCATGACTTCTTCCCAAAAGTGTCTTGGCATCTTGTATTCGTCAAGCATCGTTCTTGCCATCTCAATGAGGGTTCGGTTCTTTCTCTCAACAACTCCAGTTTGTTGAGGCGCGTACGTAGCCGAGAACTCATGTGAGATACCCTCTTCGTCAAGAAAGGTATCCACATGGGTGTTCTTGAACTCTGATCCATTATCAGTTCGAACCTTTTTGATCTTCACTTCAAACAGATTTTTCGCTTTGCGTGCGAAGTTCTTGAAGATCTTTTGTACCTCTGAATTATCATCAAGAAATAATACCCACGTAAATCTGGAAAAATCATCAACTATAACTAGACCATAATTGTTTTCACTGAGTCTCTTGTAAGCATTGGGACCAAACAGATCCATATGAAGTAAGTCGAGTGGTCTCCTAGTGGTCATGATGTTCTTGACCGGATGACTTCCACCTACTTGCTTTCCTGCTTCACAAGCGCTACAAAATCTATCTTTGTAAAAGATAACATCTTTAACACCAAGAATATGATCGCCCTTGATAAGCTTATCTAGATTGTGCATGCCTATATGTCCAAGCCTTCTATGCCATAGCCAACCTTTAGAAGATTTTGCATTGAGACAAGTACGAGGTTGGGCCTTTTTAGTGAAATCAACAATGTATAGATCAGCTCTATGAATATCGGTAAAGAAAATTTTATGATTATCAAATCGAAACACTTGGAAATCTACTTTGGTAAATAGCACATTGAAACCGAAGTCTGCTAATCTAGATACAAAAAGAAGATTGTAGCCAAGGGATTCAACAAGCATCACATTTTGAATGGAGCTATCATGAGATATGACCACCTTCCCAAGGCCAAGTACCTTACCCTTAGAGTTGTCTCCAGAGGTCACGTACCTCCGAGGACCTTGATTAGGCATGATCTCTTGGAACATGTCTTTATCACCAGTCATGTGATCCATGCATCCACTGTCGAGAATCCACTCTTTTCCACCAGACATGTAATCCTTGATGTTTGCCATTAGACTTAGATTCCTCATGATCTTTTCATGCTCGATGTCGAACAACTCATCTTCATCATAGCAGCCATGTTCTTCATTGTCATCATTTGGTGGAATATCCTCGTCATAAAAACTAAGAGACTCGTTAGAATCGTAACCATGACAATATTCAAGTTTATGAATGCGAATGGCTTCAATAACAATGTTGTTGACAGTAGTGACATCTCCTTTAGCACGCATGAGATCATAGAGCTCAAATAGGTATTTATAAAAGTTTGGATCACTAGGCTTCATTTTGTGAAAAGCAACGGTTTTATGAAGAATTTCATCAAGATTTCTTAATTTAAGATTTGGATATTGTTTCTCCAAATCAGTCCACAAAGTATAAGCACATGCAAAGTTCTTCAATTGACAAAACATGAATCTTGGTAAGCCTCTAACAATAAGATTGATAATTCTAAGGTTACCAAGCATGTTAATTTCCTCTTCATGTGTGGGATGCAATTCATTAATGGGGAGCACATAGGGATTTTCAATATGTTTTATCGAATGTAATTTGTCAAATAGATCAATCATGGCATTCCTACATCGACTATAGTACTCTCCATCAAGAATGGGCACTCTACAATACAAACTCTCCACACTAGACACATCCATCTTCCTCCATGGTGTTGAAACCGACACAATGGAGACCAATGCTCTGATACCAATTGCAGGATCACTAGAAGAGTATGTCTAGAGGGAGGTGAATAGACTACTAGCAGGAAATTAAAACTACCTCAAGTATAAGATTAAGGGTTGACAGTTTTAGCATATATAGCATGTCTAGAACACCCTACACATGCAAGTCATCAAGTATAGCAGCGGAAAGTAAAGACATTGCACATGTAAGAAAGGAGTGGAGATAGGAAGATCAAACGCATGAAGGACACGAAGATTTTTTCCGTGGTTCCGATAGGTGGTGCTATCGTACATCCACGTTTATGGAGTCTGCAACCCATGAAGGGTAACAGTTGCGAGAGTCCACGGAGGGCTCACCCACGGAGGGTTCCTCGAAGAATAAACCTTGACTATTCCAGAATGTCTTCCGTCCATGAAGGACTAGCCTCACTATGGGCAGATCTTGACGAAGTAGGCGATCTCCTTGCCCTTACAAACTTCTTGGTTCACTCCACAACATGAAGTAGGAGGCTCCCAAGCGACACCTAACCAATCTAGGAGGCACCACCCTCCAAAATGTAATAGGCTTGATAATGTCGATGAAATCCTTCCTCTTGTGCTTCAAGATGATAGACTCCTCAACACACAATCACTCTCTCACAGATTTGGCTATGGTGGAAGAGATTTATTGGGTGGAAAGCAACTTGGGGAGGCTAGAGATCAAGATTCATATGGTTGGAATGGAATGGCATGATCTTAACACATGAGTAGGTGGCTCTCTCTCAGAAAATTAGTAGGTATGAGTGGGGAACTGTTCTGAGTGCTTCTCTTACGAGTGAGTGGTGGTGGAGGGGTATATATATGCATCTCCAAAAATCCAACCGTTACACCTAATAAGTCCGACTCGGTGATACCGATGTGTTACTCTTGGTGGTACCGAGTTTCCTCAAAGGTAGCAACTTTTGAATCTCGGTGAGACCGATACACACAACTCGGTTGCACCGATAAGGTGATCAACGTCAAATTGCCAAACTCGGTGACACCGATTCAACAAACTCGGTCGGACCGATTTTGTGAATTTGCGTAACAGGAGTTGGCAACTGAAACTCGGTGGCACCGAAATGGAATTGGTTGCACGGAAGAGCTATGGTTTGGCTAAGTCTGTCTGAGGCTGAGAATCGGTGGCCCCGAGTGGAAAGTGTTGGTTGCACCGATTTTGGATATTTGGATTTGGACAGACTTTTGTGGAAGAGCTTGTAGATGTATGTGGTGACTATCACTTGTGCACGTATGAGCATAATGTTCACCAACAATACCTTTCCCCCTTTTGAGAATATTGGCTTTGCTATGGACTCAAAGTGATTTCTCACAAAGGTAAAATGTAGAGTCCTCTTGCTTGAAGCTTTGCCAATCCTATTCCTTCTCCTTCTTCTTCATGGGGATACTCTCCACACTCCTTTTTGCCAACCCATCTCTCTATGGACTTTATCTGAAATACACTAGATGGAAGTATTAGTCCAAGAGACAATGTATGTTGCCATGAATTATCAAAACCACCAAGGGAGCACATTGTGATTTCTGAGACCCCGTTCGTCGACACAGTTCGCTGGGAGGATCATCACACCACATCATGAAGACTCGTTCAACAGAGGCAAGCCAACTCCTTATCATGAGCAACTAGGAACCTGTGATATTGCTTGACACTGTTTGAGTGTTTTTCCATGTTTATTGGTTTATTATTATGTTTGTTGTTTACTTTTGTCTGTATTAATTTTAGTAGTAGTTCTACATTACCGTATTACTTTCAGTAAAAGCATTATCTACTTATTTTACCGTATTACTACTAGTAGATGCAATGCATAGTTGTTTTGCAGTCTTTAGTAGATGCTCATAGTTTACTTTACTGTTAAAGAGCATCAACTATGGTTTATGCAGTAGTAGAGTTGCATGCCTCTACTAACGGTAGAGGGGACAATATTGTAGTGTCACACACTGTCAGGACCCCGATCCTAAGCCATATGAATCCAGCATGTAACATGTCACACTACTTTGCGGCCTCACGCACGGTAACCCACGGCTGCCGCCTTACCTCGGCCGGGACCGTTTGCGCCTTTTGGCTCACATATATGAACATGTCGCTAGCATTCACACGTCAAAGATCCCGGGCCGACATGACTAGTCATAGACCCAAGTGGCACAACCGTACAGGGACATGCATACGTAACCCATCAATGCAGGTGTCGGCCATCAGCATGTGTAGACGAGTCATAGCAAGCTACAAGGACTCCATTACGCTGTGGGAAATTAATTCCATCACTGCATGTAGGCGAGTTGTAGCAGTCTACAGGGACTCCATTACACTGCGAGACATTTTCCCTACACAGTAGCAAAGAAGGATACATGCCGGTCAATCAATGTGTCCGGAGCAGTAGCAAGCTACCATGGCTCATGGAAGCACAAAGAGGCATTTCCCCGTAAAGAAGGATACAAAAGGCACACCACTAGGTGTCGAATTCCACACATATAAATGCATTTTAATCATACACGCACTATGCACAATATGCGTAGATGCAATATGGCATCACAACAAAACTCTATGACTCAAGTATTTATTCAAGACTCATATGAGCCAACATAGTGTGGTATTACAAATAGGGGTCACGACACTGAACACTCAAGTCATACAAGCAACAAGTGAAAGCAAAACATGTCTGGTTACAGACATCTACTAAAAGCGGCTGGAAGATCGTAAAAAGCTACAATGACCCTACCAAAGGAGCCAGACCTCTGTTTGGGATTCCCAAGCTAATCCGGTCAACATCCAACTTCACGTCACAAGAATCACTAATGAGACCGAAGTCTCATCTGCAAAACATAAATAAGCAAACGTGAGTACAAAGGTACTCAACAAGACTTACATCAGAACTATACACATATGCATCATTTTCAACAAAGGGGGTTGTGGGGGTTTATTGCAGCAAGCCAGCTTTGACTCTTGGCTAACCTGTACTACGATTATGAATACTTTACTTGAGGTGGCGTATCACACACGATTCCACATATTCACCACGTCAATACACCACTATGGATCCTCTCTCGTCTTCCTACGAGAAGCCATCCATAGCACTCACACTTATCAGGAGCATTTAAGAGTATCCAGTTAAAGTTATCTATGAACAATGCAAGTCTCCAAGTAGTCCATATCCGTAGACGCGGCTATTCGAATAGATAGTTTACCCTGCAGGGGTGTACTTCGTCACACATGCTCCCGCCACTTATCACCATGTGCATTAAAAAGGCACCTCGGCAACCTTCAAGCGAAAGCCCAGCGAGGGAGTCGGCCATGAACGTTAACTTACAACGACTCACGTCCAAGGTAGTCGGCTATCTGAGTTGGAACCCATAATGGAAGTCTGACCGAGGTTTCCAACATGGCCTCAAACATTGTGTACAGGGCCCCAAGCCGGTCCCGATTGGGCCGTTCATCCATTTCGCAGGCCCGACAACACCTATCAATGTTTCGAACTACTGCGACTCCTGGACTGAGAACATAGTATGTTAATAGGCTGAGAGGGATTGAGTTACAGGAACCCAATGTGCGGTAGTAGCTAGTCTTGGAACACAAACACGGAACTCAGTTCCTATGAGCGGCTTCAATGAGACAACCCACCATGTACTCCTACATGGCCTCTCAATGCTACCTTTACCAAAACGGGTTCACCACTTAACCCTCATCATCAGGACACATCCATTTCACTCCGGTTCATCATCCAGATGAATCAGACATGACACAACTCTAAGCATAGCAAGCATAACAGGGTTATAGCACAACATGGCTCAAGCGTCTACCAGGATGCTAGGTTGCTTGGTTTAGCTATTTACCGCGACAATGACAGGTCATGCAAAGGAGTGGGTTCATCTACCACAACACAAGTAGCAGTTTAATCACATTTTCCAAATGCATTGAAATGAGAGCAAGAGTGAGAGAGTGGGATTGTATCGAATATGCTCAAGGGAGGGTTGCTTGCCTAGCACTTCTGAAGATAACAGTGAGTCTTCATAAGTGACATCGATCTCAACGTCAGAACAACATCTACCGAGACGGAACAACACCTACAAACAAGAAAGGAACACATTCAATGTGATGCAACAAACATGATGCATGATATGGAATGTTAAAGTACTGAATTCATCTAACACACTATTTAGTCATATTAATTGAAGTGGAATTCAAATATATACTAAATTCCAACTCCAACACTATTTATCATATTGTCCTAATCATCAATTGTCCTAGTTGATGTTGTTAACTTTCTCTAACATGCATGGACATGGCATAAACATGTTCTTTGGATTTTTCTAATCATTTTTCAGATGTAAATTATTTTCATCCGAGTTACAGATTATTTTCTATGATTTTTCAACCTTTTATCTAGTTTTGGAATTTTCTTTTATTCCAAAAGGATTAACTACGTCAGCCTAACGCTGTCATGACGTCAGCAGGTCAACAACGCCTGATCCAGGTCAAACCTGATGGCTGGGGCCCACACGTCAGTGACACGGGATTAATCCCCACACTGACTGGGGTTTGACTCGCTCCTGGGGCCTACTGGTCAGTGGTTGTGGGCTCAGCTAAGCGAGGGATTAGGTCTTAATGACCATGCCAGGTGAGCGGTCGCCAGACTTAGGCCGGCGGCAACCAAAATAGCGACAGGGCTCGGCGGAGCTGCGCTAACTGTGGCGGTTTGGCACGTCGAGGGCACTGGAGTGGAGCCCATGCTCGACCGCGTCGAGTGGGGACGTTAGCTTCCTAGGAAGGCGGGGAGCTCGCTCTCGTGCTCAGGCGCGTCACCGGTGAGCTCAAGCGACGGCAGCCATGGCGCATGGCGGTGGCGGAGCTCGGCCACGGTGTCTAGCCTAGCTACAACACGAAATCGGGGTCGTGGCACGAGGGGAAAGGAAGAGAGGCTCACCGCAGTTCGAGGGGAGGCGACGGAGAGCTTAAGGAGCCTTCGGTTGCTGCGAATCGACAGGGAGCTTCCACCGGAGCCGAGGAAGAACACGACAGATTGAGGATGTCCCGGTCCTTCTGGTGCTGCTTGGCTTGATGGGGACGATGAGCGTGTCGTGGCGGAGCTAATTAGCAGCAAGGCGGGGCGAGGCGGAGCCAGTGGCTGCGGGTGTGGCAAGTAGTGGCGACGGACGTGCTCGGGTCCATGGGAGAGGGAGCAGAGGGAGAGGAAGAGATCAACAGAGAAAGGGGATGAGCTTGAAGGGGTCCAGGGGGTTGCCATGGCACTCTCAGGGCAAAGGGGAAGAAAGGCAGGGAAACAGGAGGTGGCCGGGCGCGTGGCCACGCTCGCCGGGCGCGTGCCCCTATCCTCCTGGCGAGGGGTCAGGGGTGACTGGCGATGGGCCAGACGAGCCACCTCCCTCCCACGCCAGGTAAGTGGCCAGGTGAGGCTCTGCCTTTTTCATTTATTCTTTTCTATTGTTTTTGCAGTTTGTTTTGGCTTGCAATAAATACAAGACCATTTAATAGAAAACCCAAAATATATATGTGGGATAAATGGAATTAGCCAATGCCACATAATAATTCTCAGAATTATTATACATATATCTATTGCAAATAGGGTTTGAATTAATTCAAATGCCCAGTATAAAATGTTTATGTGATTTCCAAATATTGGATGACCTTATTACTTCATGCCAATATTTTAGTAGAAAACCAGGAACATTTTCTTGATACTAGTTGAAGCAATTTTTTTATATTGCTTATTTTACAAAAATTCGTTCTGAGGCTTGATCATTCCTCAATTCAAATTCATTTGAATTTAAAAATGCATGCATGAAATGCAATGACAAACAATGGCTAGCTGGGGCTGTGAGACACACCTTCTCCGTTAATGCTCACATCACAAACCACGGTGCCCAGAGCCGGACCAACTCGTACAACCACATTCGCATAAGTGGGAAGGCCATATTTTGTTTATAATTATGTCTCTTTCACGTGTCTTCAAAGAGGTAAACTTGGACTAGTAGTCTTTCTTTAGGGGAAAGTTGTCGTCCAAACTTAGAGGGTCTGGGTTGGTTAGTGTACACGGAAGTTGATAGATTCCCAAGGGAAATAGTTGTGCCACTGGGTGGCAAGGACCCAAATCCCCTCGACCTATGGCTAGCCCATGGGAGGTCGGAGACATGACTAGAGTACCCTATAAACATGATTTGCTAGACTGGGAGTATATAGTGTGGGTAAAATGTATAACCTCTGCAGACTGTGTGTGTTAAACCTATTAGAATAGTCGCATCCACGGTCGTGGACAAAAGTTCGGTAGTAAGGCACTAACCTATCATTCACTAACTAGAGTGTGTTTTAGCAGAACATGGTTTCAGTAGTTAAGAAAGATATTTTGGTTGTGATTTGAGACGAAATGTTTGGCCACTCTAGATTATGATAATTTCAATATAAGGCCACTTGTGTAAAGAAGTAAGAGGATATGGTATAGAGTTTTGAACACATGGATCGTCTCAACTTTAATTTAGTAATGGTCAAGTTTGGGAATTACATGATAGTATTTTGTTCAGCATAGTCATACCATTGTTTCGGTAAGTTTATTTGTGTTAGCCCGAGGAAGGCACATGGTTTTTTGGACTGCACGCAAGATGTGGTGTCGTTGATTCTTGTATATTTACTTGCTGGTCTAGCGGTAAGCTTATTCATGTTCCTTTCATAACATTATTGTTGATATTACTTAAACTTTCTTATTGTTTTGTTACTTGTTTGCTTGATTGCTATATAATTATCTGTCTTGTAAGTACACTCAAAATACTTACATGGCGTTGCACATGGCTATATTATTAAGAAGATGGATAGGCTTGATGGTCGCCATAGCCAGTCTACAAGTTGTGAAGCCCAGCCAAGCCGCCAGCTAGTCATTTAGTTCTTCTGCTATCATTTATTTCTTCCTGTTGGAAATATGCTCTATATGCAATAATAAAGAGGTCATTATCATATTTACTTGTTCATGATAAATGTTTATTATCCATGCTAGATTTTTATTTACCGGAAATTAAATACGTGTGGATACATAAACGAATATCGTGTCCCTAATAAGCCTCTACTAGACTAGCTCATTGATCAAATATGGTTAAGGTTTCCTAACGGTAGACATGAGTTGTCAATTGATAACAAGATCACATCATTAGGAGAATGTTTAGGAAATATGCCCTAGAGGCAATAGTATTGTATTATTATATTTCCATATTCATAATTAAGAGTTTATATTCTATGCTATAACTGCTATGATGCTAAGATATGTGATTCAGTGGAAAACTTATATGCACGTGTTGAATGATAAATAGTAAAATAAAGGTTCCTAGTCTTGCCTCTAAGACTGGCCCAAGTGTTGTTGATGATCATGTTTCCCGGATCTTAGGATATCATTAAGTGTAACAGTAGTACTAAAACAATATTGAGAGTATGGCGTTAGAAGAACGATCATATTGAATCAACCCAAAACTTGTTTGTATTACTTTGAGATAATATCATTTGAAATCAGATGTTATAACATGGAGAATTATTGTGTGTTTTATGGTACTTAGACCATGAGAGTATCATAGTCGCTTCTTACTGTACGATAAGCTTTGGGGTTGCACAAATGTCATCCGTAACTAGGTGATCATAACAACAACTTACATGTTCATCGAAAAGTTTGACTAGGCATTAGATAGCTTGAGTGGTATTTGCTCCTCCGATGATGAAGAGATATTCTTAGCGCCATCTCAATGTGACTTCATCCGTCATCGTCTGGCCAGACACAGGTGACTTTGTCATAGGGATGTCGGAACACATCAACAAAAAAGAAGAACAAAACCGGTAACAAGAATAACAATATACTGAGCATGTGAATGACTCAAGAGGATACCGATGCTTCTCAGGTTTTGTAAATAATCGCAAAGCAAAGGTAATATCACATGGTAACCAATGATTCACTGAAATATCATTCGCGTACTGATAGGGATCGATATGGATGTCCATGGTTCCACTATCGGCCATTGAACGAAGGAGTTTCATTCATGTCTATGAGATACCAAACCTATGGGGTCACAAGATTAAGGTAATAAGGATCTACTGAGTGTTAGTAGTGTTGGAGTAATGAGGACATACTTGTGATTTTTTTTATTAATATTTGAAATAGTTATGAGAGGATCCGGAAGCATTCCGGGGTCACCGGACGAGTTTCAGAGACTATCATTCAATATCGGGTATTAGTGGCGGAGCTAGCATTAAGCAAGAGGGTGGTCCGCCCCAAAATTATTATCTTGATAAGAAATTTTATACGTAAATGTTCTAACTAATTATCAATATCACATAGACATAGCTCAACAATTCCGCTATAAAATTACTTTCTATCAACAAAGCTATTTGAGGCAGAAATGAGAGATGATGTGAAAAATTATGTATGTGTTAATGTACTGGATAGCATAGTGCAAAAAAGCAAACCCTCAATGCAGAAATTAGGGTATTCCAGTACCTAAACAGGATTGTTCACTTTCTAGCTTGCTTCAATCGGATATTGGTGAGTGATGACTGAGCGGCAGCGGCGGCCTCTGGCTTTGTAGGGGGCGGAGGCAGGGGCAGGGTGCCAGGCGGCCGGTTTCATAGGTGTAGGTCAGGGGTGCACCACTCATGTAGGGGGGACATGGGTGTGCGACTAGAGATGAGGGCCATATGGGAAGGAGAGGTGGGTTGGGCTCTCGCCGGCAACCGGCGAGGCCGTGAGGTTGGGCGAGGAATGGCGGCTGAGCATAAGGTTTTGGTGTCAAAACCAGAAGATCTTGGGTAGGGGGTCCCGAGCTATCAACCTTAGATCGATGGGTAATAGGGAATGGAGGAGACAGTGTTTACCCGGGTTCGGGCCCTCATGAGGAGGTAAAACCCTACGTCTTGCTTGATTGTATTGATGTGTATGGAGATTACAGAGTTGACGTACCTCGAGATCGTCTAAGCTAAACCCTAGATGAGTTCACCTCTCCCCTACGAATAAGGATGCTCCGGTTTATATAGACACCGGGGGTCCCTAGGGCATACAACCAACCTTTTACAAGGGATAGATACAAAGATCCTATCTTTGGAACTTGGAAGTCATGCCATTCTACAGAGCTTTCCTTCTTGGATATAGGATCTATCACAGTTTGGTCTCAAGCAGTCCAGCCCAACAGGTTGGCCCATGAGGAATGAGCCGATGACCCGAGGACCCCTTAATCCCAGACTCCCCTAGTAGCCCACGAACTATCCTTCAACACCGAGGAATGTAGTCTTCGGCAGCTTCCGTGTCCATGGTATTTGGCTTGAAAGGTGAGTTCCTTCTATGTTCGGCAGATTTCAACTCGGCTTTTCCGCATTGTAGAACAACAACACGACCGCCAAAACCCCCTGACCGTCGAAGCTTCATGGGGCCCACGACATTAATTTCTTTTCACGGAGACCAATGGCTGCCCTCGATTCCCACATAGAATAAAGAAAGGTGACCGAGTATTCCTTTACGAAACCGCTTCGGGTAGACCAGAAAAGCCTTTATTTAAACAGACTGTATCCTTCATAGGCGACATCCTTCCTCGCATCTCCCCCGTAAATCCCTAAATATCGCAAGCTCATAGAGATGGCGAGCACTCTAGGCTCATCCTTGCGTCCTTTCGGTCCCCTCCCTGGAGACTGGGCAAGCTTCTCCGTCACCCGCCTTCAACTTCGCGACCTCGAGGTGCAAGGGTACCTTCCCCACTCGGATCTAACACCCACCCGTGCAGGCTTAACTTCTGCAAACGGTGAGGCCTTTGAAGAGTACTTCCCCACTCCTCAAGGGGACGAGAGGGTTGTTTCATCTCCTTCCTTTTGCGAGGTCTTGGATTCCCAATCCACTCCTTCTTGAGGGGCCTGGTAGAATTCTACGGTCTTCAGCTCCACAATCTCACCCATGGCTCAATCCTCCATATCTCAGGCTTCGTGGCCCTTTGTGAGATGTTTCTGGGTTGCGATCCTCACTTTGATTTGTGGCGAAAATATTTCTGCCTCATTCCCCGAATTACAGGAGGGACTATCTGGGAAGTGGGCAGAGCCAAGGTATGGCGCATAGCCGGAACGGGATACCCTATTGGGACCTCGAAGGAAGAGTCCAACGAGTGGTCTTCAGAGTGGTTTTATATCGAAGACGTTTCTTTATTCGATCCATCTCGGAGGGGTTTACCCAAGTACACTGAGGCATGTTTAAAGAAGCGATTCAACTAGCGATTGAAGAGTCCTTCCCAAAATGAAAGCTCTAAGATAAAATGCCTGTCAGCCAAGGTGAAGCTTCTAGCTCACAACAAGCTGACCATCATTCATATGATGCCCATGGAGATTTCCCGATGTGTCCCACCACTCCAAAAGAGAATGCACCCCCTATGGTGCTACAACGGAACTAACGATACCACCCATTCCCATCGGCAAGGGCCAGACAATCGGGAGACATTGGCCATCATCCTGGTCGATCTCTTCAAAGGGGAGAAAGAAGAATTCGCCCGCCTGACAGCCAAGGAGAGCTTTTCCAGCTACAACCCCATCGAATGGGTAAGTCAAACTTAAACGTCTGAATTCCAGATGCTTATTCTTGGTTCTAACATCGGAAACTTTTTGCGTTTCTTTAACAGGACTGGAGATGTTGGGTCGAGACAGTCAATTGTCCCGCTCCCCAACCAGAGAATTATGATCGGGATGATGATCCCGGATTCCATGATGACTTGGAAACTTCAATGATCTTCGAAGACGGGGTGTATTGTCAGGTGAGTGTTGACAAACACAAAGTGGCCCTTATGGACGATTACCCGTGGACCGTTGCTCCTTCGGCTATGAGCAAGAAGAAATCCTCATCCCAGAAGGGGCGTAAGCCTCCCGACGCTCCAAGCATGCCGACTAATACCCCCAAGGGTCATCGGATTACGCGTCGGGCACCTTCCCAGGACCACCCCTATAGCGCCCGCACCAGACGCGGGTGGGATACCTAAACGAGGGGCGACATTGGAAAACACATCGCCCATGCCCCCCCACCAAAAGATATTTGATCCAACTCCGCCTTTTCGCTATTATTGCCATGACTATTTATAATCTCTTTCATTGGGATACTTAGGAGGCGAGCGGAGCATTCCGAATACGTCGTCGGGGCGGCAGACAACCATAATCCCCCGAGTCCTCGGTCCCCGCGGGAGCTGAAGCGGAAGTCCCTATAGCAGCTCAACTTCCTAAGGACTCCGGGGGAGTCTCCGTTACCAATTCCGAGGTCCAGAGTGCGATGAATCATCGACATCGGAAAGAGTCCTTGCACCATACGATGTTTTCAAACCAAGAGTTCAATGCTCTCAGTTCCATGGATGCTCACCTTGGAGCCGCCTGAGTAGGCCTCAAAGGAGCTTCCCAAATAATGTCTTTCAATATGCAGGTAAGTGGTTGGTTTTGACAACCGAACATAGGTCCTAACCCTATAGCCCCCGGACCTTGATTTGGTTGGGACGGCCTAATTAAGGGTCTGAACATTGTGTTATCTCTTGTGGAACGTTGCATGGGAAACACAAAAATTCCTACGCACGCGCAAGATCTATCCATGGTGATGAGCATCTACCAGAGGGAGAGTGTGTAACAGCCCGGGACTGATGCTCCAGAAGATTCCAGAAGATTCCCTTTTTATTTCCCTTCTCGTCTGTGTTTCGTTTGGTTGTTGCATTCATCATCGCATCATTCGCATCATCTGCATAGCATCATCTCCCGTTTTCGAAACTTGCATCCGTTCGTAGTTGTCGGTTCTCTCCGTTCTTGCGTCGCCCATCGAGACCAACCACACATGCACGCGCCCGCGACATCATTTAAAATAAAACCGTTTTTAAGGCGCGCGAAAAATATTCTTGGATTGGGTCGAAACTTGGCGTGCGGTCTTGTTATATTGTAGGTAGACCGCCCATCGAATTTCGTCGCGTTCCGAGTTCGTTTGATACCTCATCGGTCAGTCGTAGCAGTGAGGTCATCGGTTATTTATCGGACGTTTGTCGGTGTTTTAAAACCTCATGCCACGGGCCACCATTGTCTCTCTTCCCCATCTAGCCCATCTACACTAGCCCACTTAGCCCCTCCTCCGTTCGTGGTCATCGGATCGTGACCGGACGGACAAGGTCCAACCCCCAGCCCCTAGTGCCTTCCCTATATATAACCCCATGGAGAGAGCTCCCACTCTCTCTAGGGTTTCCCCCATGTAAAATTGCAGCCACACCCCTAGAGAAACCCCACCTGCTAACCCTCCTCCTCCAGATCCTGCAGCCCAATCCGTCTGCCCATTTTCGGCCCTCGGATTGCAATCTAGGGGCTGAAAATTGCCAGATTCCCACCTACCGGACATGTCCGGCGGCCAACCCGGACGTGTCCGGCGACCGTAGTGCCTCCCATGGCATTGTGCCCGTGCGTGCAACTTCCCATGCAGCCTCGCCGCCCGATGGCCAGAGCCACAACCGCCGGCGACCGCCAGAACCCCGCTCCTCGCCGGCCTCTTCTTCCTCTCCTTCCCTTTCCTGTCCCTCCGTTTCTTTCTCTCCCTCTCACCTCCATGGCTCCCTCTGTCCCGTAGGTTCGAGCCGCCATGGATGGAAGCTCTACCGCCGCCGCAGCTCGCCGCCAGGATCCGGCCTCCCCTCGCCGGATCTGGCGCCGCCTGTTCCTGCCTCCGCCGGCCTCCCCCGCGCCGTCCCTCGTCGTGGCAGCGCCACCCCTCGCCATGGCTGCCGCTGCTCGCGTGCGGGAAGAGGACGAGCGCTCCTCCCAACCGCGCCGTTGACCTGCCTCCTCGCCCGCGTGGGCTCGGCCCAGCCATAGCCTGCCTCCGGATGGGCCAAGGCCTAGGGTGAGCCCAATTTCCCCTCTGCGCGTTCTTTAATTTTATCGCGTGTAGGCCATATTACATTTTTTAAACTGCTAATAGATAATTAACCGTTCTTCGTAATAGAATATTTTAAACATGTAAACTGCTTACAAAAATGTGTAGTTTAATAATAGGTACTTTTCACCCATGCCTAAAATATTTAACATATCATTTCCTACTATTTTGCATCATTTGACATGATTTTGCATTGACATATTCATTTAACGTGCATCGGGATTTAATCCAACCATATATTAAAAAAATGTTCATATCATCGGCATCGCATTTTCATGCATGAGAAAAATGTTGGCATGATGTTTGCATTTTATTTGCATATATGAATTGCTATAAAGGGATTAGGCCATAACTTGCATATTTAATTGTGATTAATTTTCCACTTGAACCTATGCATATTATATATGTTTCCGGGGTATAAAATCCATAGGAATTATCTGTGCATTTAGTTTTGTCATTTGAGAATTTTGTATGCATGTCGTTTTTGTCGTGATGCCCTTTTGTTATTTTCGTGTGATTTAATCCATGCATGATATGAAATAATTTTGAATTTGAGATGTGCCCTTTGATATGTGTCCTAGCCCCTGGACATTTTTCTTGTCATAGAAATGCATGTTTAGGTGTTATTTCGTTGTTGTCAACTTGCTATAAAATTCTGCTGTGTTGAGGGTCCAAAATATTTCTAAGTCTGGAATCTGTAATATTTTGTTGCTGTCTTGCCATGTGATTTGCTAGTGATCTATAACCCTTTGGTGGTAGGTGTAATGGAGTTATTTGTAGTTGATATTGTCCTTTAGTATGCTTTTAAGTTTCATGCCATAATATGACCTGTAGCATATAGTTTCACTGTTGTCAATATGCCTTCGTGATAAAAAGTGCACTGTCAAGACTGCTTTTTGCTCTAAGTCTGGAACTGTTTTCAAGTAGCCACCTTGTGAGCTTCCTACCATGTGATCCATGCATGTTTTGAATATGATATGTGAAGATGAATTGAAGTTTGTGTTATATACTCCTTCCCCATGCTTAGTTTGTACATTTTAGAATCTTGTAGCTTGTTGTTTTCATGCGTGCAAAATGCCAAGTTGCTGTTTTGGGCAGATTTGAACTAAAACTTGTGTTGGTTGTCTTTGATGAACCGTAGCTCCGTTTTGACATGTTGCATATGAAAATTGCTTAGAACCTCATGTAGTTTCATATTAACTTGCCGCATTCATGATTTGAAATGTTTGTGATGGTATTTTCCATGCATTTGTATTCATGACATGTGCATCTTGCGTTGCTCGTATCTTTTAGACCGTAGCTCCGTTTGAGATGTTCCATATATGTAAATCGACTGGAATGACGTGTAGATTCACATGGTGACATTTATTTCATTATTTCACAAATATAAAATATGATTAGTTCAGATCTGGAGCAATTTCGAAATTAACATATGAGGTCGTTTCGGAAATACTATAAGTTGTTTCTGGCCTCATTTAAAATGCCTAGATAGTTAGTTTACTTATTCTTCACCTCTTTCCATGTTTAACAACATTTAATATTGTCGTGTACCTAACAATAGTGAACTAAATAATTCGAACGTGGAGTTTCGTTAATATGCAACTCATTGCATATTGAGCTTCACTTTAATGTGTAGAAGTTGTTTGATGTGTATTGTCATGCCTTGCATATTTAAACCGGACATGCATCATATTGGTTGCGGTTCGTGTCATGCATATGTTGTGGTGTACCTTGTGTTGATTGTTTGTTTCGGATTGCTTCTTCTAGATAGAGTTCCGAAAGCGTTCGGAGTGTGAGGATTCGTTCGACTACGTTGGCTCGTCTTCTTCATGGACTCGTTCTTCTTCCGAGCGGGAACTCAGGCAAGATGACTCATTTCCTTGGATACCATTACTATCATTGCCATGCTAGTTGTCTCGTCTTTATATCGCTATGTCGCGCTACCTACCACTTGTTTGATAAGCCTCCCAACATTGCCATGAAAAGCCTCTAACCCCTCCACATCCCAACAAACCTTTGTCTGGCTATGTTACCGCTTGCTCAGCCATTCTTATAGCATTTCTAGCTGCAGGTGCATTTGCTTCCATGTGTCAACATGGACATTCTTTTGTTATATCACAATATTGCTGCTATTTAATTTAATGCACATATATATTGGGTAAAGGGTGGAAGGCTTGGCCTTTTGCTCGGTGTTTTGTTCCGCTCTTGCCGCCCTAGTTACTTGTGAACTGGTGTTATGTTGCATAATTGAGCACTCCTAACATGCTCGGGGTTGTTATGGGGACCCCGTTGATTTTTGGGTTAGAATAAAACTTGTCTGGCAAGGCCCAACATTGGTAATACATTTGCCTAATAACTAATGAACTTGCATAGGGGCTTTCTGGACCCCGTGGATAATTACTCAACAATCCGGGCCAGTGCTCCTCATGAGTGTTGGTCCAAACTAGAGCACCGTGCGGGGCCAACCCGGGGCAACTCGGGAGATGTCTATCAGGCCACCGTACGCTTTGCTTATCTGTCGTGTCCTGAGAACGAGATACGCGACTCCTATCGGGTTCGTCGACACGTCGGGCGGCCTTGCTGGATTTGTTTTACCTTTCTCGAACATCTTGAGTGAGGAACTCTGATCTTCTTTGGGCTATCTCGAGGTGTCGGATTTCCTTTGTAATTGCCTAGGAAGATCACGAGATCCGTGGTCGAGGTTATTCCCGCTGCGTGTGGTTAATTTGTGATGGATGAGTTGGAGCACCCCTGCAGGGTTAAATCTATTCGAGAAGCCATGCCCGCGGTTATGTGGCAAACTTGGATACTTTGTTTAACACCCGGTCATAGCAAACTTGAATTAAAATCTAATAAAATACACCAACTGTGTGCGTAACCGTGACCGTCTCTTCTCGTGAGTCCTTATCCGAAAGAGGACATGGTGGGGTTATGTTTGACGTAGGTATGTAATCAGGATCAGTTAGTGATCATTACTTGTTCACGTCCGTTATGCGTAGACCACCATACTTTACTTTCTGTACTCGTAAGTTAGTCACTCAAATAAATGCTTAGCCGCTTGCTGCAGCCTCACCACTTAACCATACCTTACCTATTAAGCTTTAATAGTCTTGATACCCTTGGAAATGAGATTGCTGAGTCCCTGTGGCTCACAGATTCTAGAAGAACAGTTGCAGGTACAGGTAATGTGATGATTTAATGTGAGCGCGATGTTTGATTTGATTTGGAGTTCCTCTTCTTCTTCGTCATCAATCTAGGATGGGTTCCAGGCGGCAGCCTGGGATAGCAAGGGTGGATGCCATTTTATCGTTTGATTTCGTCCGTAGTCGGACCCTGCTCTTCTCTATGATGTTGAGTATGTTATTGTATTGATGTGACTCTGATGTAGCTTGTGGCGAGTGTAAGCCAATTCCATGTACTCATCTCTTCCATACATGTACTTGTAATGATATCCATTCTTGCGAACGCATCGAGGTGCGCTTCTATCCCCGTCAAGGCCCTCATGCCAAAATAAGAATAGGACCGCATCTTGGGCATGACAGAGTGGATCTACATACCCTTGTAGATCGCTAAGCGAGAAGCGTTAAGAAACGCGGTTGATGTAGTCAAACGTCTTCACGACTCAAATCGCCAAGCGTCCCGCGATCCCATCACGATCCGTCCCGCGATCCAATCACGATCCGTCCCGCGATCCAATCACGATCCATCCCGCGATCTCATCACGATCCGTCCCGCGATCCAATCATGAATCGTCTCACAATCTTGATCATGGTCCTTCCGATCTAGCGCCAAACGGACGACACCTCCGCGTTCAGCAAACATACAGCTCGATGACGATCTCCGCCTTCTTAATCCAACAAGAGGGAGCAGACCGCTGAAAACTGATCTAGAGGAGAAAACGATCTAGAGGAAGAAGAGGGCAGCACGTGGCAATTAGGGTTAGGGATGCCCCCAAAACCTCTAGTATATATAGGAGGAGGGGAGGGAGGAGACTTGGCTCCCAAGGTGCCAAATCTGGTTCGGCCGAAGTGGGAGGGAGGAGTCATCCTCCTCCACTCCTAGTAGGATTAGGACACCTTCCTTATTTTCCCACTTTTGCCTTCTTTCCCCCTTGGGTTTTCTTCACTAGCCGCATGGGCCTTCTATGGGAATTAGGCCAGCCCACTAAAGGCTGGTATTCCTTCTCCCACAGCCCATGTAGCCTCTTGGGTCGAAATACCCTCCCGATGGTCCCCCGGTACCCTCCCAACACTCCCGGTACACTACCGATGAGGTCGGAACCTTTCCGGTGACAAAAACAGGACTTCCTATATATCAGTCTTTATCTCCAGACCATTTTGGAGCTCCTCATGACTTTTGGGATCTCATCCTGGACTACGAACAACCTTCGGTCACCACCATGCATAACTCTATACTACTGAAACATCACCAAACCTTAAGTGTGCAGACCGTGCGGGTTTGAGAACTATGTAGACATGACCGAGACACCTCGATAGTCAATAACCAATAGCGGGACCTAGATGCCCATATTGATTCCTACATATTATATGAAGATCTTTATCGGTCGAACCTCTATGTCAAGGATTCAGTTAATCCCGTATGATGTTCCCTTTGTTCTTCGGTATGTTACTTGCCCGAGATTCGATCGTCCGTTTCTCCATACCTAGTTCAACCTGGTTACCGGCAAGTCTCTTTACTCGTTATGCAATACAAGATCCTAGGCTAACACTTTAGTCACATTGCTTGCAAGGCTTGTTGTGATGTTGTATTATCGAGTGGGCCCTGAGATACCTCTCCGTCACACAGAGTAACAAATCCCAGTCTTGATCCATGCCAACCCAACAAACACCCTCGGAGATACCTGTAGATCACCTTTATAGTCACCCAATTATGTTGCAACGTTTGATACACACAAGGTACTCCTCCGTTGTCAGTGAGTTGCACGATCTCATGGTCATCGGAATAGATACTTGACATGCAGAAAACTGTAGCAATAAACTTACGTGATCATATGCTACGTTTGTAGTTTGGGTCTTGTCCATCAAATCATTCTTCTAATGATGTGATCCCGTTATCAAATGGCATCTCATGTCCGTGACTAGGAAACCATAGCCATATTTGATCAACGAGCTAGTCTATTAGAGGCATACCAGGGACATGGTTTTTTGTCTATGTATCCACACATGCATCTGAGTCTCCGATCAATACCATTATAGCATGGATAATAAACGATTATCATGAACAAGGAAATATGATAATAACCAATTTATTTTTGTCTTTAGGGCATATTTCCAACATTCTCCCACTTGCACTAGAGTCAATAATCTAGTTCACATCACCATGTGATTCACATTGTTATGAATCTAACACCCAGTGAGTTCTGGGGCTCGATCATGCTTTGCATGTGATAGAGGTCTTTTAGTCAACGGGTCTGCGACATTCAGATCTGTGTGTACTTTGCAAATCTCTATGTCTTACTATAGACACTGCTACCACACTCCACTTGGAGCTATTCCAAATGGCTACTCCACTATATGTATCCGGATTGCTACGAAGAGTCATCCGGATTAGTGTTAAAGCTTGCATCGACGTAACTCTTTACGACGAACTCTTGATCACCTCCATAATCGAGAAACGTTTCCTTAGTCTTTAGTCACTAAGGATAATCTTGACCGCTGTCCAGTGATCCATTCCTGGATCACTCTTTTACCCCTTGACGGACTCATCGCAAGGCACACACAGGTGCGGTACACAGCATGGCATACTATATAGAGCCTATGGCTAAAGCACAAGGGACAACCTTCGTCCTTTCTCTTTCTTCTTCCATGGTCGATCTTTGAGTCTTACTCAACTTCACAACTTACAAATCAGGCAAGGACTCTTTCTCTGACTAATCCATTTTGAACTCTTTCAAAATCTTGTCAAGGTATGTACTCACTGAAAGTCTCATCAGACGTTTTGATCTATCTGTATAGATCCCGATGCCCAAAAATTAAGTAGCTTTATCCAGGTCTTCCTTTGAAAAACTCTTTTCAAACAACCCTTTATGCTTTCTAGAAATTCTACATCATTTCCGATCAACAATATGTCATCCACATATGCTTATCAGAAACTCTATAGTGCTCCCACTCACTTTATTGTAAATTCAAGTTTCTCATAAGCTTTGTATAGACTCAAAAACTTTGATCACCTCATCAAAGCGTATATTCCAAATCCGAGAAGCTTGCTTTAGTCCATAGAAGGATCACTGAAGCTTGCACACCTTTTAGCATCCTTAGGACTGACAAAACCATCTGGTTGTATCTCATACAACCTTTCCTCAAGGAAGGAAACGAGGTTTTGACATCCATCTGCCAGATTTCATAATTGAAAAACGCAGTAACTGCTAACATAATTCCAACAGACTTTAGCATCGCTAGGAGTGAGAAAGGCTCATCGTAGTCAACTCCTTGAACTTGGTGGAAACTTCTTTGCGACAAGTCGAGATTTATAAATGGCGACATTCACCATCAGCATCTGTCTTCATTTTAAAGGTCCATTTGTACTCGACGACCTGCCGTCCAACAAGCAAGTCTACCAAACTCTATACTTGGTTTTCATACATGGATCCTTTCTCGGATTTCATGGAACCTAACCATTTGTCGGAATCCGGGCCCATCATCGCTTCTCCATAGCTCATAGGTTCATCGTTGTCCAACAACATGACCTCTAAGACAGGGTTGTCGTACCACTCCGGAACTGTACACGTCCTTGTCGACCTATGAGGTTCGATAGTAACTTGATCTGAAGCTTCATGATCATCATCATTAACTTCCTCTTCAACTAACATAGGTTCCATTGAAACATCTTTATGAACTGCGCTACTCTCTGTTTGAAACAAAGGTTCAACAACCTCATCAAGTTCTATCTTCCTCGCACTCAATTCTTTTGAGAGAAACTTTTTCTCGAGAAAGTACACAGTTTTAGCAACAAACACTTTGTACTCGGATCTGAGATAGAAGGTATACCCAACTGTTCTTAGGGTATCTTATGAAGATGCATTTTTCCGCTTTGGGTTCGAGCTTATCAGACATAAGTGTCGCATTTCCAAACTCTAAGAAATGACAGCTTAGGTTTCTACCAAACAATATGGTTTCATCTCAACAGATTTAGATGGTTCCCTATTTAAAGTGAATATAGCTGTCTCTAATGCATAACCCCGAAACTATAGTAGCAAAACGATAAGCGACATCACATCATGCACCATATCCAATAGAGCACGACTATGACGTTCGGACACACCATCACACTATGGTGTTCCATGTGGTGTGAGTTGCGAAACAACTTTCACATCATCTAAAGTTGTATGCCAAACTCATAACTCAGATATTCACCTACACGGTCATATCGTAGACATTTTATCTTCTCGTCACGATGATCTCAAACTTCACTCTGATTCTGCTTGAACTTTTCAAACTCTTCAGACTTGTGTTCATTAAGTAAATATACACTATATCTACTTAAATCATGAGTGAAGGTAAGAATCTAATGATATCCACCGCACGCTACAACACTCATTGGACCGTATACATCAATATGTATCATTTCGAACAAGTTACTACCCGCTCCATCATACTGAAAACGGGGTCAGTAGCCATCTTGCCCAAGAGGCATGGTCCGCATGTCTCAACCGATTCGAAACCGAATGAGTCCAAAGATCCATCAACATGGAGTTTCTTCATGCGATTTATACAAATATGACATTTAGCACCAGTGCCAAAAGTATGTGGTACTATCATTATTAACTTTGTATCTTTTGGCATCAATGTTATGAACATGTGTACTAGTACGATCAAGATTCAAGAAACCATTCTCACTGGGTGCATGACCATTGAAGGTATTATTCATGTAAACAGAATAACCATTATTCTCTAACTTAAATGAATAGTCGTGTTGCAATAAACATGATCCAATCATGTTAATGCTTAACGCAAACACCAAATAAGATTTATTTTGGTTTGCCACTAATCTCGAAGGTAGAGAGAGCGTGCAATGTTGATCACATCAACCTTAGAAACATTTCCAACACATCGTCACCTCACACTTAGCCAGTCTCCGTTTAGTCCGTAGCTTTTATTTTGAGTTACTAACATTTAGCAACCGAACCGGTATCCAATAACCAGGTGCTACTAGGAGTACTAGAAAGGTACACATCAATAACACGTATATCAAATATACTTTTGTCGATGTTGCCAGCCTTCTTATCTACCAAGTATCTAGGGTTGTTCCACTTCAGCGACCGCTCTCCTCATAATAGAAGCACTTAGTCTCTGGTTTGGGTTCAACTTTGGGTTGCTTCACTGGAGCAGCAACTAACTTGCCATCCATGAAGTTTCCCTCCTTGACCTTGCCCTTCTTGAAACTAGTGGTTTTACTAACCATAAGCACTTGATGCTCCTTCTTGATTTCTACCTTCGCGGTGTCAAACATCGTGAACAGCTCAGGGATCATCATTTCCATCCCTGGCATTTTATAGTTCATCACCAAGTTCTAGTAGCTTTAGTGACAGTGACTTGGAGAACTATATCAATCACTATCTTATCTGAAACATCTCATATGTTTCGTGATGTTCAAAATGTTTTGGAGTCTCAATTCTAAGCCATAATGCATGACGCACTAAACTATCAAGCAGTCATTACAACGTGCCTGTTAGATGTTCACAACATCTATAGACGACGCTAGAGGGGGTGGCGCATTGAGCGATGCATTAAGGACATAAGCCTTCTGTGCAGCAATGAGGACAATCCTCAGATCACGGACCCAGTCCTCAATATTACTACCATTATATTTCAACTCTATTTCTCTAGGAACATAATTCAAGGGAGCTACAACGAGAGCTAGTAATCTACAACATATTTTGCAAAGACACAACCGACTATATTCATGATAATGTGTTCAAGTAATCATATTACTTAAGAACTCCCACTCAAATTGGCATCCCTCCGATCATTCGAGTGATACATGATCCAAATTCACCAACTCAAGTCCGATCATCACGTGAGTTGAGGTGGTTTCAATGGTGAACATCATCATGTTGATCATATCTACCATATGGCTCATGTTTGACCTTTCGATCTCTTGTGTTTTGAGGCCATGTCTGTACATGCTAGGCTCGTCAAGTTTAACCCGAGTGTTCTGCATGTCCAACACTGGCTTGCATCCGTTGTATGTGAACGTAGAGTCTATCACACCTGATCATCACGTGGTGTCTCGACACAATGAACTTTCACAACAGTGCACACTCGTGGAGAACACAATTCATCTTGAAATTTAAGTGAGGGATCACCTTATAATGCTACCGTCGTCCTAAGCAAAACAAGGTGCATAAAACGATTAACATCACATGCAAATCATAAGTGACATGATATGGCCATGAACTTGTGCTTTTGATCTCCATTTTGAAAGCACCGACATGATCTCCATCGTCACCGGCATGACACCATGATCTCCATCATCTTGATCTCCATCAACGTGTCGCCATCGGGGTTGTTGCGATCACCATGCTTCTACTACTATTGCTACCATTTAGCAATAAAGTAAAGCATTACATAGAGCTTAATGATTGACACGCAGGTCATACAATAATTAAAGACAACCCTATAGCTGCTGCCGGTTGCCGTACTCATCGACATGCAAGTTGTGATATTCTATACAACACATGATCATCTCATACATCACATATATCTCATCATGTAATTGGCCATATCACATCACAACATACCCTGCAAAAACAAGTTAGACGTCCTCTAATTGTTGTTGCATGTTTTACGTGGCTGCTATGGGTATCTAGCAAGAACAATTCTCACCTACGCAAAAACCACAATGGTGATACATAAGTTGCTTTTCAACCTTCTCAAGGACCGCCTTTGTCGGATCCGATCCAACTAAAGTAGGAGAAACGGACACCCGTCAACCATCTTTGTGCAACGAGGTTACCCATCAGTCGATGGAACCGGTCTCTCGTAAGCGTGCAAGTAAGTTTGGTCCGGGCTGCTTCATCCCACAGTACCGCTGAACCAAAACACGACCAAGGGAGGAAGCTATCTAAGCATCAACACCCACAAACTCTTTGTGTTCTACTCGAGATCTCATCTACACATAGACCTAGCTCATGATGCCACTGTTGGGGAACGTTGCATGGGAGACAAAAAATTTCCTACGCACACACAAGATCTATCCATTGTGATGAGCATCTATGTGAGGGAGAGTGGATCTACATACCCTTGTAGGCCGCTAAGCGGGAAGCATTAAGAAACGCGGTTGATGTAGTCGAACGTCTTCGCGATCCAAATCGCCGAGCGTCTCGCGATCCCATCACGATCCGTCCCACGATCCGATCACGATCAGTCCCGCGATCTCATCATGATCTGTCCCGCGATCCAATCATGAATTGTCTCACGATGTTGATCACGGTCCTTTCGATCTAGCGTCGAACGGATGGCACCTCCACATTCAGCAAACGTACAACTCGATGTAGATCTCTGCCTTCTTGATCCAGCAAGAGGTAGTGGAGAGGTAGATGAGTTCTCCGGCAGCGCGATGGTGTTGCGGCGATGGTGGTGGAGTAATTCCAGTAGGGCTTCGCCTAAGCACCGCTGAAAACTGATCTAGAAGAAGAAGAGGCCAGCACGTGGCAATTAGGGTTAGGGCTGCCCTCAAAACCTCTAGTATATATAGGAGGAGGGGTGGGAGGAGACTGGGCTCCCAAGGAGCCAAATCTAGTTCGGCCGAAGTGGGAGGAAGGAGTCCTCCTCCTCCACTTCTAGTAGGATTAGGACTCCTTCCTTATTTCCCCACTTTTGCCTTCTTTCCACCTTGGGTTTTCTTCCCTAGCTGCATGGGCCTTTTGTGGGACTTTGTCCAGCCCACTAAAGGCTGGTATTCCTTCTCCCACAGCCCATGTAGCCTCTTGGGTCGTAATACCCCTCTCGATGGTCCCCCGGTACCCTCCCGACACTCCCGGTACACTACCGATGAGCTCGGAACTTTTTTGGTGACCGAAAAAGGACTTCCTATATATCAATCTTTACCTCCGGACCATTCCGGAGCTCCTCGTGATGTCTGGGATCACATCCGAGACTCTGAACAACCTTCGATCACCACCATGCATAAATCTATACTACCGAAACATCACTAAACCTTAAGTGTGTAGACCCTGCGGGTTCGAGAACTATGTAGACATGACCGAGGCACCTCTATGGTCAACAACCAATAGCGGGACCTGGATGCCCATATTGGTTCCTACATATTATATGAAGATCTTTATCGGTCGAACCTCTATGTCAAGGATTCAGTTAATCTCGTATGATGTTCCCTTTGTTCTTCGGTATGTTACTTGCCCGAGATTCGATCGTCGGTATCTCCTTACCTAGTTCAACCTCGTTACCAGCAAGTCTCTTTACTCGTTACGTAATACAAGATCCTATGACTGACACTTTATTCACATTGCTTGCATGGCTTGTTGTGATGTTGTATTGCCGAGTGGGCCCTGAGATACCTCTCCGTCACACGGAGTAACAAATCCCAGTATTGATCCATGCCAACCCAACAGACACCCTCAGAGATACCTGTAGAGCATCTTTATAGTCACCCAGTTACGTTGCGACATTTGATACACACAAGGTACTCCTCCAGTGTCACTGAGTTGCATGATCTCATGGTCATAGGAACAGATACTTAACATGTAGAAAACTGTAGAAATAAATTTACACGATCATATGCTACGTTTGTAGTTTGGGTCTTGTCCATCACATCATTCTCCTAATGATGTGATCCCGTTTTCAAATGACATCTCATGTCCATGACTAGGAAACCATAGCCATCTTTGATCAATGAGCTAGTCTATTAGAGGCATACCAGGGACATGGTTTTTTGTCTATGTATCCACACATGCATCTGAGTCTCCGATCAATACAATTATAGCATGGATAATAAATGATTATCATGAACAGGGAAATATGATAATAACTAACTTATTATTGCCTCTAGGGCATATTTCCAACATTATCCTTGTGCAGGTTTTAAGATAGCAAAACCAGAATTTGTCCAAGTATCTTGAATCCAGTCAGATGAAGGTGAAGGCCATGAAGGCCGAACTGGAGGAGGTGAAGAAGTTTACCAGAGAAGCACATTGTAAGAAAAATGGGTACTTTGTTAAGTGCTTGTAAAAAATTGGGAATGCCATCTCTAACATTGTGTTGTGGTGTAGTAGCCGAATCCATAGGCCAGATGCAAAGGGATCTGGATGCATCCCGTGAGGCTCAGTGCTATGCCGAGTCTCAGCTTGAGGCTAATGTCCCCATTGGAGCGATGTCGTGAGGAAACGCACCAGCTCAAAGGGAAAAACCAATGTCAAGCCCAAGAAATTTGGATCTTGAAGACTCAATTGACACAGACCCGAGAGGAAAACCAGAGATTGAAAGGCGGCATGTTTTGTAAGTAAATTTCTAACCCGGAGTGCCATAGATCATCCTTTGTTGTGGAATGTAAGTATTGTGCCCATTGTCATGCGTAGGCCTCTTAACTGGTCCCCCTGAAGAAGAGATCAGTTCCTTTGGTGGGGATCTGGTGAAGGAGTTGGCCATAGTGCACGAGCGAGCTAGGAAGGCCATGAGGTGCATGAGAAGGGCATTCTGGCCAGCAGAGACATCTCCACAAGGGATGGCCGAATTCGCGTAGCGGTTTAAGGGAGCCCGAAGCCGTTTTGAGTTGTGGAAGACGTCCACCTATCAAGAGGGATCTCAGGAGGCTTGGGCCATGGTGAAGACCTGTTTCACCAGCTCAACCCAGAACACCTAGCCCTAGTTGGGCCAGCGGGGCCCGATGGGAAGGAAATACCCCTTCACCTGGTATATGATCAAGTCATGCCAGTTGCTCGTCTCTCTCAAGAGGACTGCTCCTTGGACGTCCTTATAGACGGTCTTGACTGATCTGCTTAATATTTTGGTTCTATGTAACTATGTACTTGACACCTTATTAGTTCCATCTATGTTATAGACGTTGTCTTAACCTGGCCATCAGCTTCTGCCTCCCCTATCAATGATTGGGGAGTCTTCTGTGTTGTATGTCCTGGAGTAGCAGGAGATCATTTTGTAGGCAACTAGGCAATCCAGCCGTGTGGTTTTGAATAAACGAAACACACACTAGAGGGGTATGTTATATTACTATTTAACGTCAGAAACACCTTCCGGAGAAAATAGTTCCTTAATGGGTTCCTTTCTTTGGGCTTCCACGTTGACCGTAGATGTCCTAGCTATGTACCCTAAACCGGGCAAGTAGGGTCTATGTCATGAGAGAAATCGAGATTGGTGGTGGAGACCGCTTATTACAGCTTTCCTCGTCGTAGACGATCAATTTGCTTCTTAAGAGTGCTAGCCTTTGGCTTCACCCGTCTAAGGTACATGCCCGGATGACCCGGTCGTAACAATCGCAGAGGTTCTCCCTTTACCCTCTAGCCGAACATCCGGGAATGTATAGGGTAATCACAGGAGTGAGGTAACCCGGTTTGGCAAGAAACTTAAGTATAATTGATGCATATAGTGGCGAAAATACGACCATGGAAGGATTCATATAGTGTAAAAATATAACTTGATTTGCTTTTAAAGAAGCCCCATGCATTGCCAGGTATGATAGTCATGTGTTAACAGAGAATTAGGTATAATCCGGCGTGTTTGGTCTTGATGACCACGTCGTCTACATATGACTCAAGTTTTTTGCCAATTTGCTTAGCCAGGCATGTTTGAATCATACCCTGGTATGTTGCGCCTGCGTTCTCTAACCTGAAAGGCATTGTGTTGAAGCAAAATGACCCGTAGGGAGTGATGAACGCGGTTGTGGCCTGATCGGATTCCTTCATTTTTACCCGATGGTATCCAGAGTAGGCGTCGAGGAAGCACAACGAATCATGTCCGGCAGTTGCATCGATGATTTGGTCTATGCGGGGTAAAGGGAAGGGATCTTTGGGGCAGGCTTTATTGAGGTCTTTGAAATTGACGCATCGCCACCAAGATTTGTCCTTCTTGGGCACCATGACCAGGTTTGCTAACCACTCGGGATGCTTGATTTCTCACATGAATCCGGCTTTGAGTAATTTGGTGAGCTCTTCGCCCATAGCTTGACGCTTTGGATCGGAGAATCAACAAGGTCTATTTGACAGGCTTGACGTCATCTATTATATTCATACTATGTTCTGCGAGCTCTCGTGGGATTTGCGACATGTCCGAGGGATGCCAGGCGAATATGTCCAAATTTCACGAATGAATGCACGTAGTGCTTCGTCGATCATGGGGTCTAGCTGGGTTCCGATGGATGCCGTTTTGTTGGGATCCATTGGATGGACCTGGAATTTCATGATCTCGTCTACAGGCTTGAAGGAAGTAGACTTCGGCCGCTTGCCGAGGACCATGTCGTCCTTGTCCATGATGGAACAGAGCATGGTTAGCTCTTCTGCAATGAGAGTCTCGGCTAGTACCTCGAGGGCGAGGGATGCTATTTTATTCTCAGCTTGGAGAGCTCTATTGGGGTTGCTGATGATTGTAAGAACGCCATTTGGTCCAGGCATTTTAAGTTTCATATACCCGTAATGTGGTATTGCTTGAAATCTTGTAAAGGCGTCGCGTCCTAAGAGGGCATGGTAGCCGTTGTGAAAGGGCATGATGTGAAATAGGAGTTCTTTGGATCCGTAGATTTTGGGTGAGCCAAACACTACATCGAGTGAAAGTCATCCGATACAACGTGCTTCTCTTCCTGGGACAATCCCTCGGAAGGTGGTGTTTCTGCGTTCGATGCATGATCTATCGAACTGCATTTTATCCAACGTGTCCTCGTGGATGAGGTTTAGGCTGCTGCCACCGTCCATTAGTACTTTGTTTAGCTTGAACCTGTCTACTATGGGGTTAAAAACCAGGGTGGCAGGTGTTCGGTCTATGTTGGATACCGGTTGGTCTACTTCACCGAAAGTAATTGGAGTATCAGTCCATGAGTTTGCAGCCGCCACATGGTGAATATGGTGGAGCTCTCTAAGAGCCTTTTTTCATTGGTTTTTGGAAGAGAACATTTCGTAGATCGTTAGGATCTCCGTGTTATGCTCGGGTGGCACTACCGGCCTACTGTCCAAAATTGGAGTCTTGAGTATGCTTTCTCCACTCTTTGCTACTTGTCTGACAACCCAACATTCCCGAAGCCTATGGGTTGGGTTTGTGTTTAGCAAGACCGAGTGTATTGGGCATGGTCTTTCCAGTAATTCATTGAGGACCTTTCTAATGTGTGTCTGGGTTTTATTCATTTTTTCGGCGAGCTCGGGTGTGGCCAGCCATCGTGGGGGTCCTCGTCTTCGCCAGATTTCTTTATGTTGCTCGGACTGGAATGACTATGTGCTCAATCGTTGTATTTGCCAAGTGCTCTCCATGGCGCAATATTTGCGCACCATGTCTGACAGCTCGGCAAAGGTATGAATTCAGCGTCGTGCAAGGGTGTTAAGGATTCCTTCATGACGATAGTTGTGTTGGGAGGCTTTGATCATGTCCTGTTCGCTGTAGCCCTTTGCTGTATTTTTCTTGCGAAGGAATCCAGCCCTAAAGTGGTGGACTGATTCTCCCGGCCGCTATTTGACCTCTTGTGCGCCCGTTAAGCCAGACTCTCCTGCGTCTCTCAAAGAGTGCCTGAGTTGGGTGGTGGGCTAGGAAGAATTTCGTATTCCTCCCGAATGTGAATCCATGACTTCGGCGATCGTGTCCTGTGTTCTGGTAGGGTTTAACGTGGATGTCTTGGGGTTCGAGGCCTCAATAGGACTCGGTAGCACTGGTTTCGATCTAAGTGTTGATTGAACCTCGAGGCGAATTCCAGCTTCATGGCTCCTAGAGGGGCGCGGGTGATCGTTGACTGGGGTGTAAACCGGTCTTAGGTCCGGTGGCTGGTGCGGATGGCCCTTAGTCAGAAACTCGACATTGCTGACCAAATGCATGACGGGCGGGGTGTGGATTTCCCAGTCATTGGATCTAAGTCCGCCCCCATCATAAATCATAGCCTAGTCGTCGGCCATGTTCATGGCTTGGATCTGACTGAGTAGCCCATGCAAGAGCGGGATCTCGATAGGATCGTTCAAGTACTCGGGGTTACTCCACGACGCTACTCCCCTGGGATCGTTTGAGGACATTCCCATGCTAAGTTCGGCTGGGGCAGGTCGGGGCGTGCCAACCGGGCAGGGCTTGAGGGTCAGACCGGGGATGATGACCATCCTGGAATCGGGGCCTGCGAGTCCCGAATCCATAGCCTTGGGACATGTGGACTCTGACAAAATATCCAGGAGTTTTGTGGGAACTAGGTTCCTCTAGGGGTCGGCCATGAACGCGAGGCTCCTGAACCTGAATTCCTGACCAGGGGTGAAACCTTTGAGCCAACTGAGGGGGGCGGTTGAATCAGTGTAATGATCGATGCTATAGATCAGGATAACCTGCTCGGGGAGTGGGATGCCCCCTCCACAGATCTCTTCACTCACGATAGAACGTCCCATCGACCTTTCTGGTGGTCACACAGTGGAACTTTCAGTGAAAGCACCAATGTCTGTGTCAAAACCGGCAGATCTCGGGTAGGGGGTCCCGAGCTGTCTACCTTAGATCAATGGATAACATGGAATAAAGGAGATAGTGTTTACCCAGGTTCGGGACCTCGTGAGGAGGTAAAACCCTATGTCCTGCTTGATTGCATTGATGCGTATGGAGATTACTGAGTTGATCTACCTCTAGATTGTCTAAGCTAAACCCTAGATGAGTTCACCTGTCCCCTACGAATAAGGATCCTCTAGTTTATACAGACACCAGGGGTCCCTAGGGTTACATATAATTGACCTTTTACAAGGGATAGATATATCGATCCTATCTTTAGAACTTGGAAGCCACACCTTTCTATGGAGATTTCCTTCTTGGATACATGACCGTTCATAGTTTGGTCTCCAACAGATCAGCCCAACAGGTCGGACTATGAGGAATGAGTCGACGGCCCATGAGGAATGAGACGACGACCCGAGGACCCCTTAGTCCCGGACTCCCTCATAAGGGCACGCCTATGCGAGGGCGTCGGGACGAGGCAACTGTTCCGGTTGTGCTCGATGAGGATGAGGGAATGGATGTGTTCCTGCCTGGGAAGTGTTATTGGGCCTTTTATTTTCATTGGCCCATTTAGATATATATGTGTATATAGGCTGCTCAAAAATAAAATGCCCGCATTGTCCCTCCGGGCCTACATACCGCACACATATATGCCACCCACCGCCCTCCCCACCACATGTATTTGCTCTATTGTCGAAGACAACCACCTACAGTCACGCCACATTTCTTAGCTAGCTCTCAGATCCTGATCCGCCTTATTCAAGCGCTTTTGAACTCTTTGTTGGAAATATGCCCTTGAGGCAGTGATAAATGATTATTGTCACATTTCCTTGTTCACGATAATTGTTTATGATTCATGCTAGAATTGTATTGGCCATAAACTTAAATACATGTCTGGATACATAAGCAACACCATGTCCCTAGTGAGCCTCTACTAGACTAGCTCATTGATCAAAGATGGTTAAGGTTTCCTAACCATTTAATGCGTTTTCATTTGATAGCGAGATCACATTATTAGGAGAATGATGTGATGGAAAAGACCGATCCGTAAGCTTAGCATATGATCGTGTCATTAAAGTTTAATTTCTATAGCTTTCATCGTGTCAAGTATCTATTCCTTAGACCATGAGACCGTGTAACTCCCTAACACCAGAAGAATACTTTGTGTGTATCCAAATGTCACTTGTAATAGGGTCATCATAAAGGAGCTCTACAGGTATTTTCAAAGGTGTCTGTTGGGTTGGCATGGATCAAGGTGGGATTTGTCACTCTGTGTGACAGAGAGATATCTTTGGGCCCTCTTGGCAATACAACATAACAAGAAGCTTGCAATCATAGGACTAATGAGCTTCGTAACATGATCTTGTATTATGAAATGTGTAAAGAGACTTGCTAGTAACGACATTGAACTAGGTAGAGATATTGATGATTGAATCTCGGGCAAAAAACATATCACTAGATAATGGGAATGTCATACGAGATTAACTGAATCCTCAACATCATAGTTCGACCGATGAAGAGGTTCATGGGATATGTAGGAACCAATATGGGCATCCAGGTCCCGCTATTGGTTATTGATGATGCACGTACAATTGCTACTATTTGTAACTCGAAGCAGGATGCAAAATAAATGATGACTAGCTACGGATGAGGTGTCGATGCGCATTAGACATGGGTCCAAGGTTGATGTAATGGCCGTTGGCATGATCCCTCTACATCTACTTTCGTGATTAGTTTTGAACCTAAATAATTGTTATTTGGCGCTTGTGTTGAGCATGAACATCATATCTGGATCTTGCTTATTGGGAGATGATTATTCGGTTAAGCGAGAGAATAATGGTTGTTCTATTTATATGCATAATATCTCTTATGGTCATGCACCCAATGTAAATGGTTTATTCTTATCGAATATCGATCGTAGTGATACACATGTTCATAATATTGATGCCAAAAGATGCAAAGTTAATGATGATAGTAGCATAGACTTGTGGCACTCCTGCTTAGGTAATATTGGTGTAAAGAGCATGAAGAAACTCCATGATGATGAACTTTTGTAATCACTTGATTTTGGATCATTTGAAACATGTGAACAATGCCTTATGGGCAAGATGAAGAAAACCCCATTTTCCAGTACAATGGAGGAGGCAAGTGACTTGTTGGAAATAATACATAATGATGTATGCGGTCCAATGAGTGTTGAAGCGCGTAGTGGATGTTGTTATTTTCTTACCTTCACAGATGATTTGAGTATATATGGTTATATTTACTTAATGGAACACAAATCTGGAACATTTGACAATTTCCAGCAATTCAAGAGTGAATTCAAAAATCATTGTAACAAGAAGATAAAATTTCTATGATATGATCATGGTGGCGAACATATGAGTCACGAGTTTGGCCCGCATTTAAGAAAATGTGAAATTGTTTCACAAGTCACGGCACCTGGAACACCGAAGTGAAATGGTGTGTCCGAACATCGTAATTGTACTCTATTGGATATGGTGTGTTTTATGATGTCTCGTATTGATTTGCCACTATCATTTAGGGTTTATGCATTAGAGACAACCGGATTCACTTTAAATAGGTCAACATCTAAGTCCATTGAGAGGACACCGTATGAATTGTGGTTTGGCAAGAAACCTAATCTTCCGGTTCATATAGTTTGGGGATGTGACACTTAAGTCAAGAGGCTTCAACCTGGTAAGCTCGAACCCGAAGCGAGGAAGTGTGTCTTCATAGAATACCCTAAAGAAACAATTGGGTATACCTTCTATCACAGATCCAAAGGCAAAATCTTTGTTGCCAAGAATGAATCCTTTCTGTACAAGGAGTTTCTCTTGAAAGAAGTGAGAGGGAGGAAGGTAGAACTTGATAAGGTTATCGAGCCTTCACTTGAATTGTAGAGTAGCACAACGCAGAAATATGCTCATGCGATGCCTACACCAGTTAAAGAGGAAGCTTCATATCAAGTTACTACCAAACTTCATAGGTTTGTAAGGACACATACTGCCCCTGAGTGGTAGGTAATCCTGTCTTGGAAAGCATGTTGTTAGACAACGGTGAGCCTTTGAACTATGAGGGAGTGATGATGGGCCCACATTCCGACAAATGGCTAGAGGACATGAAATCCGATAGATGATCCATGTATGAAAACCAAGTATGTACTTTGGAAGACTTACCCGATGATCGTCAGGCCATTAAGAACAAATGGAAACTTCAAGAAGAAGATAGAAGCTGATGGTAATGTCACCGTCTATAAAGATCAACTTGTCGCAAAGGGTTTCCGACAAGTTCAAGGAGTTAACTACGATGAGACTTTCTCACCCATAACGATGCTCATTGTTGGAGAAATCTTTAACTGGTAGCTCCTCGGTTGGCTGGCGAGTAGGGGATTAATAGGCTAATCGGCCAGTTAATTGGCCATTTATATAGTTAATCAGACGATTTATCAGTTTGTTGGCTACTCGGTGACCCTACGAGTAGGGATTAATCAGCAAATTAACTGGTTAATCGGATGAATTCTTGAACAGCGGCGATGCTAAAGTCATATAGGATTATTTTAGCAACTGTTGCATTTCTCGTTTATGAAATTTGGCAGATGGACGTCCAAACTGCGTTCCGTAATGTTTTCCTTAAGGAAGAGTTGTATATGCTGCAACCAGCAGGTTTTGTCTATCCTAAGGATGCTAATAAGGTATGCGAACTCGAGCAATCCATCTATGGATTGGTGCACGCGTCTCATAGTTGGAATCTTTATTTCGATGAGGTGATTAAACTTTTGGGTTTATACAAGTTTACGGAGAAGCTTGTATTTACAGGAAAGTGAGTGGAGCTCTATAACATTTCTAATATTGTATATGGATGACATATTGTTGATTGGAAATAATAAAGAATTTCTAGAAAGAGCAAAGGGATACTTGAACTAGAATTTTTCAATGAAGGACCTCGGAGAAGTAGCTTACATATTAGGCATCAAGATCTATAGAGATTGATCAAGACGTCTGATAGGACTTTCATAGAAAACATACCTTGACAAGATTTTGAATAAGTTCAAATGGACCAATCAAAGAAGGGGTTCTTGCTTGTGTTGCAAGGTGTGAATTTGAGTAAGACTCAAAGCCCGACCACGACTGAATAAAGAGAAAGGACGAAGGTCTTCTAATGTCTAGTACACAACTTTATTCTTGTAGACTCTATTGGGCCTCGAAGCGTAGAGTCTTGTAGGACATTAGCAAATTTCCGTCAAGTGGATGACCTAAGGTTTATCAGTACGTGGGAGGTGTAGGATGAAGATGGTCTCTCTCAAACAACCCTGCAATCAAATACAGCAAATCTCTTATGTCTCGAACACACCCAATACAATGGAAAATTATATAGATGCACTAGTTTGGCGAAGAGATGGTGATACAAGTGCAATATTGCACATCCTGTGTTGTATCACTTCGCTACGCTATGGTTTTATAAAATTCGGACCCATTTAACACTTTTTGCTTGTTTGTAATGGTTGACTTGGGTGCTACTTACTTGGATGATTGCTTGTGTTTTAATTTCCAAAGATTCGTCTTCTCTCCATATTCATCTTCTTGATCCAAACTCCCAGCCCAATGATCATGCCATGTGTATAGTACCCAAAACAATTTTTATCAAACATTATTTTGACAAAAAGCATTTAATCAAATTAGGTTTTCAAAACCCACTGAATTAAGGTTTGTACTACAAGTCCTCAAATTTGGTGGATTATTTTGACCCAAAGACTTTATTTGGAACCTACTATATATAAGACTTCCGAAAACCAACAAATATTGATTTTAAAGATTATTTTACTATTTTACTTAAAACCTTTTTCTTAAGGGCAGAAATGGTCTTTCATAGGGACAAATTATTTAAATGATTTCAAAATATTTGAGAAAAGTGATGCATTTAGGAGAATAAAATTGTATGGATAGATCTGTAGAAACATGATTTTATTAATTTCTAGGGTTTACTAAGTTTGCACTATCAACTTTCCTCATATAATCTCAAACTTGGTGGCCCACTCTATTTTTACCTACACTTTCATCCTCTTAAATAACAAGGAAAGCAGAATTCGAATACTTGCCCAAATAACCATCAAACACCTTTTGGTTGTTTAGTAAAAACCTTGTTTGACCCCCTTCCACTATTATCCTTGACCTAAGATTTTTACCACAATCCCTTGTATGCACCCCCTACCTACGTTAAAAGAAACATGGCCTTAGGACACTGATTGGGAGGTAAAACCCCAATTTTCCCCTCTGGACAGCAGGAATCCCTCTCTCTCTCTCCACTTCCCTCCTGTTCTAGTCAACCTATAGAGCATCCGATGCTTCCCCCGACTTATTTTCTCCCCTAGACCCCCTAGACGCAGGTGGCCACGTAGAAGCAACCAAAGGCATGCCATGGCATGCCAAAAATGTGTTCCAGAGTGTGCTACAGTGTGCACCATCCCTACCTCCCGACAACCTCGACCCCCCCTCTCGCCAGCTAGTCGGCCTCGATGTTCGGGACACGCTAGGCCCCTATCCCCCTCCTCTCTCTCCCTCCTATCGCCCCACCTCGCACGCGCGCCGGCCCCCCAAGTGCCCCAATGGGCGGCGTCAAATGCATGAGTTTCTGGTTCCCCTCTCACTCCTGCCCTTTCTATCCATGGGCACAGACCGCGTCCATGACCACCGTTGATATGGCCAGGGGCATCCCTGTGGCCTGTGGCAACGTCCTCGATCTCGCCATGCTCCTCGTCCATGGTGAGCTTCGGCCACCGCTATAAAGAGGCCCCCATGCCTCCCCTTTGCCTCTGATCACCCTAGCCCCTTCCTAATCAAACCCCATCAGCGTCCACGCCCCCTCTGCTACATCCAGTGCTCGGGATCGGTCCGGGCATCGCCGCCACTAATCGCCGATGTCCGAATGGTAAGAGTCCCGTTAGCCACTCCTCTCTGTTGACCTGGAACCGCGGTGATGCACTGATTCCTTTCCACCTCTCCCCTGTGCCTATTGCAGCCCAGAGCGAGCGCATCAACCTCGAGGCGGAGCTCCACCGCTCGGGTCCAGCGTCATCGCCATTATCGTCATCTCCAGCGACTAACTCCACTACCCCGTGAACTGCGGCTCTCCCCTGAGTCTGTTGGTACCACCAGCGCAGCAAACGGTCGCTGGAAACATCGCCATTGAGCTCCTCCCCGATATGGCTAGAGGTAGGAGATGACAGGTGGCCCCCGCCTATCATCCCCAACTGACCCTCTATCTTACTAACGGGCAGGCCCGACCTGTCAAGTTTGAACGCACCCCTGGCGTGGGCTGTTTCCCTCTGGGCTGGCTCTGCTGAGCCCATTTTGGCCCACAAGGACAATAGATTTTTCCTTTTTTCATTTTCAGAAACATGTAAATTTTCCATAGAATTTAATATCCCTCCAAATCCAAAAATTCTTCCACCATAAATCTTGGAATATTCTGTAGTATTTGATAATGCCACTGGAGAAAATTTTGAAAATGTTTTATGTAGTGGTTTTATTTAAAGCCTAATTTTGAATATTTTAAACCTTTGTTAAAATTGTTTTCAAAACCTTCTTCACTTCAAAAAAGAACAAATATTTTTAGTTTTTATTGTAGTATTTTACAGAGTGGTGTGACATTTTAGAAGTAGCTTATTTTCTTTGTTTATTGTTGTGTTCTTATTTTTTTTTCGTTATTATCGCGACGATAGATTGCGTTGTTGACGAGGGAGTTGGGCCCGAAGACTTTGAAGACACCAAGGACTTTGTTGAGCCAGGCAAGCATCCCTTTGACCATGTTAAGAAACAATTTTATTGTATGTCATATAACACTCCATTTTGTTATGTTAATCATGGTGTTAAGGTGACCACCTTTATGGGTTGCCTCCGAGACTTTCCCTTATTGATACTTGCATAACATGACTCTACTTTCTCCTTAGAGTTGCGTGGGTGGGAAGTAGAGAGGTCACAAAGTAGTTAGGCAAAGTGGGATGGGCTTATGAATGGTATTGACAGAGTGTTTTCAAAAGACTTTTTGAAAACCTCGTCGAGCGCCACTAATAACCGAGGGAGATGATCTTGAGATAGGTAACCACTTGATAAAGAAGTGTTGTGCCAGAGCAAGTGAGTGTGTGGTTTTTGAAAACGGATTGGTGTAAGTTCGACCGCTATTCCAACCTTACATGTACAGCCACGATACCCCTTATGGGACGGGTATTTGTTGATTACTTTGGTCGATACCGGTAGGGAGCCCGCATTACTAGTGGCTGGAGAGTATGAGTTACTCTCACGATATGGGGTCATGCCTGGTAGGGCAACCATGTACTGCCTTTACATACACCGGGCACACCGTTGTGTTCCTTCATGGATGGTACTATGTTGAGTGAAGCTCGTGTTTTGTAAATCATGAAGACATGGACCAACGAGTGGACTCTATGTTTAGTATCATCATGGGAAAGGCAATGTTCGGGTACTTACCTTGGGAATGCAATATAACGCGAGTCGTGAATTGACACGGAAGTTTCCTGAGTCTTGTGGGTAAAATGTGCAACGTCTGCAGAGTGTAAAACTATTCGAATAGCAGTGTCCATGGTCAAGGACAGTTGGATGACCGCTCTTGGGCTACGTCCATTGTACAAACTTGGTGTGTGTGTGTGTGGCAAAGGTGATGCTTGAGCTAAGTCCGATGACTTAGCATGGTGAATGAACATGAGATGTTCAAGCCCTATTTATATTTATATCTGTAACATGTTCACATGTGAGGGAGTCCCGGATTAGGGGGTCCTCGAATAGCCGACCTGTTGTTTATAGGCCGGACTGTATGGGCTACTTACCGAACACTAGATGATCTGAAGGCCCAGTTTCTAGGATGGAAGTTTCGAGGAGCAAGTCTTGCGCTCCACGTTTGATGTAGTAAATAGGCATGTTTATCTCTTTGGCATGTAACCGACCATGTGTAAACCCTAGGCCTCCACGACATCTATATAAGCCGAAGGGTTTTAGGGTGTAGATAGACAACAACTCATCTAGGGTTAGACATACGATCTCGATGTAGATCAACTTTGTAACCCCTTACACCATCAATACAATCAAGAAGGACGTAGGGTATTACCTACATTGGAGGGCCCGAACCTGGGTAAACTCGTGTCCCCCTTCGTCTCCTGTTACCATCGATCCTAGTCTCATAGTTCGGGACCCCCTACCCGAGATCCGCCGGTTTTGGCACCGACAACATGTATACCTGCAACCTCATGATGCATGCTTATACAAGTAACTGATCATGTCATTGCACTCAAAATTATCTTTCTGCAAAACTCACCTACTTAGTGCTATATCATGCATTATTATACCTTGTTCCAAAACATGGGTTGCTTGCGAGTACATTCAAAGTACTCATTGGCTTGCCACTGGTTATTTAATTGGCCAGGCATGGAAGAGCGGGAATATGGTGAAGAGTTTGTTGGTGATGAACATGCGTACTAGCATGCTTTCCATTCCGAATTCATGTAGGGTTAAGGCAGATGACATGAATTCACACTTTCGATCCAGATTTCTGCTACTAGTTTATGTTTGTTATTCAGCCTTCATGGCCCTATCTATGTAAGACTTATCCATGATGGTCTTTATTTGTGTAAGACGGTATGTATGGATGTAAGACTCTTGTTGTTCAACTTCTGTGTGTTCACTGACCATTGATCTCTGGGATCACTGTACACATGCATTCGGTGATCACGACTTATGAGTCAGGGTCCCCATAGAGCTCGTATCAGAGTCATCCTGATTGTAGGAAGCCTTAGTTAGCATGGACATTAGTTAGGATAAAAACCTTTTCCAAAAACTATGCCTAGTTCCTAAGTGCAACAGTTTCTATGCTTCTCTCCTTTTCTAGTATATTTAAAACCCTTACTGACTCTCGTCCCTTCAAACCTTGTAGATGGCCGTCGTACCCGAAGACCTCCTAGCATCCGGCTTTCCCTTACTCCCTTAGGTTAGCCCGAAGAAGTACTAGTTTCTCCGACCACGGATACGTCTCCAACGTATCTACTTTTCCTAACACTTTTGATCTTGTTTTGGACTCTAATTTGCATGATTTGAATCAAACTAACCCGGATTAATGCTGTTTTCAGCAGAACTACCATGGTGTTGTTTTTGTGCAGAAGTAAAAGTTGTCGAAACGGAACAAAACTTTTGGAGATTTATTTTGGAATATATGAGGAATTATGGAGCTAGAAGCCACCTGAGAGGGGGCCTAGGGTGCCCACCCTCTACCAGGGCATGCTAGCCCCCGAGCATCGCCTGGTGGAGGGTGCACACCTCGTGCCCCTCGACCCTAATTCCAACGCTATAAATTCACAAATCTCCAGAAAAAATCATAGAGACAGAATTATCGCGTTTCACGGTACAGAGCCATCGACACCTCTTGTTCTTCATCAGAACGCCAGATCTGGAGCCCGTTTGGGGCTCTAGAGAGGGAAATCTTAGGTCTTCGTCATTATATCTATGTTATTGATCCGATCTTGCCTAGTCATATGCACCTATTATGTGTTATGTCAACCCCGGGGTGATAGAAATCAGGATACTTCATGGTGATGACCGTAGTTTGAGGAGTTCATGTATTCACTTTGTGCTGATGCTTTGTTCCGGTTCTCTATTAAAAGGAGGCCTTAATATCCCTTAGTTTCCTTATGGACCCCGCTGCCATAGGAGGGTAGAACAAAAGATGTCATGCAAGTTCTTTTCCATAAGCATGTATGACAATATACAGAATACATGCCTACATTACATTGACGAACTGGAGCTAGTTCTATGTCGCCCTAGGTTATGACTGTTATATGATGAATATCATCTAGCGAATACACCGATCCAATGCCTACGAGTTTTCCACTTATTGTTCTTGCTAAGTTACTATTACTGTTGTTACTATTGCACTTGCTACAAAACTATTGTTGCTACTGTTACCGCTACTGTTACTGTTACCACTACTATCAAACTATCATATTACTGTGCTACTGATCACTTTGCTGCAAATATTTATCTCCAGGTGTGGCTGAATTGACAACTCAATTGCTAATACTCTCAAATATTCGTTGCCCCCCTTGTGTCGAATCTATAAATTTAGGTTGAATACTCTACCCTCGAAAACTGTTGCGATCCCCTATACTTGTGGGTTATCAAGACCTTTTTCTAGCGTTGTTGCCAGGGAGTGTAGCTATATTTGTTAAGTCACTTGGGATTTATATCAACTTATAACCATGAGGAATCTGAAGGATACCAAAACCAAGATTTTCCCCTCTACTACGAGGGGAGGTAAGGAACTGCCATCACACTCTGCACTTGATTCACCTTCTGTTTTGAGTGAGTTTGCAACACCACCACATGCTATTAATCCCGATATTGATGATGCTATTTCTGCTAAGAATGATGCTTATGATTATGCTAGTACCATGCTTGATAATACTGTGCCATTAGGTGAATTTCTCAATGAACAAATTGCTAGACCTATAGAGCATGAATTCATTGTATCTGCTGAAACTGATGAGAACTTTGAAACTGATGATTATGAAACACCTAATAGGCCTAGCTCTCCTAGATTTGAAATGCCTAAGACATCTGAAGGTTCTTTAGATGGAGAAATATCTAGAGAGATTCTTGCTTGTAAGGATAGAAATGATGTTAAGAAACTACTATGCAAGTATAAAGAAAAGACATTGAATGCCAAAATAAAATTTGATCCTAAGTTTGCTACTTCACCTATCTTTGTTACCAATAAGGATTATGAATTCTCTGTGGACCCAGAGTTAATTACTTTTAGTTGAATCCGTACTTTTTCATGGCTATGAAACTGAAACTATGGCACCACACCTTACTAAGTTGAATGATATAGCCACCCTATTTGCTCACGATGAGAAGGTTCACTACTATTATATTCTCAAATTATTTTCGTTGTCAGATATGGTACAATATTCTTACTCCTGGTTGTGTACGTAGTCCCTAGGATATGATTTACTACTTCTCTGAAAAATGTTTTCCTGCTCATAAGAAACAAGCCGCCTTATAGGAAATATTTAACTTTGTGCAAACTGAAGAAGAGAGTCTCCCACAAGCTTGGGGAGGCTTCTCCAATTGCTTAATGCTTTGCCTGATCATCCACTTAATAAAAATGGAATAGTTGATATCTTCTATAATGGACAAACTGATGCTTCGAGGGACTTCCTAGATAGTTGTGCTGGTTGTATTTTCAGGGAACGAACTGTTGAAAAAGTCGAGGAACTATTGAATAACATATTAAAGAAACTATGATGATCGGACTCTCCCTGAACCACCAATTGAACCCACTCTGAAGAAGAGGGGTATCTTTTTTCTTAGTCCCGAGGATATGCAATAGGTAAAGAAGTGTATGAAGGAAAAAATTTACCACATATTGAAGAAGTACATGGGATCAACACACCACCACCTCCACAGGTGGTAGAGGTAAATTCTTTACTAGAGTTTGATGAAGGCGATATCCCTTACAATAAACATCCTAGTCAATTCTTATATGAGTTTGATAACTACATTATGGAACAAGAGCACTTCAATGCACATGTTTTGACACACTTGAAATATAATTCTGATATGATTGCTCGCTTGAGTGACTTGTTATTTAGAATTAGTAATGATGTTAGAGGTGTAGGAAAACATGCCTATATGGTTCAAACTCAATTAGAACAAGTTGCTAAATCTCAAAGAGAATTGCTTGATGAAATGAATAATAATATGAATGATCATGCTATTAGAGTAGTAACTAGAGGAGGTAGAATGACCCAAGAACCTCTTTATCTTGAAGGTCATCCTAAAAGAATTGAACAAGACTCTCAAGGAATTAATAACGATACACCTAGTCCTTCTAAGAAGAAGAAGAAAAAGAAAAATGATAGGACTTTGCATTCTTCTAGTGAACCTGAGATAGAAAAACCTCCCGATGATAATAATGATGATTCTATTTCTCACACTGAAACTCAATGTGGCAATGAACATCTACCTAGTGATAATCATAATGATAATGATGATCATGAGGATACTCAACCTAGTGATGATAAAGTACAAGATAATGATGTAGAAATAGAACCTGTTGTTGATGTTGATAACCCACAACCTAAAAATAAACGATATGATAAAAAGACTTTGTGGCTTGAAAACATGGTACATGAAGAAAACCATGGGTTAAAAACCCCATGCTTTCCCACCTAAACCATATAATAAAAAGGATGATGAAGAATTTGAACGCTTTGCTGAAATGATTAGGACAGTCTTTTTACGTACCCACTTAATAGATATCTTAAAGATGCCTCCTTATGCTAAATACATGAAAGACATCATCACTAATAGAAGAAAGATACCTGAAGTAGAAATCTCCACCATGCTTGCTAATTATTATTTTAAGGATGGAGTACCTAAAAAAACTTGGAGATCCTGGAATACCAACTATACCTTGCTCCATTAAAATAAATTATGTCAAAACTCCTTTGCATGATTTAGGAGCTGGTGTTAGTGTTATCCCTTTCTCATTATATAAAAGATTTGTTTTGAATAAACTCACACCTACTAAAATATCATTGCAGATGGCTGACGAATCAACTACCATACCTATTGGTATTTGTGAGGATGTGCCCGTTGTTGTTGCAAATGTTACAATTTTAAGAAAATTTGTTATTCTTGAGATGCACGAGGATGACAACATGTCGATTATCCTTGGTAGACCCTTCTTCAATACAGCAGGGGCTGTTATTGATTGCAATAAAAGCAAGGTCACTTTTCATACTAGTGGTAATGAGCATACATTATACTTTCTGAAGAAACTATTCCAAGTGAATGGTGTGAATGTTATTGAAAATTCTTCGACACTCATTATTGGAAGCTTTGAATTACCTCTATCTACCATTAAAAAGAAATATGATATTATTATGATTGGGGATATGCCTATCCCCGTTAAGGTAACCTAGTGTTTGATGAAAGTTCTTTGGTTTCATGCTAATTGAAAGCGATTGTTAATAAGACTTGATCAACTTTATCAATGAATCATTTTCAAGAGGTATGAAGTTGATGAATTTAGTAGACACAACTCTCTATATCCACTTTTGGTTTTCTGTTGTTCTTAGTTAAATAAAATAAAATGCCATGTTTATCACGTCTCTTGATTTTTCCCATGCAATAAAAATGACCGAAAAATAACAATTCTCAGAATGCCTTGAAAATTTATGATTTTTTCTAATTATTTCTGAATTTCTGGAACAAACAATACAAGTGGGGGTGCACCTGGTGGCCACCCTCCACCAGGGCGCACGACACCCCCTAGCACGACTTTGTAGAGGGTGGGCCCCAGGTGGGTTCCCTCACTTATCCCTTTAGCCCATTTCATCTCCTACCTCGTGACAAAAATTCACCATTGCTCTCTCCCTCGTGTTCTTGCTCAAGAACCCGTGGATTTCTATCTCTTTGTTCAAAGCTCTATTTCCGAAACTATTTTAGGGGATTGTTTTTCGTTATGTAAGTCCCCCATTGCTCCAATTAGTTTGTGATTTAGTTGCTTAATTTTAGAATAATTATCTACTCTTGGTGCTACTGTAGATGAGCTTGCATGTTGAATTCTTAGATTTCTATGTAGTTTGAATGCTTAATATGGCCTCTATGCATCCCTAGGAGTAGCTGCTATCAATCTTATTTAGCTTTGTTAACAAAATGTTGTGGACTAAATTTTTTCAGAATTTTATTTGTAGAAAATAAGATGGATTTGTTTAGGAAGTACTCCTCCAGGAAGAATGCTGAAGGAGTTGTTGGGGAGTCGTCTGATAGTGACCTACACCTTCTGAGGAAGGAAGAAGTACGACCAGTGAATGGCCACATATTCCCTTTATGGAGGAAGCCTATTTCTATCAATATTTTTCTCAATTTATTGACAATGCTGGGTTGACCAACTTCCTCACAGATAAGTGTGACCAGTATCACATCCTCACAAATTCCTTTGTGCAAAGCTTTAGTTTCATGAGTAGGAATAACCCTCCTAAGATGCAGTTTAATCTGTATGCTGAAAACTACAAGATACCATTCACCAACTTTTGTGACATATGTATGATTCCTTCTTATGGGGAATTAAGAGAGCCCAGAGCAGTAGAGTTTGAGGACTTTCTCCTCAATTTAACAGTGGGTGACGAAAGAGGCGTGTTGAAAACCACTTCCACTAGTTTGTAGTTTCCTTCTATGCACTAGTTTGATATATTCACTACTAAATGTTTAACTTCTAAGGAAAAGGTGGGTGCACTCACTACTCCGGACCTAGCCATTTTGCGACGTGCATTATATAATGATCACACTTTTATCCTAGGAGCTATCGTTGCACGAGCCTACAACTTAACAAGAGTAAGGGCAAGATACATGGTGGAATTTACACTACTTGTGTAGCGAATCATTTAGGAGTTTAGATACGCCCTCATGATTATATTTTGCCCAAGGTTTATCTAGACTATGGGTCGTTGCGGTATGACCACTTTATTGATGAGGCTGACCTCTTTCATAATATTCGCTATAATATGGTATTTAGCGTCATAATCCGTGATGTTATTCCATTGCCTCCACCTGCTTTGTTTGATTCTGTTGCCAGGAATGGATACAGAATTATGCTAGATGATATCATCACCTACCGGAACAACCAGGCCGTAGTAGAGGAGGTGCCCCAGGAGTGGGATGCTCAGGTACCTCCGCCACAACACTTCAACATGGGACCGGATGACTATTACGGATGGTGATCACCAAGCTAGGCCAAAAGCCTAAGCTTGGAGGAGTACGCTTATCCATCGATGTTATATTCATGTTCACACTTTTCATTTCAGTTGTATTATCCACGCTAGATTTATTTTTCTTGTTTTCTTTTTGTGTGTTTGATTTTTTTTGAGAAAATCCAAAAATACGTCTTGTTTCTTTTCGGTTTTGATTTCCAGTTCAGTTAGTTGTAGTAATAAAAGAAAAGCCAAAAAGATTTCTCATTTCATCTTTTGCTTGTTGGGAGTTCTCCCATGTAAATAGTTTTTTGTTTTTGTTTTTCCTTCTCATATTTGCTTTCTTCAAGAAAAACTGAAAACTCCAAAAATATTTCAGTATGTTTCTCTGAAATTCTTGAAGATGTTGAGTGGTGCTCATATGCATTATCGTTGATGTAGCACCGAGCCCATATTACTCTGTCTTTCCTCTTGAATAAAATGTTTGCAGATTCCAGCTTAGTCCATGGCACTTTCGCACTATTATTATTTTCATATCATTCGATTGTGCAAGTGAAAGGCAATAATGATGATATTTGATGAATTGACTGTGGCAGAGAAAAGCGGGTATGACCTCAACTCGTTCTTGTTTTTGTAAATATGTTTAACCTAGTATCCATGATTCAACGCATTATGATTGAAAATGTTTGCAATTACAATTAGATATTATAGTGATTCATGCCATGCTCAAGTAGCTAGGAGTGGATAATGATTTATGTTGGATGCCAACATGCATTAAAATGGTTTTGATGTAGTATGATGATATGGTATCCTCCTCTGAATGTTTCAAGCGGCTTGACTTTGTACATGTTCATGCATGTAGTTAAATCAAAACCAACATAGCCTTCATGATATTTATGTTCTTGGTGTCCATATCCTACTCATGATAGCATTCATTGTTTATTTTTTATAATGCATGTTTATGATCATATTCGCTTCCTAGCTGGCCGCTTCTCAACCTATTTTCTAGCCTTCACCTGTACTAACTGGGGATTCTTCTTGTGCATCAAAAACCCTTAAACCAAAGTTATTCCAGATGAGTCCACCACATCTACCTATATGCGGTATTACCCTGCAGTCCCAAGTAGATTTGCATGTGCCACCTCTAGAATTACAAATGAACACCTATTTTGTGTGCCTGGACCACTCATGGAGCGACAGGGGGTGGTCAGTATCTTCCATGTTAAGCGGGTTACTCTCATGATGAGTGTTTATTTAGTCGTCCTTGCACGAGAAGGGTAGTTATAGGGATTCCTAGTCCCGAAATCAAAATAAATGCAAATAATTAAACAAAACTCTCCTAGGAATGTTCTTGGTTTGGACGGTACCCATGGATTCGGCTCGCCGTGGAGTGGGTTTGTTGGTGCAGGGGGAGTAAACATTTACTTTTACCGCTTGGGAACCGCCGCCAATTTGTTTAACATGGAAGATATTGATAGCCCTTGGTCGTAATGTTGACTGGAAGGATGTACCTCCCAAAATTATAATTATCTCTTATTTAATCCTTGATCTCTGGTGCTTCCCTCTGCGACGGGACTATCTATTTACTTTAATGTTGAGTCATCACCTTCTCAAAATAAGCGCTAGATTTGAGAGCACTATTGTCATCCTCATGCATTGTGTATAGTGAATGTTGGATGCATCATGACTAGATCTTTTCTACCATGAATTACAATGTTTAGTCGCTTCTTGAACTTTGGAGGTGCTCTGCACAGAAAGGGATAGCAAGATACCACTATAGTTATATTATATCATGATTGCTTTGATAAATGTTTGCACTTGAGATGTCTTATTATTGCTTGCTAGTTGCTTGTGTCATTTATATGAGTCAATATGGTCTTTAAGAGTTATTATTGACATCGTTAGTCATGATCTTTTCTGAAAACATGTGTGCTACTTAAGCATATGTATGTAAACAAGAACAAAAGAGTTTGTAAAAGTTTTTCTTTCTCTTTCAGTTTGTCAATTGAATTGCTTGAGGACAAGCAAGGGTTTAAGCTTGGGGGAGTTGATACGTCTCCAACGTATCTACTTTTCCTAACACTTTTGCCCTTGTTTTGGACTCTAATTTGCATGATTTGAATGAAACTAACCCGGACTGATGCTGTTTTCAGCAAAAGTACCATGGTGTTGTTTTTGTGCAGAAATAAAAGTTATCAGAATGGAATGAAACTTTTTGGAGATTTATTTTGGAATATTGAGGAATTATGGAGGCAGAAGCCACCTGAGAGGGGGCCCAGGGCGCCCACCCTTTACCAGGGCGTGCCAGACCCCCCCTGGCGCGGCCTTGTGGAGGATGGACACCTCATGGGCCCCCGGCCCAAATTCCAACACTATAAATTCACAAATCTCTTGAAAAAAATCATAGACAAATAATTATCGTGTTTCATGATACGGAGCTGCCGCCACCTCTTGTTCTTCATCGGGAGGCTAGATCTGGAGCCCGTTTGGGGCTCTGGAGAGGGGAATCTTTGGTGTTCGTCATCATCAACCCTTTTCCATCACCAATTCCATGATACTTCCCACTGGGAATGAGTAATTCCTATGTAGGCTTGCTGGTCAGTGAGGAGTTGGATGAGATTCATCATGTAATCAAGTTAGTTTTCTTAGGGCTTGATCATTAGTATCCACTATGTTCTAAGATTGATGTTGCTATGACTTTGCCATACTTAATGCTTGTCACTAGGGCCCCATTTCCATGATTTCAGATCTGAACCGTTTATGTTATCATAATTATATCTATGTTCTTGATCCGATCTTGCCTAGTCATATGCACCTATTATGTGTTATGATCCGTCAAGCCCGGGGTGACAGAAATCGGGTTACTTCACTGTGATGACCATAGTTTGAGGAGTTCATGTATTCACTATGTGCTAATGCTTTGTTTCGGTTCTGTAGTAAAACGAGGCCTTAATATACCTTAGTTTCCTTATGGACCTCGCTGCCACGGGAGGGTAGGACAAAATATGTCATGCAAGTTCTTTTCCATAAGCATGTATGCCTACATACGGAATACATGCCTACATTAAATTGACGAACTGGAGCTAGTTCCGTGTCGCCCTAGGTTATGACTGTTATATGATGAATATCATCCAACGAATACACCGATCCAGTGCCTACGAGTTTTCCACTTATTGTTCTTGCTAGGTTACTATTACTACTATTACCACTGCACTTGCTACAAAACTATTACTGCTACTGTTACCGCTACTCTTACTGTTACCACTGCTATCAAACTATCATATTACTGTGCTACTGATCACTTTGTTGCATATATTTATTTTTAAGTATGGTTGAATTGAAAACTCAACTGGTAATACTCTCAAATTTTCTTTGGCTCCCCTTGTGTCGAATCTAGAAATTTGGGTTGAATACTCTACCCTCGAAAACTGTTGTGGTCCCCTATACTTGTGGGTTATCAACCACCCATTTTCCTCTGCCACAAGCACTGAGTCGATGCCGTCACGAAGGAGTGCCATGTTGATGTGGTCGTGAACGCAAATGACTCCCCAACTAGTTGGTTCTTTGAAGGACCACAAATGGAGGCCCTAGTGTTAGCAGTTGAGACAGCTGCACAAACGGCACTTATTCACCTTCGAGGCATCAACCCAGAGATGGCTGAAAAGCCAGCTACTCGCTATCTACCCTTTAGGGGCGATGATATTGGCGAGAGTTGGACGTTGATTCCATCCAAGGAGGATGGGACACCACTCAGATTCCACACCTACTTCAGCCTCTCCGCCAATAATCTATCTCACAACTTGATTAAGGAGTGTGTGAAGCTTCACAAGGAACTTCACCACACCTGAGAGCTACTTCATCAAGCCAAGATAAAGCCTGACAAGATCAACAAGGATGGAGCCACCGAGGGACGACCAGCTATCGCCCACAGAGGAGGATTACCCCCAGATAGGGATGCACCCACACGTGTCGCATGAGTGCAAAGGAGTACCGTGCGCCTTCACCGATCCACCGACGAAGCATCATTGAGATGGACCTCCTCGTTCTCAGACCCCCTCGACCGGAGACGATGCCCGTACGGATGAAGATCAGGAGGAAGACCTAGAGGAGCGTAGCTATGAGACCGAGCACTCCACCACTTGAGTCCGAGAACCCCTAGGGTACTATCAGTCATGTACCCCTCATGCGAAGTCGAGACCGTTTGATAGTTCATATGAAACCATGTGTGCTTGTTGTTTTTTGTTGTTGTTTGTGATCCGGTGTAAGTCACACTTTTGTCTTAGGCAACATGTAAGCGACTCCATCGTCCATCTTATCTTAATATATGTGTTGGTCTTTCAACCTTTTTTTATCACACTTGCACTATACCAACCCCCTTAGGTGTGCTTTCTCCATTGTTTCTCTTCTCTCTTATCTAAATAGGATGGTGACTACAACCCGAAACAGCTCCTTCACCAACACTGAAGCCGGCAACTCCAGCCAGCAACAGGGAGATAGTGGGGCTGCTCATGCTGGAGATCACCCGGAGTAGCCACAAGGTGACATTCCCCCACCACCACTTCCACCGGAGAACATTACCATAACTCAGTTTCTCCAAGTTCTCTGCGAGGAACACCAAGCCAAAATTGCTGCTATCCAGAAATGGCTCAAGTCCTTGTGAACAACCAACAAAAAAGCAGGAACGACAATGGCCGCTCCACCCTATCTGAGTTCATGAGGAATTCGCTCCAACCTTCACCGAGACCGCTGAACCCCTGGATGCCGATGACTGGATCCGCACCATCGAGGACCTCCTTGCATTGGTCAACTACAATGAGGATCGTGAGAAGGTGCTTTATGCCTCTCACTACCTTGGAGGTACTGCAAGAGCTTGGTGGGATGGATTGAAGGTCATACAAGGCGACTGTGCGATCACCTAGGCTTACTTCAAGGAAGGATTCCGCACTGCCCACATTCCTTCTGGGATCATGGTTATCAAGAAGAGAGAATTCCGAGCGCCGAAGCAAGGAAGTGGCTCTGTCAAGGGGTACATGCAGAAGTTCAACCCGCTGTCAAAGTATGCACCTGAAGACGTCAACACCGAGGCTGCTAAGATGGAACACTTCATGGAAGGACTCCAGCAAACCCTGTAGTATGAACTCATTGTCAGCGACTGTCGGGCCTTCTTTGATCTGGTGAACAAGGCCCTCATGCTTGAAGACAAGCGTCGTGCCATGGACAACACTCACAAGCGCAAGATGATCAACAAGGGTAGTTCTAGCAACCAGAAGCCTTGCCCCTGGCAACCAGCCCTAGCCAAGCCAACCCATCAATTGCAGCAAGCTATACCTACACCTCGTCCGAGCTACCAGCCTCAACAGTATGCCCATCCTAGGCTAGCCTACAATAACCTCACTAACAACAGTGGTAGTAGGAACAACAACAAGTTTGATAAGGTCACATGCTTTGGATGTGGTCAGCCAGGACACTAGTCTAAGCAATGCCCCAACAAGAAGCCAGATGCATCGCGCTCAATGCGCTGAAACAAGGTCAAGGCCATGGAGCCCCACGAAGGAACCCAGCTCCCCGCAACCAACCCAACAATCGCAATGGTCGTGTGAATCACGTCACCGTTGAGGAAGCCCAGGAAGACCCGGACATCATACTGGGTACGTTCCTCGTCAATTCAATCCCATCAACCATACTGTTTGATTGTGGAGATGCAGTCTTTCGTTACCCAAAAGTTTGCAATTGAGAGTGGTATGAAGCCTACATCCTTGGGTAGTCAGATGCTGAAACATACCCCGGGTTCGGCGGTTATGAAGTCCAAGATAGGATGTAAAAGAGTCAGGATCAACATTAACGAGGTAGACTTCCTATCAGACCTCATAGTTTTGGATTCGCTAGGTTTGGACGTCATCCTTGGCATGAACTGGTTGACCAAGCACCAATGCTTGTTAGATTGTGCCAAGAGGACTGTTACCATGACCAATATTCAAGGGATTGAAGTCAAGTATGTTCCCAACCCTGTCTCCGCTCAAGCCCCTCAGGTAAACTGCCTATCGGGAATTGAGTTGGATCAAGTGCTAGTGGTATGTGAATAACCAGATGTATTTCCTGATGAGATGCATGAAATTCTTCCTAACCGCGACATTGAATTCATTATTGAGCTAATGCCTGGAGCAGGACCCATATGTAAGAATCCCTATAGAATGGGATCCGAAGAGTTGGCTGAATTGAAGAAGCAACTAGCAGAGTAGCTCAGAAAAGCATTCATTCGCCCTAGTGCCTCTCCTTGGGGATCACCTGTTCTATTTGTGTCAAGGGATGGAACTATCCGACTCTGGGTCTGTTACCATTCTGTCAATGAAGTCACAATAAAGAACAAGTACCCACTTCCCAAGATTGAAGATCTGTTCGATCAACTGAATGGAGCTAAGGTGTTTTCCAAGATCGACCATAGCTGAGGGTACTATCAATTGAAGATCAGACCCAAGACTTTTCGAAGATGTTGATTGTAACCCGGTATGGACTGTATGAATACATAGTCATGTCATTTGGATTGACCAATGCCCTTGCCTACTTCATGTACCTCATGAACAAGGTCTTCATGGAGTACTTGGACAAGTTTGTGGTCGTCTTCATTGACGACTTACTCATCTTTCCCAAGTCTGAGGAAGAGCATGATCAACACTTGAGACTAGTCCTAGACAAGCTTTGAGAGCACCAACTTTATACCAAGTTCAGCAAGTGTGAATTCTGGTTACATGAAGTTGGATTCTTGGGTCATATATTGACGACAGAAGGATTATCAGTAGATCCTGCCAAGATTGAAGCCATGACTGAATGGCAATCCCCGAGCAATGTGAAGGAATTCAGAAGCTTCCTCGCACTTACAGTATATTACAGCAAGTTTGTCGAAGCATTCTCGAATATTGCCGACCCATGACTCAGCTTTTCAAGAAGGACAAGAGGTTCGAATGGACGCCGAAGTGCAAAGAAAGCTTCCAAGAGATCAAGAAGAGATTGACAACAGTCCCAGTTTTGTCCACCCCCGATATTCACAAGGAGTTTGTGATATATTGTGATGCATCGAGAACCGAGCTTGGAGGTGTTCTGATGCAAGAAGGCAGGGTCGTAGCATACGTTTCCAGACAGTTACATCCTCACAAAGAGAAGTGTTCTACTCATGATCTTGAGTTGACATTCGTAGTTCATGCCTTGAATACATGGCGACATTATCTTCTGGGGAAGCGATGTGAGATATACACAGACCACTAGAGGTTGAAGTATATTTTCACTCAAAAGGAATTGAACATGAGGCAGCAAAGATGGTTGGAGTTAATCAAGGATTATGACCTCAGTGTTCAATACCACCCTGGAAAGGCTAATGTGGTAGCAGACACCTTAAGTAGAAAGGCTTGTTCCTTGAATACTATGATTAAGGAAAGGCTGCCCGCATTGTATGAAGAGCTACAAAGCTTCGGCTTGGAACTAGTTGCACTCACATTCCTAGACAACCTCGAAGCAAAGCCTACCTTGATGGATGGTATTAAGGAATCTCAAAAGGGATACGAGAGCATTGAAGGCATCAAGAGGAAGATCAAGGCAGACAAGGCCCCAGGATTCTTAGTGGATGAGCAAGGAGTCGTATGGTTTGGGAAATGCATCTACGTACCAAACAAATTTGAGCTCAAGAACTTGATCTTGCAAGAAGCTAATGACACTGGATTACCCAGGTCTAGCAAATGACATGATTCCATTTGGGTCATTGTCAACCATATGACAAAGGTAGCCCACTTCATCCCCGTTAGGACGACCTACAATGGGAACGAACTGGCCAACCTCTACATCAACTGGATCGTGAGCCTCCATGGAGTTCCTAAGGATATCGTGTCAGATCGAGGTACCCACTTTTAACTAAAGATTTTGAAATAGATTCCAAGAAGCCTTGGGAACCAAGTTGTCCTTCAGCATCGCTTTTCACCCTCAGACCGGGGGACCGATGGAACGAGTAAACCAGATACTCGAGCATATGTTTCGTGCTTGTGTTCTGTATTACAGACCCAAGTGGGAAGATTTCCTACCCTTTGCCGAGCTCTCCTACAACAATAGCTACCAGTCGAGTCTTCAGATGGCACCATTTGAGGTATTGTACGGACACAAGTGTCGCAGTCCCCTCAATTGGCCGGAGACCAAAGAAGGACTAGTATTTGGACGAGACATCCTCCGCAAAGCAGAAGAGAAAGTGCAACTTGTCCAAGAACACCTAGAGACTGCCAAGTCAAGACAGAAAAGCTACACCAACTCCCACCGTCAGGACATGAGTTTCTATGTTGGAGACCATGTCTATGTCCGAGTCACATATATCAAGGGAACCAAGTGCTTCCATGTCAAGGGAAAGCTTGCACCAACATACATCAGCCCCTTCAAGGTCATCGACAAGCGAGGAGAAGTTTCCTACCAACTAGAACTACCTTCCGAGCTATCAGATGTGCAGAACGTCTTCCATGTGTCACAACTCCAGGAGAGTCTCCAAGTTCCCAACCACCCCGACCTCTACAACGACATCGATCATCAAGCCATCGACCTTCAACCAGACCTCACTTATCGTGAGAGGCCAATTCATTTTTTGTATGAAGCTAAGCATTGAACCCGAAGCCGCACCATCAAGTACTTCCAGGTCCAATGGAGTAACCACATCGAAGCTAAAGCAACCTGGGAGCAAGAAGACTACCTTAGATCCGAGTTCCTTTATATTTTTAGCGCTTAGCCTAGGAAACTCGGGGACGATATTCTTGTAAGGGGGTACGTCTATCACACCGTGTATTGTATCACTTTGCTATGCTATGGTTTTATAAAATTTGGACCCATTGACAACTTTTTGCTTGTTTGTGATGGTTGACTTGGGTGCTACTCACTCGGATGATTGCTTGTGTTTCAATGCCCAACGATTCTTCTTCTCTCCATATTCATCTTCTTGATCCAAACTCCCTTCCCAATGATCATGCCATGTGTATAGTACCCAAAATAATTTTTATCAAACTTTATTTTGGCCAAAAAGCATTTAACCAAATTAGGTTTTCAAAACCCCATGAATTGAGGTTTGTACTACAAGTCCTCAAATTTGGTGGATTGTTTTGCCCCAAAGACTTTATTTGGAACCTACTATATATATAAGACTTCTCAAAACCACCAAATATTAATTTTAAATATTATTTTATTATTTTACTCAAAGGCTTTTTCTTAAGGACATAAATGGTCTTTCATAGGGAAAATTATTTAAATTCTTTCAAAATATTTAAGAAAATTTAGGGAAACTCAGTGGACATATATTTTTCATATATATGAGTTCCAACACATGGTCATGTTAAAAATGATGGGCAAAACCCTCCCAAACCCTTTTCTGCTTAAATCAAGCATTTGAAATATTTCAATAAGAAGTATAATCAAATAAATCTAGGAAAATTCCAGCAAGTCACGCATGCTATATGTGAAGATCTTGCAAAGTTTCATCTCAATACCCATTGATTTGATTAACAAAAATATTCCAAAATCATTCCTGCCCAGATCCAAATTTGAGCAACTCTACATTGCCAAGTGTCTCCTATTGACCCTAAACTTTGTGGGCATGTTGTAATCCCTAAATAATTCTCTACACCAAGTGGTGCATTTAGGAATATAGAATTGCATAGATAGATCATCAGAAACCCAATTCTGTTAATTCCAAGGTTTACCAAGTTAAATAACAAGGCAAGTAGAATTCATTTACTTGCCGAAATCAACATCAAACACCTTTTGGTTGTTTAGTAAAAACCTTGTTTGACCCCCTTCCACTATTCTCGTTCACCTAAGATTTTTACCGCAGTCCCTTGTATGCACCCCTACATCTTCTAAAAGAACTATGGTCTTCGGTTACTGACTGGGGAGGTAAAACCCGAATTTTCCCCTCTGGACAGTAGGAATCCCTCTCTCTCTCCACTTCCCTCCTGTTCTAGTCAACCTACAGAGCATCCAATGCTCCCCCAACTTATTCTCTCCCCCTAGATCCCCTAGAGGTAGGTGGCCGCATAGAAGCAGCCAAAGGCATGTCATGGCATGATAAAAATGTGCTCCAGAGCGTGCTATAGTGCGCACCCGCACTGTAGCTGGCGCCCATCCCCACCTCCCAATATCCTCGAGCTCCCCCTCTCGCCAGATGGTCGGCCTTGATGTTCGGGACACGCTAGGACCCTATCCCCCTCCTCTCCCTCCCTCTTGTCGCCCCACCTCGAACGCGCGCAGCCACCCGAGTGCCCCAATGGGCGGGGTCACACATGCAAGCTTCTGCCCCCCTCTCACTCCTCCCCTTCCTATCCACCGGCAAGGACCGCATACCCGACCACTGTAGACACTGCAAGGGGCATCCCTGTGGCCCGTGGCAATGCCCCTGAGCTGATCATGCTCCTCGTCCATGGTGAGCTTTGGCCACCGCTATAAAAAGGCCCCCCATACCCCTCCTTTGCCTTTGATCACCCTAGCACCTTCCCAATCGAACACTAGAAGTGACCATGCACCCTCGGCTACATCTAGTGCGCGGGTTCGGGCCGGGCGTCGCCACCACTGGTCACCGGCGTCCGAACGATAAGAGCCCTGTTAGCCACTCCCTTTTGTCGATCTAGCACCACGTCGATGCACTGATTCCTTTCGCCTCTCCCCCGTGCCTATCGCAGCCCGGAGCAAACACATCAACCTTGAGCTGGAGCTCAGTCGCTCGGGACCGATGTTGAAAGAACATTTGCTCTGTTGGTGGTTTTGGTAATCAATAACAACATATATCTCATTGAACTAATATTTCCACTAAGCATATTTCACAAAAATTTCAATGATGGGTTGGCAAAAGGATTGTGGAGAAACCCATAGATGCAAGGAAATGGATTGGAAAAGCTTAAAGCAAGAGGATTCTACATTTTTTACTTTGTGAAAAATCACTTTGAGTCCATAGGAAAAGCCAATACTACTAAAAGGGAGTAAGGTTCTGTTGGTGAACAAGATGCTCTACGTGCACAAGTGATAGTCACCAAAACACCCACAAACTCTTCCCAAAATTATGTCCAAAGCCAAATCATAAAAATCAGTGAAGCCAACAAATTCCACTCGGTCCCACTGATTCTCAAAGCCACATAGAGCCCTACCAAACCCTAGCACATCGGTGCAACTGATTCCACTTCGGTGCCACCGAGTTCAGCTTGCCAACTTTCGGTTACCTCAATTCACAAAATTGGAAGCTCCTAGTTTTTGGATCAGCGTCACCACGATTTGGATTCTGGCTGTTGGACACCTGATCGGTACTGCTGAGATTCCTATATCATTCTCACCGAGATTCAAAAGTTTCTACCTTTGGAGCAACTCGGTACCATCGAGATTCACACATGTGTGTCACCGAGTTGGTCACTTTAGGTGTAACGGTTGGATTTTTGGAGATGCCTATATATACCCCTCCACCACCACTCACTTGCGAGATAAACAGTCTAAACTGATCCCCACTTATCCCATCAGATTTTCTTAGAGAGAGCCACCTACTCATGTGTTGAGATCAAGCCATTCCACTCCAACCATATGAATCTTGATCTCTAGCCTCCCCAAGTTGCTTTGCACCCAATCAGTCTCTTCCACCAAAGCCAAATTTATGAGAGAGTGATTGAGTGTTGAGGACTCTATCATCTTGAAGCACAAGAGCAAGGAGTTCATCGACTATATCGAGCCTATTACCTTTGGGGGGTCCTAGATTGGTTAGGTGTCACTTGGGAGCGTCCTACTTCGTGTTGTGGAGTGAACTAAGAAGTCTGTAAGGGCAAGGAGATCGCCTATTTCGTGAAGATCTACCTCAAGTTAGGCTAGTCCTCGATGGACGTAGGCCATCATGGTATAGACAAGGTTGCTTCTTCGTTGAACCCTCCGCGGGTAGAGCCCTCTATGGACTCTCGTGACAGTTACCCTCCATGGGTTGAAGTCTCCATAAACGTGGACATACGATAGCACCACCTACCGGAACCTCGGGAAAAATCTTCGTGTCTCCAAATTGCGTTTGATCTTCCTACCCTTCCCTTACTACATATGCTTGTTCTTACTCTCCGCTGCTATACTCGTAGACATGCATGTGTAGGGTGTGCTTGACTTGTTAATACAATGCATAGTCTCACAAACAAGTCACATACTTGTTAATACATATCAATGATAATGTCCAAGGACTATCTTTATTCATAAACACATAGGAAATATCATCATACTTGATTGCCTCTAGGGCATATCTCCAACATCTTTCTCACTGACGGGCGGGCCCGACCTCTCAAGTTTGACGCACCCACGGTGCACGCGCTGTGTCGGCCGAAGGCACACTTCGCCTTTATGCCATAGACGTGGCCGCCTGGCGTGGCTTGTTTCCCTCTAGGCCGGTGACGTGGCTTGAGACTGCGTCGGTATTTCCCCAAAGAGGAAGTGATGATGGAGCACAATGACGATAAGTATTTCCCTCAGTTATGAAACCAAGGTATAAATCCATGGAGGAAGATCAAGCACGTACGTAAACAACACCTACACACAAATAACAAATACTTATAAACCGACGCGTAAGAGAGGCTGTTAAGCTCTCAACGATAAAAAGATAGATTAGTTAATGATAGTTTTGGCAAATAAATCTCGCAAGAACACAAAATAAAATAGGTAAATAAAACAAGCAGCAAGGTATTTTTGTTTTTTTAGATTAATAGATCTGAAAACAAAATGGCAACATAGTATATCGGAAAGCAATATGTTGGAAAAGTATACCCGGGTCCGTAGGTTTCACTAGCGGCTTGTCTCACGAGTATAGCACATGGTGGGTGAACAGATTACAGTTGGGAAATTCATAGAAGATCAAATAATCATGAGGATATCCATGAATGATCATTATATAGGCATCATGTACAAGGTAAGTAGACCGAAACGATTCTGCATCTACTTCTATTACTCTACACATCGACCGCTATCCAGCATGCATCTAGTGTATCAATTTCATGGGAAAATGGAGTAATGCAATAAGAACGGTGACATGATGTAGACAAGATCTATTCATGTAGGAATATATCCCATCTTGTTATCCTTAATGGCAATGATACATGCATGCCTTGCTGCCCCTTCTGTCACTGGGAAAGAACACCGCAAGATCGAACCCATTACAAAGCACCTCTTCCCATTACAAAGCACCTCTTCGAATATAGGGGCATGTGCAAAGTTCCCTGTAGCCTCGTCACCCTAGCTCGCTACTCGATGGATGCAACGACGAACTCGTACGAAGACGAGGGAGAAGATGAACACGACAGTTTACCCAGGTTCGGGACGATGCGAAGCATAATACCCCACTCATGCTTTGGTGGATTGCCTCTCGAGGAGGTGATGTGGGTGAGATAGTACTGTGTTCTTGGGCCTCCTGAGGGCTCTCTTGAGGTGTTCGAGGCCCTCTGTGGCTTCGTGGTGGATGAGTGGTGGGATCGGTTCTCGGTCGATCGGGGGGGTCCCCTCTACGGTGTAGCCTATGCTCTATACATAGCGGTGGCCCGGGTCCTCTTCCCTTATCACAATGGTGGGAAGGGATCCCACAACGGACATTTTTGAAGGGGGACAGCAGTACGTGCTCGCTTTGCCCAAAGGTGGTCTTCGCCTGCAAATTAGTTGTCAAGGGCGCAGGGATGGGCTCAGCGATGACATCCGCCTTGCAGGGCGAGTGGTTGTGGTCTTCTTGCACTGGAATGGAAACCTTTGGGGGCGCTTTGGGAACTCGCGTATGTCCTTTCTCCCTTTGCACCAAAGAGTAAACTACACCACCTGGCGTACTGATGCCCGCCTGTCCTTCCTTGCGCCACCCTTAACTCTTGAGGCCGGGCCTTGCATAGAGATCTCCACCGCTCCGGAGGGGTCCTGAGGAGGCCCATCCTTCGGGGGCCTTGTTGTTGTTCTTCCTCGCGAGGGCCTTATCTCGAGTGGTGACCATGCCTGATCTTGTTTGATTGATGAAGTGGGCCATGCCCTGGGCCGCAGGCAGGCAGGTCTGGGTACCCCCATTCCCGACTGTAGCCCCCGGGCCCAAGGCGTGCTTGCGCTGGCTCATGGGCAAAGCCTGGAGAGCGGCACGGAGCGTCGCGGGCCCCCAACGCCTATGGGCTAGGCTTGACGCGCATTGCGCGGCTGATGTCAGGTGTCTTCCATCTGTTCGGCCTCCACTTGAATCGACAAGTGCCTTACTTATACCGCTGGGCCATTACTCCTTCCCTTTCTTGCGCACCTGCTCTTGCTTTCTACGTCTCTAGCTTGACCAAACGTCTCTCCAGATCCGGCGCCGCTCCATCCTTCTCCTCGCCGCCTTCACTCCACTAGCTTCTCGATGGCGCCCGCTGGCAAGCAGAAGCCAAAGGCATAGGGCTCCGCCTCCGCTCCCATCTCACTGGTGCTCTCGGGGTACACCATCACCAAGTACGAGGACCTCCGTCCCTTGCTTCCATGGACGATGGATGGATCCAACGAGCAGAGGCATACCTTGATATGGGGCAATTCTTCGGCAAGGTGCCCCCCGTCCGAAATGGCTTATCCCTTCTTCCTCCATAGAATCTTTGCCGGGATTGTCCCTCCCTTTTCTGCGTTCTTCACCGCCATCCTCGACCACTACGGTATCCAGGCCCTTAACCTCCAACCCAACTCCATCTTGCTCCTGTCCATCTTCGCCTTCTACTGTGAGGCCTTCATGTGTGTGCAGCCTTCAGTGGCCCTCTTTCACCATTTCTTCAGCCTGTGTTTGCACGACGGCGCTCAGCGGTAGGCGTGCGTTTCCTTCGTCACAGTCCATAGTGGCAACATGCTCTTGAAGGCCAGGAACAAGGTAGAGAACTTCAGGAACCGCTGGGTCTTCATGGATCTCAAGGGTACCAACCCTTGGTTGGATCTGCCAGAGGGGCTGCTGGAGAAGATCCCTGCGTGGAGCTCCGTGAAGCTTTTTGTCCCCCGGGCTGGGCCCGTCTTGGAGCGCTTCTCCCGGGACATCAGTACCAGGAAGCTGACTGGGAGATGATAGTGAAGGAGTTCCTGTCGCAGCGCCTGGTGCCCCTCCAGGCCCACTCTAGGCCCCCATGGGAGTACCAAGGCAGCGGCGAAAGTCTTAGACTTCGGTCCGCATGCATAACCCCCGAGGAGTTGAGCAAGGCCCCGCCAGGACCACTCTAGCCCCCTGCTAAACGGCGACCCTGGCAACCTCCTCGAGGTCCATGCCTTGCTGTACCGTCGTGATGATGGGGACGATCCGGTAGCTGTGATGTCTGCCTTCAACGAATTGGGGATTTCCCCTGCAGAGAGCCTCAATTCCCTGGCGATGGTGTCCTCCGGCGACACCTCAAGCGGGGAGGACTCGGGGAAGACTGCTGACGACGGCCCGGCAGGGGAGTCTCCCCCGTTGCAGGGCACGCTCCTACACGAGCTCGAGGATGACGATGATGTTGGCGGAGCTTCTCCTATGGGATCCTTCTGCACTGCGAAGGCTTGGCTTTGGCCAGCCCCTCGCACCACATGATCTGCCTGTGTGTCGACTCCCCGGAAGCGCGGTGCGGAGTCTTCTCCGATGCGCCCTATCTCTGCAAGCAAGTCGGTTGAGGCGCCGGCCTCGCCCTTGACCGGACCGCAACTCGCAGGCGAGGCGGGCGAAACTGGGTCCATAGTGATCCCTCCGTCGACCGCCACCATGGGCCCCCCTTGCACCCGCGCATGGTGATGTCCATGCCGCGGGAGGACGGAGCGGAGAGGAAGAGGAAGTGGGTTGACTTGGAGGAGTAAGTTGTTCATCTTGTCTCGTCTCGCACACCTTTAGTTTGTGCACTGATGCCCTCCTCTTTCTTGGTGACCAAGGATGTCGCGATGCCGTAGATGAGGAGGAAGAAAGCGGGCGTTAAGCCGAAAGCGGTCTCCGATGCGCCGCAAGCCCCCGTTGACACATCGTCGCCTGTCACTGAGTGCGTGGGGGCTCATGAGGCAGCCTCCCTGGTCGTTGTCGTGGAGCCCTTTGAGCCCCGAATGCCCGCAGGTGTGGTCGCTCCAGCCCTCGAGGGCGCTGCGACACCGATGACTGAGGGGCCAACCCTTGAGGGCAGCCCGCAAGTGTGTTCGTCGAGCGTCCTCTGGAGTCACCTGCTCTAGGTGTCGTTACCCCGCCGGGGTCGCCCCTGTGGTCACATTGGAGGCCCTTTCGGAGGGACCCTATATGCTTCGTCGCATGGCCCCGATGTTCTGGACTGGGCGCTCGCTGCTCTAGATCAGGTCTGTGGCATCTTCAAGGGAGTCGTCGATCGCCCCACGATTGGCCCCCTAGATCTCCTCCCAGGATGGCTCAGGCCATAGCCTCCATTGCCACGGCTTGGGGTCAGGCTGAGGCTGTCGCGGCAAAGGGCGAGAGGGAAGCGGCGGCAGCCCTGGCAGCACGCGTGGAGGCGCTGAACAAGGCGGCGGCCGCCTCCAAGCGTGGTGAAGAGGCAGAGGTTCGTATGGAGGCCCTTCGTGAGGAATAGGCCAAGCTTGCGGGGCAGCTTCGTCAGCGGGAGGAATGTCGGTGTCAAAACCGGCGGATCTCGAGAAGGGGGTCCCGAACATTGAGACTAGGATCAACGGTAATAGGGGATGAAGGGGACATGAGTTTACCCAGGTATGGGCCCTCCTATGGAGGTAATACCCTACGTCCTGCTTGGTTGGATTGATGATGATAGGGGTTACAGAGTTGATCTACCTTGAGATCGTATAGTTGACCCTAGACAAGTTGCTCTGTCCCTATACCTTAAAACCCTCCTGCTTATATAGAAGCCGAGGTGTCCTAGGCTTACACATGGTCGGTTACATGCTGAAGAGATAACATGCCTAACTACAGCTAATAACTTGGAGAATACGTTATGACTCCTCGAAGCTTCCATCTGGCGCAGGTGGTCTTCGATCATCCGATGCCCGCCTTGCGGCCCATTCAGTCCGGCCCATGAACAATAGGCCGGCTATCCGAGGACCCCCAAATCTAGTACTCCCTCGGTAGCCCCCGGACTAGCATTCAATGCTGATATATATTTGGTCGATCTCCTTATGTCGTCGTCTTCGGCTTGCAAGGCGAGTCCCTTATCCTTCTTCGTTCGGCAACCGACCAGTCTTCAGTAAGATCCCAGGCGTCGTGGGCGCATGTTTATTATAATAACTACGCGAGTTCCTCGACTTTCACGCATCATGGGGAGGCGAGTGGCCAGAGATTTTTACAATCTTCCCCTCCGCAACGGAGGCACCAACCCATTTAACCAAACAAAATTGTGGTTCAGACCACATGTTCTTCTTCCCTCTCTTCGAAAGAAACTCCTAGCAGAAGCTCTATGCAAAACATGGCTAATGCTCCGAGCTCCTCCGCATGTCCCTATGGCCAGCGCCCAGGGGACTGGACTAGCTATTCCATCACACTCCTGCGGCTCCGTAATCTGGAGACCCAAGGATATCTTCCATCATCAGATCTAGCGGCGCCCCGTGCAAGTCTGCTGTCTTATGGTGACAAGGTTTTCGACGAGTGCTTCCCCAACGCAAACAAGGGGGAGCGCATGTGCTTCGTCCCCTTCCTCCTCCGGGGCCTTGGGTTTCCAATCCATCCGTTCCTGAGGGGGTTACCGGAGTTCTACGGGATCCAACTCCACCATCTAACTCCTGGGTCAATTTTACACATCTCGGGCTTTGTCACCCTCTATGAGATGTTCTTAGGGTGCGAAGCACATTTTGATCTGTGGAGGAAATACATCTCACACGTCCCCCGAACTCGGGACAAGACAATCTTAGAGGTCGACGGGGCCGAAGTATGCCGCATAGCGGGGACGGGGTATCCGACAGGCACACCGAGGAAATCCGAAGAATGGACCTCGGAGTGGTTCTATATTGAAGATGTCCCCCTGTTCGAACCAGCTTGGACATGTCTTCCCAAATACTTCGACCTCCTCCTGAAGAATAGGTACAACTGGCGACCCAAGAGCCCATCTCAGGAGGAAAGCACCAAAGTGTGACACCAGGCCGCACAGGTGTGGATGCTTGTCCACCTGACCATGATTGATGTCATGGCCGCCGCTATCTCCTGGTGTGTGCAGCTCCTCCAACAGAGGGTACACCCCTTATGGCGGTACAACGGGACAAGCGACACCATGCACTCCTGAAAACCAGGTCCCGCCAACCCAACAGCGTTCGCCGCTGCACTTGCCGACCTGTACGAAGGAGAGCAAGAAGACTTCATTCGGCGGTCCACCAAGGAAGGGCATTTGTCCCACAATACCATCGAACAGGTAAGCCTTTCTTCTCAATCATGAAATAATTCGGGGTTTCGTTCTTCTCTCTATTTGACCAAGGTCTTGGCGTGAACAGGAATGGAGGAGTTTCATCGAGATAGTCAACTGTCCGGCTCCTCAGCCCTAGAACCATTCACGCGACAATGATCCGGGTATCAACAAGGACCCGAATCTTCTCCTTGACTTAGAAAATGAAATATAGTTCCAGGAGAGCATCATCCAGACCCCGGTGGCTATCATAATTGATTACCCCGGGTCATTCTCCATCCCTGCAGCGGGCAAGAAGAAAAGCTCCTCCCACAAGAGGCCCGCTACTAAGAGCGCCCCGGACGTGCCGGTACCGACCCCCAAGTGCCGCCGATGCGCATGCCATGTGCCGGCAGCCGAAGCGGCGGCCAAATCAGAGGCCAACAGGGACCCTACGAAGGAGCCAGACATGGGGATGAATCCACCTGCCCGCTCATCCCGAAGGTACATTGTTCGGTTATCCGCTTTATCATTGTAGTCAGTAGAGTCACACAGCAGCTCGTTCCGTTGAAATACCTAGGCGAAACACCCAATCCTCTCCTACCGAAGGGACTACCCGGGTGTTCGGAGACGCCCAAAGCTCTCGGGCCATGACACATGTGGCTTCTGCTACGGAAGCCCCCGTGGACAATCCGGTGCCTGCTGAATCTGGTGATGGATTATCCGTCACCAAATCGGAGGTGGAGAGTACCATGCATCATCGGCACCGATGGGAGGCCATGCGGCACCCAATTTTCTCCGACCAAGAGTTCGGCACCCTACGCTCAGCGGATGCACACCTTGGTGCCGCCCGAGCTGGATTTGACGAAGCTATGAAGTTGATAACAACCAGCATACAAGTAAGTGATCGGATTTTATAGAATCCGAATATTTTGTGTAAGCCTAGTAGCCCCCGAGCCTTAATGTTCTTTAAAACAAACGAAATAAGAACATATGTAAAGGCAGCTGGAAGAAGCTCGGGATTCATAGAGGTATGTGGAGTCCCAACATCAAGCTGGTTGTCTTGTTATACAAAAACATGCCAAAGAAATAAATAGGTTAAAGACTCAATTGGCACAAGCTCAAGAAGAGAATCTAAATCTTCACAGGGGCGTATTCGATAAGTAAGATTCCACTATCAGCAAATATTTTTGATGTAGGGAATGATAGTAACTACGCTGTTATCTTATGTGCAAGCCTCCTGTCCGGGCATCCTGAAGAGGAGATCGAATCATACCACGGGGACTTGCTCAAGGAGCTGACCTCTCTGCATAAGCACGTGCAAAAAGCAATGAAAGGGATGGTGAAGGCACTATGGCCCTCCGAACAGCCACCTGAAGGGCTGGCCGCACTTGTGGACCGATTTGAGGGGGCTCAAAATAGGTTCGAGCTGTACAAGACTTTGTCTTGCCGCGAGGAAGCACGGGAGGCATGGGCAATGGTCTAGACCCGTTTCAACGGACTTAACCGTGAGCATATGGCGCAGGTTGGTCCTGTGGGATCGGATGGAAAAGAAGTGCCACTCCACTTGGTATATGACCAGGTGATGCCAGCCGTTCGTCTTTCGCACGTAGACTACCCCCTCAACACAATAATTGATAATCTCGATCAGGAGCCGCACATGTAATTTATGTGTACATGTGTATAAACAATCCGTGTTGTAAACTTTGTCTTAACCAACCATTGGCTTCTCCCTCCTATGTGAAGAGCTCGGGAGTGTTCCTCCTTATCATTCCCTCGCAAAAGACCGAACTGTATTCGGGGAACCAGGCAATCCGACCATGTGGTGCAAACAGACAGAAAGCACACAGAAAGATATGTTATATTACGACAAAGCATAAGAAACATATTCCGATGAAAATAGTACCTCTATCGATACCTTTCGTCGGGCTTCTACGAAGAGCGTAGATAGAAATCCGCATACTTGTAGTATGCAGCTAAGTGTCCATTGGGAAGAAAAGACCCAAACAACGGTAATAGCAACCAGAGCCGTATATGGTGTTTCCGTCATAGCCGACCAATTGTATACATAAGATCTCTAGCTTTCGGCTTCACCCGTCTAAGGTACTTGTCCGGATGACCCGGTCATAACAATCGAAGAGGTGATCCCTGTACTTTCTAGCCGAACAATTGGGAACGTAGAGAGTAATCACAGGAGCGAGGTACCCATCTTGGCAAAGTCTTAGTTTGAATTGATGCATATGATGGCTAGAACATGACCAAAGAAACATGTGCGCCCGGTAAGTATGAGCAAATAAATTTTGGCTATTGACAGAACCCCCACGTCCTATGTTCGGATTTAACACTTTATGGTGTATGACGATTATCTGTAGTACAAGATTGGTTCAGCTGAACAAAGGGTAAGAAAATAAATTATCCCTATCGAACAGCAAAGTGGGAAGGGAAAAGGCAAAAAATAACAAGAAGGAAAAAATGTAGGGGAAATTGGACGACACCGTTTATCCGTAGAAGTGCCGAAGATGAGTTGCGTTCCATGGGTTTGGGACGACACCGGTTTATTCGTAGAAGTGCCGAAGACGAGTTGCGTTCCATGGGTTTGGTTCATGGCGGTTATCGGATGGACTCCGCAAATGATAGGCCCCTCCCGCGAGCACTTCGTCGATGATGAAACGACCCTCCCATTTGGGGTTGAGTTTGTGCTTCTGTTTCTCTAGGAGCAGTAGGACAAGTTCTCCTACGTTGTATGCTTTTTCCCTGACCTCCCTACTTTGGTACCTTCGAGCTTGCTGTTGATAAAGAGTGGATCGAGCCAGAGCTATGTCCCGTTCCCCCCCCCCAAGGTGTCTAAGTCATCTTGCCGATCCAACTCGGCCTCCTTTTACTCGTACAAGCACACTATTGGTGCATCATGGATAATATCACAGGGGAGAACTACCTCTACCCCATAGACCATAAAAACGGTGTGTAACCCGTTGATCTATTCGGGCTGGTATGCAGGCCCCATACAACGGAGTCGATTTCCTCCACCCAATGACAGTCGGACTCGTGAAGAGATCGGACCAAACGTGGCTTGATACCGCTCATAATGAGACCGTTTCCACGCTCGACCTGTCCATTGGTCTGTGGATGATAGATCGATGCATAATAAAGCTTTATGCCCATTTTTGCGCAACAGTCCTTGACCTCTTGGGCCGTGAAGTTGGATCCATTATTCGTTATTATACTATACGGGACATTGTAACAGTGTACTACGCTAGATATAAAGTCAATCACTGGTTCGAATATAGCCGATTTAACAGGCTTTGCTTCTATCCATTTGATGAACTTGCCAACCATGTCAAAATAGGGGTTGCATGACTAAGAAGAACCATGACTAGTAGCTTCTATCCATTTGGGGTTCATGTAAACTACAGGTATCCATGTGAGCTTTCTGCAAAACTCACCTACTTAATGCTATATCATGCATTGTTATACCTTGTTCCAAAACATGGGTTGCTTGCGAGTACATTCAAAGTACTCATCGGCTTGACACTAGTTATTTAATTGGCCAGGCATGGAAGAGCAGGAATATCGTGAAGAGTTCGTTGGTGACGAACATGCAAACTAGGACGCTTCCTAGTCAGAATGCCTATAGGGTTAAGGCAAACGACATGGGTTCACGCTTTCAATCAAGATTTCTGTTGCTAGTTTATGTTTGTTATTCGGCCTTCATGGCCCTATCTATGTAAGACTTGACCTTGATGGTCTTTATATGTGTAAGACGGTATGTATGGATGTAAGACTCTTGTTAGTCACCTTATGTGTGTTCAATGAGCATTGATCTCTAGGATCATTGTACACACGCATTCCGTGATCACGACTTATGAGTCAGGGTCCCCACAAATATGGATATTAGATATAGGTTTTCGTAATCTGAAAAAATAAAAACAGCAAGGTAGCAAGTGACAAACAACAAGAAATAAGTTATATAAATGCTTGGAAATAAGGCCTAGGGTTCATACTTTCATTAGTGTAATCTCTCAAAAATGCTAACATAGTTGAATCATATAACCATCTCTCAACGTGTAAGAAAGAATCACTCCAAAGTTCCTATCTAGAAGAGAACATAAGATGAAATTGTTTTAGGTAGTAAAACCACTTCAAACCTATCATTGTAGATCAATCTATTGAGCCATCCTATAAGTGTCACAAACAACCATGGAGTTCATACTATAATAACACCTATGATATGCACCAATTAACCCTAATGTCACCTAGATACTCCAATGTCACCACAAGTATCCGTGGGTTAATTATTCGACATGCATCAAACAGTTTCAGATCCATCATATTCAATCCAACATCAAGAACTTCAAATAGTACCCCAAGATTTCTATTAGAGAAACTAGGATAGGAACATGTATCAACTCATATGCATAGATTGCCCAGTGTCGTCATGGGAATCCGTAAGTTGATTACCAAAACATGTATCAAGTTAATCAATAGAACACCCCACTCTCAACATGGGTATCCACGTGCAAGATATATATCAAGTGTTCTCAAATTCAAAGTATTGAGTCCAACATAACGAGATATCAAAGGGAAAGACTCAATTCATCACATCAAGGTAGCAAGGGAACAAAGCCATATGACCCAACTCTATTAACAAAGCCTATTGGGGATATACCCCACGGGCATGACTCACCTAAGTTGTAATCCCGATTTTACTAAGGTGGCCCATAAGGAGGATACTCATTAGAGGTGCAAGGCCCAGGGAGCGGCTCACCTCCAAGGCCGGCTCAATGACATCGTCTGGCGAACCGACTTAAGCATGAGGACGTAAGGAGTTCTCTTTTCCTTGAGGAGCGAGGATAGGTAGGAATTAGACTAGATCAAGGGTTGTATTGCAACCCGAGCTCTATTGTAAACTTCGGTCCTCCAACTATATATAAAGGGGAGACCCTAAGTTAGAAAGATCAGGAAAGAAAGAAGCAAACCCTTGAGAGCTAGGTTAGCGATTCCGCACCCTTCTAATCGAGATCATCATCAATATACACAAAGCATGACGTAGGCTATTACCTTAATCAGAGGGTCCGGACCTGGGTAAACTCGTCTCTTGTTCCTGATCAATCCCATTGAGTCGCCACCCAATGACAATTGCCTCACAATTAAGTTCTCCTCCGAGGACATCTACCATGACAAAACCACTACAGTTGCCACCCACCATGGGGCCTTCACCCGATGGAGTTGAGTTCTCAAAGGGAGCCCTCCCAGGGTTCGGGGGATATGTGGTTCATCAGATGACCAAGATTCACCATGGTAAGCTTTACATCGATGACTCAGGCTAGGGCCCCGAGGACGGCTCAATCGAGTACAAGCACCGGGTCCCCTTAGGCAAGATCCACTTCTTCATCGGCAAGATCGGTGTGCGAGGGCCCGGGCCGGACACCTGCACCGACATCATCGAGCCGGCTTGACGCTCGCGACTCGGCCGACGGCTCACCAACACACGCCGCTTCTTTGTTGGTTTCACTCATGGGGTCCACCTTAGATATGACGCGCCAAATAGCAGAGACACCTTCATCAGTTCAGATGGTGATTCCTCGATAGGAGATACCGATTCAATCCATCCACTCAATGGTAGGCTTGGGGGCTGTCCTGGAGACGAGGCCTCTAGGGAGTCCTACGAGTTGCCACATCAAGTCACCGTCTTCATGGCGGGCACGATGACTGCTCATACTTGAGCAGCGACAGGGGCGACCGCCAGAACAGACCCAGCTGCAGGAGTCGCCGGGACTAGCAAGACACCGGCTCAAGCTATGTCAGACCTGATAGCAGAGATGACCGAAATGATCAACACACCAGTCACTATGGAGAATCAAGAGGAGCGCAATACTGTGTTGATGACACTTCACGGGCAGATGGCCAAGATTCAGAAGGAGATTGATGCTGAAAACATCCGCCTGGCAGAGCTTCGAGCTAGTATCCAAGGCGAAACTGAACTCTTGGAAGTAGAAGCCTCGTGGCTCGGTCTCCGCCAGGATGCCTCCAATGTAGTCCATCAGTGGAGGTATTCGAGGCGTGTTCCTTCTAATCTGCAGCCTTGACGTTTATTCACCATGCCTCAGCATACGCGGATGGTGGGTCAACCACGTTCAGATCAACCAGGTGAACCACCCTATCAGACGGCAGCTCTGACGCTTCCCTAGCATTTCCAGATGCCCTCGGGGCACTTTTCTAACCCGATGGATATCATGCTAGTACCGTCCCGGAATATCGAGGAACTTCCCATCCAAGGAGACACCCCGATTGAGGTGGAGGAGAAAAACACCATTGAGATGTTAAAGACTGCTGTGACCCAACACGCGCAGTACTTGTACAACCTTGATCGGATGCATTCGACGCCCTACGCAAGTCATAGCAATAGCTGGCATGCAAAATCCCTGGTGGTCTCTAGCTGCGAGCGAAAATGGCCTGCCCAAAACTCCCATGTATGACCAGTTTTGTCTGAAGGACAAGTAGTGGTCGACGTGGCTCGAGCGACGCGGCAGGCGGAGGCAGACATAACGGCCATGAGGGCGGGTCAACGACCTCTCCCCATCCCCAACCAGCAACTATGGGGCTGGAGTAAATAGCAGGATGGTTGGCATACCTTGTTTGTCCCCCGCTCTCCGCAATGAGCGTATGCATAAGGATTTTAAGGGGCCCCACAAAGTACACAATTACACAACAGATCTTGAGCCGGCAGCATGGATCGAAAGCTATGAGTTAGCTATGGATATGCTTGATGTTAGCAAGGCTTTGTGCGCAAAATATGTGACGATGATGCTGGAGGGTCGGCTCGAACATGGTTGAAGAATCTTCCACCTAACTCCATCAACACTTGGGCAGAGCTGAAGGAGCGATTTATCAAGAATATCCAAGGAACATGCAAATGACCAATGGCAATTGTGGATCTTCAACATTGCGTCCAGCACATGGATGAGTCGGCTCATCATTCGACTCGTCGGGTTGCCGAAATCATCCATTTGTCAAACAACACCACGGTTGTTCAAGCCGTCTTAATCTTGGAGAAAAATTGCCACTTTCAGCCGCTCGTCCAAAAGCTTGGAAGTCTAAAATGTAAGGTTCAAGATACTTGGGATTTGATGGACGTTCTCACCAGGTATGCTAAGTCACGCAACACAAAGGATCACGACTCAGGCGAGGAGAAAACTGACAAGAACAAGAAAGGCGAAGGTGGTAAGGGTCATCAGCAACACCATGGGCACAATGGAAACCCAGGGAGTCAAGGCAATAATAGTAAACGAAAATAGCCTGATGGCGGGTCAGACTTCGTTGATAATACCAACACTCGTTTCGAGAACCAGTGTTGTAACAATTGCCCTGGCGGAGGTTACAATATGAATAAACCGCACAAGTACGAGGAGGCACTCAAGGAGCCTTGTCCCAAACATAGCACCCAGGATGAGCCTACTACTCACTCATGGGAAAACTGTTACATCATGCAGGATTCTATAATCAAGATTTCCAAAATCACGAAGGAGATAATGGTGGTGGGCATCCGGGTTAGCTTGGCCCCTTGGATCACATGGCGGATTGTTTGGTGGATTTTCAGGATCATGTTTTCATGGTCAGGGCAGCTCAGGAACTGGTTTTAGCATCAAGGGAATAATGACAATGGACAGCGTTATGGCCTAGGAAATTAACAACATAATAATCAAAGTGGATTTCAGAGTAAACCTAAGCAGTTGTACAATGGTCAATAACAAACTCAAACAAAGAGCCATCAACATGGTCGAGCCGGTAGTTCCCAGGTATCTCAATTGGTCTGAGCAGCCAATCACTTGGAGCAGGTAAGATCACCCCCCTGGGTTGACAACCTAGAGGGTATGGCTTTGGTGGTGGTGCCTCAGGTTGGTGGTTATAACCTCACAAAGGTCCTCATGGATGGGGGCAACAACGTCAATACTTTGTATTATGTCACCTTCCGGTGGATGAACATCCCTAAAAGCAGATTACAAACTTTGACCATGTTTTTTCATGGTATCATTCCCGGGAAGTCAGCATATCCAATTGGGCGGATTAAGCTTTACATTGCCTTCGGTGACGAATTTAAATTCAGATGTTAGCCTTTAACTTTTGAAGTGGTCAAGATCAAGATCCCTTACCATGCCCTCTTTGGTCGGCCGGCTTGTGCTCATTTCATGGCTCGGCCCGACTATGTTTATCTCAAGCTTAAGATGCCTGGTCCAAACAGTACTATAACTATGGGCGGTAGCATAAAGATAGCTCAGAAGTGCGAGGAAGGGGATGCATCCTACGTTGAGTCGGCCTACGTAACTAAAGAATTGAAGTTCTATATGGCCAACATTGACCCGACTGAATAGAACCCCCTCAAGAAGCCCACTAATGAGTCTGAATATTTGCTCAAGTTCAAGCAGGCTAAAGATACAAAGCAGATTGACTTCACGCCACGCGACTCATCTCAGCAGTTCACTATCGGGAACGGGTTGGACCCCAAATAGGAAAGCGCGCTCATCAAGTTCATCCGCGAGAATTGGGACATCTTTGCATGGAAACCTTCTGACATGCCTGGAGTACCGAGAGAACTCACTGAGCACCACCTTAATGCGGATCCAAAGATGAAAGCAGTACAACAATACCTTCATAGTTTTAATGAGGAGAGACACAAAGTTATTGGAGAAGAGGTAGCCCATCTCCTAGCTGCTGGGTTTATCGTTGCAGTTTTTCACGCTGAGTGGTTGGCTAACCTAGTGCTCGTTCTAAAAAAGTATGATACTCGGTGCATGTGCATTGATTACACAGATCTCAACAAAGCATGTCCTAAGGATCCTTTGGCTCTCCCGCACATCGATCAAATCATTGATTCTATAGCTGGTTGTGTGCGGTTGTGCTTCTTGGATGCATACTCCAGTTATCATCATATTAAGATGGATATTGAGGATCAAGAAAATACGGCTTTCATAACTCCCTTCGGCGCTTTCTTCTATGTCTCTATGCGTTTTGGGCTTAAGAGTGATGGGCTACTTATCAACGCTGCATTCTGAACTGCCTTCACCCATGGATTGGTCAAACCTTCATGCCTATGTTGATGATATAATGGTAAAATTTCAGAAAAAGAAACGCTCTTAGATGACCTCAAGGAGCCATTTGATAATCATCGGCTATACCAGATGAAGCTCAACCCGACCAAATGTGTTTTTGGTGTTTCTGCAGGCAAGCTACTAGGATTTCTAGTTTCGAAGTGAGTTATTGAATCCAATCCAGATAAAATCAAGGAAGTAACTTCGCATGCTAAGCCGGCCAACGTGAATCAAGTTCAGCATATGGCTAGCCACATCGCAGTGTTGAGCCATTTTATAAGCCGCCTTTTATCAAATTTTGAGGAAAACATACAATTTTGTTTGGACTCACGGACCTAACGAAGCCTTGGAAAGACTTAAGAACTAGCTAGCTGAGCCACCCATCCTAGCCGCCCCGATTGACAAACATCCCATGATCCTGTACATTGCTGCCAATTCAAAGGCGATAAGCTTTGCAGTTGTCATTGAGCGAAAGGAGGTAGGAAAGGAGTACCCAGTACAATGGCCGGTCTATTTTGTCAATGAAGTCTTGACTTTACCCAAGCAGCAATATCCGCATTGGAAAAAGTAAGTCTTTGGCGTTTTTATGGCAAGCCGGAAGTTAAAGCCTTACTTCTAGGAGCATCCAATCATTGTGGTCCATTCAGCACCCCTTGGCAATATTATACCAAACTGAGAAGCCACTGGTCAGATTGCTAAGTGGGCAATTGAGCTTGGTCCTCACTAGGTGAAATACATGCCCCATATAGCCATCAAATCCCAAGCATTGGTGGATTTCATCAATGAATTGACCGAACTACAAATTCCAGAGGATAGACCAGATAACACTATTGGACTATACACTTTGATGGGTCCAGACAATTGGAAGGCTCGGGGAATGGAGGTATTTTTTTTTCTGCATGGGGTGACAAATTCTGTAATGTTTTACAGCTCATGTTTCCTTGTACTAACAATGCAGCTAAATATGAGGCCCTCCTGCACATGCTCAGAATGGCTAAGTAAATGAATCTTAGCCGAGTCAGGTGTTTGGGCGACTCAAATCTGGTGGCTCAACAAGTCTCGGGAACTTGGGATTCAAAGGACCCCCTGATGGCGGCTTATCGACAAGCAGTCACTGATGTAGCACGACATTTTCAAGGCTATCAGGTTGATCACATTGATCGCCAGCTCAACGAGGCGGCAAATGCTCTATCACAACTCGTCTCTCAGCGCAAGCCGGTCTCTCCTAATGTGTTTTTGGATGTCATTCACAATGCTTCGGTTAAGTTGCCATCTGAGGTGGACATAGCTATTCCTAATCCAGAAGAACACTTGGTGGAGTCTCTCCAAGCTATTCCTGACTGGACAGTGCCATACTTGGCTTATCTGACTCGAGGAGAGCTCGTAGCTGAGGAAATCATCGCTCGACAGATAATTTGATGGTCCCAGTCCATGACTATTCTTAATGTCGAGTTATACCATCGGAGTAGTACTGGTGTTTTCCAATGTTGTGTTTCCCCTAAGGAAGGCCGGGAGATTCTCAATGAAATTCATGCCGGCAATTTTGTAAATCACGCCGGCTAATGGTCTCTAGTGGCAAAGGCTTTTTGGCATGTGCTTTATTGGCTAACAGCTCATGTGGACGTAGAAAACTTTGTACGCAAGTGCTATGAAAGTCAAAAGTTCGCTCGACAAGCTCACTTGTCGGCTGAAGAATTCTGCATGATCCCAATTACTTTGTCGTTTGCATTCTGGGGGATCGATATGGTTGTCCTGTTGAAGCCATCTTCTGACAAGAAAAATTACCTATTGGTTGCAATTAATAAATTTACCAAGTTGGTTGAAGTGGAAGCTGTCAGCAATTGTGACGTGGAGACAACAATAATTTTTTTTGAAAAAGATAATCTTCCATTTTGGCTATCCTCATAGAATCATTACGGATAATGATACTAATTTGTCCAAAGGACCTATGGGACAGTTTTGTCAGCGTGAGCATATTTGGCTTGATGTGGCGGCAGTTGCACATCCAGAGTCCAATGGACAGGCTGAACGAGCTAATCAAGAGATTCTCAAATGGATCAAACCCCGTCTTATGGTTCCACTCCAGCGCACTCCAGGTTGTTGGGTTGAAGAACTCCCCGCGGCACTTTGGTGTATTCGAACAACTCCAAACAGATCCACTGGATATACACCGTTCTTTCTGGTTTATGGAGTTGAGGCGGTATTACCAAGTGATATTCCTCATGATTCTCCTTGAGTTACTGCTTATGTTGAAGCAGACAACAAGCAAGCACGTCAAGATTCCTTGGACACCTTGGAAGAAGAGCGTGACTTGGCAGAAGCCATATCTGCTATATATCGGCAAGACCTACGTCACTATCACAGCCGTAGAGTCCGAAGCCGCACCTTTCAAGATGGTGACTTAGTGCTCCATCTGATTCAAGATCAAACAAGGAGCATAATCTTTGACCACCTTGGGAAGGTCCTTTCGTCGTCAGCAGGAACCTCAATAATGGGCCATATTACCTGATAGATTTACGAGAAGAATCATATACCTCTAAAGAGGAAACAACCCCGCCTTGGAACATAGCTCACCTTCGGCCTTATTATAATTAGAGCGAGCAGCTCCTTCCCCTTTTGTACCCCCTTTTCTGTACATACTTCTTTATGTTCAAGTATAATAAATTCGTCACCCCCGAAACTTGGGGTCTGTGTCGTTTCAACCTAGAAAATTGAGCATGAGTCTTTTTTTGAACATAAGTCACTTGGGGGCTTCCAACTCAACGAGTAAGCCTTTAATATCCCTCTTGACTAGGCTATAATCCGATAAAATATGGTTAAACCTGCCTGTTTGCACGATGCGACTCCGAACAGGTGACCCCATGTACTCTCGACAAGTCAATCCATTTAGACCTTGAACTTATCAAGGTTAAAACACCGGCTTGAGTCACGTGAGAGCAGGCCTACAGAGAGCTAGGATAAACCATGGGTTATCACACTTGCTTCATTGAAGCAAGACTTGATCCTCGAAAGCCAATCTCCTTGCCGAGTCTTACTAAGCAGGCTTATTAATAGTTTTTTGCTATGTTATTTCAATATTCTATTACTTCATGTTTTTTCAGGTGCAAATATTGTTCTTATTACCGGCCCATAAGTGGTCGTCCGGGTTACAAACTGCAATCATATCATGACCGGTTCAACTATATACATCTTCTATAAACAATAATTGTCTAGAGATGATTCTATTGGGCCAGCTTATCTTGACCCTCCCACACTGATTCACACAGTGGATCATTGAGAAAAACAAAAAATATATTCAAAGACAAATAAGAGAAGCACACTCGTATTTTAGCAACTAACCGGAAGTTCAAAGTTACTTGCCACAACAAAACAAGTATGAGTGTGCACGATGGCACGACAAAATACTTTAAAGTTTGTACTACCCCTATTATAGGATGACGTTAGGGGACACAAAAATATTTGAGTTTTTTTGCCCAACACTTGGGGGCTAGTATTGTCCGACGGCTTGTGCACCTTCATTTGCAACCCGCCTTCAATGCTCTTCGGAGCCAGTCGCCTCAAGTTATGACTCCATCGGCTCATCTTCATCATCAAGCTCCTGGTCTTTCTATAGCCACCATATTGATCTCGGAGACTCAAAAGTCAAAGGCCCCGGGACAATACCTAATGCATCAACATCAGGAGCAAAAGTGTTCTTACTTTGGGGCGGGACGAACTCAAAGGGATCATCTTTTGGTGCATTGATGTGTTCATTATCGTTTAATTATGCAACATGATAGTGCGCCCGATCAACCTCGTCAACAAGAAGAGTCACCGAACGCCGAGTCTCCCTCATACACTTGGTGAAGTATTCATGCAGGAACTCTGAGCCGTCCAGTTTAAACTTAGGAAATCCATCTTTTAAGGCCTCCAGATCTAGCGTAGTCAAATATGATTTTGCATGGGCAAGGGCTATATTAGCTCCAGCCCGAGCCGCCAACTTTCGAAATTCGGTGACCCACTGAGGTACGATGGACAATTGTTTTAGCATGTCTTTTATGTTCCTTGGTGGGTATTTGAAGTTCTTCACCGCCATGATGGCAAAGACAAATCGTGTGAATAGTTGCTCCACATAAGTGAATATTGCCTTCAACTTCATAATGGGTAGCCTCAACAAGCTCTGATCTTTTTGTCCTACATACAAATACAAGTGAAACAATGAGCCACCATATCATCATAACCTGGAAATACAAACAACAGAGTTAGGAGTAGAAACAAAAGATGGCAGTCAACATCTCATTTTTTTGCTTCACGAGAGTGCTATGTTCTTCCTTCATAGTCTCAAGCTGCTCCTCAGCCTTTCAGCACACTTTATAAGGGCTGTTTTTTCTTCTTCAAATGAATTCTTGGTTTGATCAAGAAGATCATTCGCATGAAGAGCAAAGCTTTCAAGGTGAGATGCCACAAGTTCAGCCTCAGATTTCAGCTTCATCTCCTCTTTGAGACGTTTCTGCAGTTTTACAGCAACAGATTCAACATCTTCTAAAAATCCCTGTCAAGCATGCACATATTATCAATCACTATTTCTACAAAAGTCTCAAGCCGCCCTACAAAAGGCGACTCAGCCCATGGGGGCTATGACACTTCACAATTGTGTTCATCCTACAAGAACTCATGTGCACTTGTAAAGAATCCACACTGCACTTGGGGGCTAATGTGCCAATTTCTCGAATACAGAACAACAAGACCCAGCTATTTCACCAAAATAAGTCGGCCCTTGGGGGCTACAGGTTTTTGAGCTTATAAGACACACATTTACTTCCTATGAATAAAGACCCAGCTAACTCCAACGAGATAAGCCGACCCTTGGGGGCTAGATGAGTGTTCTATTTTCTACTCAAATATAAGTACCGAATCATTATCATCATAATGACTCGGTCCTTTGGGGCTACGGATCCTTCTAGTATAAATATTTTGAAGAACCAGCTTACCATCTTCATACTAAGCTGGCCCTTGGGGCTGAAGATAGTATATAAAGACAAGACAGTAAAAGAAGGAATTTTACCTCATACTTTTCCTTAAGGGCATTGACTAAGTTGATCCCAATCTCCCGACTCTCAGTTAGTCAGGCCAAGTACTTCTGGTAAACGTGTTCAGCATCAAGCACAGATAGATCTGGAAGTTCTAACTTGGCCTTTCCATTTTCCATGTTCACCGGCTCATCCTTGGCTATAATCTTGGCCAAGGTGGTGGAGATACCAGGAGTTTGGAAGCTCTCCTTAACAATAACAACCTCCAGGGCACTCTTGTTAGCCGGCGAAATGGTGTCATCCACATGAGATGTAGGGCTGGAAGGATGAGCCGGGCTTGGCGGTCGCAAAGACGCTCTGTTGACGCACCTTGGGTCTCCATTGGCTTATCCATGAAAACCGGCCCATACAGTCTGGCCATCCCTACGTCGATGGCCGGCTCAACCCCAGTCTCCGGGTTATTTTCTCCAAGGATCAACCTCGGTGGCTATCTCTTCTGGTGGGGGGTTCGAGATGTCCTGGCCTTGTAGCACCCGAAGATGACCCGACAACATGCTTTGAAAAAACAGCTTTGGCCCTATAGTTGTCGAAAATCAAACATTAGGCTAAGAAAAAAACATAGTCTAAGGTTAAAATACATATATCGATACAAGTTCAAGGCTTACCCGCGATTGGCGGTAAAGGCGGGAAGCTGTGTTGCTATTAACTCGCCTAAAGAAGGAGGAGATTCCTGATAAAGTCAGTTTCAAGGGCTAAGTGGTTCCTTAAAGAGACCGGCTCTAGGATTAGAAGTGGTTGAACTATGTGTCACCTCAACACGTGGTCTGCGAGCCACCGGCGCGTGCGACAAGCCGGGATCTAAGTCGCCCGAAGTACCTCGAGTCTTGCGTTTTGATTGGCCGATGAGTTGAGCTTTCTTCAAAATATAATTGGGTTCTAAGTAAGCGTCTGGATGTGAAAACTTAACCTTCCAAATGGCTTGCCTTGGTTTTCTTGGGATAAAAGTTTTTGATGAACTAGAGGAAATTGGAATTACCACAACATTGCGGGCTTGACTGGATTTAGAGTCATCATGAGAAGAAGGCGCGTCAGCAAGTTCAATAATTAAATGACCAAGTGAATCAAGTTCTACCTCAGATTCCGCCCCTTAAGATGACTCTTGAGCCGTTTCTCGATCCGTTTCCTTCATTCGGCTTGAAGAAGGAGCAACAACTTTTGAAGAATCTTTCCAGAAATTAGAGTTAGCCTACAGGAAAAATAAGCTTGTTGATAAGCATGGAATCTTAAATAAAATTAAAGGAAATTAAATATCAAGTTTGCACAATACATACTGGAAGGACTGGATTCTTCAAGTTGAATGGAGCTAGTTCGGTTATGGTACATTTGTCCTTGGAGTGGGCAAAGAATTTCTTGGTCCGCTTGCATCAAGTCGCCCCTCACACTGACGGGTAGAATCCACCAGGATATCCAACACCGAATCAGATCTATCTGGTAAGGCCATTGGCGTTGTGGGCCCTTAACTTTAGCAACACATGGGCCAACAACTTCTTCTCTTTGTCGGTTGGCCAATCCGGAAATAGGTGACGCCAAGCCGGTCTGGTCTATAACCCGACAACAGACTCTGGCCCTCGAGGGTAGTATTCTTACAGTAGGACCAAGTCTTGTTCCATCCTTTCGGATGACTCATCAACTTGGTCTCAGGAAAAGAACTATTTTTCCTCTTCTACACAGAGATGTCGCCAGGTTCGACACTGGGTCCATCTTTTGTCTTGGTTTGGTGATTAAGGTAGAAAAACTCTCTAAAAAGAGTCAAACATGGCTCTATTTGAAGGTATACTTCGCAGATCACTTGAAATTGACAAATGCTAGTCATCGAGTTGGGACACATATCTTGTGGTCCGAGGTTGAAAAATTGAAGGAGATATGTGTAAAGTTTTGACCCGGTCGGTCGTAAACCTCTTTGCACGTGACCAGTAAAACAAACTACTTCCCCCATGCCAGGTTGTGGGAGGGTTCTTCTTCAGGTGCCCGCTAGCTTATTTCATCTTGAGCCGGTACAAGGCCCTAGGATTGTAGATTCTCCAAGGTTAGCACTGACTCATGCGACCTGGCCTAGCCGCAAGCTTTGATAGTCTTGGGAGGCATCGTGACCTTTTTCACTCCAAACTACAATACTGAAAAGGAAGAATATGATGAGCTGGATTTTAAGCCGGCTTGCAACGCAATGAATTGGCCTTGGATGGGAACCAAAAAAGAAAAGGTGACTCCAATAAACCGGTATTTATGGTGTTTTCGAGGAAATTATAGCTTCGACTAGATCTAAAGGTATGGTTGATTGTACAGTTTCCTTCAAATCAAGCCGGTATTCAATTGCATGATATGGACTGGGGCCTTAAATTAATGAGCCGATGCTGCACATCGAGCCGGTGAAATAATGGATTAACAAGTGATGAAATTTAAGCTGACGTTTGTATGAGAGAAGAGAATGATAGTAAGAGTGCTTGAAAGAACTTAGCAAAATTCTCCTATGGACAAAATACTTTCTATAACAGATGGAAGATCATCCGGATCTAATATATGCACGAAATAGAAGAAAAATACACTCTAGTCTGTGGAGGAACCGAAACTGAAACATTTGCAAGACTCTATAGGAGGGCTATTTCAGATCTACTTCGCGAAAATTGAAAGGTGGCGATCAAACTAGAACAATGTTCACTTGAAGAACATGGAACCTTCAGATCTACAATGACCGTTCAAAGGGTAGGACGAGCAAAGAACTTCGATGAGCACCCGAACTCTAATGAGGGGAAGGAAGATACCATGTCCTCGCGCAGAAGGAGATGGGAATGGTCGCGTCTTCTCCCGCAATTGCGAGAGAGGTCCAATGGCGTAGGCAACGCGTCTCGACGATCTTGGTGTTAGCTTTGAATCCGGTGAGCTTCTGTTGTGCAGAGGAGGCGCGAGGAAGAACAAGAGTGAAAATAGAATGAGGGGGTCCGGTTGGCCTATTTATAAGGAAGGGTGAAAGGTGAAGCAGCGTCATGAGAAACAAAACGAGCACGGTAAATTTGAGGCTGAAAATGTGCTAGGCCAGATTTGGCGGTGTTTTCAAAAAAGTTTCATTATGATGGTTTTGGGAAACAACAGTCAGCAATATGATGTCATAAAGAAATTGGTTAAATAAATACTAAGTCCTAACAAGGGAAAGGAAGAGCCGGCAAAATGTTTACTTGGATGAAGTTTTCAACAGATAAAAAAGGGAAGAATTGCCGACTCATAATTTGGTTTTGGTTTGGCAAAACTTCTGGCTCAGAATGCCCAACGTTTTCAGAATGGAGTTTAGCATGGATAAATCCAAACTAAAGTGGGGGCTAATGTTGGGGATATACCCCCATGGGAATGACTCGCCTAAGTTGTAACCCGGATTTTACTAAGGCAACCCATAAGGAGGATACTCATTAGGGGTGCAAGGCCCAGGGGGTGGCTCACATCCAAGGCAGGCTCAATGACATCGTCTGGCGAACTAGCTTAAGCATGAAGATGTAAGTAGTTCTCTTTTCCTTGTGGAGCGAGGAAAGGTAGGAATTAGACGAGTTCACGGATTGTATTGCGACCCGGACTCTGTTGTAAACTCCAGGCCTCCACCTATATATAAAGGGGAGCCCTGAGTTACAAGGATCAGGTAAGACAGAATCAAACCCTCGAGAGCTAGGTTAGCAATTCCGCATCCTTCTAATCGAGATCATCATCAATATACACAAAGCAGGACATAGGCTATTACCTCCATTGGAGGGGTCGAACCTGGGTAAACTTGTCTCTCGCTCCCTGTCAACCCCTTTGAGTCGCCACCTAGTGGCGATGGCCTCACACTCAAGTTCTCCTATGAGGACATATGTCGTGACAAAATCACGACAAACCATGTGATACATCAAGATACTGCCATCTCAAGAACACGAGAGAGAGAGAGAGAGAGATCAAACACATAGCTACTGGTACATACCCTCAATGCTGAGGGTGAATGATAACCCACAAGTGCAGGGGATCATTTGTAGCCTTTTTCGATAAGTAAGAGTGTCGAACACAACGAGGAGCTAAAGGTAGAATTAATACTCTCTCAAGTTCTATCGTCCACCGATACAACTCCACGCATGCTAACGCTTACTTTACCTAGAACAAGTATCAAACTACTTTGCGGGAAGGAAACTAGAAGTACTTAGTAGGTGTAAAGATAGGTTTGCAAGATAATAAAGAATGTGGAATTAAAAGTTACGTGCTATTTGAATAAAAATAACAATAAAAGTAAATATAGCGAGTGTGGAAAAGTGGTGATAGGATTTGCGAGATTGTCCTAGGCAATCAATAACTAGATCGGTAATCATTATTGCAGTTTTATATGAGGGAGAGGCATGAGATAACATACTTTCCGTACTTGGATCATATGCACTTGTGATTGGAACTCTAGCAAGCATCCGGAACTACTAAAGATCATTAAGATAAAACCCAACCATAGCATTAAACATCAAGTCCCCTTTACTCCCATACGTAAACAACCCCCTTACTCGGGTGTAAGCTTGTGTCACTCTAGACACCCACTATAAGAGAATCATGAACATATTGCAAGACCCTCCAACGTGAATCTTTCACGTGTGCGCATCACGGAAAGGACCTTAGGATAGCACCAAAATAAACCACGCAACTCAAACCAATCAAGATCATCAATCAACCCATAGGACAAAAAGGAAATACTCCAACATCATAGGATCGACACACATCATTGGATAATAATATATAGCATTGATCACCATATTCAAGTAGGGGCTAGAGTGGTATGCGAGAGAGTGGACCGCTATAGATAGATGAGGGAAGGTGATGGTGGTGGTGATGATGGCAGCGAAGTTGTTGGTGTAGGTCGTCGTCATGATGGATGCCCCCCTCCTCCTTCTTCTTCTTCCTTGGTCTCCTTCCTAGGTCGGAGGAGGGTTTCCACTCTAGTCCATGGATGCCATGGCTCCCGGAGGGAAAGAGCCCCTCCAAGATTCGATCTCTGCCTCTCTCCCTGTTTCTCTCCTCTTTTCGCGACTATTTTTGGGGCCTTCATCATTCATTAAATATCCAGATATCCGTAACTCCGATCGGGTTGAAATTTTGAGGGGACTTTTATCGTGGAAATATGTTTCACGTGGCAGAAGGATTGACTCAACTAACCTAAGGGCTGGCCCAAAGCCATGAGGCAGCACCACCCCCTGGTGGTGCGGCGGGATATGTGGTGGGGCCCTGGTGCATCGTCTTGCACTGATTCCGACTCTCAAAATTCACACATATTCCCAAAAATATCTCCCTAAATTTTTATCGCGTTTGGTCTGCATTTTATATGGAATTTCTACCAAACAAAAAACACAAAAAAAACAGGAACTCGCACTAGGCACTAGGTAAGTAAGTTAGTTCCAGAAATATTATAGAATGTTGCCAAAAACATATGAAAGTTATAGATACGATGAAGACATATCAGCATCCCCAAGATTAATACATGCTCATCTTCGAGTAGGTAAATGATAAAAAATTTATTTTTGATGTGGAATGCTACCTAACATAATCTTGAACAAATGTCTAATCATGTCATGAATATTAAGATACAAGTGATTCAAGGCAGCAGTATGACAAAAAGACATACATAATCAGGTTTACTAGCAACAATCATGTCCTTTCGAAATAGCAATGCCAAATAATGTTATCCTTACAAAATCATATAGTCTTTCGTGCTTGGTCTTCCTAGCATAAAGTATAAATCATGAGCACCCCGGTGTCAAACCAAACAATTGGATCATACTTTTTCAATACGCATCAACTTTTTATTCTTCTCGCAATACATGAATTTGAACTATGGACATAGCATAATGGAATATAATATGGTGGTAGATATTAAAAGGGTTGAAACTGACGAATAAAGTCTCGCATCAAGTCGGCATATCAACGGGCTATGGAGATGCCCATCAATAGATATAAATGTGAGGAGTAGTGATTGCCATGCAACGGATGCACTAGACCTATAAGTGTATGAAAGATCGACTGAAGCTAAGTGGATGTGCATCCAACTTGCTTGCTCATGAAGACCTAAGGAATTTGAGGATGCCCTTCATGGGAATTTAGAAGCCAAGTTCTATAATTAAAAATTCCCAATAGCATATGGAAGTGACAAAAACAAGACACTCTTTATATGAAGAGCATGGTGCCACTTTGAGGCACAAGTGTGGTAAAGGATAGTAGCAAAGTCCCTTCTCTATTTTTCTCTGTTTTATTTTATTTTTTATTGGTGGGCTTTTCTCTTTTTTTTCTTTTTCCTCCCCTATTCATCATTTTTTATATGGTGGGCTCATTTGGCCTCCCCCATTTTTATTGTATTTTTCGTCTAGAGTCTGATCCTGACTTGTGAGGCAATCATAGGATGCATCATCCTTTTCTCACTGAGACAATGCTCTAATAATGATGATCATCACACTTTTATTTACTTACAACTCATCATGAAAAACTGATAGGATGATATGACTCTATATGAATGCCTCTGGCAGTGTACCAGGATGTGCAATGATCTAGCGTAGCAAAAGATATCAAAAAAGGGAAAGCCATGTAAATATCATGCTAGCTATATTACGATCATGCAAAGCAATATGACAATGGAAGTACAAGGCATATGAAGTGACGGTGGAAGTTGAATGGCTATATATCTTGGAATGGCTATGGAAATGCCATGATAGGTAGGTACGGTGGCTGTTTTGAGGAAGTTATAATCAGGCTTATGTGCGACAGAGTGTATCATTTCACGGGGTTTGGATACATCAGTGAAAGTTGCACCGATCCTCGAGGTGAGAATGGGCAAGGAACGGTACCAAAGAGGCTAGCAAAATATGAATAGGTGAGATTGCATATGTCCATGGATTCACATTAGCCATAAACAACTCATACTTATTGCAAAGTTTTATTAGTTTTATCACAAATCAAAGTATTACTTGCATGCTCCTAGGGAGGAGGTTGGGAGGAGTTAACCATCGCGCGCCCCCGATTCCACAACACAAAGGATTTCAATCAAGGATAAATTATGCTCCAATCTTCATCGCATAACTACAGAGTATACGTGCATGCTTCAGGAATCACAAACCTTAACATCAATATTCTTACTAATCCACAATAATCTACTAGTGCACTCACATATTACTATCTTAATGTCACAAAACTATTGCAAGAAATCAAACATATCATATTCAGTGATCTACAAGTTTTATGTAGGATTTTATGACTAACCATGTAAATGACCAATTCCCATTGACTCTCTAAACGGTTTTCTATATGTGGAGAAACACGCATCCAACTTCAAATGATATAAGTGAAGCACATGAAGCATTCTATAAGGCCATACTCAAAAGATATAGGTGAAGTGCAAAGATCATTCTATAAATCAACCATGGAATTTCCCAAACCAGCATGGTGTATAGCCAAAAGGAAAATAAAAGGCACACGACGCTCCAAGAATTTACGCATATCATGTGAACAAAACAAAAACCAAAACATGCCGATAGTTATTGAAGAAGAAAGATGGGATTCCTTCTGGGGCATCCCCAAGCTTAGACGCTTGAGTCTCCTTGAATATTTACTTGGGGTGCCTTGGGAATCCCCAAGCTTGATCCCTTGTCTCTCCTTATTCTTCGCATATCAATACCTCCTCGATCTTCGAACACTTCATCCACACAAAACTTGACAAAAAAATTATGAGAAACGTTAGTACACATAACACCAAATCACACCTTGTATTTCCATAGCAATATTGCATAATTATAATCTAACATTACCCATTGTATTCTATCACAATTCTATGGCTCCCAAGTCAATGAGGCTCAACAAGAATTAAAAAATAAGCACGCAAAGCAACTATAACAACAACCTGTGAAAAACAGAACAGACTGTAAAGATGAACACTCTTATGCATACTTATGCAACTAATTTTTTTTCCAAAAACATAGGATGTAATAACGATTTTTTATAATAGTATTGTGTAAAAAATTCAATATCTTTTGATGCTCCAATAAAATAAGAAAAAAAATAGTACACTCAAAGTTTGTGTTTTTACACAACACATATCAAACAAGCAAATTAAACGTCCTAAAGGTAATTCTTTAGATATTATTTTGATAATACAATGGATTTAGACAAGGGGATAATTATTTTTGTTGAAAAGTTTCTATAATCAAGATTCACAAAGTTTCCATGGGCATGAGCAAATGTAAGGCTAGCCCCGAGTTCAACGATGCTCATCTTTCTCACTTTCACCTTTCTTTTTGAAAAGATTTTAAGTTCCCCATTTTTTTTGTTTTTAATTATTTTAAAATCATAAAACATAAATAAATGACTCTCTAAAACTTCCGGGTTGTCTTCCTGGCGGACTTTTCTTTAAAGCCATTAAGCTAGGCAAATAGTGCTCAAGTAATTGATCCACCCATATCCCAAGGTATATCAAAGCTAATTTTAATTAACAATGATTAACAATAATGTAGTGAGAACAAAGTGATATATGTACCATGTGACAACAAATTCTAACTCTCTTACTATGCATTGGCATGTCATACAAGAACAATTCATGCACATCAAGTAAAGGCCAATACATAGCATATGTGGTTTCTTGCAATTTTATCGTACTGGAAACATAGAGAGGTGAAGATTTGGTTCCTCTATCATAATAATTGCAAGTAGGAGAAGCAAGAACATGCATATTATATCCATATAAATTATCATGTGTGATAGTGAAACTCAACCCATCAATATAATCCTTAATAAGTGCAAACGTCTTCGATATAGTGTAGCTCGGAGAATTCAAAAAGATAATAGGACTATCGTGTGTGGGTGCAATAGAAACAATTTCATGCTTAACATAAGAAACTATATAAATTTCATCTTCATAAGCATAATTCATATTGGCATCATGGCCACAAGCATAGTAAGCATCAAGTTCATCAAAAGGGACTTTTCAAATGAATCCAATGGATCATAGCAATCATCATAGCATTCATCCTTCGATATGTATGAAGGGTAATTATGCAATGTATGAGTTGAATAGTTACTATCATTAAAAGGTGGGGACGGGTATCTAATCCTCTCTTCCTCATTTTGTTCTTCACTCTCCTCCTCATCTTTTTGATCTAATGAGCTCATAGTTTCAGCTTTTCTTTTTTCCATAGATTCCTGCAAAGTATTAGTCTCTTCCAAGGCAGCGGTCATTCTTTCAATAATTCAATAATATCAGCATTGTATGCATAATTATCGTAGCAGTATTTAAGTATGGCAGCATTTTCAGATTTGTGAGGAATATCATCAAACTTTCCAATCAAAGAAGCAATTTCATATGCACCCTTAAAAGCAACAAATTCTTCCATTCGTTCCACATCATAGTAATCAGATAAACCATTAGCATAAGAAGCTAAGGTTTCATTATCATTAAATAAACATTGAACGGGAGGTGTGGAGCCTCTATCTTAGAGCAATATGTATAATCACATTTCAAGCATGCATCCTGAGCAAACCAACGCAATATTGTAATTTGATCCCATAAGTGTTGCCCTTTTGAGATAAGCAATAGTCCCTAAAGTACTCATGTTGATCCATGTGTCTCCCATTATAAAGGTCAATGGGGATTTCTCAGGATTATGAAAGGAGTCATTAACGTGTTTCATATAATGAGCATCCAGGATTTTAGGAGGTTCCCCATCTCCGTGAGTAGCAAGTACAACTATTTTTTTGGTGTTTCATGTTCGATACCCATAACTAAAGATATAAAAAAACTAATAACAATAAATAAAACAACTAATAACAGAAACTAAAAATTACTTAGTGATAAATCAAACAAGTACACATGAGAATATCAACCACTACGCTATTGCTCCCCGGCAACGGCGTTAGAAAAAGGTCTTGATAACCCACAAGTCCAGGGGATCTGTAACAGCCCGGGACCGACACTCCACAAGATTCCCCTTTTATTTCCATTCTCGTTTGTGTTCCGTTGGCTGTTGCATTCATCAACGCATCATTCGCATCATCTGCATGGCATCATCACTTGTTTTCGAAAACCTGCATCCGTACGTAGCTGCCGGTTCTCTCCATTCGTGTCGTCGACCATTTTGAGACCAACCACACACGCCCACGCCTGCGGCAACGATTAAAATATTGTTTTTGTGTGCACATAAAATATTCTCGGATTGGGTCGGAACTTGGCATGCGGTCTTGTGATAGCGTAGGTAGACCGTCTGTCAAATTTCATCGCAATCAGAGGTCGTTTAGTACCCCAATGGTTAAATATATAGCGTCACTAGCCGGTCAAATTATTGGATGTTTTTTTGGTGTTCTAAAATTCATGTCCCGGGCCAACATCTCCCTCTCTCCTCCGCCCACACCCCCTCTCCATAGCCTGCTAGCCCATCTCGATTGAAGGGCTCCAAACGGTGCAAAACCACCCCTAACCCTAGCCCTTTCCATATATAAACAACCCCTAGCCATTTTCGGGCAAAAACCACCCTAGCGTCATTCCTCCTTGGAATCCGCGTCATCGAACCTCCTCTCACCAGCAAGCCATAGCCGCCCACCTCGTTTTTGCTGTCGGGCCGCCACATGGTGACTCCCGGCTGGGCAGCCGCCGCCTCGCCGCCGCTCCTAGCCACTCCACAGCCGCCACCTGGCCTCACGCCACCTCACAACTTCCCATGGCCAGCCGAAGCCCATCGCTGGCCCGCCTCGGGCCGAAGCGGGCCCAAGCCGCCCGTGTGCGCCACTGCCTGCTTTCCACTGCCCTGGTGTCGCCCGGCACCCGTGCCTTTGCAGTCCCGCCGGAGCCCCGAGCCGCCGCCATGCCTCCACACCAGAGGGCCTCGCCGGGCGCCTGACCCCGCCATCGTGGAACCTTGCTGCCCCTGTGAGCCGTAGCCGCCATCAGACTACCCTAGCTGCACTATCGCTCTGCCCCACCGTCGGTGCGCTCCGCCGCCGCCACCTCGCCCCAACCGCGCTAGCGCCGCCCCATCTCCAGCCCATAGCCCCCCCCTCGCCGCCATGAGAGCCCGTTTTGAGCTCGCCTCCCTCATATGGCCAGATCTGGCGGCCCCAAGGCCGGATCTCGTGCCGCGCCGCCCTTCCCCGACCTCCGGCGAGCCCTGCCGTTGTGCCAACCCCATGACCGGACCTCCTCGTCGTGGGACAGCCCCGTCCCGGGATGGACGTGACCCCTCAACCAAACGGCATCCCGGATCCCCTCATCCCGTTTTCTCTAGGGTAAGGAAATGGCTAAGTCTTTTGTTTCATGCTGAAATTCATCCCATGTTGCATTTCCTCGTACCCATAACTTTGTGCATGTTCTTCCGATAGCAATGTGTAATATATGGAATTGCATCTACTTTTCATGCTCTTCATGATAGCATCACTTGCAAGAATCATAGGAATCATCTAGAGGTGCAGATATGTGTTGCAAAAGAGCATATCATCATAATCTGAAACTGTTATTGGTTGCCATGTTGCCATGTGATTCAATATTGATATAGGAGTATTTTGTGGTTGTCACCAAGGAGTCTTTTGTTAAGCATGTTGTTGCCTATCATGTTGTGCCAATAGTTTGCATGAGTAGATTTAGCATCATAATTAATTCTGTTGTTCAATGTGTCAATCTGTTAAAAAAAACTGCTGCACATGTCCACTCTAATTTCCACTAAGTCTGAAAACTGCTTAGTTCAATATGTCTTCTTGTTAGCTCATTCCTTATTGATCCATGTTCCTAAAGAATTTGCGGATAATAGATGATTTGTCGAGCATCATGTAGAATTCACCACCATGTCCTTGTGATGTATTGTAGAGGCTGTATCTTTTTGATTTGAGGGTTACAATATGCCATCTTGCTGTTTTTGGCAGATTTGAACTAAAACTTGTTTTCGTAATTGTGGTGGAACCGTAGCTCCGTTTTGGACATGTCATATATGAAACTTGCTTAGAATTTCATGTCGTATCATAATATCTTGCTGCATTAATGATTTGAAATGTTTGTGGTTGTCATTTTCATGCATTTTGCATTCATGGCATATCCATGTTGTGTTGCTCATATCTTTTAGACCGTAGCTCCATTTGAGATGTTCTATATATGTAAATTGACTAAAATGACGTGTAGAATTGCATGGTATGCTTTATTATGTTGTTTAACTAATATAAATATGGTTAGTTAAGATCTGGACAAATTTCGAAATTAACCTATGAGGTCATTTCGGAAATACTATAAGTTGTTTCCGACCTCATTTAAGATGCCTAGATAGATAGTTTACTTATTCTTCACTTCTTGACATGTTTATAAACATTTAATATTGATGAGTACCTAAACGAGAGTGAACTAAATAATTCGAACATGGAGTTTCGTCAATATGCAACTCGTTGCATATTGAACTTCACTTAATATGCAGTAGTTGTTTGTTGTGCTTGCCATGCCATGCCATCCGTTGCATATTAAACAGGACATGCATCATATTTATTTGCGCATAATGTCATGCATATGTTGTGGTGTATCTTGTGTTGATTGTTTGCTTAGGATTGCTTATTCTCGATAGAGTTCCGAAAGCGTTCGAAGTGTGAGGATTCGTTTGACTACGTTGGCTCGTCTTCTTCATGGACTCATGCTTCTTCCAAGTGTGATCTCAGGCAAGATGACACATTTCCCTGGATACCACTACTATCATTGTTATGCTAGTTGTCCCGTTTTTTATCAGTATGTCACTCTACCTATCACTTGTTTGACAAGCCTCCTAATATTTCCATGAAAAGACTCTAACCCCTCCACATCCTAGCAAACCTTTGTTTGGCTATGTTACCGCTTGCTCAACCCTTCTTATAGCGTTTCTAGCTGCAGGTGCAATTGCTTCCATGTGACAACATGGACATTCTTTTGTTTATCACAATATTATTGCTATTTAATTTAATGCACTTATACACTTGGTAAAGGGTGGAAGGCTTAGCCTTTTGCTTGGTGTTTTGTTCCACTCTTGCCGCCCTAGTTACTTGTGAACTGGTGTTATGTTCCATAATTGAGCGCTCCTAACATGCTCGGGGTTCTTATGGGGACCCCTTGATTTTCGTTTTGCGATAAAAATCGTCTGGCATGGCCCAACATTGGTTTTAATATTTGCCTAATAACTAAAATTGCATAGGGACCCACCGGCACCCGCGGATCTTTAATCAACAACCCGGGCCAGTGCTCCTCATGAGTGTTGGTCCACCTACCTAGCAGTCGGTGGTGCCACCTCGGGGCAACTCGAGGCATTTTTAGGCTACAGTCCACTTCGCATAGACGGATGATGCCCATGGATAGAGAGCGCATGGCTCTAGATGCGGATCTGGCTCACCGGGAGCCCTTGCTGGATTTTTTACCATTCTCGAATGTCTTGAGTGAGGAATTCCGATTCTTCTTTGGGATATCTCGAGCTGCTGGATTTCCTTTGGAATTGCCTTGGATGATCATGAGATCTGTGGTCGAGGTTATTCCCCCTGCGTGTGGTTAATTTGTAATGGATAAGTTGGAGCACCCCTGCAGGGTTAAATATTTCGGAAAGCCATGCCCGTGGTTATGTGGCAAACTTGGAAACTTTGTTTAGCACCCAATCATAACAACCTTGAAGTAAACCCTAATAAAATACACCAACCGTGCGCGTAACCGTGACTGTCTCTTCTCATGAGCCCTTATCCGAGAGAGAACACAGTGTGGTTATGATTAACGTAAGTAGGTGTTCAGGATCTCTTAGAGATCATAACTAGCCCACGTCCGTTATGCATAGACCACCATACTTTACTTTCTGTATCCGTAAGTTAGCCACTCAAATACATGCTTAGTCGCTTGCTACAGCCTCACCACTTAATCATACCTCACCCATTAAGCTTTAATAGTCTTGATACACTTGGAAATTAGATTGCTGAGTCCCTGTGGATCAAAGATTACTACAACAATAGTTCCAGGTACATGTAATGCGATGCTTTGACGTGAGAGCGATGTCTGTTTGATTTGAAGTTCCTGTTCTTCAATCTAGGATGGGTCCCAGGCAGCAGCCTGGGATAGCAAGGATGGATGTCATTTTGTCGTTTGTTTTCGTCCATAGTCGGACCCTGCTCTTATGTATGATGCTTGAATATGTTGTTGTAATTATGTGATCTTGTTGTAGCTTGTGGCGAGTGTAAGCCAATTCCATATACTCATCTCGTCTGTACATGTACTTGTAATGATATCCATTCTTGCAACACGACGAGCTGCGCTCCTATTCCTGTCGAGGCCCTCGAGCCAAAATAAGGAAAGGGTCGCATCTTGGGTGTGACAAGTTGGTATCAGAGCATGAACCGACCTAGGAGCCCCCTTGATTGATCGAACTTGGCCGAGTCAAGTGTAGTGAAAAAAACTATTTTGAGTCTAGTTATATCGGAGAGTAGGATTCTTTTTACTCCTCTTCTATACTCTGGTGAGTTATTCAACTTAGGAATATTGATTCTACTCCTCTCCCCGCTCAATTTTTTTAAGGATCACATGGGTATTTTGGAATCTCTATGATGTCGATGTGACAGAGTCCTGTCTTGGTGCCTCCTGTCTTACTTGATTTCTTCTGGGGAGTTGAGCTCTAGGGGATTCTTGGCACATTGTTGTCGTTCAGTTTCCTTAGTATCTCAGGACGGACGATGTTCGAAAGTGCTTCAATACTTCTCGTGGACAGATAAGATCAGAGTCGCCCAGTACTGGGGAGGCGTCCGGGGTACTGCCATGTTGGGTATCGTTGTGTTTTCAAGGGGCCGAGATAGATGGAGTTATGAAGCCTCTGGTTATGTGTTGACGGATGGTATAGTTGGGGTGTAGGGCTTGTTAGTTGTGTGAGATATTTTCCTCCTTGTATCCCCAACACCCGATTGCATAACGAAGAAAGTTTCAGGAGTTCTTAGGTGTGAATTCAAGTAGATACCTAGGTTATCTTCCAACAGTTCACGATGTGAGGTAGGGGTTCGACATCTAGTGGATTTATTTGTTCACGGTATTTGTTACAGAGGATAGTCTCGATATATGTCATCAGATATGCTTTGTCAAGCCTTATAGTTCGCTACACGTAGGGAGCATATTTGAGCGTCATTTCAATATGACAATCCAATGTACGATTGAGCCCGTGCGAACCTTACAACAAAAATATCGAATGAAATCTCTATGATGAATTTGTTCTGGCTTGTTTCGTAAGCCTCATCCTTTGTTTTGTTTTGTATATGGTAATTCGAGTTGCTTCGATGTTAAGTGGTGATTCCATATCTTTCCAAAGTGGTGTTCTCATATATCTGTGGGGATTCTAAATCTTTTGCTCAATGAAGTTGTCATATTAATTCTTTTCCTACTGGTGTGCTTCTCTTCAAGATAATTCTATCCTCTTCAATATTTGCAAGATCAATCCGCATATTTCTTTTCAGAGTTCGACTCATCTATCCCAAGTTTTCTTTGTTTCCCCACCCTCCCGTCATTTTTCTTCAATGATTGAATTCTCAATCAAGTGTTTTTTCTATTAATGTGATGCTTCCGCTATCTTTTCTTCCGTTTTGTTTCCGGTGATTTCTTGTGGAGATTCTCAAGAGTTTCAATTTCAAGATCTATCCTCATATGCCTTGTTCTTGTTGTTTCTTCTCCGGTGGATTCGATTCAAGCTTTCGGTGCTCATCATACCCTTTTCAACTGGTAAATGTTTTTTTTCATGTCGGGAGTTCTATCCAAGCCTCTCTTGTTTTTCATATCTCTCTATTCTATCCAGAGTGCTGAAGATATCTCAGAAGACTTTCATTTCCATTCATATCCTCTTAAATTATTTCGAGGTTCTCACCTCATCAAGTTTTCATCTGTACCGGTGCAATCTCTCTTTCTAAGCAATTGTTTCAATGGTTATTTCTTTCAGTGGGCCCATAACCCACAAGTTTTCCCCCCTGGATCTTATCTGGCTCTTCTAATCTTTTCCTGAGATGTTCTCCAGTTCTCTTCTAATATGACGTAAGAATGAATTTCATCAGTCATATGCCTTCTCGAAGATCGCTTCTAAATCATTTTCATCGTTGGCTCAACTTTCTTTATTCATTGTTCCAGGGTGCCTATTGGAAATATGCCCTAGAAGCAGTAATAAAATGGTTATTATTGTATTTCCTTGTTCATGATTATTGTCTATTGTTCATGCTATACCTGTATTAACTCGAAACCGTAATGCATGTGTGAATACATAGACCACAACATGTCCCTAGTGAGCCTCTAGTTGGCTAGCTCGTTGATCAATAGATGGTCACGGTTTCATGACCATGGACATTGGATGTCTTTGATAACGAGATCCCATCATTAGGAGAATGATGTGATGGACAAGACCCAATCCTAAGCATAGTACAAGATCGTGTAGTTCGTCTGCTAAAGCTTTTCTAATGTCAAGTATCGTTTCCTTAGACCATGAGATTGTGGAACTCCCGGATACTGTAGGAATACTTTGGGTGTGCCAAACGTGACAACGTAACTGGTTGGCTATAAAGGTACACTACGGGTATCCCCGAAAGTATTTGTTGGGTTGGCACGAATCGAGACTGGAATTTGTCACTCCGTATGACGGAGAGGTATCTCTGGGCCCACTCAGTAAGTCATCATCATAATGAGATCAATGTGACTAAGGATTTAGCCATGGGATGATGTGTTACGGAACGAGTAAAGACACTTGCCGGTAACGAGATTGAACAAGGTATAGGGATACCGACGATCGAATCTCGGGCAAGTATCATACCGATAGACAAAGGGAATTGTATACGAAATTGATTGAATCCCCGACATCGTGGTTCATCCGATGAGATCATCGTGGAGCATGTGGGAGCCAACATAGGTATCCAGATCCCGTTGTTGGTTAGTTACCAGAGAGGTGTCTTGGTCATGTCTACATGTCTCCCTAACCCGTAGGGTCTACACACTTAAGGTTTGATGATGCTAGGGTTATAGGGAAATAGTGTATGTGATTACCGAAGGTTGTTCAGAGTCCTGGATGAGATCCGGACGTAACGAGGAGTTCCGGAATGGTCCGGAGGTAAAGATTCAGATATAGGAAGTGAGGTTTTGGTCACCGAAAGTGTTTCGGGCATCACCGGTAATGTACCGGGACACTCGAAGGGTTCTGGGGGTCCATCGTGAGGGGCCACCAGCACCAAAGGGCTGCATGGGCCGCAGGTGGGAAGGAACCAGCCCCTAGGTGGGCTGGTGTGTCTCCCACAAGGGCCCAAGGTGCAGCACTAGGTGGGAGGGGGGCAAACCCTAGGGGTAGATGGGCCCTAGGCCCACCTAAGGCGCTGCCCCTCCCTCTCCCTTTCTGGCCGCCGCACCAGGAGCAATCTAGGGCTGCCGCCGGCCCTTGGGTTGGAACCCTAGGGGCTGCGCCCTCCCTCCTCCTCCTCCTGTATATTGTGGAGCCCTTGGGGCTGCCGGAGACACGCATCTCTCTCTCTCGCCTCAGTCCTACCCCTCCTCGTCCTCGTCCTCCGTACTGCTTGGCGAAGCCCTGCCGGAGTACCACACAGCTCCACCGTCACCACGCCGTCGTGCTGCCGGAGCACTCCCTCAACCTCTCCTTTGTCCTTGCTGGATCAACGCATAGGAGACGTCACCGGGTTGCACGTGTGTTGAACACGGAGGCGCCGCTGTTCGGCGCTTAGATCGGAATCCACCGCGATCTGAATAGCTACGAGTGCGACGCCACCAACCGCGTTCATGTCATGCTTCCGCTTTGTGATCTTCAAAGGTATGAAGATGTACTCCCCCTTTGCTCGTTGCTGGTTTCTCCATAGATAGATCTTTGTGACACGTAGGAATTTTATTGATTTACTACTACGTCTCCCAACCGTGGTATCAGAGCCAGGTTTATGCGTAGAATCTATGCACGAGTAGATCACAAGGTGTTGTGGGGATCAATTTTTTAAATTGTATTGCCATTACTAGTCTTATCTTGATTCAATGGTATTGTGGGATGAAGCGACCCGGACCGACTTTACATGTACGCTTACGTGAGATTGGTTCCACTGCCTGACATGCACTTGTTGCATAACGTGGCTAGCGGGTGTCTGTCTCTCCCACTCTAGTCGGATCGGATTCGATGAAAAGGGTCCTTATGAAGGGTAAATAGAAATTGGCATATCACGTTGTGGTTTTTGCGTAGCTAAGAAATGTTCTTGCTAGAAACGTATAGCAGACACGTAAAAACTTGCAACAACAAATTAGAGGACATCTAACTTGTTTTTGCAGCATATGTCGTGTGATGTGATATGGCCAAAGAATGTGATGTGATATATGTGATGTATGAGATTGATCATGTTCTTGTAATAGGATTCACGACTTGCATGTCAATGAGTATGACAACCGGTAGGAGCCATAGGAGTTGTCTTAATTATTGTATGACCCACGTGTCAATCATAAACGCCATGTAATTACTTTACTTTATTGCTAATCACCCCGGACGGCAAAGGCATGCATGCCAGACAGAAAAGGCTTTGCCGTCCGCCAGCATACGGCCAACCGTCCGGCTGAATAAGCCACGGTAAAGGGCGCTTTGCCGTCTGCCAGACCTTTGCATCTTTCCCATCTTCCAGCGGACGGCAAAGGGCATGGACGGCACACGTGGCAACTTAGGTCCGTTAGGGGCTTAGCGGCGTGCTTTGCCGTCCGCTCGCAGACGGCAAAGACCTTAGTTATTTGCCTTCTGCTAGCGGATGGCAAAGAACTAAGGTATTTGTCGTCTGCCAGCGGACGACAAAGAACTCACCTAGGCTAGTGTAGTGCTACCCCATGTTGCACAGGTAGCTGCCACGTGGCAGCTTTGCTGTCTCCTGGCTGACGGCAAAGCTCTTTGCCATCCGCCAGCAAACGGCAAAGTTGCTATATAGGCCCTGTTTTTTCTGTTTTTTCTTAAAATCATTTAATTTGACAGAATTTCACATATATATCCAACATATCAACAAGAAAAGTTTCCAACAACCATACCAACAATAAGTTTCAACAAGCATACCAACAATAAGTTTCCAACAACATATCCAACATACAAGTTTCCAACAACATATCCAACATACAATGGTTTCCAACAACATATCCATACATACATATCCAAAACAAAACAAGTTTCTAACAAGTTTCCATAAACAAAAAGGAAGCACAGGTATAAGAGTACACTCCATCAATGCAAGCTTCCTCATCTATAGCAAATCTGCAAATTAGGAAAGATGAAAGTTAGAAGAAGAAGAAGACTAGCTAGAAGAAAAAGAAGAAAAAGAAGAAGAAAAATAAGAAAAAGAATTTATCTTCTATTTCTTTTTCTCCTCTCCTCTTCTTTATCTTCGTCTTCTTCTAATTTAGGTAGGTAATAATGCCATTTTTAGCTAAGGTAGGTAAAAATGCTAAGTGTGTAGGTCATTTTAGAGCTAAGATAGGTAAATAGGTCATTTTGGAGCTGACCTAGGTAGTTATGCCATTTTTAGCTAACTAAGCATATTTATTCATTTTGGAGGACAAAATGGTAAGTGTAGGTCATTTTAGTACTATCCTAGTTAAAATCGGTCATTTTGGAGCTAGGTAAGGTTATATTGTCATTTTGGAGGAAAATAAACTAATTATATGATAGTTTGGAGCTAAATCAAGGTTATCATGCCATTTTTTCCTAAATAAGCTCATTATGTCATAAATGAACTAGGTAAGCTAAGTATAGATTATTATTTAGGTATCCAAGGTAGTTATGACATTTTTCAACTAACTAAGCATATCAAGTCATTTAGGGGGAAAAATGGTAAGTATAGGTCATTTTATAGCTATCCTAGGTAAAGTATGTCAGTTCGGAGCTAAGTAAGGTTAATATGTCATTTTCAAGGAAAATAAGCTAAGTATAGGTCATTTTGGAGCTAAACCAAGGTTATCATGCCATTTTTTACCTAAGTGAGCTAATTATGTCATAAATGAACTAGCTAAGCTAATTATAGATCATTATTGAGCTATCCTAGGTAGTTATGCCATTTTGTACCTAAGTGAGCTAATTATGTCATAAATGAACTAGCTAAGCTGGCTATAGATCATTATTGAGCTATCCTAGGTAGTTATGCCATTTTCTAGCTAACTAAGCATATCAAGTCATTTTGGAGGAAAAAAATGCTAAGTATAGGTCATTTTATAGCTATCCTAGGTAGAATATATCATTTTGGAGTTAAGTAAGGTTATTATGTCATTTTTGAGAAAAATAAGCTAAGTATAGGTCATTTTGGAGCTAATTAGGTCATTTATTAAGCTAAGTATGCATTTGTTAAGCAAAACACTTGGGAAAACTTACCATCATCACAGAGGTGAAGGACCAGTCGGGTTTGCGCCAGGGTGAGACGTAGAAGGACCGGTCGGGGTTGCGGCAAACGCAGAAGGATCGGTCGATGCTTCTTGGGAGGCACGCTGCACCAAAGATCATTTGCAAGCAATGTCTCCTTACCATGATGCAACTCAAATGTGAATACTAGTAACTAATGACCATTCAAATGAAATTCACCGCGGGTGCTATAGCAATATGGGGCATCGACGGAGGGGTCTGACCACTGTTCTGACACGGTCTGCACATTTTGTTTTCCTGAGTCATTAATATTAGTTAGTGATGAAACAAACATTACGTGTATGATTTGGCTAATATGCAGGAGAAACTTACCACGAGGGGCTCGTATAGGGCCCGGTGAGATGCGTCGTTCCGGTTCCTCTCCTCCTCCAAGAGCCTAGCGGTCCTCTCCTCCATGTGCCTCTCCCTCTGAGCCGCCTACCTGTTTTCCTCCGCTAGAAGCTCCTAGGCCCTAGCCTCAGTGGCGAGCTCCATTGGCCGTGGACGAGGACTTATCTCAGGATCAGAGCTCGTATGGTGCTTCTTGATCTCCGGGAGAGTTCTAGGACAATGTATCAGTCCATCCCTAATGGCTATCGAGCCACGGGGCCTCCCGCCACCAGATATCATCACGAGCTCTGGATCAAAAGGACTCTGGCTCGAGTTGAAGTCCTCCCCTTTCCTCGCCTTCCCCTCATCTCTGTACCTCACGAGCTTGTTGTGGGAGGAGATGTTGCTGAATCTCTCTGGATGATCGAGGTAATCCTCGGAGAATGCCTTGGCCTTCTTGTACGAGGCAGTATGGGCCATGGCATAGAGGTCAAATAGAGGTGGCACCTCCTTCTTGTTTTCTCGCGCCTAAAAGAGAGGAACAAAATATTAGTTAAGGGCTCAAGCTAGCATGAAGAATGAAATTGCATGAATCATGAAGCAAACCACATACCCTGTGATCCCCGTACTCAAACAGGTTGGATCTCTTTTGATGGTGTGGCACACCTCTCATTTGGGCATGCTTATTCTTGGCCTTGTTGTGTTCGGCTAGCCATTCGGTAGAGAACCACTCATCTACCAGTGCCTCCCAACAGTCCATCCTATCCGCACACCATCTCGGGGGCACCTAAGTTAGACAAGAGAAATTTCAGCGCTACGCCTACGAATCAAATCAAAGAAACTAAGTACAAGGCCTTAACAATAGATAGTTACCTTCATTAAATTCTCCTTACTCATATAATTTTTGAGGCACTTCTTCTTGGCCCTCTTAATGTTAGTCGAGGTAGAGTAGTCTCGAATAGCCTGCAACCGAGCCTCGTGTCGTAAGTTCTGAAGTAGGCGCTTGCACTCGGCTTCGAAAACAACAGTCGCTTTCGCCTTATGTTCCTCAAGACATATGTAGAAGGTCTGCAATCAAACAAGACAACACTGATTAGTACAATCACTAGGTGAGGTTGATTTTTAATTTTGTAAAGGAGAAATTACCCAAAAGTGACGGATCACAATGTCAACCACCATCTCGCACAAGACACCGTCGACCATCTCCTCCGGCGGGGTCGGGGCATCCATGTACAACTCCCAGGTCAGTGCTACCTGTGGAGCCTCACCCTCACCGGGCAACTGGACCTTCCCCGGGAAGTGGTGTCGGAGAAGCACACCAAGGACCTGGTTGAGCCTGCGGACACCACGCTCGTGTTTCCAACCCCTGCAGTATGACAAGGCCAACACATTAGATATTAATTTGAAGAAACAGGAAGGCAAAAGGTTAAAAAGAGTAAATGCACTTACTTCTCCGCATTAGGCGCAATCAACCACCTCTGCTCGCAGGTCGTCGGCACGGGCGCGAGATTTGTACAACCATGCCCTCCTCAACCAGCTCACCCTTGCTATAGGTGTCCTCAGACAAGTTTTCCTTGCCACCATCAGCATGGCCACTAGCCTCCAGAGTCACGTGGGACGATGAATCTGGGACCCGAGTCTCCTGGGACGAAGACTCTGGGACCCGAGTCTCCTGGGATGAAGGCTCGGTGACCTGAGGCTCGTTGACCCGAGGCTCGTTGACCCGAGGCTCGTGGATCAGAGTCCGAGAAGGGTCCAAGTCAGACGGGTGCACCTGAGATGGAGCACTCATGTGGTCGGGAGAATCATCTGGGGGTGGCGGCGAGGAAGGCGCAGCAGCCTTCCTACCTCTAGCACCTCTCTTCATCTTCCCCCGACCTCTCCTGGTCGAAGAAGAAGCACCCACCGGTGTCTGCATGCAGTGTACCAGTGCTCTCCGGAGTTGCTGGGGCGGAATAATAGCATCCCTGCCAGCACGCGCCAAGGAAGGAGGCTCAGAGCGCTCTCGACCCGAGCCCACCATTTGTCAACACCTGCAATGACAAAGAGTGAACGAAATTTGTTCAACATAAAAAAATTGAATACCTAATAACATGAAATATTTAATAATATATATGTACATAATAATAATTGAATACCTCACATTACTATTATTAGTCTTCATCGTCTATATATACTACGGGATCAATAAATGCATAATCACCATCACTATCAGTAATGACATGCTCATCAACATCATCAATAAGTGCATCAACATGTGGAAGGCCTCTATGTAATCGGTCAAGTATTGTTAGGTCATTCACAACAGTAACCTGTTCTTCTTCCGTCTCTTCTTGTTTCGGCTTAGGGGTGAAGTCGGGTTCACTGTCGCTGTCGACCTCAATGTTCTAGGGTGAAGTAGAGCGGTTCTTGAAATGTTTTTTGGAAACACGTATTTCTTGGAAGAATTCTCCTTCATATGTGTCTGGGTTAATGTGAGGTTCATAATCATCTTCATTGAGGGGAGGTGGTCTAAAATTTGGCAACACATCATAAACGACATCCCAACCTTTCAGATTTGGATCCTTTTGGCAGGCCCACGGTAGATAGAAAACTTGAGTCGCCTGTTAAGCCGTAATATAGACATCGGGAACATCTAAATGGGTCCTTTGTTTGATTTCGACTAGCCCTATATGTTCATGAGTCCTTCTAGTCTCCTTCGGCTGGAACCAATAACATTTGAAGACTACGACGTTTGGTGGGTTCTCACCAAAGAATGTAAGTTCATAAATTGCTTCATCTCTTCCATAATACTCGACCCCTCCTTCGCCGACAGCGGAGACACAACAATTTATAGACTTTCGGTCGGCCATAGATTGCTCTTTGCCAAAAGTACGAAAGCGATACCCGTTGATGTCGTATTTGTCAAATGAACGGACCTTATAGTCAAAACCATTAGCGACTTGTCTCAATTCGGAGTCCATAGACTCTGCATTAGCCTACAAGTTTAATACGAAAGGATTGTTGCATCGTAAACTAGGCGAAGAAATGAAATCGTCTAATTAATGGAAATTACCGTTTGCTTGAACCAAGATATGAAACCGGGATAGCCACCTCCATGCTTTGCCAGAAGCTCATACTCTTCGATGGAATCCTTTTGGATCACCGCTCCATCCGAGAATTTGGCGACGTGTTGATTGTATCACATATATGGGAATAAGAGCATTTCAAAGGAATTAGAAGTTGCAAAACAATGTACCGAGAACTTACTCGATGTACGGCTGCACTTCTGTTAGGTTGTTCAAGATATACAACGAAATGGCCCGCCATTCTTCGACATCCAACGCTATTGATTTCGAAGCACCGGCTCGTGCGAGCTTCCCTTTGAATAGGCTGAGGTTGGATCGACCTTTTTTCATGGTTGTCGTCATTGTACCAAGGCTTCAGATTATGCAAATGACAATTCTTGGCTTTGTAGTGTGCTGTCATGAAGTTTGCCGCCTCCTCAGTAATGAATGCCTCGGCCATCGATGCTTGAACTCTACGTTTATTTTTACATTTTGCTCGAAGCGTCTTCTGCATCCTCTCAGTTGCGAAGCACCAATGATTTTGCACAGCCCCCCCAATCTTGCCTCGGTTGGGAGATGCAAGATCAAATGCTGCATTCGATTAAAGAAGCCCGGTGGAAAGATCTTTTCTAACTTGCAGATCAACTCCGGCGCCAACTCTTCCAGTTCGTCTAGCACGTCAGGCGATAGTTCTTTCGCACAAAGAGCATGGAAGAAATAGCTCAGCTCTGCCAGTACTAGCCATTCATCCTCAGGGATAAAGCCACGCAACATCACCGACATTACCCGCTCAAGCCATATGTGCCAATCATGACTCTTGAGACCAAATATTTTCAATTTGTCAAGACTCGCTCCCCTCTTTAGATTCGCTGCATACCCATCGGGGAACATCAACTGCATTTTCACCCACAAGATCATTTCCCTCATAGCTGGCCTTCCAAGATTGAACCATGCCTTTGGCTTCCTCCGGTTCTTCTTTCCTTTCGGTTGTCGAATGTTTTGTAACAGTCTATCACATAGAGCCTCCTGGTCAACTCTAGCCTTGGGATTATCCTTCGACCTCTCCTCTATGCCGAACAATGTACCGAAAAGGGCCTCCGCGATATTCTTTTCAGTGTGCATCACGTCGATGTTGTGTGGGTAAAGGAGGTCTTTAAAGTAAGGCAGATCCCACAAACATATCTTGTGAGTCCAGGCGTGTTCCGTATTATACCCTTTGAAATACCCTGGACTATCTGGATCCGGCTCGAGAGCGTTTATCTGATCCAGGATCTGTTGGCCTGTCAACGCAGGTGGTGCAGTGTTTTTGACAACTCTACCTTCGATGAAATTCTTCTTGTCTTTTATGAACTTATGGTCAGGATCCAGGAACTATATATGCATGTCGAAGCAAGAAAACTTGCGACCCGCCTCCAGCCAACGGAACTGAAGTGCTGCCTTGCATGTGGGGCACGGAAACCTTCCATGCACACACCAGCCAATGAATAGCACATACGCCGGCAAGTCATGCATTAAGTACATGTATCACACATGCATTTTGAAGTTCTGTTTTGTAGCGGCGTCGTATGTCTTTATCCCATTATCTCGGGCTTCTTGCAATTCATCCTTGAGTGGTTGCATGTACACATTCATATTCTTCCCCGGATATTTGGGCCCTGGAATTATCAACGTCAGGAAAATCTTCTTTCTTTTCATAATCTCTCCGGGGGGATTGAGTGAAATGACAAATACAGGCCAACAACTGTATTGTGCTGCTGTCATACCATACACATTGAACCCATCCGTGCTGATGGCAACTCGAGGATGCCTTGGATCTACCGCTTTATCCTTATGTAATGCATCGAAGTGCTTCCACACAAAAGCGCCTGAAGTGTGTCCCAACATCAGATTCCCATCTGCATCTAGTTCTGTTCTTTTGCCCAATTTATGACACGTCATTTGTCTGGCTGTCGGTCACGCCCAAGATGCGGTCCTATCCTTATTTTGGCACGAGGGCGTCGACAGGGATAGAAGCGCATCTCGATGCGTTTGCAAGAATGGATATCATTACAAGTATATGTACAGAAGAGATGAGTATATGGAATTGGCTTACACTCGCCACAAGCTACATCAGAGTCACATCAATACAATACATACTCAAGCATCATACAGAAGAGCAGGGTCCGACTACGGACGAAATCAAACGATAAAATGACATCCACCCTTGCTATCCCAGGCTGCCGCCTGGAACCCATCCAAGATTGAAGAAGAGGAAGAAGAAGAACTACAAATCAAATAAAGCAATGCGCTCACGTCAAATCATCGCATTACCTGTACCTGCAACTGTTGTTGTAGTAATCTGTGAGCCATAGGGACTCAGCAATCTCATTTCCAAGGGTATCAAGACTATTAAAGCTTAATAGGTAAGGTATGGTTAAGTGGTGAGGCTGCAGCACGCGACTAAGCATTTATTTGAGTTGCTAACTTACGAATACAGAAATTAAAGTATGGTGGTCTACGCATAACGGACGAGAACTAGAAGTGATCACTAACTGATCCTAAACACCTACTTACGTCAATCATAACCCTACCGTGTTCTCTTTCGGATAAGAACTCACGAAAAGAGACAGTCACGGTTACACACACAGTTGGTGTATTTTATTAGGGTTTACTTCAAGTTTGCTATGCCCGGGTGTTAAACAAAGTATCCAAGTTTGCCACATAACCGCGGGCATGGCTTCTCGAAAAGAGTTAACCCTGTAGGGGTGCTCCAACTCATCCATCACAAATTAACCACACGCAGTGGGAATAACCTCAACCACGGATCTCGTGATCGTCCTAGGCAATTCCAAAGGAAATCCAACACCTCGAGATAGCCCGAAGAATAATCGGAATTCCTCACTCAAGACATTCGAGAAAGGTAAAACAAATCCAGCAAGGCCGCACGACGTGCCGACAATCCCGATAGGAGCCGTGTATCTCGTTCTCAGGGCACAACCGGATGAGCGATGGTTACCACGCCAAACACCGAGTTGCCCTGGGTAGCGTTATTAAGCTGCTCTGGTTTGGACCAACACTCATGCGAAGCACTGGCCCGGGGGTTGATTAGATTATCCACGGGGTGATCATGCCCTATGCAAATTTTAATTAGTTAGGCAAATGTAGAACCAATGTTGGGCCTTTCCAGACAAGTTTTAATCTAACCCGAAAATCAAGGGGGTCCCCATAACAACCCCGAGCATGTTAGGAGCACTCATTTATGGAACATAACACCTGTTCACAAGTAACTAGGGGCGGCAAGCATGGAACAAAACACCAAGCAAAAGGCCAAGCCTTCCACCTTTACCAAGTATATATGTGCATTAAATTAAATAGCAGCAATATTGTGATATAACAAAGAATATCCATGTTGGCACATGGAAGAAATTGCACCTGCAACTAGCAACGCTATAAGAAGGGCTGAGCAAGCGGTAACATAGCCAAACAATGGTTTGCTGGGATGTGGAGGGGTTAAAGGCTTATCATGGCAATGTTGGGAGGCTTATCAAACAGGTGGTAGGTAGCAAGACATAACGATAAAAGCGAGACAACTAGCATGGCAATGATAGTAATGGTATCCAGGGAAATGTGTCATCTTGCCTGAGATCCCGCTCGGAAGTAGAAAGATTCCATGAAGAAGACGAGCCAACGTAGTCGAACGAATCCTCACACTCCGAACGCTTTCGGAACTCTATCGAGAAGGAGCAATCCAGAACAACAATCAACACAAGATACACCACCACATATGCAAACCACGATGCACCACAATTAAGATGCATGTCCGGTTTAATATGCAATGCATGGCAATTCACAACAATCAATACTACACATTAAGTGAAGCTCAATATACCACGAGTTGCATATTGACGAAGCTCCTCATTCGAATTATGTAGTTCACTCCTGTTACGTACACGAAAATTTAAATGTTTTTAAACATGGCAAGAGGTGAAGCATAAGTAAACTATCTATCTAGGCATCTTTAATGAGGCCGGAAACAACTTATAGTATTTCCAAAATGACCCCATATGTTAATTTCGAAATTGGTCCAGATCTGAACTAATCATATTTTATATTTGTTAACCAGCAAAGTAAATGTCACCAAATTATTCTACATATCATTATAGTCGATTTACATATATAGAACATCTCAAATGGACCTACAGTCTAAAAGATATGGGCAACGCAAGATACACATTACATGAATGCAAATGCATGGGGAAAACAATCACGAACATCTCAAATCATGAATGCAGCAAGTTATTATGAAACTACATGAGATTTTAAGCAAGTTTCATATATGGAATGTCCAAAACGGAGCTATGGTTCACCCACAACCAACAAAACAAGTTTTAGTTGAAATCTGCCAAAAACAACAACATGGCATCTTGAACATATGAAAACAACAAGCTACATTATTCTAAAATGCACAAACTAAGCATGGGGTAGTATCATACAACATCCACTCCATTTCATCTTCACAAATCACATACAAAACATGCATGGGTCAATTGGTAGGAAGCTCACAAGAAGGCTATTTAATAACAGTTTCAGACTTTGTGAAAATACCAGTTTTTGACAGAGCAGTTTTTATCACGAAGGCATATTGACAGCAGTGAAACTATATGCTACAGATCATGAAATGGCATGAAACCTAACAGCATGCTAAAGGACAATATCAACAACAAATAACTCCATTACACCTACCACAAAAGAGTTCTATATCACTAGCAAATCACATGGCAAGACAGCAACAAAATATAACAGATTTCAGACTTAGAAATATTTTGGACCCTCAAAATAACAGATTTATAGCAAGTTAACAACAACAAAACAACACCTAAACAAGCATTTCTATGACAAGAAAAATGTCCATGGGATAGGACACATATCCAAGAGCAACTTTCATGTTGAAAATAATTCATATCAAGCATGGATTAATTCCTACGAAAATGACAAAAGGGCATCACGGCATAAATGTCATGCACACAAAATGCTCAAATGACAAAACTAAATGCACAGATAAATCACATGGATTTTTCTACTCCGAAAACATATATAATATGCGTATGCTCATGTAGAAAATTAATCACAATTAAATATGCGGGTATTAGGCCTAATCACATTATAGCGATTCAGTAATGGAAATTAAATGCAAACATCATGCCAACAATTTTGTCATGCATGAAAATGCTATGCCAATGCGATGAACATTTTTAATTTATGATTTTATTAATTTCGATGCACGGTCAATTAATTATGAAAATGCAATTAAATGCGAATATGCAATATGACATGTTAAATAATTTTATACATGGGTGCAAATGTCATATTAATATTCTACGTATTTTTCTGAACATATTTCATATTGAAAACATTTTTGGAACGGTGCGCGGATATTTTTTTAACGTCAATCTAAATACTTAAAAAAATAAAAAGAAAAAAGGCAGGGGGGCTGGCTCACCTACGGGCCTTGGCCCATCCGGTGGCTGAGGCTGGGAAGCTGGCAGGCGATCTGGGCCGAGCGGAAGGCCCATGCGGGGGCGAGCGAGGCGGTCAACGAGGAGCTCCTCGTCCCCGAGCTCGAGCTCGCCCTGCGAGAGCAAGCAACCGGCGGCGGCGGCAACGACCGGGCGAGGCTGGAGGCAGGATCCGGCGGGGAAGCGTGGGGGGTGGCCGGATCTAGCGATTGCCGACCGGTTCCCGGCCGGAGGGGAGGCCGGCGGCGGCTGGCAGCACGGAGAACGGGCGGCGGCGGCGACCTCCTGCAGGGAAGAGGCCATGGGAGAGGTGAGAGGGAGAGGAGGAGAAGGAAGGAAAGGGAGAGGGGCCCGGCTGGGTGGCGCTCCGAACCACGGCCGGCGAGCTGGCTGCGGGTAGGGGGACTCCGGCGAGGAGCTTGGCAGCCATGGGAGCTCGGGCAAGCTTCGGGAATGGCGGGATCCGGGCCCGGAACGGCTCGAACGGGCCCAGATGGGCTCAGGCGGGCTGGCTGGAGGAGAGAGAAGGCTGCTAGGGTTGGCTAGGGTTTGCACGCGGAACAAGGGGAGCTAGGGGCTATATATAGGTTTAGGGCTAGGGTATGGCTTTGTCCGTTTTCGGACTGCCGGATGACGATCCGACGTCCGGAAGCGGAGGCTCGGGGCTACGGCGACTGTGTAGAGGGGCAAAGTGGGGAAGAGAGAGAGAATGGTGACCCGTGGCATAGGATTTTAAAATGCCGAAAACGTCCGACGAATACCGATAATCGCACTGCTACGACTGACCGACGGGGTATCTAATGTACTCGGATCGCGACGAAATTCGACGGGCAGTCTACCTACGATATAACAGGACCACACGTCAAGTTTCGAACCAATCCGAGATTATTTTGGCGCGCGCTTAAAAACGGTTTTATTTAACTGATGCCACGGGCGCGTGAGTGTGTGGTTGGTCTCGAGACGGGCAACGGCAAAATGGAGAGAACCGGCAACGACGAACGGATGCAAGTTTTTCGAAAATGGGTGACGATGCTATGCAGATGATGCGAATGATGCGATGATGAATGCGACAACCAGACGAACACATGACGAGAACGGAAAAAAAGGGGCATCTTCTGGAGCGTCGGTCCCGGGCTGTCACAACTCTCCTCCACTACACGAGGATCTCGTCCCGAGATCTAGAATGAAAAGGGGAAGAGAAAGAGCAAAAGGTAAAACTTAGTTGCTTCTTTGACAAACGAGTGAAACCAATGAAACATGAAGGACGCAAAGAGATGAAGAATGACATGAGGAACAGGCAAGAATTCACAAGAAATTTCAGCAGCACTTCGGTAGGATAGGAAGGAAAAAATAGAAATGATGGAAAGAAATTAAAAGAAAGGCACCAAACTTTGGTCGGATTAGAATCAAACTTCACAAGATGGAAGGAACAAGAAAATATTGGACATCACTCCGGTTAAAGAACGCACAAGAAAGAACAAGATCTTGACAAAACAGGATAAAAGATTGAAGAGAGCAACATCACAATGCCTCCGGAACAAAAGAATAGAAGCTAGATCTTTGAAGAGAAGAGAACTGAGAAGAAATGACAACTTCCAGCACAAATGGATTTGAAGCATATTTAGGAAGAAGAGATTGAACGGAGTTGTTGGAACACCAACAACGAAAAGAAAAGCTTGTTATGGGCTTATGGATAACAACTCAAAATTATGAGGTGACCACCTGCCACGATGGAAACAACTGATTGATTGAGAGAAACAAGATATGCAAAACTTCTTTCCCCAAGAGGAGGAGGAAACTTGGATCAATTATGACACCATGATAAGGATTGTTGCTATCATGGTGAAATCCAAACCCAAGATAACTCCGAGAAAACAAGATGGGTTTACTTATCTCACTCTTGACAATATTTCCTTCGAGACTAATCATAATCAAGAATTTAATAACACCATCTCAAAGACAAGGAGAAGGAAATGAACTTAAAATCCAAGATAAAGACACTTGAGCACCTCCAACAAGAATCTTGATGATCACTTGAAAATGAAAGAAATCTTGATGAACCACCATGAAGAACCTCCGAAAAAAACTCTGAAATGAAAGGAAGATATAAAGAATTGAAGGATGCAAAAAGAACAAGATTGAGGCCTTGCTATGAATTATATGAAGCTTCGGGACAAGATACTTGAGCAAACTAGGGACTTCGGAAAGGAAAGATGCCACTTGGGATAAGGGATTTGACATCATGAAGCAATCCGGAAGAAGGATTGAAATCACTTGAATGAACAAGAATAAGAATTATGATATGACTATCCTTCATCAAGTTAAATTGATGACAAGCAACGGATTTCACACATCACTTATTCTTCTTGAAAAGAATGAAGAGAGATGTAGAGCACAAACTTGAAGAAGTCTTGCACGAGAACACCGGTTAGAATTCAAAACGAAAGAGGATAATGCAAATGGATGATATAACATGAGAACAAAGAGAGCATGATCCACCTGATAGAAAACTTCACAAGGCACCGGAAAGAATTGGGAACAAAGAGAACACATGAGTAGAAGAGATCAAGAACTACTTAATAGAAATTGAACACGGCACAGGAATAATTGAGATACGAACGAAGGAACAACAATTGAGAAGAATTTGAGAACGAAAGCTGAAAGCTGAGAACAAAGAAATCTTCTGAATGATGGCCTTCGGGATCAAGAAACAAGAAGAACACTGAATGCTCCGGATAGATATGGGAGAGATAACTCATGAGCAAAAACAATTTGAGATGAAAGCAACAAGCTGAAAGCACACTCTTGAAAAGAACGGACAAAGATTTACGAGAAACTCTCCTTCGGTCTTCAAGCTAAGAATGATGACGAGAAACAACACCATGAATTACTGAGATACTCTGGAATAATGAATAAGGAAAGGTTGAGCCAACATGAAAATGATTAGAAGTGATCATGGAAGGAATATGACTGGTGAAAATCATTCTTACATGATATTGAAAAGAACTTGATAACATCTCCGGAAAGATTAGAAGAGTCAGGTATGATCCTTGGGAAAACACCTGTGGGTTATGGGCCCACTCAAAAGAAACCACTGTTGAAACAATTGATTACAAGAGAGATTGCACCGGTACAAATTAAGAACTTGATGACAAGAGACCCTTGAAATAATTTGAAAGGATAAGAATGAAAATGAATGTCTTCTGAGATATCTTCAACACTCCAGCTAGAAAAGAGTGGAATGAATAAACAAGAGAGGTTTGAAAAGAATTCCAACATGGGAGAGCAAATAGAGAATGAAAATGATATGATGAACACCAAGAACTTGAATTGAATCCACCGGAAAAGAAAACAAGATGAATACTAATAAATGATAACTTGAGCACTGAACATCTTCATAAAGAATCACCAGAGAAGAATAACAACGAGAACAAGAATAAGAGGATAGATCTTGAAATGAAACTCTTGAGAATATTCACAAAGATTCACCGGAAACAAGATAGAAGAAAAGATAGATGAAGCATTACATGAATATAAAGACACTTGGATGAGAATTTAATCATTGAAGAAAAAGGGTGGGAGGGCGGGAAAAACAAAGAAAACTTGGAACAGATGAGACAACTCCGGGAAAGAATAAGAGGATTTATCTTGAAATATTGAAGAGGATAGACTTATCTTGAAGAGAAGCACACCGGTAGGAAAAGAATTGATATGACAACTCCGGTTGAGCAAAAGAATTAGCAATCCCACAGACATATGAGAACACTTAGGAAGATATGAAATCACCATTTGACATCGAAGCCACTCGAATTACCATATTCAAAACAAACGAAGGATGAGGCTTACGAAACAAGCCAGAACAAATACATACCCACTATGCACTTGTTGGAAAGATAATCCTAGGTACCTACTTGACTTCCCACCTAAGAACTTCCGAAAACTTTCTTGTTTATGCGATTCGGGTTGCGGAATCAGGAACTTGCCCTAGGCAATCAGCTGCAACTGCATCCTCAACCTTCCACACCATAATTCAAGAAATTTCGCAAAGTCGTCTAATCTCGAATCCTTGAACTCACAACGATACTAAACCATGGTGGTACCCCGGACGCCTCCCCGGTACTGGGTGACTCTGACCTTATCTCACCACGATAAGTATTGAAGCAATTTCGAACATCCTCCGTCCTAAGATACTAAGAAAACTGAATGATAATGATGTGCCAAGAATCCCTCGAAGCTCAACTCCCCGGAAGAAATCAAGTCAGACAGGAGGCACCAAGACAGAACTCCGTCACATCGACATCATATAGTTTCCACAATACCCGCGTGATCCTCAAAAAAATTTGAGCGAGAAGAGGAGTAGAATCAAAATTCCTAAGTCGAAATTCCTCACCAGAGCATAGAAGAGGAGTAAAAAGAATCCTACTCTCCGATATAACTAGACTCAAAACAGTTTTTCACTAGACTCGACTCGGCCAAGTTCGATCAATCAAGGGGGCTCCTAGGTCAGTACAGGCTCCGATACCAACTTGTCATGCCCAAGATGTGGTCCTATCCTTATTTTGGCACGAGGGCCTCGACAGGGATAGAAGCGCATCTCGATGCGTTTGCAAGAATGGATATCATTACAAGTACATGTATCGAAGAGATGAGTATATGGAATTGGCTTACACTGGTCACAAGCTACATCAGAGTCACATCAATACAATACATACTCAAACATCATACAGAAGAGCAGGGTCCGACTACGGACGAAATCAAATGATAAAATGACATCCACCCTTGCTTTCCCAGGCTGCCGCCTGGAACCCATCCAAGATTGAAGAAGAAGAAGAAGAACTCTAAATCAAATCCAGCAACGCGCTCACGTCAAATCATCACATTAACTGTACCTGCAACTGTTATTGTAGTAATCTGTGAGCCACAGGGGCTCAGCAATCTCATTTCCAAGGGTATCAAGACTATTAAAGCTTAATAGGTAACGTATGGTTAAGTGGTGAGGCTGCAGCACGCGACTAAGCATTTATTTGAGTGGTTAACTTACGAATACAGAAATTAGAGTATGATGGTCTATGCATAACGGACGAGAACTAGAAGTGATCACTAACTGATCCAGAACACCTACTTACATCAATCATAACCCCACCGTGTTCTCTTTCGGATAAGAACTCACAAAAAGAGACAATCACGGTTACGCATACAGTTGGTGTATTTTATTAGAGTTTACTTCAAGTTTGCTATGACCGGGTGTTAAATAAAGTATCGAAGTTTGCCACATAACTGCGGGCACGACTTCTTGAAAAGATTTAACCCTGCAGGGGTGCTCCAACTCATCCATCACAAATTAACCACACGCAATGGGAATAACCTCAACCACGGATCTCGTGATCATCCTAGGCAATTCCAAAGGAAATCCAACACCTCGAGATAGCCCGAAGAATAATCGGAATTCCTCACTCAAGACGTTCGAGAAAGGTAAAACAAATCCAGCAAGGCTGCCCGACGTGCTGACAATCCCGATAGGAGCCGCGTATCTCGTTCTCAGGGCACAACCGGATGAGCGATGGTTACCACGCCAAACACCGAGTTGCCCCGGGTAGCGTTAATAAGCTGCTCTGGTTTGGACCAACACTCATGCGGAGCACTGGCCTGGGGGTTGATTAGATTATCCACGGGGCGATCATGCCCTATGCAAATTTTAATTAGTTAGGCAAATGTAGAACCAATGTTGGGCCTTGCTAGACAAGTTTTAATCTAACCCGAAAATCAAGGGGGTCCCATAACAACCCCGAGCATGTTAGGAGCGCTCATTTATGGAACATAACACCGGTTCACAAGTAACTAGGGGTGGCAAGAGTGGAAAAAAACACCAAGCAAAAGGCCAAGCCTTCCACCTTTACCAAGTATATATGTGCATTAAATTAAATAGCAGCAATATTGTGATGTAACAAAGAATATCCATGTTGGCACATGGAAGCGATTGCACCTGCAACTAGTAACGCTATAAGAAGGGCTGAGCAAGCGGTAACATAGCCAAACAATGGTTTGCTGGGATGTGGAGGGGTTAAAGGCTTATCATGGCAATGTTGGGAGGCTTATCAAACAGGTGGTAGGTAGCGAGACATAATGATAAAAGCGAGACAACTAGCATGGCAATGATAGTAAATGGTATCCAGGGAAATGTGTCATCTTGCCTGAGATCCCGCTCAGAAGTAGAACGATTCCATGAAGAAGACGAGCCAACGTAGTCGAACGAATCCTCACACTGCGAACGCTTTCGAAACTCTATCGAGAAGAAGCAATCCGGAACAACAATCAACACAAGATACACCACCACATATGCAAACCACGATGCACAACAAATAAGATGCATGTACGCTTTAATATGCAATGCATGGCAATTCACAACAATCAATACTACACATTAAGTGAAGCTCAATATACCACGAGTTGCATCTTGACGAAACTCCACATTCGAATTATTTAGTTCACTCCCGTTAGGTACACGACAATTTAAATGTTGTTAAACATGGCAAGAGGTGAAGCATAAGTAAACTATCTATCTAGGCATCTTAAATGAGGCTGGAAACAACTTATAGTATTTCCGAAATGACCCCATATGTTAATTTCGAAATTGGTCCAAATCTAACCTAATCTTATTTTATATTTGTTAAACAGCAAAGTAAATGTCACCAAGTTATTCTACACGTCATTCTAGTCGACTTACATATATAGAACATCTCAAAGGGAGCTACGGTCTAAAAGATATGAGCAACGCAAGATGCACATGACATGAATGCAAATGCATGGGGAAAACAATCATGGACATCTCAAATCATGTAGCAAGTTATTATGAAACTACATGAGATTCTAAGCAAGTTTCATATATGTAATGTCCAAAACGGAGCGACGGTTCACCCACAACCAACAAAACAAGTTTTAGTTGAAATCTGCGAAAAACAGCAGCATGGCATCTTGAACATATGAAAACAACAAGCTACAATATAGTAATGCACAAACTAAGCATGGGGCAGTAGAATACAACATCCACTCCATTTCATCTTCACAAATCACATACAAAACATGCATGTATCACTTGGTAGGAAACTAACAAGAAGGCTACTTAATAACAGTTTTAGACTTTGTCAAAATACCAGTTTTTGACAGAGCAGTTTTTATCACGAAGGCATATTGACAGCAGTGAAACTATATGCTACAGATCATGAAATGGCATTAAACTTAACAGCATGCTAAAGGACAATATCAACAACAAATAACTCCATTACACCTACCACAAAAGAGTTCTAGATCACTAGCAAATCACATGGCAAGACAACAACAAAATATAACAGATTGCAGACTTAGAAATATTTTGGACCCTCAAAATAACAGATTTATAGCAAGTTAACAACAACAAAATAACACCTAAACAAGCATTTCTATGACAAGAAAAATGTCCATGGGATAGGACACATATCCAAGAGCAACTTTCATGTTGAAGATAATTCATATCATGCCCGGATTAATTCCTACGAAAATGACAAAAGGGCATCACGACATAAATGACATGCACAAAAAATGCTCAAATGACAAAACTAAACACACAGATAAATGACATGGATTTTTCTACCCCGAAAACATATATAATATGCGTATGCTCATGTAGAAAATTAATCAAAATTAAATATGCGGGTATTAGGCCTAATCACGTTATAGCGATTCATTAATGCAAATAAAATGCAAACATCATGCCAAAAAAAATTTCATTCATGAAAATGCTATGCCAACGCGATGAACATTTTTAATTTATGATTTTATTAATTCCGATGCATGGTTATTTAATTATGAAAATGCAATTAAATGCGAATATGCAATATGACATGTTAAATAATTTTATACATGGGTGCAAATGGCATATTAATATTCTACATATTTTTCTGAACATATTTCATATTGAAAACATTTCGGAACGGTGCACGGATATTTTTTTAACGTCAATCTAAATACTTAAAAAAATAAAAAGAAAAAAGGCAGGGAGGGCTGGCTCACCTACGGTCCTTGGCCCATCCGTTGGCTGAGGCTGGGAAGCTGGCAGGCGATCTAGGCCGAGCGGAAGGCCCATGCGGGGGCGTGCGAGGCGGTCAACGGGGAGCTCCTCGTCCCCGAGCTCGAGCTCGCCCTGCGCGAGCGAGCAACCGGCGGCTACGGCGACGACCGGGCGAGGCTGGATGCGGGATCCGGCAGGAAAGCGCGGGGGATGGCCGGATCCGACGATTGCGGACCGGTTCCCGGCCGGAGGGGAGGCCGGCGGCGGCTGGCGGCGCGGAGAACGGGTGGTGGCGGCGATCTCCTGCAGGGAAGAGGCCATGGGAAAGGTGAGAGGGAGAGGAGGAGAAGGAAGGAAAGGGAGAGGGGGCCGGCTGGGCAGCTCTCCGGCCAGGGGCGGCTCCGGTGAGGACCACAGCCGGCGAGCTGGCTGCGGGCAGGAGGACTCCGGCGAGGAGCTTGGCAGCCATGGGAGCTCGGGCAAGCTTCGTGAACGGCGGGATCCGGGCCCGGAACAGCTCGAACGGGCCCAGATGGGCTCGGGCGGGCGGGCTGGAATAGGGAGAAGGCTGCTAGGGTTGGCTTGGGTTTGCACGCAGAACGAGGGGAGTTAGGGGCTATATATAGGTTTAGGGCTAGGGTACGGCTCTGTCCGTTTTTGGACTGTCGGATGATGATCCGACGTTCGGAAGCGGAGGCTCGGGGCTATAGCGACTGTGTAGAGGGGCAAAGTGGGGAAGAGAGAGAGAATGGTGACCCGTGGCATAGGGTTTTAAAATGCCGAAAACGTCCGATGAATACCGATAGCCGCACTGCTACGACTGACCGACGGGGTATCTAACGAACTTGGATCGCGACGAAATTCGACGGGCGGTCTATCTACGATATAACAGGATCGCACGTCAAGTTTCGAACCAATCCGAGAATATTTTGGCACGCGCTTAAAAACAGTTTTATTTAACTGATGCCACGGGCGTGTGCGTGTGTGGTTGGTCTCGAGACGGGCAATGGCAAAACAGAGAGAACCGACAACTACGAACGGATGCAAGTTTTTCGAAAACGGGCAAAACAGATGATGCGAATGATGCGATGATGAATGCGACAACCAGACGAACACATGACGAGAACGGAAAAAAGGGGAATCTTCTGCAATCTTCTGGAGCATCGGTCCCGGGCTGTCACACCATCTCTTCGACCATGAAAAGACGTTGAATTCTTGGTACGATTGGCAGATACCAAAGAACATTAATGGGTATTTTGGTCTGACTCTTCTCACCCATACCGTTGTCTACCAGAACATACCTGGAAGCATTGCAAATGGGGCAATAGTTCAAGCCCGCATACTCAAGCCTAAATAAGGCACATCCATTCACTACAGGAATCTGAGAATTTGCCGTCTGCTATGGCTGACGGCAAAGGGGGAAACCCCGGACGGCAAAGGCTTTGCCGTCAGTCAGCTGACGGCAAACTAGATGGCAAAAAAATATCCGGTGAAGAGCTTCTTTGCCGTCTGCTTTCCTACGGCGGACGGCAAAGAATCTTTGCCATGAGGGGGCCGACGGCAAATACACTGGGACGGCAGATCCCCAAACGGTCCCGTCAAGTGCTAACGGTCCTTTACCGTCTGCCGTACCACCCTTTGCCGTCCGCCGTATGTGGGCCGACGGCAAAGGGAGCACTGCCAGCCCTCCCCCCCGCCACCTTTGCCGTCAGCCATATGGGCTTTCCTTTGCCGTCTGCCGACCCTCCTTTGCCGTCTGCCCATGTACTAGGCCGACGGCAAAGGGGCGCTCCCAGCGTGGCTCAGCCAGGCTGCTTGAGCCTTGGCCGTCTGCCCTTATGCCTTTGCCGTCGGTGGGCGGACGGCAAAGACTCAAACAGCCCCCCTTTATTTTGCTTCCTATTATATCCCCCAATTTTCACAATAATCAGGATATATATATATATTTGACAGGAATAAATTTGTTTCCGTACTCATAACCATATTAAAATAACTTTCATCCATAGTACATACATATTATTCAAGTTGCATCCGTACCAAACCATATATTACACCAGTTTCATCCATATGCATACAAAGTTTCATATATATCCATATACTACAATAGTTTCAATACAAGCTTCCGTGAAGCCATGGTACAAGAAATCATATTCAAGCATTCCATCAATATAATCCAAGCTTCCCGTGAAGTGAATGTAATCTGCAAAATGACAAATAAGAAAGTTAGAAGAAGAATACTAGATGAAGAAGAGGAGTATATATAGGTTATTTCGGAGAGAACTTAGCTAAGTTAGGTGGAATAGGTCATCTTGGAGCTACATAGCCTTATTACGTCATTTAGGACAGAACTTAGCTAGGTATAGGTCATTCTAGAGCTAACTTGGATAAAATATGTCATTTTGTAGCCAACTATGATTATTATATCCGTTTTGACCTTATTATGTCATTTTGGAGCTAAATTAGTCATTTTAATGAGCTAACCAAGGTTCTTATGATGTTTTTACCTAACTATGCTAATTATGTCATTTTGGAGGATAATTAGCTAAGTATGTCTTTGTTGGGGAAAATAACCTACGTAGAAGAAGAAAGAGAAGAAGCAAGAAGAGAAGAAGCAAGAAGAGAAGAAGAAGGAGAAGGAGAAGGAAGAGGAGAAGAAGAATAAAAGAAGAAGGTCAAGAATAAGGAGAAGAAGGAGAAGAAGGAGAAGGAGCTTCTCTCCTCCTTCTCCTTCTTCTCCTTCTTCTTCCTCCTTCTCCTTCTCCTTCTCCTTCTTCTTCTCTTCTTCTTCTTCTTCCTTCTTTTCATTTTTCCTCTTTCTTCTCCTCTTGTCCCCTTCTTCGGGCTAAATTAGCTAATTATGCCTTTTTGCAGCTAATTATTTCATTTTGGAGGATAATTAGCTAAGTATAGGTCATTTTTTATTAAATAGGCCATTTTGGAGCTAAGTAAGCTAATTATGTCATTTTTTGGATAATTAGCCAATTTAGTCTTTCTGGATGAGTCTAAGCTACGTAGAAGTAGAGAAAGAGAAGAAGCAAGAAGAGAAGAAGAAGGAGAAGTAAAAGAAGGAGGAGGAGGAGGAGAAGAAGAAGGAGAAGGAAGAGGAGAAGAAGAAGAAAACAAGAAGGACAAGAAGAAGGAGAAGAAGCTTCTCTCCTCCTTCTTCTCCTTCTTCTTCCTCCTTCTCCTTCTCCTTCTTTTCTCTTCTTCTTCTTCTTCCTTTTTTCATTTCTCCTCTTTCTTCTCCTCTTGTACTCTTCTTCGGGCTTAATTAGCTAATTATGCCTTTTTGGAGCTAATTATTTCATTTTGGAGGATAAATAGCTAAGTACAGGTCATTTATTATTAAATAGGCCATTTTGGAGCTAACTAAGCTAATTATGTCATTTAGGTGGAAGCCAAGCTAAGTATAGGCCATTCTAGAGCTAACTTGGGTAAAATATGTCATTATGTAGCCAACTATGATTATTAAATCCATTTTGACCTTATTATGTCATTTTGGAGCTAAATTAGTCATTGTAATGAGCTAACCAAGGTTCTTACGATGTTTTAACCTAACTATGCTAATTATTTCATTTTGGAGGATAATTAGCTAAGTATAGGTCATTTTTTATTAAATAGGCCATTTCGGAGCTAAGTAAGCTAATTATGTCATTTTGTTGGATAATTAGCTAATTTAGTCTTTTTTGGATGAGTCTAAGCTATGTAGAAGTAGAGAAAGACAAGAAGCAAGAAGAGAAGAAGAAGGAGAAGTAAAAGAAGAAGGAGGAGGATGAGGAGAAGGAGAATGAGAAGGAAGAGGAGAAGAAGAAGAAAAGAAGAAGGATAAGAAGAAGGAGAAGAAGCTTCTCTCGTCCTTCTTCTCCTTCTTCTTCCTCCTCCTTCTCCTTCTTCTCTTCTTCTTCTCTTCTTCTTCTTCTTACTTCTTTTCATTTTTCCTCTTTCTTCTCCTCCTTCTCCTTCTTCTCCTTCTTCTCACCAAACATACCATTATCGTTATCACGACGGTGAAGCACGGTGGCTCTGGCTTGTTTCACGTGGAGAAGGCTGCCCTGGAGAACGCTCCACTGTAGAAGGATCGTGCGATGCGTTTCGGGAGATATTCTGCACCAAACATCGTTTGCAATGTGTCGTTAGCATGATGACACTCTTAAGATCACTTCATTGAAATGAAACTCACCGTCCCCACCATGTTAATGACTGGCATCGCCGGAGGGACTTGGGTTGTCTTCTCGCACATAGACTGTACATTTGGTTTTGACAAGTCAAACTTTTTATTTATTAATGAAACGGGCATTAAAATGCAAGATTTGAAATAATATGAAGAAGAAACTCACCACGAAGAGCTCGTACATTGCCCTGTTAGACGCATCATTCCGTGCCCTCTCCGCCTCCAGCAATGCAGTCGTCCTCTCCTCCAGCTCCTTCATCTCCTTATCCTTCTCCGCCAAAGCCACCTTCATTGCATCTCTCTCCTTCAGAATAGCAGCCTGCAACAGAACTCATTGTTAGCATTGTAATCATATTGGTTCCCACGCACAACATATTGCGGAAAGATAGTTGAGTCCATTAAACTAACCTCGATGGCGAGCTCAACTGGCCGTGGACGAGGTGTTATCTCAGGACAGGAGCTCGTTTGGCGTGCCTTTATCTGCCGGAGAGTGCTAGGACAACATATAAGGCCGTCTCCAATGGCGATCGAGCCATGGGGCCTCCCGTTGCCATCTATCATCACCAGCTCTGGATCAATAGGCCCCTCGCTCGGGTTAAAGTCCTCCCCTTTCCTCGCCTTCCCGTGATCTCTGTACTTCACGAGCTTGTGGTGGTAGGAGATGTTGGTGAAGTTTTCTGGATGCTCGAGGTCAAACTCAGAGAATGCCTTGACCTTCTTGTACGAGGCAGTATGGGCCATCGCATACAGCTCGTACATTTGTGGCACCTCCGTCTTATTTAGATGCGCCTAAAAGAGAGAGAGAGAGAGAGAGAGAGAGAGGAAAATTGTATTAGTAAAGGGATCAAGATAGCATTAAGAATGAATTGCATGAGGCATGAAGAAAACCACATACCTAGTTCTCGCCAAATTGGATTAAGTTGATGCTCCCTTGATGGTGTGGCACACCAACCATTTTTCCACGCCTCTCCTTGGCGTTGTTGTGGCTGGCCTCCCCCGTTTCGGAGCACCACTAATCCACCAAGGCCTCCCAACAATCCAACTTATCCACACACCATCTTGGGGGCACCTAAGTTAATAAAGATAAATTTGAGCGCGTAAGAACCAAATCAAGGAAACTGACTACAAAGCTTTAATAATATGTAATTACCTTCATGTAATGCTCCTTCTCCATCTTATAATCGCGGCGCTTCGCCTTGTCCTTACTAATACGACGCGAGGCATAGTAATCTCGAACAGCCTGCACCCGAGCCTCGTGCCGAAAGTTTTGAAGTAGGCGGCGACATTGGGTATCGATAACCTTTGTCGCGTCCTCCTCGTATCCCTCCTCACACCTGTAGTAGGTCTACAAACGACACAACACCAATTAGTACAATAACTAGCTACGGTTGATTTATAATTTTGTAAAGGACAAATTACCCAGAACTGTCGGATCACCATGTCGGCCCTTGTGTGGCACAAAACACCGTCGATCTCCACCTCCGGCGGGGCCGGGGCACCCAGGTAGTGCTCCCATGTCATTCCTACCTCTCGCTCCCGACCGGGAAATGTAACAAACCCCGGGAAGTTTTTACGGCAAAGCACACCAAGGACGCTGTTGGGCTTGCGGACACCCTTGGCAACAATCCAAACCCTACAGTATGACAAATTAAAGCCAAAACAATAAATATTTGAGAAAACGTGAAGGCAAAAGGTTAAATAAGAGTAAATTAACTTACTCCTCCCCATTTGGCTTAATCGACCACCTCTGCTCGCGGGTCACCGGCATGAGCGGGAGCCCCGAACTACCACGCTGGTAGACGGTAGCCCCCCTCACCCAGCTCCTCGTCGCTATCAGCATGGCCACTTGGCTCAGGCTGACCCTGATCAGCCCAGGTATCCCACTGGGTCTCTGGGGCCGTACCCTCATCCCTGCTTTGCTCCGGAGTCGCCTGGAACGAAGCCTCTGGGACACGAGTCTCGTGGGTCGAGGGCACATCGACCCGAGGCGCGTCGACCTGAGGCGCGTCGACCTGAGGCTCGACGACCTGAGGCACATCGACCTGAGCCTCGTCCACCCTAGAAGTCATGTGCTCAGGTGAATCAGCTTGGGGTGGCGGCAAGGAAGGCGTGGCAGCCACCGCCCTACCTCTCCCACGGGCACGTGTAACTTTAGTACAACATAAATACCAACATGAGTAATAAAATGTATATAAATACAACATGACTACAACATAAATACCAAAATGAGTACAACATAAATACCAACATGAGTAATACCTTTAGTACCTCTCGCCTTCGCGGGGAGTCGACCTCCTCTCATGGGGGCCGCGAGAGTCGAAGAAGCGGCCACTCCATGCAGAGTAGAGAGCAACGCTCTTCGAAGAGGCGACTCAGGAATGTAAGTACCCATCCCATGACCCGCCGACGAAGAAGGAGCCACGGAGTGCTTTCGTCCCTTTCCCACCATCTTTCAACACCTGTCTTGACAAAGAGTAAATGAAATTAGTACAACCTAAATACCAACATGAGTATTGAAGCGTATCATCGTCATAAATACCAACATGACTAATAAAAATTGAATACCTAACATGAACTCAAAATTTATGTATAGTAATAGTTGAATATCTGACATGAACTAATCGTGCTCGTCTATATATGCTTCGGGGTCAATAAATGCATCATGATCATCACTATCATCAATAAATGCATCATCATCATCACTATCAGGAAGAACATGTGGAAGGCCACCATTATGTAATTGGTCAAGAAGTGACAGGTCATCCGCAGCAGTAACCTCTTCTTCTTCCTGCTCTTCCTGTTCGGGCTCAAGTGTTAAGACGGATTCACTGTCGCAGTCTACTTCAATGTTCTGGGGTGAAGTAGAGCGGTTCTTGAAACGTTTCTTGGACATACATGTTTCTTGGAAGAATTCTCCTTCATATGTGTCTGGGTTAATGTGAGGTTCGTAATCCTCTTCATTGAGGGTAGGTGGTCTCAAATGTGGTGGCACTTCATAAACGACATTCCAACCTTTCAGATTTGGATTAGTTTGGCAGGCCCACGGTAGATAGAAAACTTGTGTCGCCTGTTGAGCCATAATATAGACATCGGGAACATCTAAGTGGGTGTTTTGGTTGATTTCGACTAGTCCTATATGTTCATGAGTCCTTTTAGTCTCCTTCGGCTCAAACCAATGACATTTGAAGACTACGATGGTCGGTGGGTTTTCACCATAGAATAGAAGTTCATAAATTGCTTCAACTCTTCCATAATACTCGGTGCCTCCTTCGCCGATAGCAGAGACACAACAATTTGTAGTCTTTAGGTCGGGCATGGATAGCTCTTTGCCAAAGGTACGAAATTGATACCCGTTGATGTTGTATTTGTGAAATGAACGGACCTTATAGTCAAAACCATTAGCGACTTGTCTCAACTCGGCGTCCATAGACTCTGCATCAGCCTACAAGTTTAATACGACAAAATGGATGCATTAGCCGCAAATTAGACCAAGAAATCAAATGGACCATTAATGGTAATTAATTACCCTTTGTTTGAACCAAGAGATGAAACCGGGATAGTTGCCTCCATGCTTTGCGAGAAGCTCATACTCTTCGACGGAATCCTTTTCGATGACCGCTCCATTCGAGAATTCGGCAACGTATCGACTATATCAAATATCCGGGAATAAGAGTAGTTGAAAGGAATTAGAAGTTGCGGAACAATAATTTACCGAGAACTTACTCGATGTACGGCCACACTTCTGTTAGGTTGGTGAAGATATACAATGAAATGGTCCGCCATTCTTCGACATCCAACGATTTCCCTTTCGAAGCACCGGATGGTGCGAGCTTCCCTTTGAATAGGCTGCGGTTGGATCGACCTTTTTTGGATTGTCATCATTGTACCGAGGCTTCGGGTTATGCAAATGATGATTTTTGGCTTCATAGTGTGCTGTCACGAAGTTTGCCGCCTCCTCGGTAATGAATGCCTCGGACATCGATGCTTCAATTCTACGTTTATTTTTACACTTAGCTCGAAGTGTCTTCTGCATCCTCTCGGTTGAGAAGCACCATCGATTTTGAACGGGCCCCCCAATCTTGCCTCGGTTGGGAGATGCAAAATCAAATGCTGCATTGGATTAAAGAAGCCCGGTGGAAAGATCTTTTCTAATTTGCAGATCAACTCCGGCGCCAACTCTTCCATTTCATCTAGGACGCCAGGAGATAGTTCTTTCGCACAAAGAGAACAGAAGAAATAGCTCAGCTCTGCCAGTACTAGCCATTCATCCTCAGGGATAAAGCCACGCAACATCATCGGCATTACCCGCTCAATCCATATGTGCCAACCATGACTCTTGAGACCAAATATTTTCAATTTCTCAAGACTCGCTCCCTTGTTTAAATTCGCAGCATACCCATCGGGGAACATCAACCGCATTTTCACCGACAATAGCATTTCCCTCATAGTTGGCCTTTGAAGATTGAACCATGCCTTTGGCTTCGCTATGCTTTGCTTTCCTTTCCGTTGTCGCAAGTTTTGTAATGGTCTATCACATAGAGCATCCAGGTCGATTCTAGCCTTAGGATTATCTTTCGACTTCCCCTCTATGCCGAACAATGTACCAAAAATGGCCTCCGCAATATTCTTTTCAGTGTGCACCATGTCGATGTTGTGTGGGCAAAGGAGGTCTTTAAAGTAAGGCAGATCCCACAAACATGACTTGTGAGTCCAGGCGTGTTCCGTATTATACCCTTTGAAATACCCTGGACATTTAGGATCCGGCTCGAGAGCGTTTATCTAATCTAGGATATGTTGGCCTGTCAACGCAGCTGGTGCAGTGTTTTTGACAACTCTACCTTTGATGAAATTCTTCTTGTCTTTTCTAAACTTATGGTCAGGATCCAGGAATTGTCTATGCATGTCGAAGCAAGAATACTTGCGACCAGCCTGCAGCCAACGGAACTGACAAGCTGCCTTGCATGTGATGCATGGGAACCTACCATGCACACACCAGCCAGAGAATAGCGCATACGCCGGATAATCATGTGTCGAGTACATGTACCACACATGCATTTTGAAATTTGTTTTGGTAGCGGCGTCGTAGGTCTTGAACCCAATATCCCAGGCTTCTTGCAACTCATCCTTAAGCGGCTGCATGTACACATTCATATTCTTCCCCGGATAGATGGGCCCTGGAATTATCAACGTCAGGAAAATGTTCTTTCTTTTCATAATCTCTCCGGGTGGGAAATTGAGTGGAATGACAAATACAGGCCAACAACTGTATTGTGTTGCCGTCATACCATACACATTGAACCCATCCGTGCTGATGGCAACTCTTGGATGCCTTGGATCTTCCGATTTATCCTTATTTAATGCATCGAAGTGCCTCCACGCAAAACCATCTGAAGTGTGTACCAGCATCTTGTTCCCATCCGCATCTAGTTCGGTTCTTTTGCCCAATTTGTGCCATGTCATCTGTCTGGCCGTCTCTTCGACCATGAAAAGACGTTGAAGTCTTGGTACGATTGGCAGATACCGAAGAACACTAATGGGGATTTTGGTCTGATTCTTCTCACCCATGCAGTTGTCTACCACAATATACGTAGAAGAATTGCAAATGCGGCAATAGTTCAAGGCTGCATACTCAAGCCTAAATAAGGCACATCCATTCTCACAGGCATGTATCTTCTCATAGGGCATCTTAAGTACACGGAGGATTTTATCTGACTGGTACAGGTTTGCAGGCAGTACATGGCCTTCGGGTAGAAAGCGTCCAAATATCGACATCATCGCGTCGTAGAATTCTCTACCTAGGTTGAATTGAGCCTTCAGAGCCATTACTTGCGCGATGGCATCTAGCTGACAAAGCTCAGTCTGCTCGTGGAGAGGACGTTTTGAAGACTCCAACATTTCATAGAAGGCCTTTGCAGATTCCTCCATCTCATCGTCTGAATCTCGAGCATCATCAAAGTCTTCCACCATGTCTTCGATCCCCGTACCATGCTCGTCGGTGCGATGACGAATCACCTCAGCTCTGGCATGTTGGTCAGACTCACCATGAAAAGTCCAAACCGTATAATTAGGCATAAAACCCCACTTCTGCAGGTGTTTACCCATTTCAAACTCTGTCTGCTTTTTCCAGTTGTCATAGTTGGGACAAGGGCACCATGTTTTTTGTTGGCCATTTGCAAATGCAGCTCTCACAAACCCCCTGGTTTTTGTTAACCATTCATTGGTCATGTCTTTCTGACTAGGGTGACCAGTGTACATCCAAGCACGATCACTCATGTTGCCTAGCTACCTATGGGCGTAGAAGAAATAAATTAATATCTAATTCATCACCTATATTCATCCGCTAATCAAGTTTGTCAGTTTTATTACGTCCATGCAACCTACACGCTAATAGGTAAAGATAGGTCCTAATCCCACCCGAGTATGTGTAGATTGGGTTCGTTTTCCCATGCTCTGCTCCAGATGCGATGCAGAATTTCGGCAGCACCTCCCCGCTGTTCTCCTGATACACGTCTCGGCAATAAGCAGAGAGGATGTGTACCCGGAGAACAACAGGGAGGCACTGACGAAATTCCGCATCGGATCCGGAGCACAACATACGGGAAAACGAACCCAATCTACACATACTCGGGCTGTCCATGGATAATGTTGGACAATTCGAAAGGATGGCGGTTATAAATATGCAAAGACATGCATATTTATAGATGTCGCCCTTTCGAACGGGAGACGCATACTGGTCACGCATACTCACGATTGAAGAAACCTATAGCTAGCAAGTTTCATCGGCACGAAGACCGGAACAGAGCAAATTAAGGGGGTAGGAGGAGAAGTCATTTGTGCTCACCAACAAACGCAGGGGCGGAGCTCGTGGAGGTCGTCGAACAACTGCACATTGAAATTCACCCGATCAACACAAATATGATGTTTTTATAATTAACATAATCGGAAAATATGTGACCTAACTCATAATTTACAAAACTACGACCCCGTCGGCTTAGTGGCGTCGATGGTTGGTGGTGTCGGGTGTCGGTGGCGTCGATGGTCGGTGGTGTCGGGTGTCGGTGGCGTCGGGGGTCGGGGGTTAGTTGTGTCGGTGGTCGGGGGTCAGTGTCGTCGGGGGTCGAGGGTCACTGGCGTCGGGGGTCGGGGGTCGGGGGTTGGGGGTCAGTGGCGTCGGGGGTCGGGGGTAGGGGGTCGGGTTCGAGGGTGAGTGGCGTCGGGGGTCGGGGATCGAGGGTCAATGGCGTCGGGGGTCGGCAGTCGGGTGTCAGTGGTGTCGGAGGTCGAGGGTCGGGGGTCGGGGGTTGGTGGCGTCGGTAGTCGGGTGTCGGTGTCGTTGGGGGTCGAGGGTCACTGATGTTGGGGGTCGGGGGTCTTTTCGGTCAACAAGATCCCGAAGAGGTGTCGGGGGCTGGGGGTTGGGGGTCAGTGGCGTCGGGGGTCGGGTGTAGGGGGTCGGGGGTCGAGGGTCGAGGGTCAGTGGAGTCGGGGGTCGGGGATCGAGGGTTAGCGCCGTCGGGGATCGAGGGTCAGTGGCGTCGGGGGTCGGGGGTCAGTGCCGTCCGGGGTCGGGGGTCAGTGCCGTCGGGGGTCGGGGGTCGGGGGTCAGTGGCGTCGGGGGTCGGCCACTACTTATTCTACCTTTTCTTCTTCTCCTTCATCTTCTTCTTCCTCCTTCTACTTATTCTTCCTAGCACTAAACCTAGCACTAAACTAATCTAGCACTAAACCTAGCACTAACCTAATCTTATCTAACACTAAACCTAGCACTAAACTACATACATAATATAATCTAACAATTAAACAGAAAAAAGGAAGAAAAAAAACAAAAAAAATAAAAAAACATACCGGAGGGCGCTAGGGTGCCGGGACGGCAGGGTGCGAAGGAGGGCGGCGGCCGAAGGGAGCACGTGGGAGGGGGCGGCGAAAGAGAGGGGGTGGGAGGAGGGAGGCGGCCGGGAGGGAGGTGAGAGGAGGGAGGCGGCCGGGAGGGAGGTGAGAGGAGGGCGGTGAGAGGGGGCATCGGCCGGGAGGGGCGGCGCGGCGGCGAGCGGGAAGGGGAGGGGCGGCGCGGCGGCGAGCGGGAGAGGGAGGGGCGGCGCGGCGGCGAGTGGGAGGGAGAGGGGCGGCGTGGCGGCGAGCGAGAGTGGGAGGGGCGGCGCGGCGGCGAGCTGGAAGGGGAGGGGTGGCGCTGCGGCGAGCGGGAGGGGAGGGGCGGCACGGCAGCGAGCAGGAGGGGGAGGGGCGGCGCGGCGGCGAGCGGGAAGGGGCGGGAGAGAGTGAGGGAGGGAGAGGGTGAGACAGAGGGGTGTAACGGCCATTAGTAGGGCCGGGTCTTTGCCGTCTGCCCCCTGACGGCAAAGAGGGACACGGCAGACGGCAAAGGTGTCCCGGACGGCAAAGACCCCCCCCCCCACTTGTACCTAACAACGGCCAAGGCCCGGTGGGGCCCACCTTAGCTCTTTGCCGTCTGCCCTGGCCTTCTTTGCCGTGAGTGGGCAGACGACAAAGAACTAGCACATGGCAAAGACACTGTTTGCCATGTGCCAGTTCTTTGCCGTCTTCTTTGGGACAGCAGATGGCAAAGAGCATTTTTGCCATGTGTCAGCAGACGGCAAAGGCCTGGCACATGGCAAATAACTGAATTCCAGTAGTGATTCTCATAGGCATCTATCTTCTCATAGGGCATCTTAAGCGCACGTAGGATTTTGTCCGACAGGTACAGGTTTGGTGGCAATATATGGCCTTTGGGTAGAAAGCGTCCAAATATTGTCATCATCGCATTGTAGCATTCTCTGCCCAGGTTGAACTGAGCCTTCAGAGCCGTTACTTGCGCGATGGCATCTAGCTAACAAAGCTCAGTGTGCTCGTGGAGAGGACGTTTTGAAGATTCCAACATTTCATAAAAGGCCTTTGCAGATTCCTCCATCTCATCGTCCGAATCCCGAGCATCATCAAAGTCTTGCACCATGTCTTCGATCCCGGTACCATGCTCGTCGGTGCGACGACGAACCACCTCAGCTCTGGCACGTTGGGCAGACTCACCATGAAATGTCCAGACCGTATAACTAGGCGTAAAACCCCACTTCTGCAGGTGTTTGATCATTTGAATCTCTGTCTTCTTCTTACAATTGTCGCAATCGACACAAGGGCACCAGGTTGTTTTCTATCCATTTGCAAATGCGACTCTCACAAACTCCTTGGTTTTTGTTATCCATTCACGGGTCATTTCTTTCTGACTAGTGTGACCGGTGTACATCCACCCACGATCACTCATGTTTCCTAGCTACTAGACACACAAAAAATATATACATAATTCAGCAAACCATATTCATCAGTTAATAGAGTTTGTCACTTTTATTACGTCGATGCAACCTAGACGCTAGTAGGTAAAGATAGGTCAAATCCCACCCGAGTATGTGTAGATTGGGATCATTTTCCCATGCTCTGCTTTGGATCTGATGCATAATTTCGGCAGCACCTCCCCGCGGTTCTCCTGATACACGTCTCAGCAATAAGCAGAGAGGATATATACCCGGAGAACAACAGGGAGGCACTGACGAAATTCTGCATCAGATCCGGAGCAGAGCATGTGTGAAAAACGAACCCAATCTACACATACTCGGGCTGTCCATGGATAACGTTGGACAATTCGAAAGAATCATGGTTATAAATATGCTAATGAATGCATATTTATATATGCAACCCTTTCAAACGGGAGACGCATAGTGGTGACACATACTGATGATTGAAGACACCTATAGCTAGCAAGTTTCATCAGCACGAAGACCGGAATAGAGGAAATGAAGGGGGCAAGAGGAGATGTCATTTGTGCTCACCCACAAACGCAGGGGCGGAGCTCGTCAAACGCATGGGGAGGTCGTCGAACAGCAGACCCTCGCAGCGACGAAACAACTACACATTTAAATCCACCTGATCAACATAAATATGAAGTTCTGTATAACAAAATCAAAAAATATATGACCTAACTCATAATTCACAAATATAAGACCTGTTGGCCTCTAGAAGGCCGAAGAGCACCTTTTTCGGGATCGGGGTGTCGGGGGTCTCGTGTCGAGGTTGAGGTGTCGGGGGTGTCGTGTCGGGGTAGGGGTGCTGTGTCGGGGTCTGGGGTGCCGTGTCGGGGTGTCAGGGTGTCTTATCGTGGTTCAAGGTGTCGGTGGTGTCGGGGGTCGGTGGCGTTGGCGGTCGGGGGTCGATGGTGTCGGTGGTCAGGGGTCGATGGTGTCGGGGGTTGGGGGGCGATGGCGTCGGTAGTCGGGGGTCCGGGGCATCGGGGGTCGGTGGCGTCGGTGGTCGGTGGCATCGGAGGTTGGGGGTTAGTGGCGTCGGGGATCCGGGGCTCTTCTCTTCTTCTTCTTCTTCTTCTTCGTCTTCTTCTCCTTCTCCTTCTTCTTCTTCTTCTCCTCTTCTCTTCTTCTTCTTCTTCTTCTTCTCCTTTTTGCATTAACCTAATAAACCTAAACTAACACTAACCTAATTAACACTAACCTAATAAACCAAAACTAAGACTAACCTAACTATCACTAACCTAAACTAACACTAACCTAATTAACATGAACCTAATTAACAGTAACCTAATAATATAATCTAAACCTAAACTAAAATCAAAAAACAAAAAAAAGAGGAGGGGAAGAGATTACCAGAGGGGGGTGTGGCAGGGGCGTCGGGGAGGGTTGGGGGATGGGCGGGGAGCGCCGGGGAGCACCAGGGGCCGTAGGGCCGGAGGGGGCGCAGGGGGGGCTGTAGGGCACCCGCTGGGCCAGTGGGGGGCGGGCGCGGGCGGCGCTGGCGGGCGACGGGCGGCGCTGGCGACGCAGTAGACGGTTTCGGGGCGGTGGGGCGCAGGGGGGCCTAGGCGCGTGGTGGCGGGGGTGACGGGACGGCGGTGGCGCCGGCGGGCGGTGGGCCGATGGGGCGGTGGGGCGGCAGGGTAGTGGGGCGATGGGGCGGTGGCGCGCGTGTCGTGGGCGACGGGGAGGAGAGGGAGAGAAACAAAGATCGAGAGAGAGAGAGAGAGAGAGGCGAGCTTGGGTGGGGCGCTACCGTTAGTTAACCCTCCCCTCTTTGCCGTCCGCTAGCGGACGGCAAAGAGGGGGCCGTTAGGTTAAGTTGTAAGCGGCTCGTCAATGGTCCCCCTCCCTCTTTGCCGTCTGCTAGCTGACGGCAAAGCAGGTTTGCCGTCCGCTAGTAGACGGCAAAGAAGTGGCTGATGGCAAAGCCACCCTTTGCCGTCTGCTAGCTCTTTGTCGTCCGTTTTTGGTTAGCTGATAGCAAAGACACTCTTTGTCGTCCGCTAGTAGACGGCAGAGATGTGGCAAATGGCAAATCTTCTGATTCCAGTAGTGGTAGTAGAAGTAATAGTTGGCGAGACAACTTCATGAAGACATGATGATGGAGATCATGATCATGGAGATCATGGTGTCGTGCCGGTGACAGTGATGATCATGGTGCCCCGAAGATGGAGATCAAAGGATCAAGATAATATTGGCCATATCATGTCACTATATTGATTGCATTTGATGTTTATCATGTTTACATCATATTTGCTTAGAACGACGGTAGCTAAATAATATGATCTCTCACTAAAATTTCAAGAAATGTGTTCACCCTAACTGTGCATCGTTGCTAAGGTTCGTTGTTCCAAAGCACCATGTGATGATTGGGTGTGATAGGTTCTAACGTTCGCATACAACGGGTGTAAGCCAGATTTACACACGCAATACACTTAGGTTGACTCGACAAGCCTAGCATGTAGAGACATGGCCTCGGAACACGGGAGACCGAAAGGTCGAACATGAGTCATATAGAAGATATGATCAACATGGAGATGTTCACCATTGATGACTAGTCTATCTCACGTGATGATCGGACACGGGCTAGTTGATGTGGATCATGTGTCACTTGGATGACTAGAGAGATGTCTGTCTAATTAAATAATTTGATTATGTGAACTTAATTATCATGAACTTAGTCTAAAATTGTCTTTACAATCTATATTGTAGATCCAATGGCCAACGGTAATGTTGCCCTCAACTTCAACGCGTTCCTAGAGAAAACCAAGCTGAAAGACGATGGAAGCAACTATACGGACTGGGTCCATAGCTTGAGGATCATCCTCATAGCTTCCAAAAGATTATATGTCCTTGATGCACCGCTAGGTGACGCACCCATTTTCCCAGAGGATCAAGATGCTATGAATGCCTCGCAGTCGCGCTGTGATGATTACTCCCTGGTCCAGTGCAGCATGTTTTATAGCTTAGAACTAGGGCTCCAAAAGCATTTTGAGCAAATCGGAGCATATGAGATGTTACAAGAGCTGAAATTGGTTTTCCAAGCTCATGCCCGGGTCGAGAGATATGATGTCTCCGACAAGTTCTTCAGTTGTAAGATGGAGGAAAATAGTTCTGTCAGTGAGCACATACTCAAAATGTCCGAGTTGCACAACCGCTTGTCTCAGCTGGGAGTTAATCTTCCAGATGACTCGGTTATTGACATAATCCTCCAGTCGCTCCCACCTAGCTACAAGAGCTTTGTGATGAACTACAACATGCAGGGTATGGATAAGTCCATTCCAGAGTTGTACTCGATGCTGAAATCAGCGGAGGTCGAGATCATAAAGGAGCATCAAGTGTTGGTGGTGAATAAAACCACTAGTTTCAAGAAAGGCAAGGGTAAGAAAAATTTCAAGAAGGACGGCAAAGTAGTTGCCGCGCCCGGTAAGCAAATTGCCAGGAAGAAGAACAAGAATGGACCCAAGCCTGAGACAGAGTGCTTTTATTGCAAGGGTACCGGCCACTGGAAGCGGAACTGCCCCAAGTACTTAGCGGATAAGAAGACCGGCAACGTTAAAGTTATATGTGATATAGTTGTTATTGATGTGTACCTTACTAGCGCTCGTAGTAGCTCCTGGGTATTTGATACCAGTGCAGTTGCTCACATTTGTAACTTTAACCAGGAGGTGCGCAATAAGCGGAGACTGGCAAAGGACGAGGTGACAATGCGCGTCGAGAATGGTTCCAAGGTCGATGTGATCTCCGTCGGCACGCTACCTCTACATCTACCTTCGGGATTAGTTTTAAACCTCAATAATTTTTATTTAGTACCAGCTTTGTGCATGAACATTGTATCTGGATCTCGTTTGATGCGATATGGCTACTCATTTAAATCTGAGAATAATGGTTGTTCTATTTATATGATAGAAATGTTTTATGGTCATGCCCCGTAGGTCAATTGTTTATTTTTGATCAATCTCGAACGTGATGTTACACATGTTCATAGTGTGAGTACCAAAAAGTGTAAGGTTGATAATGATAGTCCCACTTACATGTGGCACTGCCGCCTTGGTCATATTGGTGTCAAACGCATGAAGAAACTCCATACTGATGGACTTTTGGAGTCTCTTGATTTTTAATCATTTGACATGTGCGAACCATGCCTCATGGGCAAGATGACCAAGACTCCGTTCTCTGGAACAATGGAACGAGCAACTAACTTGTTGGAGATAATACATACCGATGTATGTGGTCCAATGAGCGTTGAGGCTCGCGGTGGCTACCGTTATGTTATCACCCTCATCGATGACTTAAGCAGATATGCGTATGTGTACTTAATGAAACACAAGTCTGAAACTTTTGAAAAGTTCAAGGAATTTTAGAGTGAGGTAGAGAATCAATGTGATAGGAAAATAAAGTGCCTACGATCTGATCGTGGCGGAGAATATTTGAGTCACGAGTTTGGCATGCACCTAAGGAAATGTGGAATTGTTTCACAACTCACGCTGCCTGGCACACCTCAGCAAAATGGTCCGTCTGAACATCATAATCACACTCTATTGGATATGGTGCGATCTATGATGCCTCTTACCGACTTACCTCTATCATTTTGGGGATATGCATTAGAGACTGTCGCATTCACTTTAAATAGGGCACCGTCTAAGTCCATTGAGACGACACCATATGAATTATGGGTTGGAAAGAAACCTAAGCTGTCGTTTCTATAAGTTTGGGGATGCGATGCTTATGTGAAGAAACTTCAACCTGAGAAGCTCGAACCCAAAGCGAAAAAGTGCGTCTTCATAGGATACCCCAAAGAAAATGTTGGGTATACCTTCTACCTCAGATCCGGAGGCAAAGTCTTTGTTGCCAAGAATGGATCCTTTCTAGAGAAAGAGTTTCTCTCGAAAGAAGTAAGTGGGAGGAAAATAGAACTTGATGAGGTAATTGTAGCTCCACTCGAACCGAAGAGTAGCGCAACACAGGAAGTTGTTTCTGTGGAGCCTGACCGGCTGAGAGGAAGTTAATGATGATGATCATGAAACTTTAGATCAAGTTGCCATTCGAAGGTCCACTAGGACACGTTCGGCACAAGAGTGGTACGGCAACCCTGTCCTGGAGATCATGTTGTTGGACAACGGTGAACCTTCGAACTATGAAGAAGCAACGGCAGGCCCAGATTCCAACAAATGGCTTGAAGCCATGAAATCCGAGATAGGATCCATGTATGAGAACAAAGTATGGACTTTGGTGGACTTGCCCAATGATAAGCGACCCATAGAAAATAAATGGATCTTTAAGACGAAGACTGACGCGGATGGTAATGTGACCGTCTATAAGGCTCGTCTTTGTCACTAAGGGTTATCGACAAGTTAAGGGAGTTGACTATGATAAGACTTCTCACCTGTAGTGATGCCGAAGTCCGCCCGAATCATGTTAGCAATTGCCGCATTTTATGATTATGAAATCTGGCAAATGGACGTCAAAACAACATTCCTTAATGGTTTCCTTAAGGAAGAACTGTATATGATGCAGCCAGAAGGTTTTGTCGATCCTAAAGATGCTAACAAAGTATGCAAGCTTCAACGCTCTATCTATGGGCTGGTGCAAGCATCTCGGAGTTGGAACATTCACTTTAATGAGGTGATTAAAGCATTTGGATTTTATACAGGTTTAAGGAGAACCTTGTATTTACAAGAAAGTGAGTGGGAACTCTGTAGCATTTCTCATATTATATGTGGATGACATATTGTTGATGGGAAATGATATATAACTTTTGGAAAGCATAAAGGCCTACTTGAATAAGTGGTTTTCAATGAAGGACCTTGGAGAAGCTGCTTACATATTAGGCATCAAGATCTACAGAGATAGATCGAGACGCCTCATAGGTCTTTCACAAAGCACATACCTTGACAAGATGTTGAAGAAGTTCAATATGGATCAGTCCAAGATGGGGTTCTTGCCTGTGTTACAGGGTGAGAGATTGAGTATGACTCTGAATGCCCGACCATGGCAAAGGATAGACAAGAGATGAGTGTCATCCCCTATGCTTCAGCCATAGGCTCTATTATGTATGCCATGGTGTGTACTAGAACTGATGTGAACCTTGCCATAAGTTTGGTAGGGAGGTACCAAAGTGATCCCGGAGCGGAACACTAGACAACGGTCAAGAATATCCTCAAGTACCTGAAAAGGACCAAGGACATGTTTCTCGTATATGGAGGTGCCGAAGAGCTCATCGTAAAGGGTTACGTTGATGCTAGCTTCGACACGGATCCGGATGACTCCAAGTCACAAACCGGATACGTGTATATTTTGAATGGAGGGGCAGTCAGCTGGTGCAGCAGCAATCAGAATGTCATGGCGGCATCTACATGCAAAGCAGAGTACATAGATGCTTCGGAAGCAGCAAAGGAAGGAGTCTGGATGAAGAAGTTCATCACCGACCTAGGAGTAATTCCCAATGCGTTGGGCCCGATGACTCTGTTATGTGAGAACACTGGAGCTATTGCCCTTGCCAAGGAGCCCAGGTGTCACAAGAAGACAACACACATCAAGCATCGCTTCAACTCCATTTGTGATTACATTCAGGAAGGAGATATAGATATTTCTAAATTACATACGGATCTGAATGTCGCAGATCCGTTGACTAAACCTCTCTCACGAGCAAAACATGATCAACACCAGAACTCTATGGGTGTTCGACACATCACAATGTAACTAGATTATTGACTCTAGTGCAAGTGGGAGACTATTGGAAATAGTCCCTACAGGCAATAATAAAATGGTTATTATTGTATTTCCTTGTTCATGATAATTGTCTATTGTTCATGCTATAATTGTATTAACCGGAAACCGTAATGCATGTGTGAATACATAGACCACAACATGTCCCTACTGAGCCTCTAGTTGGCTAACTCGTTGATAAATAGATGGTCGTGGTTTCATGACCATGGGCATTGGATGTCCTTGATAACGGGATCACATCATTAGGAGATTATGTGATGGACAAGACCCAATCCTAAGCATAGCACAAGATCGTGTAGTTCGTCTGCTAAAGCTTTTCTAATGTCAAGTATCGTTTCCTTAGACCATGAGATTGTGCAACTCCTGGATACTGTAGGAATACTTCGGGTGTGCCAAACGTCACAAGGTAATTGGGTGGCTATAAAGGTACACTACGGGTATCCCCGAAAGTATCAGGTGAGTTGGCACGAATCGAGACTGGGATTTGTCACTCTGTATGACGGAGAGGTATCTCTGGGCCCACTCGGTAAGACATCATCATAATGAGGTCAATGTGACTAAGGAGTTAGCCACAGAATGATATGTTACGGAATGAGTAAAGAGACTTGTCGGTAACGAGATTGAACAAGGTATAGGGATACAGACGATCGAATCTTGGGCAAGTATCATACCGGTAGACAAAGGGAATTGTATACGGGATTGATTGAATCCCCGACATCGTTGTTCATCCGATGAGATCATCATGGAGCATGTGGGAGCCAACATGGGTATCCAGATCCTGCTGCTGGTTATTGATCGGAGAGGTGTCTCGGTCATGTCTACATGTGTCCCAAACCCGTAGGGTCTACACACTTAAGGTTCGATGATGCTAGGGTTATAGGGAAATTGTGTACATGGTTACCGAAGGTTGTTCGGAGTCCCGGATGAGATCCCGAACGTCATGGGGAGTTCTGGAATGGTCCGGAGGTAAAGATTCATATACAGGAAGTGAGTTTTTGGTCACCGGAAGTGTTTTGGGCATCACCGGTAACGTACCGGGACGACCGGAAGGGTTCCGGGGGTCCATCATGTGCGGCCACCAGCACCAGAGGGCTGCATGGGCCGTAGGTGGGAGGGAACCAGCCGCTAGGTGGGCTGGTGCGCCTCCCACAAGGGCCCAAGGTGCAGCAGTAGGTGGGAGGGGCGCAAACTCTAGTGGCAGATGGGCCCTAGGCCCACCTAGGGCGCCACCCTCCCTCTTCCTCTCTGGCCGCTGCACCAGGAGCCATCTAGGCCTGCCGCTGGCCCTAGGGTGGGAACCCTAGGGGATGCACCCTCCCTCCTCCTCCTCCTCCTATATATAGCGAAGCCCTTGGGGCTGCCGGAGACACGCATCTCTCTCTCTCTCTCGGCGCAGCCCTACCCCTCCTCGTCCTCCTCGTCCTCCATAGTGCTTGGCGAAGCCCTACCGGAGGACCACGCAGCTCCACCATCACCACACCGTTGTGCTGCTGGAGTTCTCCCTAAACCTCTCCTTCGTCCTTGCTGGATCAAGGCGTAGGAGACGTCACCAGGCTGCACGTGTGTTGAACGCGGTGGCGCCGTTGATCGGCGCTTTGATCGGAATCCACCGCGATCTGAATCGCTGCGAGTACGACTCCACCAACCGCGTTCTTGTAACGCTTCCGCTTTGCGATCATCAATGGTATGAAGATGCACTCACCATTTGCTCATTGCTGGTTTCTCCATAGATAGATCTTGGTGACACGTAGGAATTTTTTTGATTTACTACTACGTCTCCCAACAGTGCCTCAGTAATTCATGGTGTTGTTTCTCGCCATCATTCTCATCTTTGTAGATCGAAGGAGAGTTTCTCTTAAATTGTTGTTCGTTCTTCCAAAGATTCATGGTTTTAGGTTGTTGCTATTATTTCAAATTATTTCGATCATGAGTAAGTCCTCCCATATCTATCGGGAGCTTTTTAGAGTAGTTGTCATTTCTCGATCCTCCCGAAGGCCATCATTTCAGAAGATTTCTTCGTTCTCATCGTTATCAAATTCTTCTCGAGTGTTGTTCCTTCGTTCGTATCTCAATTATTCCAGTGCCTTGTGAAGTTTTCCATTAGCTGGATCATGCTCTATTCATTCTCATGTTATATCATTCATTTATTATCCTCTTTAGTTTCTAATATTACCGGTGTTCTTGTGCAAGACTTGTTCAAGTTTGTAATCACTATCTCTCTCTTTCTCTTCAATTCTTTGCAACAAGAATAAGTGGTGTGCGAAATCCATTGCTTGTCATCAATCTAACTTGATGAAGGATAAGCATAACATAAATCTTATTCTTGTTTCATCAAGTGATTTCAATCCCTCTTCCGGAGTTGTGCATGATATCAATTCTGGCTTTCAAGTGTTCTCATCTTTCCTTTTTCGGAGTTCCTAATTTTCTCAAGTATCTTGTCCTGAAGCTTCATCTAATTCATAGCAAGGCCTCAATATTGTTCTTTTTTCTACCTTCAATGACAAGCTTCATCCTTTCATTCCGGAGTTCATCTCGATGCTCTTTCATGGTGGTTTGTTAAGGATGTAATTCTTCTCGGAGTGTTCTTCAAGATTCTTGTTGGATGTGCTCAAGTGTTCTTTATCTTGGATTTCTAAGTTCAATTCCTTCTCCTTTGTCTTTTGAGATGGTTTTAATAAATTCTTGAGGAGTCTCGAAGGAAAATTGTCAAGAATGAGATAAGTAAACCCGTCTTGTCTTCTCGGAGTTATCTTGGGTTGGATTTCACCTAAAGCATTTCTTAAGGATTGTTGCTATCATGGTGTTAAATGATTCAAGTGTCTCCTCCACCTCTTCGTGAAAGAAGTTTTGCCTATCTTGTTGCTCTCAAGCAATCAACTGTTTCTGTTGTGGCAGATTGTCACCTCATAATTTTGAGATGTTTTCCATAAGCCCACAACAAGCTATTTCTTCCATTGTTGGTTTTCAATAACTCCGTTCAACCTATGCTTCTCGAATTCATTGGTGGTAGAAGTTGTCATTTTCTTATCAGTTCTCTTCTCTTCAAAGATCTAGCTTCTATTCATTTATTCCGGAGGCATTGTGGTGTTGCTCTTTTCAACTCACATCTAGTTTGATTAAGATCATGTTCTACCTTGCTTGTCCATTTACCGGAGTGCTGTGAAATTTTTCAAGATCATTCCGTCTTATGAAGTTTTGATTCTAATCCAACCAAAGTTTGGTGTCTCTCTTTCAATTTCTTTCCATCATATCAGTTTTGCCCCTCTATCCTATCGAAGTGCTGCACAAATTTCTTGTGAATTCTTGCTTGTTCCTCACTTTGTTCTTCATGTCTTTCAAACCTTCAATCAGCATTGGTTTCACCCATTTGTCAAAGAAGCAACTAAGTTTTCCCTCTTGCTCTTTCTCTTCGCCTTCTCATTCTAGATCTCGGGACGAGATCCTCTTGTAGTATGGGAGAGTTGTAACAGCCCGGGACCGACGTTCCACAAGATTCCCCTTTTATGTCCATTCTCGTCTGTGTTTCCTTGGTTGTTGCATTCATCATCGCATCTTTCGCATCATCTGCATGGCATCATCACTCGTTTTCGAAAACTTGCATCCGTACGTAGCTGCCGGTTCTCTCTGTTCATGTCATTGACCATTTCAAGACCAACCACACACGCACGCGCCCGCGGCATCGATTCAAAATATTGTTTTTAGGTGTGCATAAAATATTCTCGGATTGGGTCGGAACTTCGCGTGCGGTCTTGTTATAGCATAGGTAGACCGCCTATCAAATTTCATCGCAATCAGAGGTCGTTTACTACCCCGACGGTTAAATGTATAGTGGCACTAGCTGGTCAAATTATCGGACGTTTTTTCGGTGTTCTAAAATTCATGTCCGGGGCCAACATCTCCCTCTCTCCTCGGCCCACACCCCCTCTACACAGCCCGCTAGCCCACCTAACACCCACCCCTCCAACTACAGTCGTCCGATCTTGATCGGAGGGCTCGAAACGGAGCAAAACCACTCCTAACCCTAGCCCCATCCATATATATACAGCCCCCTAGCCATTTTCGGGCAAAAACCACCCTAGCCTCCTTCCTCCTCGGAATTCATGCTGTCCAACCACCTCCCACCAGCAACCCGTCGCCGCCCACCTCGTTTTCGCTGCCAGACCGCAGCCGGACCGCCACGTGGTGACTCCCGGTTGGGCAGCCGCCGCCTCACCGCCGCTCCTGGCCACTCTGCAACCGCCACCTGGCCCCGTGCCGCCTCATAGCCACCCGCGGCCTGCCGAAGCCCATCGCTGGCCTACCTCGGGCCAAAGCGGACCCAAGCCACCCGCGTGCACTGCCGCCCACCTCCTGCTACCCTGGCGTCGCCCGACACCCGCGCCTCTGTAGTCCGGCCGGAGCTCCGAGCCGTCGCCGCGCCTCCACACCAGAGGGCCTCGCCGGGCGCTTGACCCTGCCAGCATGGAACCTCGCCGTCCCTATGAGCCGATGTCGACGGCGGATTACCCTAGCTGTGCCACCTCTCTGCCCCACCGCCGGTGCGCTCCGCCGCTGCCACCTTGCCCCAACCGCGCCAGCGCCGCCCTAGCTCCATCCCGCAGCCCCCCGCCACCATGAGAGCCCGCCTCGAGCTCGCCTCCCTCCTGTGGCCAGATCTGGCGGCCCCTAGGCCGGATATCGTGCCGCGCCGCCCTTCCCCGACCTCCGGTGAGCCCTGCCGTCGTGCCAACCCCATGACCAGACCTCCTCGCCATGGGACAGCCCCGTCCCGGGATGAACGTGACCCCTCAACCAAACGACATCCCGGATCCCCTCGTCCCGTTTTCTCCGGGGTAAGGAAATGGCTATGTCTTTTGTTTCATGTTGATATTCATCCCATGTTGCATTTCCTAGTACCCATAACTTTTTGCATATTCTTCCGATAGCAATGTGTAATATATGGAATTGCATCTACTTTTCATGTTGTCATGTGATTCACTATTGATGTAGGAGTATTTTGTGGTTGCCACCAAGGAGTCTTTTGTTAAGCATGTTGTTGCCTATCACGTTGTGACAATAGTTTGCATGAGTAGATTTAGCATCATAATTAATTCTGTTGTTCAATGTGTCAATCTGTTAAATAAAACTGCTGCACATGTCCACTCTAATTTCCATTAAGTCTGAAAACTCCTTAGTTCAATATGTCTTCTTGTCAGCTCATTTCCTATTGATCCATGTTCCTAAAAAACTTGCGGATAATAGATGATTTGTCAAGAATCATGTAGGCTTCACCACCATGCCCTTGTGATGTATTGTAGAGGGCTGTAGCTTGTTGATTGGTGGGTTGCAATATGCCATCTTGCTATTTTTGGCAGACTTGAACTAAAACTTGTTTTGGTAATTGTGGTTGAACCGTAGCTTCGTTTTGGACATGTCGTATATGAAACTTGCTTAGAATTTCATGTAATATCATAATATATTGCTGCATTAATGATTTGAAATGTTTGTGGTTGTCATTTTCATGCATTTTGCATTCATGGCATATCCATCTTGTGTTGCTCATATCTTTTAGACCATAGCTCCGTTTGAGATGTTCTATATATGTAAATCGACTAGAATGACGTGTAGAATTGCATGGTATGCTTTATTCTGTTGTTTAACAAATATACATATGGTTGCATATTGAACTTCACTTAATATGTAGTAGTTGTTTGTTCTGCTTGTCATGCCATGCCATGCGTTGCATATTAAATAGGACATGCATCATATTTGTTTGTGCATCATGTCATGCATATGTTGTGGTGTATCTTGTGTTGATTGTTCATTTTGGATTGCTTCTTCTCGGTAGAGTTCCGAAAGCGTTCGAAGTGTGAGGATTCGTTCGACTACGTTGGCTCGTCTTCTTCATGGACTCATGCTTCTTCCAAGCGGGGTCTCAGGCAAGATGACACATTTCCCTGGATACCACTACTATCATTGCTATGCTAGTTGTCCCGTTTTTATCGTTATGTCATGCTACCTATCACTTGTTTGACAAGCCTCCCAACATTGCCATGAAAAGCCTCTAACCCCTCCACATCCCACCAAACCTTTGTTTGGCTATGTTATCGCTTGCTCAGCCCTTCTTATAGCATTTCTAGCTGCAGGTGCAATTGCTTCCATGTGACAACATGGACATTCTTTTGTTATCACAATATTATTGCTATTTAATTTAATGCGCTTATACACTTGGTAAAGGGTGGAAGGCTTGGCCTTTTGCTTGGTGTTTTGTTCCACTCTTGCTGCCCTAGTTACTGGTGAACCGGTGTTATGTTCCATAATTGAGTGCTCCTAACATGCTCGTGGTTGTCATGGAGACCCCCATGATTTTCGTTTTGCAATAAAACTTGTCTGGCAAGGCCCAACATTGGTTTTACCATTTGCCTAATAACTAAAATTGCATAGGGACCCGCCGGCACCCGCGGATCTTTCATCAACAACCCGGGCCAGTGCTCCTCATGAGTGTTGGTCCACCTACCTAGCAGTCGGCGGTGCCACCTCGGGGCAACTCAAGGCTTTTTCAGGCTACCGTCCACTTCACATAGATAGATGATGCCCGTGGATAGAGAGCGCACGGCTCCAGATGCGGATCTGGCTCACCAGGCGGCCTTGCTGGATTTCTTTTATCTTTCTCGAACGTCTTGAGTGAGGAATTCCGATTCTTCATCGGGCTATCTCGAGGTGTTGTATTTCCTTTGGAATTGCCTAGGATGATCACGTGATCCTTGGTCGAGGTTATCCTCCAGCGTGTGGTTAATTTGTGATGGATGAGTTGTAGCACCCCTGCAGGTTTAAATCTTTTGGAAAGCCGTGCCCGCGGTTATGTGGCAAACTTGGAAACTTTGTTTAACACCCGATCATAGCAAACTTGAACTAAACTCTAATAAAATACACGAACCGTGTGAGTAACTGTGACTGTCTCTTCTCATGAGTCCTTCTCCGAGAGAGAACATGGTGGGGTTATGATTGACGTAAGTAGGTGTTCAGCATCTGTTAGAGATCGTAACTAGCTCACGTCCGTTATGCATAGACCACCATACTTTAGTTTCTGTATCCGTAAGTTAGCCACTCAAATACATGCTTAGTAGCTTGCTGCAGCCTCACCACTTAATCATACCTCACCCATTAAGCTTTAATAGTCTTGATACCCTTGGAAATGAGATTGCTGAGTCCTTGTGGCTCACAGATTACTACAACAACAGTTGCAGGTACATGTAATGCGATGCTTTGACGTGAGAGCGATGTTTGTTTGATTTGGAGTTCTTCTTATTCAATCTAGGATGGGTTCCAGGCGGCACCCTGGGATAGCAAGGATGGATGTCATTTTGTCGTTTGTTTTCGTCCATAGTCGAACCTTTCTCTTCTGTATGATGCTTGAGTATGTTGTTGTATTGATGTGATCTTGTTGTAGCTTGTGGCGAGGGTAAGCCAATTCCATATACTCATCTCTCGTGTACATGTACTTGTAATTATATCCATTCTTGCAACACGACGAGATGCGCTCCTATCCGTGTTGAGGCCCTAGAGCCAACATAAAGATAGGGTCGCATCTTAGGCGTGACAAGATTGTTTGTAGCCTTTTTGATAAGTAAGAGTGTCAAACCTAATGAGGAGATAAAGGTAGAATTAACACTCTCTCAAGTTCTATCGACCACCGATACAACTCTACGCATGCCGACACTTACTTTACCTAGAACAAGTATGAAACTACTTTGCGGGAAGAAAACTAGAAGTACTTAGTAGGTGTAAAGATAGTTTTGCAGGATAATAAAGAACATGGAAATAAAAGTTATGTGTTGTTTTAATAAAAGAACAATAAAAGTAAATATGGCGAGTGTGGAAAAGTGGTGATCAGATTTGCGAGATTGTCCTAGGCAATCGATAACTAGATCGGTAATCATTATTGAAGATTTATATGAGGGAGAGCCATGAGCTAACATACTTTCCGTACTTGAATCATATGCACTTTTGTTTGGAACTCTACCAAGCATCCACAACTACTAAAGATCATTGAGGTAAAACCCAACCATAGTATTAAACATCAAGACCCTTTACTCCCATACGTAAACAACCCCCTTACTTGGGTGTAAGCTTTTGTCACTCTAGCCACCCACTATAAGCGAATCATGAACATATTGCAACACCCTCCAACATGAATCTTTCACATGTGCGCCGCACGGAAAGAACCTTAGGACAGCACCAAAATAAACCACACAACTCAAACCAATCAAGACCATCAATCACCACAGGACAAAAAGGAACTACTCAAACATCATACGATAGACACACGTCATTGGATAATAATATATAGCATTAAGCACCATGTTCTAGTAGGGGGTACAACGGGATGTGGGAGAGTGGACGACTATATATAGATGAGGGAAGGTGATGGTGTTGGTGATGACGGCGGCGAAGTTGTTGGTGTAGATTGCCGTCACGATGGATGCCTCGATGCTGCTCTGGCACCATCGAGAGAGAGGGGGAGAGTGCTCCCTCCTTCTTCTTATTCCTTGGCCTCCTCCCTAGGTGGTAGGAGGGTTTCCCCTCTGGTCCATGGCCACCATGGCTCCCGGTGGGCAAGAGCCGCTCCGAGATTGCATCTCTCTCTCTCTCTCTGTTTCTCTCATGCTTTCGTGACGGTTTTTGGACCCCTTCACCGTTTATTAAATATCAAGAGATCCGTAACTCCGATCGGGCTGAAATTTTTAGGGGATTTATATCGCAAAAATATATTTCTTGCGGCAGGAGAAGAGAATCAACCAACCTTAGGGATGGCCACAAGCAGGCCAGGGTGGCGTGTTGGGATATGTGGCGGGGCCTTGGTGCATCGTCTTGCGTTGATTCTGACTCAAAAAATTCACATATATTCCAATAAAATCTCCCTAATTTTTTATTTAGTTTGGACTTCATTTTTATATGGAATTTCTGGGAAACAAAAACACAAAAAAACAGGAACTGGCATTGGGCTATCGGTAAGTAAGTTAGTCTCAAAAGTATATGAAAGTTGTAGAATATTGGCACAAAGCAATCAAAAATTGTAGATAATACGAAGACTTATCAGTGAACTACTCCTTCCTTGTCGGATTTCGGGCTCCACAAAACCCAAAGAGGTTCAAACACAGGGGCGTGTGCGAAGATCCCCACTAGCTCCGACCTCAAGCTCATAGCTCGACAACCTGGCCCGACAAACTCACTCAATCACGGGAAGGAGGCTAGCACACGGGGATTTACCCAGGTTTGGGTCACTACGAAGCGTAAAACCCTACTACTAACATTGGTGGATTGCCTCATGAGGAGGTTTGTGGATGAACTAATACACTGGTGGTTTACCTCATGAGGGTGCTCGAGTAGTGTTTGGTCTCCCTATTCAACAGAGCAGCCTATCCTGTATATAGTGGCCCGGGTCCTCTTCCCTTATCGCAATGGCGGGAAGGGATCCCACAACGACTAATTTCGAAGGGGGCAAGGAGTACACCTTACCCCGATGAAAGGCGGTCTTCGCCTGCAAAGTAGACGATGGTGATGCAGAGGTGGGCTCGGCGATGATGTTCGTCCTGTGAGGCTTGTGGTCTTGGTCTCATTGCACCGGAATAGAAACCTTTGGGGTGCTTTGGGGACCTGCGTATGTCTTTGCCTTCTTTGCTCCAAAGAGGAAATTGTCTCCTCTGCGTGCGCTCGTGCCTCCCTGGACTGGCTTGCGTCACCCCCAACCTCCCAAGGCTGAGTGATGCATAGAGATCTCCACCCCTCGGGAGGCGATCTGGGGAGGCCTCCTCCCTACGGGGGTCTTGGGGTCGTTCCCCTCGCGAGGGTGGGGCTCCACGTGGGCCTTGTTCTTGATTGAGGCCGTGCTAGGCCACGCTTGGCTGTTGAAGTGGGCCACGCCCTGGTCCACAGGCTAGCAGGTCTGGGTATGCCCATTCCCAGAATGACGACACTCCTCATCGTGGAGGCCGCCGGGATAATGAAGATGGTCTCCAGTGATGACTTCCCCTTCGACATGGTACCTGAAAGGGATTTGTATGAGATTTCTTCAACATAGAGAGTTGCGACGGTGGAATGGAAGTTCTAGGTTAACTTTCAGGATCTTTGTATTTACAGGATTTTTCAGCGTTGGAATCACGTCAAATGGGGCCACAAAGCGCCCCCCCTGGGCACGCCCTCTTGCCTTGTGGGGCACCTGGTGGCCCCCTTTGGGGGTTCTTCGTACCAGTATTTCTCATATGTTCGAAAAAGTGTCAAAAAATTTGGGCGATTCCGAGAACTTTTATTTTCTAGACAAAATCAACACCACCGTAATTCTGCTAAAACAACGTCAATTCGGGTTAGTTCCAATTATATCACATAAAGTTCATCAAAATCATATAAAAATAATGTAAACATAGGTAAATATGGTAAGAATACTTCAAAAATTATAGTAAACTATGTGAAAACTTCAAAAATTATACTTCTTGAAAACTCGCAAACTATGTTTCCTGTCATCAAACAATTACAAATGATCTGATTTTCAGGAAGGGTCTATGTAAGAGCTTTGATTTAGCAAACTCCACATACTCAACTATCATTTATTCTTCCATGATTGCTGACACTCAAAGCATAGTTTTAGAACAAACAATTTTAGTCAAACACATAGGAAGATAGGGGCTTAATGTTCCGCCTCCCAACTTAATTATCTGATGGATAATGTCAACAATAATGAATCATGATCACCTATATTCAACTGGATATATGTGCCTAGATCCTTCCCCACCACATGATGCTTGCCAACTAAAGAATTGATAGATTGGAATAGGTATGAACATTATTGGCTCGTGCATAAAAGTAAATATAGAAAAGTAAATACATAAAAGTAAATGATAGGCCCTTCAAAGAGGAAAGCAGTGGTTGTCATGCACTTTTTTTTTTGGATGTGCAATCTCTTAATGAAAAGGAACGTCACTTTATATTGCCGCTTGTGATAGCAACCTTTATTACGCATTGTGTCGCTTTTATTTCTTCACGAGCACTAGTTCATACAAATATTATTTTCCCTTCCAATAAAAGATTATACATATTTAAGAGTAATTTATATTGGTTTTTGCACTGATGACAACTTACTTTCAATCCATAGGTAGATATGGTGGACTCTCGTGGCAAGAGACTGGGTTTAAGGGTTTTTGGATGCACAAGTAGTATCTCTACTTAGTATGAATTATTGGCTACCAAAATATCCTAAGACAGCACCACATGTTAGAGGATCCATGACAATATAACCTCTATGTGAATATAAATGAACATAACCATTACATTTTCTTCCTTGTCCAACCTTAGTTACTTGATCAATGTTGAAAATAATTAATTGGGCTCACAATCATAGAAGATGTCCAAGATAGTATATTTATATGTGAAATCTCTCTTCCTTCAATATTGTTTCATGAATTGTTCAAGCAACCGATGCTATGTTTGTTAACTTCCAATGAAATTTACCGCCTATATTTCTTGTATGTGAAGTCATTACTACCCGTGGAACAACCATATGAAGCATACATAATTTCATATTTATAACATTCAATTCATTCAACATTTTCTCTTACGATAAAATTGAAGCACAAGAGTGAACATCAAACTACTCTCAAAAAAGGTATAAGTGAATATCAAATGACTAGTTAAAGAATAAGTAGCTATGTGAGGACTATCTCTAAATAAAGTCTTTCAGATCTGAGATTTATTTTGGACACCAAATAAAACAAAAATACACTCGAAGAATAACACATATCATGTGAACGAATAAAACTTAGGCTCAACATAGGCTAATAGATTGTTGTTGATGAAGAGAGGTGGGATGCGTAGCGTCCCCATGCTTAGATGCTTGAGACTTCTTGGGATATTCACTTGAGGAGCCTTGGGAATACCCAAGCCCGAGCTTTTGTGTCTCATTAAATCCTCTCATATCATGGTTGCCTAAATCTTAGAAGCTTCATCCACATAAAACTTGACAACAACTAGTGAGATGAGTCAGTACAATAAATATAAATCATTTACTTAGGTCCTGTCAAGACAAGATTCGTTATTTTTCTCACATAATAACTACTTTATTCTATCATTACCATTATTTATATCACTAAATATAATCTATGGAAACACTCAAACAAGCAAACTATGCATGCAAATTAAAATCTGTCAAAACAGAACAATCTCTGAAGATCTGAATGAAATCCATACTTTCCTGACTCTAAAAATTCTGAAAGTTAGTACAGCGAAGAGAATTTGTATAGAAATTGTGTGGAAAAATTTAAGTATATTTTTGTTCTCCTAAAACCATACAAATTATATACTGGAAGCAAAAGTATCTGTTTTTGCACTGAATTAAATCAACAAGTATCCACACTTCCCAAAGGGTTTAATTGGCATATTATTGAAATAAAAGGCACAAACATGATTGCTACATTAGCTTAATCATGTGAACACACAAAAACGGAAATGATAAATATAGGGTTGTCTCCCAACATCGCTATTCTTTAAAGCCCTTCTAGCTAGGCATGATGATTTGAATGATGCTCACATAAAAGTAAAGAATTGAAACACAATGGGAGCATCATGAAGCATATGACAAGCAAATTTAAGCCTAATGCACTTCCTATGCATAGTGAATTTGTGATTAAAATATTTATGGGAGAAAGAATCAACTAGCATAGGAAGGCAAAACAAGCATAACTTCAAGATTTTCAACACATAGAGAGGAAACTTGATATTATTGGAATTCCTACAAGCCTATGTTCCGCCCTCATAATAATTTTCATTAGCATCATTCTTGGATTTCGGGATCCGCAAAACACGAAGAAGTTCGAACACATGGGCGTGTGCGAAGATCCCCTGTAGCCTCACCCAACCTAGCTCGCTACTCGGTGATTTCAACAATGAACTCGCACGATGACGAGGAAGCAGATGCACACGATGGTTTACCCGGGTTCGGGCCGCTACGAAGCGTAATACCCTGCTCCTTCTTTGGTGGATTGCCTCACAAGGAGGTTGGTGGATGAACTACTATAGTGATTGCTTGCCTTGCGAGAGGGCTTTGGTCATGTTGCCTCTCTTCTTGTTGCCTCCCTGTTGTGTTGTCCCTTCTATGGTGCATCCTATCCTCTGTTTATAGCGACCCGGGTCCTCTTCCCTTATCTCTATGGCAGGAAGGAATCCCACAACAACCAAATTTAAAGGGGGACAGGAGTACATCATTATCCTACCAAAAGGCGGTCCTTGCCAGCAAAGTAGCTATCGATGATGCAGGGGTAGGCTCGGCGATGACATCCTTCATGTGGGGCTCGTGGTCGTGGTCTCGTTGCGCCGGAATGGAAACCTTTGGGGACTCTTTGGGAATCGGCGTACGTCCCTGCCCCCTTTGCACCAAAGGGGAAACTGTCCACCTGGCATGCTGGCACCTGCCTATCCTGCCTTGCGTCGGCCTCCCAAGGTCGGGCGTTGCATATAGATCTCCGCCGCTTTGGAGGGGGCCTAAGGAGGCCCATCCTTGCTGGTCTTGATGGTGCGTCCCTCGCAAGTTCAGGTCCTCATGAGGGACTTGTCTTGAGTGTGGTCCCGCCAGGCCGTGCTTGGCCGATGAGGTGGGCCACGCCCTGGGCCGCACACAGGCAGGTCTGGGTACCCCCGTTCCCAGAACGCCGACGATAGCCCCCGGGGCCCAAGGTGCACACGAGCTAGCTTCCGGATGAAGCCATTGAGGATGGCTCGAAGCGTCGTGGGCCCAACACGCATGCAGGCCAAGCTCGACACGCATTGCGCGCCCGGGCACCGATGCCTCCGTTCCCCGAGGGCGTCAGGAACCGCGCCAAGTCAAACTAATGCGACGGTTGTGCATTGCGCTGACCATCATTACCCTTTCTTGAATGTTGTTGCTCCCTTGTGCCTCCACCCCTCGGGCCACACGCATATGACCCAACGGTGGCAGGTGAGGCAACGTGAACCAGGGTTGCGCGCCAATTGAGCCGGCCTTTCGACGCTCGAGGGGCGCATGTCGCCTGCTCTCCCACGACGCCTCGTGTCCACGGCCACGCCTATAAACACGTCGTCCCCCGGGGGCGCCTTGCCATCTCGAAGAGACCGTCTGCTCACGTAGCTCCAGAGAAAACCCTCTTCCTCTTCTCAGCTTCTCCCTCTCCCCATGGTGTTTGGAGGAAGCACCATCGGTCCATGGGGACGTCAGCTCCCTCACCCTCTTACGGAGGTAGCGGCGGGGCACCCTCGGAGTCGGTGCAAGTTCGTCGGCGTTGGTCCACGCTTGATGAGTGAGTGCTCTTCCGCATCCCTTTTCTTAGTTGTCGTGTCCAGTGCTCTGGACCTGATCCTCTCCGTCTTCTAGGGTGCCTGCAGCCAAGAAAAACAGGATCGGCAAACTCCAGGAGGATGTGGCCGTGCTGCGGGTCCAACTTATGACTGCCGAGGCTGCCTTCCAAGCCACCCTCGGGGGCGAAGCGGAGGCCAGGGCAGAGCTGGCGTCACTCCAGGCCCAGGTTCAGGAGGCAGCCGACGATGTGCAGGGCGCCCAGGATGATGCAGCGCATGCCAAGATGATGGAGTCCTAGCGGGCCAAGCAGTATCTTAACATCGCCCACCGCGCGATTGGCATGATGAGCCAGTTCGTCAGGGAGGCCACTGCGCTACCCTGCGCACAAGGCAACGGGGCTACCTCGACTTCTTCCACCGGGTGGTGGAGACATTGGAGACCGGCGTCTCCTGCGTGAACACGGACAGCGAGGCCGACGCGCGCGACCTCCTAGAGCTTGCCTTGACACACGACTTCTCCAACTTGCGCCACCTTGCCCCGGAGCTCGACCTCTAGCGCATCGGGGAATGGGTGCCTGTCGGGCTCCATAGGCCCCTCCGGAATGAGGTGCGCCCGCACATGGAGTCCCTGGTGGAGCAGTTCATCCAAGTGCTCGCCCCTAGCATGGAGGGTGGCTCCGGCTCCGAGGCGGCCAGCGACTTGGACGGCGATAGCGAATCCTCCACCTAGGCCTCCCCTGTCTTCTTTTCCTGGTACCTGTAATTCTTTAAGAAAAACTCACCCCTTGTGGGCGTTAGTCTTTTGCATATTACCTTTGTCTCCGTCCTTCCTTTTCTTAAATCGCCGGCCGCCTGATTGCTCTGATGTGACTTAGTTTCTTTGCTCAGGGCCTGGCGCTATTGCCAATGAGGCCCTATGATGGCGGCCAGCAGGGCCCTTGTGAGGCGCTCTCTCCTGAGGGGAAGCTCGTGGCCGCCACTCCCTGGGTTCATGGTCTTGCTGCTTGTCATGGCAGAGTCCTTCCCCTCGCGTCATTTCTCCTGACGCCTCAGGCCTCAAGGTTCTCGGTAGCCGCGCATAGTGGCTCGCAGTACCTGCATCCTCACATTAGTGCGCACAACCGTTATCACGTCCTTGGGTTGTCATTGATTAGGAGGCTCTTGCTTGGTTTGGTAGTGTACTTATCTGGTAGGGCGGTGACGAGCTCACGCATCGCGAGGTGCGGCCGGGTTGTCTAGGGAATTCGCGATTCCGCCTGGGGCGCTTCTTCCTTGTTAGTGGAATGGTTTGGGGGGCCCTTTCGGTACTTTGTGTGTGCGGGACTCAACCACGAGCAGACCTTGCCCACTGTTGGGGTGTCCGGATCACCTGGACGAGACCAAAAGGGGGCGAGGCCTCGGCTGCCGCTGGAGCGATCAGATCGCCAGGATGCGTCTAGGGGGCACAGAGCCACGAGATTGATGAGGTTTCCGGGGCGCAGTGCCCATGAACCCCCCCTTGACACTCAAGCAGTTCTCTATGTAGACAGGACCCAATCCCGCACATTCCCCAACCATCGTTGGGGCGTCCGGATCACCAGGACGACACCAATGGGACGAGGGCCTCGACACCCCTGATACCGACCAGATCACCAGCATGACATCAGTGGGCGAGGGGCTATACTGGTATGTCTCCTGAGGTGCGTTGCTTAGGATCCCCCTTTGATGCTCGAGCGACCTCCATACCGTCCGGCCGGCTGCTGCCTCAGGAGGCACCGGAGCCTCCCGAGGCTCCATGCTGCGGTGTTGCGCTGTGCTCGGAGCCCCCGAGTGGGGGTCGACCGCCAAGAGATGCAAGTCCCTAAGGCGACAGGCCTTGCTATACTGCTCCGAGGTGCCTCGGGAAGGGCCAGAGCACATGGGCCCTTGCGAAACACCAATTCAGAGAAAGAGACTCCAAGATAGACAAAAACGAGAAAATGATGAGAGAAAAGTCCCTGCCCATTTTTCCTTTAAAAAAATAGAGTTCCGAAATTCTCAAACTTCATTCCAAAAAGTGTCAATTCAAACACGAAAAAGAAGCAAGCAACAATCGCGTCCGACACCTAGGCTAGTCTTCACCTCCGTCTTCCCCCAGCGCGGAGCATAGGGTATCCCCGTTGCATGGGCATAGCCATTGGCGGGCAATGTTGTCTGCAAGCGCAGAGCATGAGGCTTCCACTTGGGCGTGGGATGGAACCCCTCCGTGTCCTCGGGGGGCTCCGGGTGTATACAGCCCACTCATTATTGCGTGAGAGCGTCACGGCCGTAGATAGTTGGGCAAGCCCCCGGGCGCACGGCCCGGTTGCTCCCAACTCTGTCAACAGCCATATCATGCATTTATTCTCGGTAGCGCGCCTCTATGACCCAAACCCGAATGCAATGTTCCCCGCGTAGCTGTGGGATTCGCTACCGCAGCCCAAACATGAGCACAATGCACCTGGCACAGCCATAGATGTGTTTTGTCGATGAAGCCGCGTCGTTAGCATCGGGGCCCCGGCCTGACAGGGTCTTGAGGACCTCGTGAGGCCCAGCCTCCCGAGGTTGCGTCGGCGCTCCGATCGCCATGGGTGGACCGTGCTTCTTGTGTCTTGCTACTCCCCCAGGCTATTACTCCTAAGGCCTTGGGGCTTGGCTCAGCGTTGCTTGCTCGTGAGGACGACTGCTTGTGATGTGCCCCGTGGGCCCGGGGGCGTCCTCCCTCTTTCTTCTGCTCGCGTTGTCCCGACTAGGTGCTCCATCAGTGGAAGCCCCAGGCCCGGCTTGGGGAGGATGCCCAGGTTACCCCCTACTCCGTGGGGGTGTTGGCGCCTTTGGCAGGCGCCTGGTCCATTTCGCCGTCCCGAGGTATGACATAGCTTGGTACATAGGGCTCTACATAAGGGCATGGTTCTCCTCCTGAGCCATTTGGCAGGGTGCCGAGGACGGCCCCTCTGGGCGGCAGCAGGGCCACGCGTTTACTGATGTGGGTTGTTTCCTTGGCGATCCGATGCGCCTTGGTCATGGTTGCTTGCTTGTACGGACGCCTGAGCCTCCTGCTCCCTGAGCAGGATGGCACGCTCCCGCCTGGTCAGCCCAGGTTGTTGATGGTTCATAGGGGTACGAGAGTGCGGGTCGGTGCGCGCGCGGGGCCGTTATTTCCTCCATGCACTCCATCGTCGGGGCCGGGCTGCACCCCCAAACCGGTCACCAAGATTCGGAGGAGAAGGAGCACAATGTGCGGCGGGCTCCGTTCTGGCTCATTTGGGGCTTGAGGGTGTCAGCATCAATTCCACCATATCTCGTAGTAGGGGTCCTAAGCTAGGCGTCTTGGAGCGATGGTAACATGGACACAAGATTTTGCCCAGGTTCGGGCTCTCTCAAGGAGATAATACCATACGTCCTGCTTTTGATTGTATTGATATGGGGATAGTACATAGTACATGTATCTGCCACGAGATTGTACTAATGAATATGAGATTGAGATTGAGATTAATATTGTTTATTTACTAGCGTGGCCTCGGTTTATATAATACCAGAGGCCTAGGGTTTAGAGGAGTCCTTGTCTTGTGCTCCAAGTCTTGTGTAATCCCCTTGTATGAGTCATGGGCTGCCCGAAGTGGCCCATTAGTGAATCATCATGGGGGTCCTCGGCCCGGCCCAATGGTAGGGAGATGATGTGGTGAGTACCCCCTAGTCCAGGACACTGTCAGTAGCCCCCTGAACCGGTTTTCAAGTTAAGGATGCTCCTCGGTTCTTCCGAATAATTCTTCATCTTCGATCATCGGTCTTGATAACTGGTTCAAAAATTCTTCCCATGTCCGATCTTGAGGATCGCCGAGCTGAATCCGAAGAGTTTACATGTCGGGCATCCGAGGAGCCCCTTTAAGTTATCGGCCTTTATCAATGCCTTGTAATTTTTTACACCACACCTGGGGTTTGAAGTGTTTCCCATGCGGAGGCGTCCCATTGCGTCCGAGCTCCAACGCCGAACTACATCTGAGGCATCTTTTCACAGCCGAGCTCCAACACTATTCAGAGTTCAAGGCATCCTCTTGCATCCGAGCTCCAAGCCGGACTACATCTGAGGTGTCTTTTGCAGCCGAGCTCTGATGATGATCGACATCCGAGGTATCATAGATTACCTTGGCCTCAGAAAATTTGAATGAGTCCATCCGAGCTTAAATGCCGGAATAGTCTTCTATGGAATGAACCATTCGAATCCGAGCTTTATGTCGGACAACTTTCGAGCTCCAACGTCGGACTGCATCCGAGCTCTAATGATTGTCAGCGTCTGAGGTATCATAAACTAACTTGGACCATGAAAAATTGAAGGAATTCATCCGAGCTTAATGTCGGAAATATTCTCTATGGATCCAGCCACTTACACCCGAGCTTTATGTCTGACTGCTTTCAAGGTGGTGCACTACCCCGACCGTGGGCTGATTTTTTGTGGATATTTTCGATTGGTGTAATTTATTCTCTGCCGAGATATATAGCCAGTAACCCTCAAGGTGTGTGTCGGTCTAAAACCCGAGATGCACCTGAAGGATGACATAAAACCGCTGATCCTAGTAGCCCGTGAGACTCGGGTTGATTCGCACAATCGGCCTGAGGATCAACTCCTAGCTTGGCAGCATACTTCGGTACATAAAGCGGTGTGCATAGACCTCGAGACTCGGGTTGGGTGCGGCCGACCAACCCAAGGATCATAATCTCCTCGGAAACTGTATTTCACTGGAATTTTCTGCATTGAAATGTCAATGTTGTATCCCCCGGGAGTTGGGTTGGGCAATATGGCCGACCCTAGGGTTGTATCTCCTCTGGAACTAGTTCAACCGTCATGTATGTTTTGACAACGCCGAGGTGGAGTTCGACAGGAAAAATACTGAAGCGTAGTTTGGAAAAGTGTTTCCAGGCAAGACCATCACGCCGAACACCTCAACCAATAGGATGTCCCACTTCCTAAAAGGAAAACATAAAATAGGTTTAAAGAAGTTATAAGCACAAAAAAAAAACTTCTGTGAAAACCAAACGTCTCAATTGAATATAGTTTTTGGTGCCAATATGAAATTGGTCATAAAATTGTGCTTCCGTCGTGCTTTAACATAACACGTCTAATCTCTGGACTTCAGGTGGGTCAGCCTTCGGCTTCAACCTCCCTATCCCAAGGCGGAGTGTTTCTCATGCTAGTTTCTTAGGCGAGTGGCTTTAAAGAGAAACCAATCGAGAAGGGAGTGGTAGAAAAAAACTTTGCAACGACCAAGAAGAAAACATTTATTATAAAACAGCTCATATAAATTTAAGAGCCCCCAAGTGACTTGGGTAAAAGAATTTTATGTATAATGATTGTATCTAACAAAGTACTTATATCATATCTGTGTTTGCTCGAACTTTAAACGTGTCTTAACCGACCGTCGGCTTCTCCCTCTTCGGCCAAGGGACGAAAAGTGTTATCGACTGCGCCATCCGAGGATATCGGAGGTGTATCGAATAACCAGGCAATTAGTCCATTAGGCTATAACAAACAAAGAGTGCCCAGGGAACTTATGCTATAATAGTATTTAACGCAAGAAGCATCTTAAAAGAAAATAGTGCCCCCAACGGTGCCTTTCTTTGGTCGGTAATGATTACTATGAGACTTGTGCAATAGATTTGTGTACGCATGAGTTTCGTCGTGTGTCGACCATAGATGAAAACAATAACAACGCTTGCTTTCGGCTTCACCCGTCTGAGGTACGAGTTCGGATGACCCGATCGTAATAATCACAGAGGTGCTCCCTTTACCCCCTAGACGAACAATCGGGAACGTAGGGGTTAGCATAGTAGCAAGGCAACCCAGCTTTGTAGAACACTTTAGTCAACATGATGCATATATTGGCGTAAATACGAACAAGGAAGGGTGCGATACATTAATAGTCATATGCAAGAGGAAAAGTTTCATAAAGGAAGTCACCAAGTAAACGGGGTATTTCAATTTGTTTGTAACGAAGAAAGTTTTTCACAAACATTTTTTTGTCAAAAAAGTATAATGCTTGGTCAAACCGAACAAAATTTAAAACTGAAAGTTTTTTAGCATGGATGCGACTTAGCTGGTTAATGTGCTGGGTGTCGATGACGAGATCCGAGCTTGTGGTGGGACGAGGACGCCCATCGAACTTTCACAGATCTGGTGTGTAGTCTTCGGCATGAACGAGGTCCCTGCCCCCAAGCCCACCCCAAGGTGACCGAACAAGGAGTTCGACACTCTAAAGTAGTGTCACAGCTTGGTCGATGTGGCAAGGCGAAGCCCCTGGTCCAGCCGAGGAGGTGGAGCAGGTCAGCAAGGTGACGCCGAGGTGATCACATGATGACAGTCGAACTCAATTTCCTGCACTCATAAAATAGTGCAAGCCAAAAGTAATAACAAAGAAAGATAATAATATACAAAAAGAAAAAAAATCTTCTACTTAGTTATTTAAGTGAAGCAAATAAGTAAAGGAATGTGGCCTAGGCGTCGAGGTGTTTGACCAATGAGTTCGGCTTGACGAAGTGGCAATGATGCACAGTTGATAAGGAAAGGCGAAGTCCTTGGTCCAGCTAACATGGCGAAGCTGGTCGGCTGGTGACGCCGAAGTCCCTGGAGCAGGTTCATGAAGAGATGCCAAATCCGCCGGTCTAGCCGAGGTGACGAAGCAGGTCGGTTGGTGACGCCGAAGTCTCAGGCCAGCCGAGGTGTCGAAGGAGGTTGACTGGTGACGCCGAAGTCTCACGCCAGCCGAGGTGTCAAAGCTAGTTTGTTGGTGATGCCAAATTCTCATGCCAGCCGAGGTGTCGATGCTAGTCGGCTGGTGATGCCGAAGTCCCCGGAGTGTGTTGATCTTAAGATGACGAAGCCCCCAGTATAGCCGAGGTGACTATGTAGATTGGTAAGGTGACGCTAGAGCCCCATGCTAGCCGACGTGTAAAAGCAGGTCGGCATGGCGGGTGTCAGCTTCAAAAATTAACGACGTGGCGATGCTGACACAGGTCGGAATTTCTGATGAGGTCAATGCTGGCTTGATGAAGCAACTGAGTGCCCGACCCATACAACCCGCGGATGATGATGTTCTCTTGATGATTATTCGGCCCTCGCTATGCCGAACTCTTGGTCGATTGACCAAGGTGATGAGAAAAATTCCTTCAAAAAAGACGCCTCACAACCCGTTCATGAAAAAGATGAACTCGCGTCGGATTAGTACTCATGCAGAAAATAGATCCAAAATTTGTTGTACTCATCGGACATTTCCGGGAGTTTGGACGGTCGGATCGAGCTGAACTTTCGAGGGATGATCGGTATAGGAATTCCGCAGCCGATGAACGGTGGTATTTTCCAACGGATATCTGAGCTAGATACTGGACTCCTCATACTAAACTCATCCAGATTCCCGTCCGGATTCGATAGGCTCCGATATATTGTAGATCGCTGGAGATTCCTCCACCGGAACGCGACAAAATTTTGTAGGGTTGTTCTAGACTCAATTCTGCACTATTACACTAAAGCAATCGTCAAAGCGACACTCGAGGAGGCGGAGATGACGAACACGAATTCGCTGTCCATAAAAACTGCATGATCACACAAGGGCAATGTTGATGTTGAGCCCCCGAGCACCATGGAGGATTCTTCAATGATCTTGGTTGAGATTGGAGTTGATGTTGATGAAGACACCCGTCCGATCTATATGATCCGACATGGAGCGCAGTCCTCGGCATAGCCTAGGTGACTAGTCAATCCGGCGACAAAGGTGCCGATGCTGACGATGTAGCTCGGTTCTGATGCGTAGATCGCGATGGAGCCGATATGAATTCCCATCGCACCGTGGCGATTACCCAGCAGGCTCTGAATGAAAGCACAAATGTCGGTGTCAAATCCGAAATATCTTGTAGTAGGGGTGCTAAGTTAGGCGTCTTGGAGCGATGGTAACATGGACACATGATTTTACCCAGGTTCGGGCTCTCTCAAGGAGGTAATACCCTATGTCCTGCTTTTGATTATATTGATATGGGGATAGTACATAGTACAAGTACCAACCACGAGATTGTAGTAATGAATATGATATAGAGATTGAGATTGTCTATTGACTAGCTTGGCCTTGGTTTATATAATAGTAGATGCCTAGAGTTTAGAGGAGTTCTTGTCTTGTGCACCAAGTCTTATGGAATCCCCCTTGTATGCGTCATGGGCTGCCCGTAGTGGCCCATTAGTGAATCATCATGGGGGTCTTCGGCCCGACCCAATGGTCGGGAGACAACGTGGTGATTACCCTCTAGTCTAGGACACCGTCAACAGGAGTGGCGAATGAGCCCCTGGCGCCTGACGCCTGCGGGCGCAAGGAAGAGTGAGGGACCATGGCCCTCCACGCGACGGCGGGCATCTCAATGATGTGGTCGGACCATGTGTCGACGCCCTTGTGCATCGGGCGGTGGCCAAGCATCTCTCTGGCCATCAGCAGCACATCATGCGCATCGAGGTCTCCCACGTAGGTGCAATGCAATGTCGGTGCAGGGGGCGTCGCCTATCCGCCGTGTGCTTGGACGACGTGAGGGGCGACGACGGTGGAGACGACACTTGTGGCTTGATACCGATCGCCCAACATCATGCCGCTGGGGTGTGGGTCTCATTCACCAGCGGTGGGTTTGGTGAAGACAGACCCGCCATGGCCGGAAGAAGCTTGTTGGGTGCTGGCCATCGGAGCGGTGATGCAAGGGAAGAGCAAGGCTTCAGGAAGATTCTAACATGCCCCCTACCTGGCGCGCCAAATGTCGGATTTCGGGCTCCGTAAAATGCCAAGAAGTTCGAACACAGGGGCGTGTGCGAAGGCCCCCTGCAGCCTCGCCCTACCTAGCTTGCTACTCGATGATTTATACGACGAACTCGCACGATGACGAGGAAGCAGATGCACACAATGGTTTACCTAGGTTCGAGCCGCTGGGAAGCATAATACTCTACTCCTGCTTTGGTGGATTGCCTCATGGGGAGGTTGGCATATGAACTAGTACGGTGGCGCCTTGCCTTGCAAGGGGGCTCTGGTGGTGTTGTTTCTCTTCTGTTGCCTACCTGTTGTGTTGTCCCTTCTACGATGCAGCCTATCCTCTATTTATAGTTCCTTGAGTCCTCTTCCCTTATCGATATGGTGGGAAGGGATCCCACAGCGGCCAAATTTAAAGGGGGACAGGAGTACATCTGAAAGCACAACATGCTCCCTTGGTGGTTTTGATAATTCATGACAACATACATTGTCTCTTGGACTAATATTTTTACCTAGTGTATTTCAGATACAGTCTATAGAGAGGTTTGGCAAAAGGAGATTGTGGAGATACCCCAAGATGCAAGGAAATAGGTTGGCCAAGCTTCAAGCAAGAGGACTCTACATTTTATATTTGTGAGAAATCACTTTGAGTCCATAGGAAAGCCAATACTATTAAAAGGGGGTAAGCTTTTGTTGGTGAACAATATGCTCAAACGTGCACAAGTGATAGTCGCCAAAAACATCCACAAACTCTCCAACCAAAGTCTGTTCTATACCTAACACTCAAAATCGGTGCAACCAACCATCCCATACCGGTGCCACCAATTCTAGAACCTAGACAGACTCAGCCAAACCCTAGCCACTTCGGTGCAACCGATTCCATACCGGTGCCACCGAGTTTAGGTTACCAACTTTCCCATACCGGTGCCACTGATTCCAGAAGCTAGACAGACTCAGCCAAACCCTAGACACTTCGGTGCAACCGATTCCATACCGGTGCCACCGAGTTTAGGTTGCAAACTTTCTGTTATGCAAATTCACACTGTCGGTACCACCGACAATGTTGGATTGGTGTCACCGAGATTGGAAATCTGACCGTTGGTCACCTTATTGATACAACCGAGTTTCCTATATCGGTCTCACCGAGATTCAAAAGTTGCCACCTTTTGGTCACTTCGGTACCACCGAGATTAACACATCGGTGTCACCGAGTTGGTCATTTTGTGTGTAACGGTTGGATTTTTGGGGATGCCTATATATATACCCCTTCACCACCACCTGCTCGAAAGCAAAGCACTCAGAACTATTCCACACTTGCCCCATCCAGTTTTCTAAGAGAGAACCACCTACCCTTGTGTTGAGGTCAAGATCTTCCACTCCAATCATATGGATCTAGATCTCTAGCCTCCCCAAGTAGCTTTCCACCAATCCCATCTCTTCCACCATGCCAAATCTGTGAGAGAGTGATTGGGTGCTGAGGAGTCTATCATCTTGAAGCACAAGAGCAAGTAGTTCATCATCATTACCGAGCCTATTACCTTTTGGAGGGTGGTGCCTCCTAGATTGGTTAAGTGTCGCTTGGGAGCCTCCTACTTCGTGTTGTGGAGTGAACCAATAAGTTTGTAAGGGCAAGGAGATCGCCTACTTCGTGAAGATCTACACATAGTGAGGCTAGTCCTTCGTGGACGGAAGCAGTTATGGAATAGTCAAGGTTGCTACTTCGTGGACCCTTTTGGGTAGAGCCCTCTGTGGACTCTTGCGACTGTTACCCTCCATGGGTTCAAGACTCCGTAAACGTGGATGTACAATAGCGCCACCTATCGGAACCACCGGAAAAATCCATGCGTCTCCAACTACATTTGATCTACCTATCTCAACACTTGACTTCATATGCAGTGTCTTTACTTTCCTTTGCCATATTTGTTGACATGCATGTGTAGGGTTGTTAGACTTGCTAGCTTTGCTAAAAACTGTTAAAACCTGCCAACCATTTAACTTGGGAAAGGTTAGGTTTTATATTCCTGCTAGTAGTCTATTCACCCCCCCTCTAGACACTCTTCTAGTGATCCCTCAATTGGTATCAGAGCATTGGTCTCCATTGCTTCGGTTTAATCACCGAGCAGGATGATGGATGTGTCAAGTATAGGGAGTTTGAGTTGTAGAGTGCTCATTCTTGATGGAGAGTACTATATTCAATGGAAATCTTTGCTGCTTCAGCAGTTTAATGAATTTCAATTGAGCAAATATGCTATGCGCCCCTATGAGCCTCCTATTGATCCTTTGCATCCCACACACGATGAGGAAATTGATATGCTATGCAATCTTAGAACTGTTAATCTCATTGTTAGAGCATTGGCTAGAAATGTGCTTAACCAAATGAAGAATTTTGCATGTGCTTACACTTTGTGGAATGATTTGCAGAAACAATATCCAATTACTCATTAAGTAATCTTGATGAAATTCTTCATAAAACCATTGCCTTTCACAAAATGTCGCCTAGTGATCCTAAATTTAATGTTTGTCTATTTGAGCTTAGAGACCTCATGCGTGCTAAAGGATATGTCACAACTATCAACAATATCATTATAGAGGCCCTTCGCATTCATAAACTTGAACATTGTCATGATCACCATCCTAACGAATCTCTTGTTCTTTATGACGAGGATTTCCCACTTGATGATGACAATGTGGAACATGGCTACTATGATGAATATGAGTTGTTCGACATCGAGTATGAGAAGATCATGAAGAATCTAAGTCTCATGGCAAACTTCAAGGATTACATGTCCGGAGGAAAAGAGTGGATTCTCGATAGCGGATGTATCGATCATATGACCAGAGATAGAGAAATGTTTAGAGAGATTACACCAAACCATGGACTGCGAAGGTACATAACGTTTGGAGACAACTCCATGGGTAAGGTACTTGGTCTTGGTAAGGTGGCCACATCCCATGATAGTTCTATTCAAAATGTTATGCTTGTTGAATCTTGTGGCTATAATCTTCTTTCTGTGTCTAGACTTGCCGACTTCGGTTTCCATGTGTTATTCACGAAAATAGATTGCCAAGTGTTTCTTCAAGATAATCATAAAATGGTCTTTACCGGTATCCGTAGAGGTGATCTATACATTGTCGATTTCACTAAGAGATCCAAACCTCGCACTTGTTTAATTGCTAAATATTCTAAAGGTTGGCTTTGGCATAGAAGATTAGGACATGTTGGCATACATAATTTAGACAATCTTATCAAAGGTGATCATATACTTGGTGTTAAAGACGTTGTCTTTGACAAAGATAGACTTTGTAGTGCTTGTCAAGATGGAAAGCAAGTAGGTGGAAGTCATCCTGTTAAGAATATCATGACTACTAGGAGACCACTCGAGTTACTTCACATGGATCTTTTCGGTCCCAATGCTTACAAGAGTCTCGGTGGAAATTCCTATGGTCTAGTTATAGTTGATGATTTTTTCAGATTTACGTGGGTATTCTTTCTTGATGATAAGTCGTAGGTTCAAAAGATCTTCAAGAACTTTGCTCACAAAGCGGAAAATAATTTTGAAGTGAAGATCAAGAAGGTTCGAAGCAATAACGGATCGGAGTTCAAGAACACCCATGTGGATACCTTTCTTGATGAACAAGGTGTCTCACATGAGTTCTCGGCTACGTACACGCCTCAACAAAATGGAGTTGTTGAGAGGAAGAACCAGACACTCATTGAGATGGCTAGAACGATGCTTGACGAATACAAGACATAAAAACACATTTGGGCAAAAGCCGTGGAAATAGCATGTCATGCCACAAACCGACTTTACTTGCACAAGCTTCTCGGTAAAACGACATACGAGCTACTCACCGGTAACAAACCACAATTGGATACTTTCGGGTATTCGGCTCCAAGTGCTACATTCTTGGTAAGCATCGTCGTACTAAATTGGCTCCTAAATCTCATGAAGGATTCCTACTTGGTTATGGATCGAGCTCTCACACTTACCGTGTCTACAACAACTTCACTCGAAAGGTTGAAGAAACAGTAGATGTGAAGTTTGATGAATCTAATGGTTCGCAAGTCGAACAATTGCCAAATGATGTAGGTGATAAGAAACCTTCGGAAGCTATCCTAGATTTACCCACCGGCAAGATTCATCCCATGGAGGTGAAGTAAAGTACTTCATCAACTCAAGTGGAAGCCCCTACTTCACGACAAGGTGAACCACAACATGACATGGAGGCATCCACAAGTGATACACGACAAGATGATGAAGAGGAGGAAGTGCATCATGAAGATCCACCACAACCTCCTTCACCACCATCTCAAGGGAACGACACCTTCAATAACAACGAAGATGAAGGAGATGATGATGATGATGAAGAAGCTCCACCAACCAACAATCGGAAGCTGACCCGAGTTCGAGCACAAGTGACCAAGAACCATCCCTAAACCAAATCTTTGGTGATATGCAAACAGGGAGGATCACTCGCTCTAAAACTCGTCTAGAAAACTTCTGTGAGCATTATTCTTTCATCTCTAGCATTGAGCCCTTGAAGGTAGAACAATCTCTTGAAGACGCGGATTGGGTGAACGCTATGCATGAAGAGCTTCACAACTTCAAAAGGAACGAAGTGTGGACACTCGTGGAGAAGCCCGGGGATGAACACAACATCATCGGAACCAAATGGGTATTTCGGAACAAGCAAGACGAAGACGGTCAAGTCGTGCACAACAAGGCTCGCCTCGTAGCTCAAGGATATACGCAAGTCGAAGGTATGGACTACGGTGAGACCTATGCCCCCGTCGCTAGACTTGAAGCTATTCACATTCTTCTTGCTTATGCCAATCACCATGATATCATGCTTTATCAAATATTAAAAGTGCATTTTTAAATGGTGATATTGAAGAAGAGGTTTATGTTAAGCAACCACCTGGCTTTGTGAATCCTAAGGAACCTAATCATGTTTACAAGCTTCGTAAAGCTCTTTATGGTCTTAAGCAAGCCCCTCGTGCTTGGTACAAATGTTTAACGAAGTTTCTTATCAAAAAAGGTTTTGAAATTGGTAAAATTGACGCAACCTTATTCATTAAGAGAGTTAATGGTGAATTATTTGTGTGCCAAATCTATGTGGATGATATTATCTTTGGTTCCACTAACCCTCAATTTAGTGAAAGATTTGGAAGGCTGATGTCCGAGAAGTATGAGATGTCCATGATGTGTGAGCTGAAATTCTTTCTTGGCTTGCAAATCAAGCAATCAAAAGAAGGATCTTTCATCTCTCGAACTAAGTATACCAAGGACTTGATCAAAAAGTTTAACATGCAGGAGTGCAAAGGTATGGAAACCCCTATGCCTACTAGCGGACATGTTGATCTTACCAGAGAGGATGAGCCGGTTGATCAGAAAGTTTATCGATCTATGATTGGTTCACTGTTATATCTATGTGCATCTCGTCCCGATATTATGCTTAGTGTTTGCATGTGTGCTAGATATCAAGCTGCACTGATAGAGTGTCATCTTTTGGCTGTAAAACGCATTGTGAGATACTTGATACAAACGCCAAATTTTGGCATTTGGTATCCCAAGGGATCTTCTTTTGACCTTGTTGGCTATTCTGATTCGGACTATGCTGGTGACAAGGTTGATAGAAAATCCACCTCGGGTACTTGTCAATTTTTGGGCAGATCTCTTGTATCTTGGTCCTCTAAGAAACAAAACTTGATATCTCTATCGACTGTCGAAGTTAAGTATATTGTTGCTGGATCTTGTTGTGCGCAATTCCTATGGACGACACAAACACTTAAGGATTATGGAATTCATGTTAAAAATGTTCCATTACTTTGTGACAATGAAAGTGCTATTAAAATTGGTCATAATCCTGTGCAATATTCTCAAACTAAGCATATTCAAGTTTGAAATCATTTCATTCGTGATCATGTTGCCAAAGGAGATATTAATCTTATGCATGTTCGCACTAACAAGCAATTGGCCGATATCTTTACTAAGCCACTTGATGAGAAGACATTTTGTCACTTGAGGAGTGAGTTGAACATCATCGATGCTTCAAACTTGAGCTAGACTCACTCGGTTGCATGCAAGGGCATGAGCTTTCTTGATATTTCCATGTATCTTAACATCTCATCTTATGACATGGAATTCTATGCTCCCTTGTATTGCATCTAATCTCTCGTAGGTACTTGGAAAAACTTCATTCCACAAGATTGTCATCAACTCCAATCATAAGCAATCTTGTCATTACCAAGTATCCACAACCCCTCTTGATGATGGAAGGAAGAAGGCCACTCAACCATATCCTTGACATATAGTTGATCAAAATTGCACACTCTCAATTGGTATCATGTCAATTGGAAATATTTATTGTTCTTCCTTGCATGACTAATCTTTGTAGGTAACCAGTGTACTAGAACAAGAAGGATTGCTCAAAACTCAAGATGATCTTCATCAACCTCGAGCATCCTCAACAAGTTCATCTACAAGCTACGTCATCAACATCACTTAAAGGTATGTACTCATGTCCTTGAAAAGGCTTTACTCCAAGAAACAAGCTAAATCCACTCCAGCGATATGAAGACATTAAAATGCTTAATCGAAAAATGTTAACCCCATTTTGAGCTTAATGTAGAGTATGACCTATGATCAAGTATTCTTGCTTGGCTCCTAAGTCGATATACTCTAATATAGGTGACCTAGTCACCGCCCATCATCTAGTTAAGAATCCGGTGTGGTTTGCTCTCTATTGCATGATTTCTCATAACTACTCCAATCTTCTCTAGTTGATGTCCCTTGTAAAAACTTCATATTTCATTGAAAATCTTTCTCTTGACTTTGTGAAAACAGAAACTTGGTTTCTCTTTCGAAGCCACCGACTCAGATATATCGAGTCTAACGAAATAGCAGACAAGCTGCACTACAAAATCTTGGTACCACCAATCTATCTATCTCGGAGTCACCGATTTTCATTTTGTCTCATTTGAATTCATTTTTGCAATTCTCTGTTTTCTTAGTGATCTTTCTTGTAATACTTCTGTTACTTGGATGATCCCTTTAAAAAAACTTTGTATTACTTAGGGGGATAAGAACTAAAGTTAATCTTGAGGAGAGGATTTCTTTATTCAAGGATCCCTATCTTCAATGAAGAAAGGAGGAGAAGAACAATGTCAAATCATTTTCAATGACTCTCAGTTTTCATTTCCATGAATCCTACATTTTGATGACCCTTGTTCTCAAGGATCCCTTCTCAGTCAATGATCCCTGTATCTATCCCTGTTTTTGACCTTTTTGGAATTTAATTCCAAAGGGGGAGAAGACCAAAGCTTCATGCTAAAGGGGAGATACATGCTTATGCAAAGGCGAAGATATGATCAATGGGGAGAGCAAATATCAATACTCATACCTTTATAAACAGGGGGAGAATATCAATGTAGGGGAGAAGAAAATTATTGACCTTTCTCACCTTATCCAATCCTAATATCTACATGCTAAGATTCAGGGGGAGAGGATAATCTATTTTCATATCTATGGTGAGAAAATTCTAAATGATCTTGGAGACATATCAATTCTAAGGAATACTATCTTCTATATGTCCTCCATATCTTGGCAATTTTGAGTTCTATTGCCTTGCTTTTTGGTAGAATACTCTCGTGTTTCCTAACATTGTTTTCTCAAGTGTGTTTCTATTACCAGGATTCTCAAGAACTCAAGGTAAGTATATGCATCATATCCTTGGTCAAGATGATCTCTTGCTTCTTGCAAATATTGTTTACAAGAGTGATGTCTTGAACAAAGATACATCTCATTCATATATATTTGATGCATATAGCCAAGATACACATGACCTATTATATCCCTTCTACCTTATGTGTGTTAATGCTTTCAAAATCAACTACCCTTTAAAGGACTACACACATTTAGGGGGAGCAAGTCTAAGTCATGTGTCTCTCAAAGTCTTCAGTATAACCATGCATATCTTTATTTGAAGCTTTGATTGTATGTTGTCAATAATTACCAAAAAGGGGGAGATTGAAAGCACAACATGCTCCCTTGGTGGCTTTGATAATTCATGACAACATACATTGTCTCTTGGACTGATATTTTTACCTAATGTATTTCAGATACAGTCTATAGAGAGGTTTGGCAAAAGGAGAATGTGGAGATACCCCGAGATGCAAGGAAATAGGTTGGCCAAGCTTCAAGCAAGAGGACTCTACATTTTATATTTGTGAGAAATCACTTTGAGTCCATACAAAAGCCAATACTATTAAAAGGGGGTAAGGTTTTGTTGGTGAACAATATTCTCAAACGTGCACAAGTGATAGTCGCCAAAAACATCCACAAACTCTTCAACCAAAGTCTGTTCTATGCCTAACACTCAAAATCGGTGCAACCAACTTTCCCATACCGGTACCACCGATTCCAGAACCTAGACAGACTCAGCCAAACCCTAGCCACTTCGGTGCAACCGATTCCATATCGGTGCCACCGAGTTTAGGTTACCAACTTTCCCATACCGGTGCCACTGGTTCCAAAACCTAGACAGCCTCAGCCAAACCCTAGCCACTTCGGTGCAACCGATTCCATACCGGTGCCACCAAGTTTAGGTCGCCAACTTTCTATTATGCAAATTCACATTGTCGGTACCACCGAGAATGTTGGATCGGCGTCACCGAGATTGGAAATCTGACTATCGGTCACCTTGTCGGTGCAACCGAGTTTCCTATATCGGTCTCGCCGAGATTCAAAAGTTGCCACCTTTTGGTCACTTCGGTACCACCGACATTAACACATCGGTGTCACCGAGTTGGTCATTTTGTGTGTAACGGTTGGATTTTTGGGGATGCCTATATTTATACCCCTTCACCGCCACCTACTCGAAAGCGAAGCACTCACAACTATTCCAAACTTGCACCATCCAGTTTTCTGAGAGTGAACCACCTACCCTTGTGTTGAGGTCAAGATCTTCCACTCCAATCATATGGATCTAGATCTCTAGCCTCCCCAAGTAGCTTTCCACCAATCCCATCTCTTCCACCATGCCAAATCTGTGAGAGAGTGATTGGGTGCTGAGGAGTCTATCATCTTGAAGCACAAGAGCAAGGAGTTCATCATCATTACCGAGCCTATTACCTTTTGGAGGGTGGTGCCTCCTAGATTGGTTAGGTGTCGCTTGGGAGCCTCCTAATTCATGATGTGGAGTGAACCAAGAAGTTTGTAAGGGCAAGGAGATCGCCTACTTCATGAAGATCTACCCATAGTGAGGCTAGTCCCGTGTGGACGGAAGCCGTTATGGAATAGTCAAGGTAGCTACTTCGTGGACCCTTTTGGGTGGATCCCTCCGTGGACTCTCACGACCGTTACCCTCCATGGGTTGAAGACTCCATAAAAATGGATGTACGATAGAGCCACCTATCAGAACCATGGGAAATATCCATGCGTCTCCAATTGCGTTTGATCTACCTATCTCAACACTTTACTTCATATGCAACGTCTTTACTTTCCGCTGGCATATCTGTTGACATGCATGTGTAGGGATGTTAGACTTGCTAGATTTTCTAAAAACTATTAAAATATGCCAACCAATTAACTTTGGAAAGGTTAGGTTTTAAATTCCTGCTAGTAGTCTATTCACCCCCCCTCTAGACACTCGTCTAGTGATGCCTCAACATCGTTATCCTGACGAAAGGTGGTCCTTGCCTGCAAAGTAGCTATCGATGATGCACGTGTGGGCTCAGCGATTACAACCTTCGTGTTGGTCTCATGGTCATGATCTTGTTACGCCGGAATGGAAGCCTTTGGGGGACGCTTTGGGAACCCGCGTATGTCCCTACCCCTTTTGCACCAAAGGGGAAACTGTCCGCCTAGCATGCTAATGCCTGCCTGTCCTACCTTGTGTCATCCTTGGCCTCCCAAGGCCGGACACTGCATAGAGATCTCCAACGCTCTAGAGGGGGCCCGAGGAGTCCCATCCTTTCTGGTCTTGATGGTGCTTCCCTCGCGAGTTTAGGTCCTCGCGATGGCCTTGTCTTGAGTGTGGTCTTGCCAAGTCGTGCTTGGCTGACAAGGTGGGCCACGCCATGGGCCCCAAGCATGCAGGTTTAGGTACCCACGTTCCTAGAACGCCAACAATCATGAAGGAATTTAGAAATATAACTATCACATACAGAATTCTTTTCATGATCCACAAGTATAGAAAATTTATTAATCTCCCCACAAGCAAACTTCTCATACATAATAGTGGGAGTATTATAGGAGACTCGAATACTATAAATTGTTTCCACATTAAAAGAGTAATGTTTAGAAAAAGTAAATTCATAGTTATGACAAGTTTTATAAAAATCATCATCATTACTTTTTATGACATAAGTATCATCACAATAATCATCATAAGTCGCAACTTTGCTCTCTGTTTTAATCAATTTTATCATTCAAATTAAGGGGACAAAAAGACCATCTTCATTGAGCACAGTATCCCGAAGCTTGGGACAAACATTAATTGCAGCAAATATATTCTCAATGATGTCATCCTCATCAAACATAAAATCCCCTAGCTTGTGGCTTTTCATATCATTAGCATAAGCACTCTTATGATCAATAGTAAGAATGACACCAATAGTGTAACAATTAGTATCATCGTGATTTTCCAAGTTGGTGCCAAAAGGATTTTCAATATTATAAGGGGTATCATTATCTTCCCAATAATAACTATCATGACAATTAATAGGCATAATAACATCACGGCCGACTCCACTTTTAGGATCGAAAGTAGGTCTAGAGGGGGGTGATTAGACTACTTGACCAAATAAGAAACCGAACCTTTTCCCAAGTTAATTGGTTGGCAGATTTTAGCATTTTTAGAAAATCAAGTTCACCCTACACATGCATGTCTACGATTATTGTAGCGGAAATTAAATACAAGAATGTCTAAGAGGATATGGATAAGAATATCAAACGCAATTTGGAGGCACAAAGATTTTTTCCGTGGTTCCGATAGGTGGTGCTATCGTACATCCATGTTTATGGAGACTTCAACCCATGGAGGGTAATGGTTGCGAGAGTCAAGGAGGGCTCCACCCACAAGGGGTCCACAAAGTAGCAACCTTGTATATTCCATGATGACCTACGTCCATTGAGGACTAGCCTTACTTGGGGTAGATCTTCATGAAGTAGGCGATCTCCTAGCCCATACAAAATTCTTGGTTCAACTCCACAATCATGAAGAAGAAGAAGGCACCCAAGCAACACCTAAACAATCTAGGAGGCACCACCCTCCAAAAGTTAATGGATGGTGGTAGTATGATGAACTCCTTGCACTTGTGCTTCAAAAGATAGTCTCCTCGACAATCAATCACTCTCTCATAGGTTTGCCATGGGTACAAGAGATTGATTGGATGGAAAGCAACTTGGGGAGGATAGAAATCAAGATCCATATGATTGGAGTGGATGATCTTGACCTCAACACAAGGGTAGGTGGTTATCTCTCGGAAAATTGGATATGGCAAGTGGGTGTGTGTTCTGAGTGCTTCTCTCCCAAGTGGGATGTGGTGGAGGGCTATATATAGGCATCTCCAAAAATCCAACCGTTACAACATTATTGCCTAACTCGGTGAAACCGGATAAAAAAACTCGGTTGCACCGACTAGTGCAAAATGTGGCAACTTTGGCCTTTTCAGTGAAACTGATATATAAATCTCGGTGGCACCAATATGGGTGACCTAGGCAGTTTCCAAATCTCGGTATCACCAATTCATCAAACTCGGTGGGACCAACTTTAAAAAATTGGTTAACAGAAAGTTGGTCACTGATTCTCAGTTGCACCGAATGGAAACTTGGTAGTACCGAGATGCTAGAGTTTGGCAGAGGATCTGTCTAGGGAAAAACTCGATGGATCCGAATGGGAAATGTTGGTGTCATCGAATTTTGACTTTTGGCTTTGGATAGAAGAATTTTGTGGGAATGTGGGTGAGTATTTTTGGTGGCTAATCTCTAAGCACTTGACCAACCATATCATCATAATTCCTCATCCCCTTTTAATAGTATTGACTTTCCTATGGAGTCCAAAGTGATTTCTCACAAAATGTAAAATGTAGAGTCCTCAAGCTTGAAGCGTGGCCAATCCTATTCCTTCCTTTCCTTGGGGAGGTTTTCCACACAATCCTTTAGCCAACCCATCATTGAAATTTTTCCTGAGATATACTAGGTGGAAACGTTAGTCCAATGAAATATATGTTGTATTAATTATCAAAACCACCTAGGCAGAAGTTGTGCTTTCAATCTCCCCCTTTTTGGTGATTGATGAAAACATATAGATCAAAGATTCAATAAACTATATACTCAATGAATTGCATCATTGATTTGAGAGGTATTTGATAAGCAAGAGCTCCCCCTAAATTTGTGCATTATTTTAAATTTGCATTTGAATGCAAATGCACAAACGATTAGGATCATTGGTCACTCTTCCATGTCACATACAACTTGGTGGTGCGCAAGAATTAATATTAGTGAATTACATAAGCACATTGCACCAAACAATAACTGAATGATCATCATATAGACATCTCAAAGATGGCAAAGTAGTAGCATCACACAAAAGTATATGAGCAAACACCGACCATGTCTTAACCAAACGATAAACCAAGTTTTTAAACTATAGACAGGAACCAAAATGCAACATTCACTCTCTCTCTCTCGAAGCCCTATGATCTATAACCTCTCCCCCTTTGGCAACAAGTTACCAAAAAGTTCAAATCTATAGAGCTAATTGTTGCTCTGGGCTTGGTATCCTCCATGAGATGATGAAGCTGCTCTTGTAGTTGTCGAAGGAGTCGAGAGAAAAGCATCTGCAAATGTGGCGTGGCTTGAGACTGTGTCGGTATTTCCCCAAAGAGGAAGGGTGATGCAGCACAACGACACTAAGTATTTCCCTCAGTTATGAAACCAAAGTATCAATCCATAGAGGAAGATCACGCACCCACATAAACATCACCTGCACACAAATAACGAATACTTGCAACCCGACACGAAAGAGAGGTTGTCAAGCTCTCTACGGTAATAAGATAGATTAGGTAATGATAGTTTTGGCAAATAGATCTCGCAAGAACAGAAAATAAAATAAGTAAAAAAACTGCAGCAAGGTATTTTTGTTTTTTTGGATTAATATATCTGAAAAAAGGCAAAATAGTAGATCGTAAAGCAATATGTTGGAAAAGTAGACCCGACGGCCGTAGGTTTCACTAGTGGCTTCTCTTATGAGTGTAACACATGGTGGGTGACCAAATTACTGTTGGGTAATTGATAGAATATCAAATAATCATGATGATATCCAGGCGATGATCATTATATAGCTATCATGTCCAAGATTAGTAGACCGAAACGATTCTGCATCTACTTCTATTACTCCACACATCAACCACTATCCAGCATGCATCTAGTGTATCAAGTTCTTAGGAAAACAGAGTAATGCAATAAGAATGGTGGCATGATTTAGACAAGATCTATCCATATAGGAATAAATCCCATCTTGTTATACTTGATGGCAACGATACATGTGTGTCTTGCTGCCCCTTCTAGCACTAGGAAAGAACACCGCAAGATCGAATCCATCACAAAGAACCTCTTCCCATGGCAAGAAAAATCAATCTAGTTGGCCTAACTAAACCAAAGATTTGAAGAAGAAATATGAGGATGTAAGTAATCATGCAAATAAGAGATCAAATAAGACTCAAATCATATCCATGGATAGAAACTCATCATGAACTCAAAATTCATCGGATCCCAACAAACACACCGCAAAAGTCATTACATCAAATAGATCTCCAAGAGACCACTGTATTGAGAATCATAGAGAGAGAGGAAGCCATATAACTACTGCCTATGGTCACATAGGTGTATGGTGGACTACTCATGCATCATCGGAGAGGCACCTATGATGAAGATGAACCCCTCCGTGATGGTGTTAGATTGGATCTTGAGGTCCTGGAACTTGCGGTGGCTAGAATTGTGTTTCGTCAACTCCTCTAGAGTTTTCTGAATATTTGGGAATTTATAGGGAGAATAGTTGGTTGAGGGGAGCCCCGAGGTGGGCACGCTCCACCAGGCAGTGCTAGGGGCCTCTGGCGCCCTGGTGGAGGATGGCCACCCTGGGCCCCCTCTCTTGTGGTTGTTTGGCCCATCTTGGCTCTTTCGGTCCATAAAAAGTCTCCAAAAATTCTCGCAGCTTTGGTAGTGATTTTCTGCGAAGTAAAAAACAAGAAAAAATAGCAACTCGCACTTTGGCACTATGTCAATAGGTTAGTCCCAAAAAATGATATAAAGTTTCTATAAAATGATTGTAAAACATGCAAGATTGATAATATAACATCATGGAACAAGAAAAATTATAGATATGTTGGAGGTGTATCAGTATCCCCAAGCTTAGTTCCTACTCGTCCTCGACTAGGTAAATGATAAAAACAGAATTGTTGATGTGAATGCTGCCTAACATGTTCATGATATATTCTTTACTTTGTAGCATGGACATTTGGACTTTTAGATGGTTCAAAGCAATAGTCTAGTTTTGACATGAAAACTTTAATACTCAAACATATCAACAAGAAACCATGTCTTTCAAAATATCAACTCTAAAGCAAGTTATCCCTATTCCATCATGATCAATCATTGATCCATTCACAATTCACACTCAAATATTAGCTACACCTAATGCTCAAGTACGATCATAGTGCCTCCTAGTTGGTGTTTTATAAGAGAAGATTGAGACTCAAATTGAAAAATAAAAATTGCATAAAGTAAATAGATAGGCCCTTCGCAGAGGGGAGTAGGGATTTGTAGAGGTGCCAGAGCTCAAGTGATTATGTTGATAGGGAAAAAAATTTGAGTGGCATGCCTTTCCTGTCAACAAAAACGACCAAGAGATTTCAATATCTTTCCATGCTAGATACACCATAGGCGGTTCCCAAATAGAAAATAAAGTTTATTTTCCTTTTTCCACCATACTTTCACTTTCCATGGCTAGCCAAATCCATGGTTGCCTTCCATACCAACACTTTCCTAGGAATTTATTATTTGACAACATAAATAATTTTTTCTTTTTCTTTTTGGGATTAGGCATCCCTATTACCGTCATACCCTCGTGCAATGACAAGTGAATAAACACTCATCTTGAGAAAAACACATCTAGCATGAAAAAATATCGCTCACCCCCTACCGTTTCCTAAGCGGTACAAGCACACAAAAAGAAAATTTTATTTTGAAATTTAGATATGGCACATACAAATTTGCTTGGAATGGCATGGAAATACCATGTATAGGTAGGTATGGTGGACTCATATGGCAAAACTGGTTTAAGGATTTTGGATGCACAAGTAGTATTTCTACTCAGTACAAGTGAAGGCTAGCAAATAGATTGAAAAGCATCCAACTAAGAAACGAAAAATCACATAAGAGAGCAATAAGCATAACTAACACGGAATAATGCACCATAAGTAGGTTGTAATTTTGTAGCACAACTATTGACTTTCGTGCTTGCATAGGGAATCACAAACCTTAGCATCAATATTCTTACTAAGCATAATTACTCACCAACATAACTCACATATTACTATCGCCATGTCTCAAAACTATTACAAAGAATCAATTTTAATTTGTCCAATTATCTTCATGAAGTTTTTATTATATCCCTATTGAATATCTAACACTTTGGGACTAGTTTCATATATTGCAATTGCTTTTGATAAGCTCACATGGATATAAGTGAAGATCATGAGCATAAAAGTTCCATCTCTCAAAATAATATAAGTGAAGCATGAGAGGATTTCTTCAAAATTACTAACTCTCAAATTAATATAAGTGAAGCATGAGAGCATTTCTTCAAACATTTAAAATCATGTCGTGCTCAAAAAGATATAAGTGAAGCACTAGTGCAATTTCTTTGCGCAATAGACTTAAGTGAAGCACAAAGAGAAATTCTAGAAAATAATAGAATAATTTTGGATCTCTCTAATAGGTTTGTTCAGAAAGGATAAACGCAAAACAAGCAAAGATACAAGACGCTCCAAGCAAAAACTCATGATATGTGACGAATAAAAATATAGTTCCAAGTAAGATACCGATGGTTGTTAGAAGAAAGAGGGGATGCCACTCGGGGCATACCCATGCTTAGTTGCTTGTTACTCTTTGGATATTTCCTTAGGGTTCTGTAGCATACCCAAGCTTAGGATCTTATTACTCCTTATTCCTTCATCCATCATGATCTCACCCAAAACTTGAAAACTTCAATCACGTAAAACTTGACAAAATTCTTGTGAGATCCGTTAGTATAATAAAGCAAATTACCACTTTTAGGTTCTATTGTAAACCCAACCCATTAATATTTTATTATTGAATTATATATAATGTATTCTAACTTTATCATGACTTATAACCCCCTATGCAAGCCATAGATTCATCAAAACAAGCACACAATGCAATAAAAACAGAATCTATTTCAGACAGAATAGTTTGTAGTAATCTGTACTCTAACCATACTTATGGAACTCTAAGAATTCTGAAAATTATGAAAACGTAAATAATTTGTATAGAAATAATTTTTTAAAATTTGATCTCAATATCACGTTCCAGTAAAAAGGGAAAATTCATGCACTAGGAACAAAGTTTTTGTTTCAGATTCAACATTGTTTCTACTCATCTTATGGATCATTCTAAAGGCATTACTTGGCACAAACACTAAATAAAACTTAAAAATACAGTAATAACAGAATAATAATTGTGTAAACACCCAAAAACAGAAAGGAAAATATAAAAATATTTTATTCATTGGGTTGCCTCCCAACAAGCGCTATCGTTTTACGCCCTAGCTAGGCATAACACATAGTTTCAAGTATTGGCATCCTTGGTTTTCACTCCATAAAAGGCCCTAATGATTGATTAATATGGTGGCTTAATTCTTATTCTAGGGAAGTGTTCAATACCCTTTCTAAGATGTAACTGAAACTTAATATTGCCTTCTTTCATATCAATCACAGTACCTATAGTGTGTAAGAACGGTCTACCAATTATGATGGCCCAAGACAGATTGCAATAAATATCAAGAACAATAAAATCAATGGGCACATAGTTACTATTTTCAAGAATAACAATATCATTAATGCTTCCCAAAGGCTTTTTAATAATAGAATCCGCCAAGTGCAAATTAAGAGAACATTCTTCAATATTGGTAAGACCAAGCACATCACATAGAGATTTCAGAATTGTGGAAACACTAGCACCCAAATCACACAAAGAAAATCATTCATAATTTTTTATCTTGAATTTAATAGTAGGTTCCCACTCATCATGCTATTTTCTAGGGTTTGAAATCTCTAATTCCAACTTTTCTTCTAAGGATTTCATCATGGCATCAACAAAATGTTTAGTAAAAGCTTTATTTTGTTCATAAGCATGGGGTGAATTTATCATAGGTTGAAGAAAATAAATATAATTGACCAAGGAGAAACTCTCATAATTAAAGTCTTTGTAATCAAAAATAGCGGGCACATCACTAGTTACAGTTTGACCTCTCCAAACCCAATTTTATCAAAAAATTCATCAAGATTTTCACCCTCCAAATCACTGGGACACCTCCTAACTAAAGTTAAATCTTATGAAATCCATTCATCATCAATTTTAACATTACTAAACAAGTAATCAATAGATAAAATACCAAATCATTTTAAGATCTCCATCATTTTTATGAAAGCAATCACTTGAAAATGTGTTTTCTAAAAAATCTCTTTTAGCTCTAAGCATATCGGTTCTTTTCTTACTTTCATGCATAGAAACATGTAAGGCTTTAATTCATTAATTAATATTAGGTGGAAAAGCATGAAACTTGAGATTTTCTACATCATTGGAAATACTATCAATGCTTCTAGACATATCATCAATCTTATTCAACTTTTCTTGTATTGTAGTATTGAAACACTTTTGAGCAATGATAAATTCTTTAAAATTACTCAAGATCAAAGGTGTTCCTATTATTATTATAGGAATTACCATAATTATTAGACGAATTTCCAGGAAAAGGCCTGGGATTAAAATTACCTCTATAAGCTTTGTTATTAAAGTTGTTTCGCCAGATGAAATTCACATCTACGGAATCATTATTTTCCTCGATCAAAGTAGACAACGGCACATCATTAAGATTAATATGAGCATTCTTACTAGCAACTAACTTCATAAGAGCGTCAACCTTTCCACTCAAAGTACTAATTTCTTCTACCGAATTAAACTTTTTACTAGTAGGTGCTCTTTCAGTATGCCATCGTGAATAATTTTCCATAATATTATCTAGCAATTTAGTAGCTTCCCACAAAGTAATTTACATAGAAGTACCACCCGCGGCGGAATCTAAAAGATTTCTAGAAAAAAATTCAATCCCGCAAAAAATTGTATGATCATCCAAAGATTTAAACCATGAGTAGGAAAATTTCTTAGCATCAATTTCATTCTTTCCGAAAATTCTGAAACGTGTTCATGCTCAGGGAAATAATTTTCACGAGCGGAAAATACTTAGTAATAAAAGCATCCCTTGCACTTATCCCAATAATCGATACTATTGCAAGGCAAAGAAGTAAACCTAATTCTTGCACGATCCCGCGAGGAAAAAGGAAATAATTTCAACTTCACAATATCATTTTCCACATATTTTTTTATTTTTCATATCGCATAATTACACGAAGGTGTTTATATAGGACGGGTCATCCTCATTAGGAGTATCAAATAATTGATCTTTCATGACAGGATTTAACAAAGCGGCATTAATATCACAAGACTCTACACTAGTGGCGGGAGGAGCAATAGGAGTGCTAATAAAACCATTATTATTGGTATTGGAGAAATCACACAACTTGGTGTTTTCTCGAGTCATCATGACTCCGTGTCGGCGTTCTAGGAACGGGATTACCCAGAACTGCCTGCCTGCGGCCCAGGGCATGGCCCACCTCTTCAGCCAGGCACGGCCTGGTGAGACCGCACTCAAGACAAGGCCCTCGCGAGGGCCCTAAGCTCGCGAGGAAGAGCAGCACAAAGACCAGCAAGGGATGGTCCTCCTCAGGCCCCCTCCGGAGCGGTGTAGATCTCTATGTAGCACTTGGCCTCGAGAGGCCAAGGATGATGCCAGGTGGGACAGGCGGGCGCTAGGCGGTACAGTTTACCCTTTGGTGCAAAGGGAGTAAGGATGTACGCGGGTTCCCAAAGTGCCCCCCAAAGGATTCCATTCTGGTGCAACAAGACCACGACCGCGAGGCTAGCAGGAAGGATGTCATCGCCGATCCCACCTTTGTATCATCAATAGCTACTTTGCAAGCGAAGACCACCTTTCGTTGGGATAAAGATGTACTCCTATCCCCCTTCAAATTTGGCTATTGTGGGATCCCTTCCCGCCATAGCAGCAAGGGAAGAGGACCCAGGGCACTATAAATAGAGGCTAGGTTGCACCATAGAGAGGGGAGGAAAAGGGAGAGACAACAGGAGAGAGGCTACACCACCAGAGCACCCTCACTAGGCGACACACAACTGTACTAGTTCATCCACCAACCTCCTCGCGAGCCAATCCACCAAAGCAGGAGTAGGGTATTACGTTTCACAACGGCCCAAACCTGGGTAAACAACCATGTGCATCTTCTTCCTTGTCATCGTGCGAGTTTGTCATGAAAATCATCGAGTACTGAGCTAGGTGCGGTGAAGCTGCTGGGGATCTTCGCACACGCCTCTATGTTTGAACTTCTTTGGGTTTTGCGGAGCCCAAAATCCAACATTTAGAATGCCGGGTAGGGGCGTGTCGAAGCTTCCGCACTCGCGGCGACAGTCGAGACCCGGTTTGGCGATCCCATGGCGGACGAGATCCCCAACGCCGGCAGACCCTTGGCATGCGATGGCACCATGGCGCGCAGGGTCGGCCCCGTGGTCACGTGCAACCTTGGTGGATCACAAGAGCCCACCTCCAACCGATAGGTCAAGCAGTTCTTCTGTCATGTAGGAGCAGTTCGGCTGCGGTCCGAGCCCATGCCACCTCCGACGTGACCGGAGACCGGCACCACCTTCGGCCCCGACAACCACCCCAAGACAACGGCAGCCATCGGAACACTCCCCATGTTGTGCATGCCAACCATAAGGGGCATGGCAGTCTCCAGGACCCTCATAGACGGTGGCGCTGGCCTCTACTTCATCTTCGTGGAGACCTTCTACGCGCTGCAGTTACCCCATGACCAACTCGTGCCTTCAAGGCCCTTCTCTAAGGTGGTCGGGGGATCTGTCGTCGCCATAGGATGGGTGCGCCCCCCCCCGGTCACCTTTGGCACCTGCTCTAACTTCCAAACCGAGCAGGTTAACTTCGACGTCGCCCACATCCACCTCCCGTACAACGCAATACTTGGCTACTCCACCCTCGCCAAGTTTATGGTGGCAACGCACCTGGGCTACAACGTCGTCTAGATGCCCGGGAGCGGTGACGTCCTCACCGTCGTGGGGAATGCCGAGGACATGTCCCACACACTCAAGCTTGCCTACAAAGCAGCAGTCGCATTGCGCCCCAGCGTTGGGGATGCCGCGCAGGCCACGGAGGACTCTGGGGGTGTACTCGACGTCACGCCAGTAAAGAAGAGGCAGTTGTTCTCTCTGAGCAGGTGGAGACGAAGCAGGTGCCTGTTGATGAAGGAAACATTGGCCCTACCTTCACCATCGGTGCCGACCTGCCCCAGGAGCAAGAGGAGGTGTTGGTGCCTTTCCTCCATGCAAACAAGGACGCATTGGCATGGAGCGCCTCCGACCTAGTGGGGTTCCTAAGGGACGTAATCGAGAACCACCTCATGGTGTGCCCGAATGCACGCCCGGTTAAGCAAAAGGTAAGGAGGCAAGCTTAGGAGAAATAGACGTTCATTGCCTAGGAGGTCGGGGTCATCCGGGAGGTGCGTTACCTGGAGTGGCTTGCCAACCCGATGGTCGTCCTGAAGAAGTGCGGGAAGGAGCATGTGTGCGTCGACTTCATGAGCCTCCACAAAGCCTACCCCCAAGACCCATTCCTGCTGACACACATCGATCAGATCATGGACTCCACCGTGGAATACGACCTCCTGTGCTTCCTGGATGCTTTCTCGGGCCACCACGAGATCAAATAGGCGGTGGAGGAGACAGCCTTCCTCACCTCGTGTGTAGTGTTGTGCTACACATACATGCCCTTCGGGCTACGGAACGCCGGGGCAACCTTCCAGCGGCTGATGCACATCACCCTGGGGCGACAACTTGGGAGGAATGTAGAAGCTTACGTCGATGACATCGTGGTCAAGTCAATAAAGGCCAAGACCCCTGATCGAGGACTTGGAGGAGACGTTTGCCAGACTGAGGGAGGTGAACCTGAAGCTCAACCCCGAGGAGTGCGTCTTCGGGGTTCCATCGGGCAAGTTGCTTGGTTTCTTGGTGTCGCGCCGAGGAATTGAAGCGAACCCAGAGAAGATCAAGGCTATAAATAATATGAGCGCGCCCTAGATCCTCAAGGAAATGCAGAAACTGGCAGGTTTGGTGACCTCCTTGGGGCGCTTCATCTCCAAACTCGGCGAACCGGCCCTGCCGTTCTTGCAGATCATGAAAAGGAAGGGGCCCTTCAAATGGACTCCGAAGGCAGACAAGGCATTCAAGGAACTCAATCGATACCGCATGAGCCCGCCAGTAATGGTGGCGCCTCGTCCTCGGGAGCCCTTGCTGCTATACCTGGCTGCCACCCCCCACTCTGCCAGCACTGCGTTGTTGGCGGCCAGGGAGGAGCATAACAACGCGTGCGCCACATCGACGGGTGCGGGCGGCTCCCCGACATGGAGCAAGGGGGCTCGCAGGATGCCAAGGAGCCTGCTCCTCCCCAAGACTGTGCTCCCGAGGCCCTAGCCGCTCCGACGGACCTTGAGGGGCTCAATCCTCATGGGGCCCTAGCACCTCCGATGCCCCCTGAGGCGCTCAATCCTCAAGAGGCCCCGGCCTCTCCGGTGGCCCCCGAGGTGCTCATGCCTCATGAGCCCGCCACGGAGCCAGGCACCACGGGGGACTTCACCCTCGTCGAACACCCAGTGTACTATGTCAGTACAGTGCTGCGGGATGTGCGCTCACGCTACCCCATGCAACAAGAGCTCCTGCTCGCACTCCTTGTCGCTTCGAGGAAGCTGTGCCACTACTTCTAGGGGCATCCCATCAAGGTCGTCTTTGCGTCCCCCTTGGAGAAGGTGCTGCGCAACCCCAATGCGGCAGGAAGGGTCGCCGAGTGGAACATCGAGCTATAGGCCTTCAACATAGAGTTAAGCATGAGCAGGGTCATCAAGGGGGTGGCCCTAGCAGACTTCATGGCAGAGTGGACAGACGCTCCCGACCGGGGGTTGGACGGGAGCCTCTACCTCACCCCTAGCGACGAAGCTCCTGAGGATTGGACCATGCATTTTGACGGGGCCTTCGCGTGCATGGGAGTGGGGGGTTGGAGTCATCCTCCCCTCCCCGATGGGGGACAAGCTGCGCTACGTGGTGCAGCTATGTTTCCAGCATGGTGAGAAGGTCTCCAACAACATCGCAGAGTACGAGGGCCTCATCGCTGCCCTCAAGGTAGCGTCAGCCTTGGGGATTTGGCGCCTCACCATCAGCGGCGACTCCCAGCTCCTCGTCAACTTCTCCAACAAGGAGTACACACCAAAGGATGAGCACATGGAGGCATATTTGTAGGAGGTACGTAAGATCGAAAATGTTTTCGGGGTTTGGAATTGTAGCACATCCCGTGCAGCACGAACAAGGAGGCTGATGACATCACCAAAAGGGCGTCGCGCCGCGAGCCCCAGGAGCTGGGCGTCTTCGAGGAGCGGCTCTTCAAGCCCTCCGCAGTGCCACCAACCAAGGACCTGGTGCCACGGAGTGAGGAGCTCCCCCAGCGTCGCCCTCGGTTGCTCCAGACTATGGCCAGGTCTCACGAGCCCAACTGCTCCTGGCACTGGAGCCCCAGACCGACGATTGGATGCAGGAGTTCGGGGCGTACCTACTTAACGACACGCTGCCGGAAAAGGAGGAAGACACAGAACGCGTGGCACGACAGGCCATGACATACTGCCTGCAAGATGGCGATCTGTATCGCAGGCGCCCGATTGACGTCGCGTTGTGATGCATCTCCAAGGAACAGGGGTATGAGCTGTTGGCCGACATCCACGGAGGAGACTGCGGGCACCACTCCTCGTCGCGCACCCTTGCAGGAAAGGCATTCTGGTCCAACTTTTACTGGACCACGACACTTAACGACGCCATCGATTTGGTCCAGTCTTGCGAGGCCTTCCAATTTCATTCCAAGTAGATTCACCAGACTACGCAGGGCCTACAAACCATCCTGCTCCTCTGGCCCTTCCCGCGGGCACAGATGAGTACCACTACATGTATGTCATCATCGACAAGTTCACCAAGTGGGTGGAGGTGTAACCCGTCCGCACCATCCCTGCCGGATTGGCCATCAAGTTTATCAAGGGCCTCGTGAGCCGCTTCGGCGTCCCCAACCGCATCATCACCGATAACGGTTTGCAGTTCATAAGTAACCTCTTCAGGACCTATTGTGCTAAACTTGTAACATAGATATGCTACGCCTCGGTGGCCCGCCCACGGAGCAATGGCCCGGCGGAGCACGCCACCGTGGAGGTCTCGTGGGGCCTCAGGGCAAGGAGCTTCAAGAACAAGCTTGAAGCTTATAGCAAGGGTTGGGTCGATCAGCTTCCATCAATGATGTGGTCCATCTGCACCACTACGACTAAGCCCACCGGCGAAACCCCGTTCTTTCTCATCTACGGAGTCAAAGCCGTCCTCTCACACGAGGTCAAGCATCGATCCCTGGGGTTCTTGGCATTTGACGAGGAGCGTAAGGCTACGAGGAACATACCTCGTGCTCGGGGAGGAGGCCCTTTGGCAAGCCTCTCTCCGAGCTGCGAGGTACCAACAGGTGCTGCGACGTTACCATTGTCGTAACATATGCCCCAGGACCTTTGAAGTTGGAGACCTCATCCTGAGGTGGGTCCTCTCGAGGGAGGGTTTGCACAAGATCTCACCCATGTGGGAGGGCCCGTTCAAGCTCGCCCATGTCTCCAGTCCTGGCATCATGCGCCTGGAGACTCAGGACAGGGTCCCCATCCAGAATGCCTGGAACATCTAGCACCTCCGCAAGTTCTACCCGTGACACTCTCACGTAATAATGAGTGGGTTGTATATGCCCGGAGCCCCCCGAGGACGCGGAGGGGTTCCCACCCACTCCCAAGTGGAAGCCCCATGCTCCGCGCTGGCGGACAACACTTCCTTCCAATGGCTATGCCCACGCAACGTGGATGCCCTATGCTTTGTACTAGGGGAAGACGAAGATGAAGACAAGCCTAGGTACCAGACGCGGCTGTTATTTACTTTTCTTGTGTTCGAATTTGCCAACTCTTTTTTCGAACAAAACTCAGGGTTTTCTCCAACCATGTTTTAAAGAAAAGTGGTAGGGATTTCTTCTTGTAGTTGCGTCCTGGTGACCCGGACGCACCTTACGATGGTTGGGAAATGTGTGGGACGAGCACCTGCCAGCATAGAGCTGCTTGAGCGTTAGAGGGGGATCTTGAGCAGCGCGCGTCAGGAGCCTTACCGGCCATATAGCCCCTCGCCCCTTGATGTCGTCCTGGTGATGCGATCGGTATCAAGGGTGTTGAGGCCTCACCCCGTAGTTGCATCCTGGTGATCCGGACGCCCCTTATGGTGGTCGAGAAATGTGCAGGACTGGGGCCTCCAGACACAGAGTGCCGAAAGGGATCCCAACTTACCTCACTTGTAAGAAGAAGAAGTCCCTAGGATGTCTGGACTCCCTAAGCGCCGTAGCCAAACATCCCCGGCGAAAAGCCTACCACGAGCATGTCTAGCTAAGTACTCTAACCACGACCAGTAGGAAGTTTCAATTAACAATGACACAAGAACTAGGACACATGATGAGGGTACTAAAAAGGGCACAAGCACGGAAATTCATTACATGCCCATAGGGCACCCCTTGGTTCTTTGATCGCAGTAAAGGTAGAAGAGGAGGAGAAAGAAAGTGATGAGGGCCCCTCGGGGGCTGCCGCTCTGGGAGCCCTGGCATCGGCGCACCAGCACTCAGTCGGAGTCCTCCTGTTCCTTGACAGGCCCGTGGAGGCGCGCCGGCATGGCCGCTTCTTGAGCAGAGGAGCGACGCCATGGCGGCTGGCTACCCCCGAGGTCCAAGCGCACCGGCACATTGGTGCGCCATAGCTGCTATCGCTCGAGCTCTCCTCGAAGGGGGTGTCGCTGCTGCTGGAGACACGATGCCCGTCGTTAAGGACAAGCTCACCTCCAAGATAGTCGCGGCCGTCGTCTTCCGGGCAACACTGTCTGTGTCAAAACCGGCGGATCTCGTAGTAGGGGTCCTAAGCTAGGCATCTTGGAGCAATGGTAACATGGACACATGATTTTACCCAAGTTCGGGCTCTCTCGAGGAGATAATACCCTAGGTCCTGCTTTTGATTGTATTGATATGGGGGTAGTAAAGAGTACATGTCTCTACCACGAGATTATGAGATGTAATGTAATGTCCTCTATTGACTAGCTTGGCCTTGGTTTATATATACATTGTATGCCTAGGGTTTAGAGGAGTCCTTGTCTTGTGTGCCAAGTCTTGTGGAATCCTCCTTGTATCTAGCATGAGCTTCCTGAAGTGGCCCATTAGTGAACCGCCATGGGGGTCCTCGGCCCGACCCACCTGGTCGAGATGACGTGGTGAGTACCCTTAGTCCGGGACACCCTCAGTAGCCACCTTGAACTGGTCTTCAAGTTGAGGACGCTCCTTGGTTCTTTCAAACTGTTCTTCGCCTTCGATCGTCAGTCTTGAAAACGGGTTTAACAAATCTTCCTATGACTGATCTTGAGGATCGCCGAGCTTAATTCGAAGAATTTATATGTTGGGCATCCGAGGAGCCCCTTTAAGTTATCGGCCTTTATTAATGCCTTGTAATTTTTTCATGCCACACCTAAGGCTTGAAGTTATTCCCGTGCGATGGCATCCTCTTGCGTGCGAGCTCTAATGCCGAACTAAATCCGAGGTGTCTTTTCACAGCTGAGCTCCAACACTATTCGACATTCAAGGTATCCTTTTGCATCTGAGCTCCAACACCGGACTACATCCGAGGTGTCTTTTCACAGCAGAGCTCCAACACTATTCGACATTCAAGGTATCCTTTTATATCTGAGCTCCAACACCAGACTACATCTGAGGCGTCTTTTCACAGTCGAGCTCCAACACTATTCGACATTCAAGGTATCCTAGATTACCTTGGCCTCTAAAAATTTGAATGAGTCCATCCGAGCTTAAATGTTGGAATAGTCTTATATGGAACGAGCCATTCGAATCCGAGCTTTATGCCAGAAATCTTTTGAGGTGTCTCCGATCTTGAGCTTTATGTCGGATTGCTTCCGAGCTCCAACGCCGAACTGCATCCGAGCTCCAATGATGATCGGAGCCCGAGGTATCATAGATTACCTCAGTCTTTAAAAAATGAAGACATTCATCCGAGCTTAATGCTAGAAATGCCCTCTATGGAGCCAGCTACTTGTGCCCGAGCTCTATGCCGGATTGCCTTCGAGGTGGTGCACCACCCCGAACGTGGGCTGATTTTTCGTGGATATTTTCGATTCGTGCAATTTATTCTCTACCGATATATAGAGCCAGTAGCCCTCAAGGTATGTGTCGGTCTAAAACCCGAGATGCACATGAAGGATGACATAAAATCGTTGATCCCAGTAGCCCCTGAGACTCAAGTCGATTCACAAAATCGTCTTGAGGATCAATTCCTAGCTCGGCAGCATACTTCAGAACACAAAAGCGGCGTGCATAGACCTCAACACTCATGTTGGGTGCGGCCGACCAACCTGAGGACCATAATCTCCTCCGGAATTGTATTGCACTTAAATTTTCTGCATTGAATTGTCAATGTTGTAGCTCCCGAGACTTGGGTTGGGCAACATGGCCGACCCTAGGATCGTACCTCATCGGGAACAAGTTCAATTTTCATGTATGGTTTGACAATACCGAGGTGGAGTTCAGCAGGAAAGATGCTGAACTGTAGTTTTAGAAAAGAGTTTCATGCCGAACACCTCAACCAAGAAAATGTCCCGCTGAAAGGAAAATATAAAATAGGTGAAATATGTTATAAGCTCAAAATACCAAAAAAACATGCGTAAAAAACTTTACGTCTCGATTGAATCAAGCTTTTTTTGGTGCCCATACGAAATTGGTTTTAAAATTGTGCTTCTGTCGTGCTTTGACATGACACATCCGATCTCTAGACTTTAAGTGGGTCAGCCTTTGGTTTCAACCTCCCTATCCCGAAGGCGGAGTGTTTCTCAGGCCAGTTTAGCAAACCAAACGCGAGTGGATTAGAGAGAAACTAGGCTACCCGGCTATTGATCATACACTTGAGTCGAGAAAGAAGTGGTAGAAAAAGACTTTGCAACGACTAAGAAGAAAACATCTATTATAAAATGGCTCATATTAATTTAAGAGCACCCAAGTGACTTTGGGTACAAGAATTTTATGTATAATGATTGTATGTACCGAAGTACTTTTATAATATTTGTGTTTGCCTGAATTTTGAACGCGTCTTAACCGACCGTCAGCTTCTCCCTCTTCGGCCAAGGGCCGAAAAGTGTTATCTACTCCGCGTACCGAGAATATCGGCGGTGTTTCGGATAACCAGGCAATCAGACCATGAGGCTGTAACAGACAAAGCACGCCTAGGGAACTTATGCTATATTATTTATGTAATGTAAGAACCATGTTCAAAGAAAATAGTGCCCCCAACGGTACCTTTCTTTGGTCGCTCATGATTACTATGAGACTTGTGCAATAGATTGTGTACGCGTGAGTTCTGAGTTCCATCGTGTGCCGACCATAGTTGGAAACAATAAGAGCGTTAGCTTTTGGCTTCACTCGTCTGAGGTATGAATTCGGATGACTCGATCGTAACAATCGCAGAGGTGCTCCCTTTACTCCCTAGCCAAACAATTGGGAACGTAGGAGTAAGCACAGGAGCCAGGCTACCCAGCTTTGTGGAACACTTAAGTCAATATGATGCATATTTTGGCATAATACACGAGCAAGGAAAGAAGTTGTACAATAATAATCACATGCAAAGATAAAAAGTTTCCCAAAGGAAGACCCAAGTAAACGGGGTATTTGAATTTGTTTGTAACAAACAAAAGTTTTGACAAAGAAAAATTTTCACAAACAACTTTTTTTTCAAAAATGTATAATGCTTGGTCGATCTAAACAAAAGTTAAAACTGAAAGTTTTTGAGTATGAAAGCGACTTAGCTGGTTAATGTGCTCGGTGCCGATGACGCGATCTAGGCTTGTGGTGGGACAAGGATGCCCATCGAACTTTGACAGATCGGTGTGTAGTCTTCGGCATAACCGAGGTCCAAGCCCCCAAGCCCGTCCTGAGGTGACCGAATGAGGAGTTCGGCACTCCAAAGTAGTGTCACGGCTCGACCGATGTGGCGAGGCGAAGCCCTGATCCAGCCGAGGTGGTGGAGTAGGTCGGCAAGGTGACGCCGGGATGACTGCATGACGGCGGTCGAAGTCGATTTCCTGCACTCATAAAATAATGCAAGCCAAAAGTAATAACAAAGAAAGATAATAATATATTTAAAAAAATCTTCCACTTAGTTAATTTAAGTGAAGCAAATAAGTAAAGGAATATGGCCTGGGCGTCGAGGTGCCTGAACGAAGAGTTCACCTTGACGAAGTGGCGATGCTGCACGACCGACGTGGCTAGATGAAGTCCTCGGTCCAGTTAACATGGCGAAGCTCTGATCAGCGGATGCCGAAGTCTCATGCAGGTCAGCTGGTGACGCCGAAGTCTCATGCGAGCCGAGGTGTTGAAGCAGATCGGCTGGTGACACCGAAGTCCTCGGAGCAGGTTGATGAAGGAATGACAAAGCCCTAGATCCCACCGAAGTGAGGTCGGCAGTGTGATGTCGACTTAATGAAGTGACGGTGCGGGTATGCCAACACTGGGAAGCACACCAAAGTGACAACACCATTCGGTAAAAAGAGGTGAGGCGATGACATCGGCATGCCGAGGTGACCGCGTTACACTGTCGAAGTCAATTACCTACGCACATAATATAGTGCATGCAAAGAGTAATAACAAATAAAAGTAATAATATATGTATATATTAAGAAAATTCTTCTACTTAATTAATTTAAGTGAAGTAAATAAGTAGAAAAAAATATAGCCCGAGCGTCGAGGTCGGTAGAGGCGAGACGACGACGTCAGCTTGCCAAGGTAGCGACATAGTGTAGTTGAGGTCGATTTTCTTGGCTCGGTCTAGCCATGTACAGCTTGAAGCGGCAGCTGGGTAAAGACGCGGCGTGGTTACATCGGCTCGATGAATCAAAGGCTTGATGCTAGTAAGAACCTGTGAGGGGTTGGCTCGGAACGTCGACGTCGAAGCAGTGTACTGATTATGTGACCTATGTACAGAAAATGACCCTCCCCGAAGTAATAATTCCCAGCAGAATAATATGCATTAAATAATAATTTGAAGATATAGCACTTGGCAGTAATAGGAGGGGCTGGCCAAATAGAACACAGACAAAGTGAAGTCTGGTGAAAATTTGTCTGGTCGTAGACGCAGAGTTGGTGTGACCGCGGGTGTGAAACGACAAAGCCAGCCAATAGCATGCAATGGATGTGACTTTCATTAGAGGTACGGAGTACTACTAATTGAGTTTAACAATCAAACCTCGGGAGGAGCACTTCCAATTTGAACTATTTCTTCCAGCGGCCATCACGTGAGAGAGCAAAGCAAGATGCACTAATGACTCACGCGAAGCGGACAACCCATTGGATGTTCTCACCGGTACGGAATCTACTTTTGATTCGTTTGTTGCCGGACAATCTTCTGCCCAGTTGACTTGATGCTAGGTCAGAAAATAACGCGCGCGCCAACGTACCTTGTCAGCTCGGATCGTGCAACGGCCTCTGACCGAGTTCGTTCAAAGATCGATCTTGGAAATTTCTACGAACAAAAAATATAATGCATACAATGATAGCTTTTTATAAAAACATAATATATATAGAACCGATCGAACTTGAAACATTTCACCTGATCGTTGATCGGATACCCATCGATCCATGACGAGCGCCTAACAGGCTCTTAATGAAAGCATCAATGTCGGTGTCAAAACCGGCGGATCTCGTAGTAGGGGGTCCTAAGCTACGCGTCTTGGAGCGATGGTAACATGGACATAGGATTTTACCAAGGTTTAGGTTCTCTCAAGAAGATAATACCCTACGTCCTGCTTTTGATCGTATTGATATGGGGGATAGTACAGAGTACATGTCTCTACCACGAGATTATGAGATGTAATGTAATGTCCTCTATTGACTAGCTTGGCCTCGGCTTATATATACACCATAGGCCTAGGGTTTAGAGGAGTCCTTGTCTTGTGCGCCAAGTCTTGTGGAATCCTCCTTCTATTCAGTATGAGTTGCTCAACGTGGCCCATTAGTGAACCGCCATGGGGGTCCTCGGCCCGACCCACCTGGTCGGGAGACGACGTGGTGAGTACCGCCTAGTCCGGGACACCCTCAAACACCCCAAGCGCTTGCCCTCTCCCCCGAAGATCTTGACAAAGAGTGTCGCCACCCGTCGTACTTGAAGTGAAGGGTGCACCTCCCCTCCAAGCCACGGGCGTGGGCAAGCGTTTGCCACCCGTGGTTCAGGTACACATAGCCCCCGGGCGTGACCTCGACCTCCACCCACGAGGCCGCGCTACAGCAGTTGTCGGCCTGCAGCCACATGCCAGCAGGCCCCCTGGCCGGCAGCGCCTCCGCGAAGAAGCACGGGAGTTGAAACCAAGCAGTCGTCAGCCTCTCCGCCCACACTAGAAACTCCAAGGCCGTGACGACTGAATGGAGCCGCGGGCGGGGCAACCGGGTGGCCACCACCAGCCTCCCACCGTGGGCGCCCCCACCGCAACTACTACGATCGCCCGCGCTGGACAGAGCCCCCCTGCGGCTACCGAGGGTAACCCCGGGACGCGTTGAAGCACTCGCGTCCACGAGGAACCACCACCGGTGTTGTGGCATACTTCCGGGGACGATGGCGAGGCAGGGCTCTCCCCGGAGGCCTTCCCCTTCTCGGCGGCAGAGAACTTCCTCACTTGAGCCATGCCTGGAGTAGAGGCGGCTTGAAGACTTGGAGGCAAAGCAGATGAAGATGTGCTTAGGGTTTTCTCGCCCTTGCCTACTTATATGTGGCCAAGGGCCAATCAACGCCTCCTCGCATCCCGGGCAATGCTGGCGTCGCTGCGCGTCCTAGCCCTTGTCAGCTAGAGCGTCGTGGGGAGTACAGGCATCGTGCACTCCTAGAGCGTAGCGGGGTAGGCCCGGGTGGCGTGCAACTCTTCCCCACGTCAATTCATCAGCTCTCGAAGGGTCACATCCGTGTGGCCCAATGGGAGAAGGACGAGGGAGCAGCCGCATTCAAGGAAAGGTAATGATGGCCGGAGCAGCGTGCAGGCGTCCCATCAGTTTGACCAAGGGGGTCCCTGATGACCTCGAGAGTGGAGATGGCATCCACTTGGCGCAAGACATGTGTTGTGCCTGGCCCGTGGGAATTTTAGGCCCGCGGTGCTTCGGGTCATCCTCAACGGCTTCGCTCGGAAGCCAACTCGAGCGCGCCTTGTGCCTGGGGGCTATAGTCGGTGTTTTGGGAACGGGGGTACCCAAAACTGCCTGCCTGTGGCCCAGGGCATGGCCCACCTCATCAACCAGGCACGGCCTTGCGAGACCGCACTTAAGACAAGGACCTCACGAGGGCCCTAAGCTCGCGAGGAAGATGTCAGCATTCTAGGAATGAGGGTACCCAGCCCTGCCTGCCTGCGGCCCAGGACGTGGCCCACTTCATCAGCCAGATGCAACCTGGAACGACTCCGCTCAAGACAAGGCCCTCGCGAGGCCCAGACGCTCGCGAGGAAGAACGACACCAAGCCCAGCAAGGATAGGCCTCCTCAGGACCCCTCCGGAGCAGCGGAGATCTCTGTGCAAAACCGAGCCTTAGGAGTCAAAGATGACGCTGGGAAGGATAGGCAAGCGCCGGCGCGCTAGGCGGTGCAGCTTCCCCTTTAGTGCAAAGGGAGCAAGGGCGTACGTGGGTTCCCGAAGCTCCGCCCAAAGGTTTTCATTCTGGTGCAACAAGACTACAACCACGAGCCCCGCAGGGTGGATGTCATAGCCGAACCCACCACTGCACCATCGACAGACACTTTGTAGGCGAAGACCACCTTTGTACAGGGCGCTGATGTACTCCTGTCCCCCTTCAAATTTGGCCATTGTGGGATCCCTTCCCGCCATCGCGATAAGGGAAGAGGACCCGGGACACTACTACATAGAGAGTCTAGGTCACACGGTAGTGGGGGATCCGATCCACGACTTAGCCACTCAAAATCACGAGACAAGGAGAGAGCCAAGAACACCACTTGAGCACCCTCGCGAGGCTTGAGCCCATTGTACTAGTTCATCCACCACACTTCCCTGAGGGGAAATCCACCAAATCAGGAGTAGGGTATTACGCTTCACAACGTCCTGAACCTAGGTAAATTTTCGTGTTCATCTTGTTCCTCGTCATCGTGCGAGTTTGCCGTAGTATTCATCGAGTAGCGAGCTAGGTAGGGCGAGACTGCAGGGGATTGTAGGACCGAAAGTATGTCTAGAGGGGGGGGGTTATTAGACTACTTTACCAAATAAAAGTTTTTCTTATACCAAGTTTTAGGATTGACAATTTTTAGCATTTCATGGCAAGTTAAGTACACCCTACACATGCAAGTCTAAGAGTATATAGCAGCGGAAAGTAACAACAAGCATGTATAGAAGGGATAGGGTAGCAAGATCAAACTCAGTTGTAGACATGAAGATTTTTCCTGTGGTTCCGATAGGTGGCGCTACCGTACATCCACGTTTATGGAGTCTTCAACCCACGGAGGGTAACGGTCGCGAGAGTCCACGGAGGGCTCAACCCAAAAGGGTCCACGAAGTAGCAACCTTGACTATTCCATAAAGGCTTCCATCCACGAAGGACTAGCCTCACTATGGGTAGATCTTCATGAAGTAGTCGATCTCCTTGCCCTTACAAACTTCTTGGTTCACTCCACAACACGAAGTAGGAAGCTCCCAAGCGACACCTAACCAATCTAGGAGGCACCACCCTCCAAAAGGTAATAGGCTCGATAATGACGATGAACTCCTTGCTCTTGTGCTTCAAGATGATAGACTCCTCAACACCCAATCACTCTCTCACAGATTTGGCATGGTGGAAGAGATGGGATTGGTGGAAAGATACTTGGGGAGGCTAGAGATCAAGATCCATATGATTGGAGTGGAAGATCTTGACCTCAACATAAGGGTAGGTGGTTCTCTCTCAGAAAATCTGATAGGATAGGTATGGAATAGTTCTGAGTGATTCTCTCTCGAGTAGGTGGTGGTGAAGGGGTATATATAGGCATCCCTAAAAATCCAACCGCTACACACAAAATGACCAACTCGGTGACACCGATGTGTTATCTCGGTGGTACCGAAGTGACCAAAAGGTGGCAACTTTTGAATCTCGGTGAGACCGATATTGGAAACTCGGTTGCACCGATAAGGTGACCAACGGTCCGATTTCTAATCTCGGTGACGCCAATCCACCATTCTCGGTGGGACCGAAAATGTGAATTTGCATAATAGAAAGTTGGCAACCTAAACTCGGTGGCACCGGTATGGAATCGGTTGAACCAAAGTGGCTAGGGTTTGGCTGAGTGTGTCTAGGTTCTGGAATCGGTGGCACTAGTATGGGAAAGTTGGTTGCATCGATTTTGAGTGTTAGGTATAGAACAAACTTTGGTGGGAGAGTTTGTGGATGTTTTTGGCGACTATCACTTGTGCACGTTTGAGCATATTGTTCACCAACAAAACCTTACCCCCTTTTGATAGTATTGGCTTTCCTATGGACTCAAAGTGATTTCTCACAAATATAAAAGGTAGAGTCCTCTTGCTTGAAGCTTGGCCAACCTATTTCCTTGCATCTTGGGGTATGTCCACAATCTCCTTTTGCCAATCCTATCATTGAACATTTCCTGAAAAATACTTGGTGGAAACATTAGTTCAATAACTTATATGTTGTTATTAGTTACCAAAACCACCAAGGGAGCAAATGTGCTTTCAATCTCCCCCTTTTTGGTAATTGATGACAACATATAGATCAAAGCTTCGACATATGATAAAATCAATGAATATAATCATCGCTTTGAGAGGTATGTGATAAGCAAGAGCTCCCCCTAAATTTGTGCATTATTTTGAATTTGCGTTTGAATGCAAATGCACAATCGATTAGGTATATGGGGCACTTCTTCCATGTCACATACAACTTGGTGGTGTGCGAGAATAAATAGAATGAATAACAAAGGACAACACAATCAAGCAAAGGTGAATGATCATCTCATAAGCATTAAGATGATAGGAAATAGTAGCATCACACATAAAGCGTAAAATAGTAGCATAACACACATAATCATATCAACACAAGCAACCAAAAGACCAAATGTTTTGAAAAGCAACAAACACCAAAATGCTCTCTCGCTCGAAGCCTAAAGATCTATATACACTTCTCCCCCTTTGGCAACAAGTTAACAAAAAGTTCAAAGGCATACATCTAATCATTCTTGGGCCGATCTCCTCCGGTTGTTGATGAAAGAGTCGAGAGAACAGCGTCGGCGAAGATCTCAGCAGATGTCGTGGATGGAGTTGGAGTGGTAGCTGGAGGAACTGGGACAGATGGAGTAGGAGCTGAGGTGACAGCAGCAGGAGCTGATGAAGAGGGCCTCAAGTCTGGAACTGGCACAGTGGCTGATCTGGCCTGGGTATGAAACTGTGTGCCTTTCCTGAGAGGTGATACATCCTCCTCCTGATCATCATCATCTAAAGAAGTAGTCTTAGGAAGAGGCACTAAGTCAACTTCCTTCTTGAGCTCATTGACTGTCTTAGTCAGCCCATCCACCTTATCACTAAGGGTTTTGATCCTGTTTCAAAGATCATGACAAGACTGTTCTGGTTGTCCAGAATCCCCTTAATGTCCTTCTGCATACCCTGAACTGATGATATCAACGGATCCATTTGCTCATTCCTGGATCTAGGGACTTGAGCACTAGTGGCTCTAACTGCCTCTGCTTCTACCTGAGCTGCAGCTGAAGTGGGATGATCAGCATCCATCACCACAACATTGTCCTCGAGATCTGGCTGTAGGGGTAAATGTGGATGATCTAGAGCAAAAATGTGCTTCTCCAACTTTGAATTTATAAGCATCTGGATGTAGGGTGCATAACAACAAGAGCGCTTCTGGTCAGCAACAACCCTCTTGATTGTCTCAACAATCAAATCCGTGACTCTGATCCTGGTGTGTCTGTCAAGGTGGATCAACATATTGATGGAGTGGCCTCAGATCATCTTGTCATCTCCTGACTTGGGCATCAAAGTATACCTCAGAATGGTGTACATTGTGTGGAGGCCAGCCTGAAGAAAGTAGATAGATCCTAGCCTGTGAGACTTCACATTGGTAGCAGGTATCTCCTTGTACATATTTGCCATAGCATTGTGGCTCGCCTTGGATTCTGAGTATACATCCAAGTCACCCTCCTGTGCTTCAGGAACTCCTAAGATAGCAGCCCATTCTTCAACAGTCGATTCATACCTTGCACCTTCAGTCAACCATACAATTCTACCATCTCCATAGAAATGTGTAGTGGAGTAGAATTGCATGATCATCTCATCGTTCCATGCAGTGAATTCTCTGCCAACAAACTCATCCAAACCTATGCAGTGGAAATTGTCTTGGACACTTGGAAAGTAGTCCTCATTCTCCTTACTGAATTTCCAATCAACTTACCACATATCACTCACAGCTGGACTCTTGTCAAAAAGCACAGTCTCATAGAAATCCTGTTGCTCTTTGCTATAAAATTTGTAGTCCACAGCTATCTTGTTCCTCTGGGCATATGGATCTATAGCTCTCCATGCTCTCAATCCTGAATCCTTCCTCTTCTTCATATCCTCAGCTAGTGGGTAGCTGGCATTGTGTACCAGAAGGTGTGGTCTGAGCTTCATCAAAGTTCTCAAGTCATCATCATCTTCAACTCTGGAAGTAGTCCCTTTGTTTTTCTCAGAAGCTAGAATCTGCCTGGATGTCCTCTTAGGCTTCTCAGCAGCAGCCTTCTTGGATGTGCTAGTCTTTGGCATAGCATCATCCATCAGCTTCTTTTGCTTTTTCTTGGGAGGGCCTTCTCAACATGCTCTTCGTCCTCTTCAGCATCAGCATCAGCAGCTTCTTCAGGATCCTCATACATGGAGGTTTTTCTGCCAATAACAGGAATAACCCTCTTTCTTGATTTCTTTTCTCCTGCCTTCTTAGGCATAGCTTTCTTGTGGACTTAAACCGAAATAGTTTCTTTGGAAGTCTCATGAGCCTTGAAGGTTGAAGCAGGTGCATAGATCTTGCTGACAACTCTCCTGGAAGAAGTGGCTTCAGTAGCAGACTTCTTTGCGGCTTTCTCTTGCTTCTTAGCAAGAATCTCTTCTGGAACAAAGACTGAATCTTCTTCATCAGAATTCATCTTCTTTCTGGTCCTTGTAGCAGCTTTGGGCAACCCATGGGATCTGGGGGTGCCTGCATCTGAAAATGAACTGGACTCTGGGCTTGTGCCTAAACTCATGTCTGCACCCTGCTCTGGCAAGTTATGACTGTCCTCTGCATCTGACATACCGACCCTATGAATGGAATATATATGAGTAGAAGTAGATGAGTCATCACAAAATTATCAGCTGGTTTTTGAAATTTTGAACAAAATATTTTCAAGGTTTTGCATTCTGTCAGAAACAAATCGGTAAGGCCGAAGCAAAAGTTTCGATGACACCGAGACTGACTGTCCCTTATAACAGAAACTTGGCACCCTTCTCGGTGAGACCGAAAAGGAGTGCTCGGTTTCACCAAGACACTTCTCAGCAACACAGAAACGAAAATCGGTGGTACCAATTTTCCTGACTCGGTTATACCGAGTTGCGTCGGGCGTAAGGCAAAACCCTGGAAAATCAATGGTTCGCTAGCCTATGGGTTTTTGTGTGGATAGGAATACATGCAATGAGTGGCTTATAGATAAAATCAAATCCAATGCGCAAGAATCAGAAGGAGAGCACAAGGGAGGTTGAATCCGTACCCTAACTTGGTGTGGATCCACTACGGCAGCGATGATGGAGCAGAGTTTGTTGCCGGCGGTGATTCCCAGCGGCGGAGGAGCGCAGGAAAACAAGGGCGACGACCAGGTGTCTCGAGGCGGGAGCTTAGGGTTCTGAGGCATGACGTTTGAAGATAGACTTTCAAAGCATCGGGGTCCACAGCGTATATACCCTCCACTGTCGGTGATACCGATTTAATGTTTTTGGTGTCACCGAGTTCCACAACTGTCAGCTGACAGGGAAACTCGGTGTAACCGAGAATATGAAATCGGCAGTACCGAGATTGAAAGACAGATCAACCCTAGGCATTCGGTGGGACCGAGATTGCGGGGTTGGTTCCACCGAGATGCACTTGGGAGGTTTTAATGGTCAATCCTTGTCGATACGGAACTCCGAGTGCTCCACACATAGAGGGATCTAAAAGCACTTGTTCAAATTTTGTGATGCAGCACAAATGGAATATGAGGTGAGAAAGCATAGATAGCTAAAGAGTGGTCCTAGGCATTTTTGTCCATCCAATTGGCAAAAAAGAAAATCAATAACCAAATAGCAACAATTGGATGTCCTTGAATGAGAAAATAAATGCAGACCAACATGCTCACACAATAAGATGTCAAAAGAAATCATGACAAACATGCACAAACACACTAGCATCTAACAAGCACTTGGGCGATGACGAAATCATCTATATGTAAGTATTTGACTTAGGAGCCACATAAGAGTACTTGATCATAGGTCATACTCATCGTTTAAGCACAAGTAGGGTTACCACTTTTACATAAAGCATTTAATGTTGTCACATACTAAGAGATGCTTTGACTCAAGTCTTAGAGTAAAGCTCCCCCTTAATTTGACATCCCCTCATAAGAGGGATAAACTAACCTTGGCTTTGTCGATGAAGACTTCATGTTGGTGAGGTAGTTGTGGATGCTCGATGTTGATGAAGATCACCAAGAGTTGGGAGCATCCTTGTTGTTTCCTTACTCCTCTCACCTACATGGGTTAGTCCCAACTCACAAGAGACAAATACAAGGATATCTATGGACATGGAGTGCAAAGCATATGTTATGATGTCCATTGATTAGTTGCTTACCTTGTCCCTTGCTTACCTTTGAGGGAATGTATGACTCCTTGAACTATTGCATTGAGTTGATATTGAGTGCAAAAAGTCCTTGCCAATAATGAATGTGAGAAAATTTCATTGGCGGAGTCACCCCTCAAGAACTTACTAGTTCTTCTTCTTGGGGACCCACATCAAGTTGATGGGGATCCTTGGTGTTGAAGTAGCCTTTGTAGTAGTTGAGCTTGAAGTAGCCTTGAGAACCCACTCCACCAAAGCTAGGGGTTCATCTTCATATGAGTCTATGTCCTTTGAAGCTTGTTCTTGCCCTTGAGCTTGTGGTCTTGTGGTGGAAGGTCATCTTGAGTGTTTTTCCCCTTGGGAAGAGTATTTTCATACTTATCCTTTTGAGTAACAAACTTGGGCTTGGGATATTGACCTTCTTCCCACTCAACTCCATTAGCGTTGAAGTAGCCAACACCGTGATTCTTCCGGTATCCTCCATGCTTGCGTACAATTTCCTCAAATTGCTTACATCCGGCAAGACTCTTGTAGATACCTTTTTCTATAATTCCTTTCAATAAAGCATTTTCTTTCTCAAGTGTAACTTGGCTAAGAGAATCATCATTAGTGGAATCAATAGAACTACTAGAAGCAACATCATTGGGTTTAGCATTTTTATTGTTGCTACTAGATGAAGAACCTTTCTTGCCTTTGTTACTAGATTCCTTAGTTTTAACTTGAGGCATGAAAGTAGACAAGAGTAGTCGTTTGGCTAGATAAGATGAAGTCTTCTTTCGGAGATTGTCATTAATAGCTTTGAGAAACTCATGCTCTTGCTCCATGTTGAGCTTCTCAAAGGATAGCTTCTCATGAGTTCTCACAAGCTCTCTATGATCTTCGAGAGTAGATTCATGAGCTAACTTAAGAGTGTTTAGTTCTTTAGTTAGTTGTTCTATTTTCATATTATCATCATCAAATGACTCATCTTGACTAGCATGAGAATTATCAAGTTCATTTTGATCAACATCACTAGTTTTATCACAAATCAAGTCATCATCACAAAGCTAAACATCTTCATCACGATCAAAATCAAGATACTTGGGGTGTGATACCTTGGGGCCTTTAGCCATGAAGCAACTTCCACTCCCTTCATTTGGTGAATCAAATAGATCGTAGAAGTTGGTTGTCACTAGAGCAATTCCGGCAACACCATCATCTTGACTATAGTCGGAGTCGGAGTGATAGCTTCTTTCAGAGTTGTTGTCGGAGTCGGAGCCGGAAACCCATTCACCAACATGAGCTTGATGTTTTCTTCTTGTGTAGCTCTTGGTGTACTTGTCCTTCTTCTCCAAATCTCTACTTCTCCTTGAGTGTCTTTGTTCATAATGATCATCTCTACTCCTTCTCTCTCTTTGTGGTGATTCATTCCTTGAGCTCTTCTTCAAGGTGACTCTTCTATTCTTTTGTAGGTAACCGTTGTTGGGGAACATCGCATGGGAAACAAAAAAATTCCTACGCACACGCAGATCTATCCATGGTGATGAGCATCTATGAGAGGGAGAGTGTATCTATGTACCCTTGTAAATCTCTAAGCGGGAAGTGTTAAGAAACGCGATTGGTGTAGTTATGTACCCTTGTAAATCTCTAAGCGGGAAGTGTTAAGAAACGCGATTGGTGTAGTTAAACATCTTCGCGATCCAAATCGCCGAGCGTCCCGCGATCATATCATGATCCATCCTGCGATCCAATCACGATCCGTCCCATGAACTCATCACGATCTGTCCCGTGAACTCATCACGATCCGTCCCATGAACTCATCACGATCCGTCCCGTGAACTCATCACGATCCGTCCTGTGAACTCATCACGATCCGTCCCGCGAACTCATCACGAACCGTCTCGCGATCTTGATCACGGTCCTTCCGATCTAGCGCCGAACGGACGACACCTCCACGTTCAGCACACGTGCAGCTTGATGACGATCTCCATCGTCTTGATCCAACAAGAGGAAGTGGAGAGGAAGAAGAGTTCACCGGCAGCGTGACTGCGCTCCGGTGATGGTGGTGGAGCAATTCCGGCAGGGCTTCGCCTAAGCACTGCGGAAATCCGATCTAGAGGAGCACCGGCGGAACGGGTAGCATGTGGCCGTAAAATCTAGTGCAAAACCCTAAAATCCACTGGTATATATAGGAGAAGAGGATAGGAGGCTAGCTCAAGGGCCAAGGCTCCTATAGGAGTCGGCCAAACCAACTAGGGAGGAGTCCACCTCCTCCACTCCTAGTAGGATTAGGACTCCTTCCCTAATTTGCCTTTTTGCCTTTTCCACCTTTTTCCTTTTGGGTTTTCTTCTCCAGCCACATGGGCCTTGTGTGGGAGTTTCCACCAGCCCACTAAGGGCTGATATTCACTCTCCCACAGCCCATGGCGCCTCTTGGGTCGAAATACCCCTCCCGGAGGTCTCCCGGTACACTACCGGCACTCCTGGTACACTATCGATGAGCCAAAACAGGACTTCCTATATATGAATCTTTACCTCCGGACCATTCCGGAGCTCCTCGTGACGTCGGGGATCTCATCCGGGACTCTGAACAACCTTCGGTCACCACCATGCATAACTCTATACTACCGAAACGTCACCAAACCTTAAGTGTGCAGACCCTGCGGGTTCGAGAACTATGTAGACATGACCGAGACACTTCTACGGTCAATAACCAATAGCGGGCCCTGGATGACCATATTGGTTCCTACATATTCTATGAAGATCTTTATCGGTCGAACCTCTATGTCAAGGATTCAGTCAATCCCGTATAACGTTCCCTTTGTTCTTCGGTATGTTACGTGCCCGAGATTCGATCGTCGGTATCTCCATACCTAGTTCAACCTCGTTACCGGCAAGTCTCTTTACTCATTCCGTAATACAAGATCCTGTGGCTAACACTTAGTGACATTGCTTGCAAGGCTTGTTGTGATGTTGTATTACCGAGTGGGCCCTGAGATACCTCTCCGTCACACGGAGTAACAAATCCCAGTCTTGATCCATGCCAACTCAACAGACACCCTCGGAGATACCTGTAGAGCACCTTTATAGTCACCCAGTTACGTTGCGACGTTTGATACACACGAGGCACTCCTCCGATGTCCATGAGTTGCATGATCTCATGGTCATAGGAACATATACTTGACATGCAGAAAACAGTAGCAATAAACTGACACGATCATATGCTACGTTTGTAGTTTGGGTCTTGTCCATCACATCATTCTCCTAATGATGTGATCCCGTTATCAAATGACATCTCATGTCCATGGCTAGGAAACCTTAACCATCTTTGGTCAAGGAGCTAGTCCTTTAGATGCATACTAGGGACATGGTTTTGTCTATGTATCCACACATGCATCTAAGTCTCCGATCAATACAATTATAGCATGGATAATAAATGATTATCATGAACAAGGAAATATGATAATAACTAATTTATTATTGCCTCTAGGGAATATTTCCACCAACCGTGCACTCATTTGAGTAGTGTCCGGGCTTCCCACAATTGTAGCAATTGCGGTCACGACTTGACGAATGCTTCTCTTCATATCTTGAGTTGGAGTTTCTTTCTTTGCCTCTATTCTTATAGAACTTGTTGAATTTCTTGACCATGAGGCTTATCTCTTCATTGGTGACAAGGTTGTTGCTTGAAGTTGCGGGAGCATCACTTGTGGCTTTGTAAGCACCGCTAGACTTGTGATGAAGTTCTTCCTTATCTTTGAGTGTCATCTCATGAGCAACAATCCTCCCAATGACTTCCGTAGGCTTGAGATCTTTGTAGTTTGGCATCATTTGGATGAATGTGCACACGGTGTCGTATTTATCATCCAAATCTCTAAGTATCTTCTTGATGATGAATTGGTCAGTCATTTCTTCGCTTCCTAAGCCGGCAATCTCATTGGTGATGAGAGCTAGCCTAGAGTACACCTCTGTGACTCCTTCCCCATCCTTCATCTTGAACTTGTCAAGCTGACCTTGAAGAATATCTAACTTGGATTCTCTCACGGACTCGATTCCTTCGTGCATATCAACCAAAGTATCCCAAATCTCTTTTGCATTCTCAAGACGGCTGATTTTGTTGAATTCTTCGGGGCACAAGCAGTTGAATAGAATGTCGCATGCTTGAGCATTGAGTTGCAACATCTTCAACTCATCTGTGGTCGCTTCACGATCTGGTTCCCGTCCATCTGCAAAGAACTCACCTTGCAAGCCAACACGAACAACAGCCCAAACGGTGGGGTTATGACCAAGAATATGCATTTTCATTTTGTGCTTCCAACTAGCAAAATAAGTGCCATCAAAGTACGGACCTTGTCGTGGTTTTATCACGGCAGATGTTCGGGTGAACGGACTTGGATTCGAGGCCATCGTTAAGGTGATGGACCCAAAGGGGTTGGTTGGGACGAAGGACATGAGTTTACCCCGGGTTCGACCCCTCAAGTCGAGGTAACAGCCTACGTCCTGCTTGTGTTTGTATTGCTTAGCGTATCGATTACAAGGGAGCTATTGCTTGACCTAGTTCTCGATAGTCTGATCTCTAAGTTGCCCTGGGTCTCGCCTTTATATAGGAGGTCAAGACCACAGGTCATACAAGTTGTAACCAACTCACACTACGTGTCTGAGTCTATCTCTAACTTATCTTGCCTTCCTGACCAAGTTATCTTTGGGCGGCTTACTCACCCGGGTCTTCTCCATCCGGGCCATGTTTCGGCCCATCTTGTCAAGTCGCCAAACGTCTTGGGCTTAAGTCTTCATAGCCCACTCTTGGGTTGCTGTACGAGCCGCCTAGTGTGACCCGGAGCCTCTGGGCAGGTCTCACCATGGGATTATATCCCCAGCAGACCTCTACGGTGATAAATTCCCTCACTAGCCGCCATACTCTCCTAGGTTGTGAGACCTAAGCTATGGAGACCAAAGCTCTGATACCACTTGTAGGACCAAAAGTATGTCTAGAGGGGGGAAGATTAGACTACTTGACCAAATAAAAGTTTTGCCTATACCAAGTTTTAGGGTTGACAGTTTTTAGCATTTCATGGCAAGTCAAGTACACCCTACACATGCAAGTCTAAGAGTATATAGCAGCGGAAAGTAACAATAAGCATGTATAGAAGGGATAGGGTAGGAAGATCAAACGCAGTTGTAGACACGATGATTTTTCCCATGGTTCCGATAGGTGGCGCTATCGTACATCCACTTTTATCGAGTCTTCAACCCACGAAGGGTAACGGTCACGAGAGTCCACGTAGGGCTCCACCCAAAAGGTTTCACGAAGTAGCAACCTTGACTATTCCATAACGGCTTTCGTCCACGAAGGACTAGCCTCACTACGGGTAGATCTTCACGAAGTAGGCGATCTCCTTGCCCTTACAAACTTCTTGGTTCACTCCACAACACGAAGTAGGATGCTCCCAAGCGACACCTAACCAATCTTGGAGGCACCACCCTCCAAAAGGTAATAGGCTCGGTAATGACGATGAACTCCTTGCTCTTGTGCTTCAAGATGATAGACTCCTCAGCACCCAATCACTCTCTCACAGATTTGGCATGGTGGAAGAGATGGGATTAGTGGAAAGCTACTTGGGCAGGCTAGAGATCAAGATCCATATGATTGGAGTGGAATATCTTGACCTCAACACAAGGGTAGGTGGTTCTCTCTTAGAAAATATGATAGGCTAGCTATGGAATAGTTATGAGTGCTTCTATCTCGAGTAGGTGGTGGTGAAGGGGTATATATAGGCATCCCCAAAAATCCAACCGTTACACACAAAATGACCAACTTGGTGACACCGATGTGTTAATCTCGGTGGTACCGAAGTGACCAAAAGGTGGCAACTTTTGAATCTCGGTGAGACCGATATAGGAAACTCGGTTGCACCGATAAGGTGACCAATGGTCAGATTTCCAATCTTGATGACGCTGATCCAGCATTCTCGGTGGGACCGAAAATGTGAATTTGCATAACAGAAAGTTGGCAACCTAAATTCGGTGGCACCGGTATGGAATCCGTTGCACCGAAGTGGCTAGGGTTTAGCTGAGTCTGTCTAGGTTCTGGAATCGGTGGCACCGGTATGGGAAAGTTGCTTGCACCGATTTTGAGTGTTAGGTATAGAACAGTGTCGGGACCCCGATCCTAAGTCATGTGAGTCTAGACTGTAACATATCACATCACTTTGCGGGCTCATGCACGGTAAGCTCCATGGCTGCAGCCTTACCTTAGCTGAGACATTTTGCATCTTTTGGCTCACGTATGTGAACATGTTGCTGGCAATCAAACGACAGAGAACCCGGGCCGACATGACTAGTCATAGAACCTAAGTGGCACATCCGTACGGAAACAGGCATACGTAACCCAGCAATGCAGGTGTCGGCCTCAAGCGTGTGTAGATGAGTCATAGCAAGCTACAAGGACTCCATTACGCCGTGAGACATAAATGCCATCATTGCGCGTAGACGAGTCATAGTAGGCTACAGGGACTCCATTACACTGCGAGACATTTCCTAGAAAGGACAGACACAGGAGCAAAGAAGGATACATGCCGGTCAATCAATGTGTCCGGAGCAGTAGCAAGCTACCATGGCTCAGTGGAAGCACAAAGAGGTATTTTCCCATAAATAGTACTACTAAAGGCACACAACTAGGTGTCGGATCCCATACATACCGTTGCACGTCACACGTACATGCGACATGCCCAATATGCGTAGATACAACCATGGCATCACAACATAACCATTCAACAACTTTTATTTAAGAGGCTCAGACGAGCCTTGCATAATATGTTCTTATAGATAGGGGTCACATGACCCGACACTCAAGTCATACAAACAAGTTCATACAAACCAAGCGGAAGCATAAGCTGTCTGAGTATAGACAGATGAAAGGATAAAAAGGCACATGGCCTGACTATCTACAGCCCGCCACATGGCATAGGTTGTAGCTGGGACACCATCTATTCGGCATCGTCGACATCTAGAAAGAACCCAGCTGATGGGTTCTGGGTCTGATCTACAACATTTATTAAGCAAACATGAGTACAAACATACTCAGCAAGTCTTTAAACCAGACCTAGTCTATTCATGCTCATGTATCAACAAGGGGGTGGTGGAGTTTATGCAGCAATGCCAGCTTTGACTCATGGCTAACCTACACTACACAATTTTAACTCTTTGTTTAAATTTTAGATATTGCACATGAGTCCACTAACTCCATAACAATGCACCACCATGGATTCACTTCCCTCTCCTGGGAGAGTGCCATCCACGATACTCACACTTGTCTTGATATTTTTATGAGTACCCATTTCATTATCTATGAACAACATAAGTTATCCAAGTAGTCCATATACGAGGACTCGACTATTCGAATAGTTTCATACCCTGTAGGGGTGTACTTCTTCACACACGCTCTCGCCACTTATTGCTATGTGCTCATAAAGCCATGCACCTCAGCAACCTTCAAGTGGAAGCCCAGTGAGGGAGTCGACCACGACCGTCAATCACATAAGACCTCTAGTCCAGGCTATTGCCTATTTGGGACTGAACCCGCACGGAAGTCCGACCGAAGTTTCCGCTACGGCACCAAACAATGTGTGCAGGGTTCCCAAGCCCACCATTCGGGTGACCCTTGGTAAACCGTGCCACTGCCTACAACGTCGTAACCCACCCCTAGGGTCAGCGCTACGCATGGCCTCCAGCATGCTATAAACACCAAAAACTACTTGCAACTCCTGGACTAAGGACTAAGCGACTGATAAGTCGAGAGGGTCAATTAAGTATCCCAACGTGTGGTAGTATCTAGTCTTGGATCACAAACATGGAACTCAGTTCCTAAGAATGGTCCCAATGAGACAACCTGCTATGTACTCCTACATAGCCTCTCATCGTTACCTTTACCATATCGGGTTGATCATAAGTTCATCAGATCAGAACATCATTTTTTCACTTAGTTCATCACCCAGATGAATCAGACTTGACACAACTCTAAGCATAGCAAGCATAGTAGGCAAAGTAAGCTAAGAACATTATGGCACAAGCATCTACCGTGTATGACAGGCTTAGAACATTAGGTTGCAAGGTTTAGCTATTTACTGTGACAATGACAGGTCATGCATAAGAATAGGTTCATCTACCGTGTATGACAGGCAAGTGAATGTTTGTCCTAATGCAATAAACAAGAGTAGGAGCGAGAGAGGGGGATGTTATCGGAATGATCAAGGGGGGTTTCTTGCCTTGCTGGGTAGCGGGAAGGTTCTCTCCTTCGTTGGAATACTCGGGGGTATCCTCAGAAGCAGGGCCTACCACAATATAGATAAAAAGCAATCAATACACGCTAGTGCAACAATATGATGCATGATCATAGCATGGTAGCATGTTTGTATGAGCTGATGCAACTAATGTTCAAGTTAAGTTGAAATGAGTTTGAACATAGGTTCAAAATTGTTCTTCATTTCAAATTCCATAAACTAACCTATTAGCGAATGTCAATGTTCTTCTACATAGGTTTCTCTAACATGCATGATAATAGCACCATTGGATTCATTGGATATTTCTGATAAATTTTCATATATAAATTATTTTCATCTGATTTACAGATTAATTTATATGAATTTTTAAGGTTTTAAACAATTTCTAGAATTATTTTAAAACTAGAAATTCCTTTTATTTCATCAGCCTGACGTCATCATGGCGTCAGCAGGTCAGCTGACCAGGCAAGGTCAAACCTGACAGGGTGGGGCCCTCATGTTAGTGAGTCATTCTCTTAATTAGAGAATTAAAACTAATCCTAATTACTTAATCAACACTGGGCCCACTGGTCAGTGACTAATTAGGTCAATTATATTAATTAATTAAATTGTTAATCGGGATATGACTAACAGGGCCCGGCCCCACTTGCCAGTGACCCAGGGGTCTAACCCCTGGTGGTCAAACTGGTTGACTCGCCGGCATTGAGAGGCCGACGACGTCAGGGACGGTGGAGGGGGTCGGGATTCCTCCTCCTGCGACCAAACGGAGGGCGGAGGGCACCGATCTACTCTGCTCGCTCGCGCGCGTTGAGCCCGACACCTCCTAGGGGTTGGGAGGGCCGGAATCGGCGCTGGCGATGAGCACGATGGCTGCCGGAGCTCGGGCGAGCATGGGCTCATCGAGCCGGAGCTCGAACGAGCCACCTGAGGGTTCCTAGAGCTGCCTGGGATCATCCTAAGCACGACTACGTGCTCAGTTGCGAGCTTGGGCCGCTGCAGTGACGGCCACGTCCTTGCCGGTGGCGAGGAGCTCTCGAACCTGAGAGGATCCGGCGTTAGAACGACCTATAAGGGCGAAAACGGGGCAAAAGGACCACGGGCTCACGGCAGTTGCAGCGGCATCGAGAGCGGGCTCGGGCAAGGCCTGGAGCAGTTGCGAGCTTCATTTCTTTGCCGGCGGCCAGAGGTTGAATACGACGGCGATGCAGCGATGGGGAGCTCCCGGTGATGCGCGGCTTGGCGAGAAGGAAGAGGGCGACGAGGCAGAGCTCTAGAGCTACCTAGCGAGGCAGGGGAGCGGCTGGAGCGACGGCGCTACGCGGCGGAGCTTCGGCGGCCATGGCGATAGAGGGGGAGAGGAAGAGAGGCGAGCGAGAGAGAGAGGGAGAGGGCGATGGGGACGGCTCTCTGAGCTTCTCCCCGTCGCGCTGGCGAGGAGGAGGCAAGTAGGCAACTGCCGGCATGGAGGCACGCCCGCGCGCACTCCGGCCACATGCACGTTCTCCTGGCCGCCAGGAGGACGACAACCTCCCTGGGCCAGGTGAGCCGGCCTGGCCTGGGCCTAGGTAGGTTTCCTTTCCCTTTTTTATATCAATTCTTTTCTAACTTCTGACATTTGTTTTATTTTAATTTTAGGCACATATGCTATTTTAAAATATCCCAAATATTTTATATATTGAAGTTTGCATATTTCAAACTTATCCAAAAAGTTTCAGGATATTTTGAAAACTAAACTAATGATAATGCTTTATTTGATATTTTCAGTAGCTTTATCATTTATTTTTATATTGCTGTAGTTGTTCAAATATTTAAAATGGCCCGTGTTATAATCATGTCCATAATTATCAGACATAGGGAACATTTTGTAAGGGCATATTGAATTTGTTGAGTTTTCACAACTTTGAATTAATTTGATTCAAATATGAGCTTGGGGTTTCTTTTAGCCCCCATTTCATGTTGATGCAAAATTGAAACATGATGCACACACATGCTATCCTATGACATCTAGCTAGGGATGTGACACCTCACCCCCACTCAAAAGAATCTCGTCCCGAGATTTTGAAGTCGTCGGGAAGAGCACAGGGTACTCTAGTCGAAGAAGATATTCTCTTTCCCATGTGGCCTCCTTTTCAGAATGGTGTGACCACTGAACCTTGAGAAACTTGATGTTCCATCGCTGAGTGGTACGCTTAGCTTGATCAAGAATACGAACAGGGTATTCTCTATATGTAAGGTTATCTTGGAGATCAAGCGCTTCGTGGTCTACCTCATGGACAGGGTCCAAGAAGCAACACCTGAGTTGCGAGATGTGGAAGACATCATGAACCTTGGAAAGATGCGACGGAAGTTCCAATTGTTAGGCAACCTCTCCTCGTTTAGCAAGAACGCGAAAGGGTCCAATGTAACCAGGAGCCAACTTGCCCTTGATGGGTACCCTTTAGAGGTGTAACCCGAAGGTAAGCCTTCTCGTCAACTTCATAGGTCACAGCCTTATGATGGTGATCATATTAGCTCTTTTGACGAGATTGGGTTGTTTTCAACTTTCCACGAATAATGCAAACTTGCTCCTCTGCATCCTGGATCATATCTGGGCCAAAGAGTTGCCTCTCTCCGGTTTCTGACCAGTTAAGAGGTGTTTGACACCTTCGTCCATAGAGAACTTCAAAAGGGGCTTTGCCTAGGCTTTATTCATAACTATTGTTATAAGCAAATTTGGCAAATGGAAGACATTTCTCCCAGTTCATACTGAAAGATATAACATGAGCTCGGAGCATGTCTTCGAGGATTTGATTGACTCGCTCAACTTGACCACTTGATTGCGGGTGGAAAGCAGTGCTAAAGGATAGATGAGTCCCCATAGTGGTTTGAAAACTTTCCTAGAATCGGGAAGTAAAGATACTTCCGCAGTCTGAGTTAATCTCCAATGGAACACCATGAAGAGAGACTATTTGAGAAACATATAACTCTGCTAGCTGGCTAGCGGTTATACTCTCCCGAATAGGAAGAAACTGAGCCACTTTGGAAAGGCGGTCAATGACCACAAAGATAGCACTATTCCCTCTCTTGGTCCTAGGAAATCCGATAATGAAATCCATACCGACCTTATCCCATTTCCATTCGGGAATAGCTAAAGGTTGAAGGGTGCCAGCAGGCCTTTGATGTTCTTCTTCCACACGATGACAAACGTCGCAATTAGCAACGAACTAGGCAATTTCTCTCTTCATCCTAGTCCACCAGAACCTCTGGTGTAGGTCTTGATACATCTTGGTACTACTAGGATGAATTGTGAGAGGAGAATCATGAGCCTCCTTAAGGATCAGCTGTCTTAAGCGTGTGCTCTTCGGAACCACCAAGCGGTTCTGGAAGAACACAACACCTTCATTGTCCTTGGAGAATTCTTTAGCGTTTCCGCTAGCAATATTCTCCTTGATCCGGGATATACCCTTATCATATTTCTGGACAGCTACTATTTGATCCTTAAGATTATGTTTCACCACCAAGTCGGATAGGAATCCTTGAGGAACAATGTGAAGGTTTAACTTCCGAAATTCCTCATGGAGAAGTGGTTAACCTTGTTGTAGCATCAGGTTGTTACAATAAGACTTATGACTTAGTGCATCAGCCATAACATTGGCTTTCCCCGGGGTGTAAGTTATCCCTAAGTCGTAATCTGTAATGAACTCAACCCACCATCTTTGCCTGAGATTCAAATCCATCTGGGTGAAAATATATTTCAGACTTTGGTGAGTAGTGTAAATTTCGCAACGATTAGCCAGAAGGTAATGTCGCCAAGTTTTCTATGCATGGACCTTAGCTGCAAGCTCAAGATTATGTGTTGGATAATTATCCTCATGTGGACACAATTGTCGAGATGCGTATGCAATCACATGACGATCTTGCATGAGAATGCAACCTAATCCTTGTTGGGAGGCGTCGCAATAGATAACAGAGTCCTTAGAGAAGTCTGGTGGCACCAGAACGGGAGCAGAGGTCAGTCGTCTTTTCAACTCCTGAAAACTGTGATCGCATTGTGGAGTCCACTCAAACTTTTTATCTTTCTTGAGGAGTTCATTCAAAGGTTTTGCAACCTTGGAGAAATTCTCGACAAAGCGGCGACAATAGCTCGCTAAGCCAAGGAAACTCCAAACTTGCTTAACCAATTCAGGTTGAGTCCAATCAAGGACAGCCTGAACTCTCCCGGGATTGACAGCAATACCTTTACCAGAGATCATGTGGCCTAGATAGGTCACTTCTGGCAACCAAAATTCACACTTGGAGAATTTGGCGTACAGACGGTGCTCTCGAAGTTTCATCAACACCAGCCTTAGATGCTCAGCATGTTCCTGTTCGTTCTTTGAGTAGATGAGTATATCGTCGAGGTAAACCATGACAAATTTATCCAAATACTCCATGAAGATCGAGTTCATCAAGTGAGAGAAGGTGGCTGGGGCATTGGTTAAACCGAAGGACATGACGGTGTACTCATAATGGCCATAACAAGTAACAAAGGCCGTTTTTGGAATGTCCCCATTTCTAATTCTGATTTGATGGTATCCCAACCTCAAATCCATTTTGGAAAAGACAGAGGACCCAACGAGTTGATCATACAAATCGTTGATCCTGGGGAGCGGATACTTGTTCTTTATGATGACCAGATTCACTAGACGATAATCCACAACCATCTGATCCGATCCATCCTTCTTGTTGACGAAGAGGACGAGACAAGCCCAAGGAGAAGAACTAGGACGGATGAAACCTTTCTTCAAAGCCTCATCGAGTTGGATCTTAAGCTCGGCTAGTTGTAAGGGTGCCATCTTATAGGGTCGTCTGGCTATTGGGACAGTCCCTGGAATAAGCTCTATCACAAACTCAACATCTCTGACAAGAGGAATTCCTGGCAGTTCTTCTAGAAAGACATTCGGAAAGTCACGGACTACCGGAATATTTTCTAACTCTAGAAGAGGGCTAGCATTGAGGGAATAGAGTTGGCACTTGGCTGTTCGAGTGGAGACATTAAGTATCTCACCCGATGGATGTGTAAGTTGAACATTCCTAGTATGAGTATCAATCTTAGCATAGTGGGCTTTCATCCAATCCATGCCTAGAATGATATTGATGTCCGAAGACTTGAGGGATATCAAAGATGCTAGGAAGACTAGACTATCCACTAGAATCTCATTATCATGGCTCACTCTAGAAGTTTGCCACTTTGAACCAGGAGTCTGAACTACTAAAGGAGTAGGCATATCACAAAAAGACATGTTATGCAACTATGCATAACTTTCCGAAATGAAAGAATGAGATGCCCCAATATCAAATAGAATAGATGCTGGATGACTATTGACAAGGATTGTACCTAGGATAACATTAGGATCCTCAATGGCTTCCTCAGCAGAGACATAATTCACTCGTCTACGAGAAGGATCTGGCTTCACATAGAAGGCTTTTCCCGGCTTCCCACGTCTAGCGGGCTTAGCATTGCTCCAAGGACAATCAAGAGTTCTCCACATTTGTAGAAGACCACGGTGGCACGGGGAGTAACATTGGCAGACGGACCTCCAAATGGACTGGCTGGAGGATTGGGCTGAGCTGGGCGAGGCGCCTAGAAGGATGGCCTCGCGGTGTATCTTGGTGGCAGAGCTGCATTGGGCACCCAGACCCGGCGTTTGTTGGAGCCCGAGCCAAATGTGGGGCTGAAGTCACGGTTGTGCTTCCTCGTGGCCTCATAGTCAGTCTGTCCAGACTCGGCATTGATAGCCTTGTTGACGAGAGCCTGGAAGGTTGTGCACTCATGCAGGCGCAAATCTCGACGGAGCTCGGGATTGAGTCCCTTGCGGAACCTAGACTATTTCTGACATCGGTTGAAACTTCCTCCGGAGCATAGAGAGCAAGATTTCCGAACTCACGGCTATAGGCATCTACTGACAATCTACCCTAGGTGAAAGCACAGAATTCCTCTCTCTTGTGATCCATCAGCCCTTCCGGGATGTGATGGGTATGAAATGCTGCACTGAATTCTGCCCAAGTTGGTGCGGGGCCTATGGGACACATGGCTTCATAATTTTCCCACCACAGATTGGCGGGTCCTTCCAGAAAGTAGTTTGCAAAGGTCACCTTGTTAGCCTCGGACACATTGGCAGCCCGGATCTTGCGGAACATGCTAGTTAGCCAGTCATCCGCGTCGAGTGGGTCGACCGAATGATGATACTTAGGTGGGCACAGCTTGACGAAATCATCGAGTGACACGCCATCATTGAGATCATTGCGGGGAGCACGCGCTGTGTTGTGCTCAATTCGTTCCAATAGTCTATTGGTCTCTCTCTTGTTCCTTCCGGCTTGAAGCATCACTTCTGCCAAAGGAGGAACATGTGGCAGATCCTCCTGCCTTGGCTGGCTTCCCTCGCCCTGCTCGGGGGCAAGCACAGAGTTATTCCTAGTTGCCACCATCCTGGGAAAACAAACCCAATGCTTACACATAGAGGACATCAACTCTAAGACATGAGATAAGGAATGTACTGGACAACATGGCATGCAGGGTAAACATCCAACAACATGGAAACATCAACTGCCCTATGAACACCATGATTAATACACACCATGACATAGTTCAGCACAAGCCCAAGCTGAAAACAAACTACAGAGAGATGACACCACTCATTGGAGTCATTACAAACTTCCTATACATTATCTATCTACCCCTCCAGAACTCAACTCTCAACCTTGGTCATATCCCACAAGACACGCAGGACTGTGGCGATATGACTACTAACATATTAGAACTACCATCCATGTACTCAAGCATCGCCGTAGAATGCCTCATACAGGTTACCCCCGTGACCCGGGAGCTGAACCTGAGGATCTAGAAACACGCTAGCCTATGATCCCTGGAAACCGTAAGGACACGGATGTGGCCTTGGTACCCTTGCTGGCGGCAACAGCGGTCCTCGAACAGGGGTGATGCCTCCAACATCGGGCCAGTTTACGCATGCTGGCAGATGAGTCCGCGATGGGGTCAGCATCTCCAAATCTCCATAGCCCGTCTGCACGACAGGTGCCAACTGCGTCAGGGCTGTCCAAAGACGTGCACGGGTAGCATAAAGCTCCATGCAAAGGACACGTGCATCATGATCCCTGTTCTCCAACATCTGAGTGGTCACCGGTAGCCTAGGGTCCTCATGGGAATGATCACAGTAGGTTGCGCTAAGATAACCATCCTCTCCTCCCATGGAAGCAGGAACATAACAGAACTTTGTGTTCTGAAGCAAGCCATGGTGAAACCTCATGATAGTCAGCATGGTGTAAGCGGCCTCCTGAACTGCCATATCTATGGTGACACCTAGTCCATAAGTCCAGTGAAGTGGCTCTGCAGCTCCAGGATATGAAGGATATATCTTAACAGTACACAGATATTGAGTCTGGTTGAAATCTTGATATTGTTCCTCCACTGTGTACTCTGGGTACCAACGGTAGCCAACCTCCATCATAACTCTAACCAACATGGCCGTGTGACCCGGTACATCGATGCACCTGGTCAAACGGACCACCTGGCGGGAAGGACGAGGGGGCATCCGAAACAGAGAATGATGCAAAGACATTAGAGACTCTGGCAGAAATTGGACGACATAATGGTTGTAATTGCTCAAAAAGGATTTTGAGACAACTGCAAAAGATTGGCAAAGCATAACCACTCAACTTTCTAGACTCAAATCTCTTCTCCATCTATTTGTCACACCAACAATACTCAAGTACCGACATACACTTGCAAACAATTAGCTAGTAGTCCATGGTTAGTCACTCGTCATCCTAAGCAATAGATGAGAAGCCTAGTTCTTATCTCCGTAGAAAAGATGAGAAAGACTCAGCATAAAATAATTTGGGAAGAGGAGTAAAAAAAGCCTTACGTTCCCTTCCACAATCAATTCCCCTACTTTTCTATAGTGTTTCTAGACTCAACTTCGACCAGTTTGGCTTGGTAGTCCTATAGTCAGTCAGGCTCTGATACCAACGCTGTCGGGACCCCGATCCTAAGTCATGTGAATCTAGACTGTAACATATCACATCACTTTGCGGCCTCACGCACGGTAAGCTCCATGGCTGCAACCTTACCTTAGCCGGGACCGTTTGCGTCTTTTGGCTGACGTATGTGAACATGTCACTGGCAATCAAACGACAGAGAACCGGGCTGACATGACTAGTCATAGAACCTAAGTGGCACATCCATACAGAAACATGCATACGTAACCCAGCTATGTAGGTGTCGGCCTCAAGCGTGTGTAGACGAGTCATATTAGGCTACGAGGACTCCCTTACGCCATGAGACATAAATGCCATCACTGCACGTAGACGAGTCGTAGCAGGCTACAGGGACTCCATTACACTGCGAGACATTTCCCCGAAGGGACAGACACATCAGCAAAGAAGGATACATGCTAGTCAATCAATGTGTCCGAAGCAGTAGCAAGCTACCATGGCTCAATGGAAGCACAAAGAGGAGGTTTCCTGTAAAGAGTACTACAAAAGGCACACAACTAGGTGTCAGATCCCACACATACCGTTGCACGTCACACGTACGTGCGACATGCCGGATATGCATAGATAGAACCATGGCATCACAACATAACCATTCAACAACTTTTATTTAAGTGGCTCGGACGAGCCTTGCATAATTTGTTCTTACAGATAGGGGTCACATGACCCGACACTCAAGTCATATAAACAAGTTCATACAAACCAAGCGGAAGCATAAGCTGTCTGAGTACAGACGGATGAGAGGATAAAACGGCACATGGCCTGACTATCTACAGCCCGCCACAGGGCATAGGTCGTAGCTGGGACACCAGCTATTCGGCATCTTCGAGATCTAGAAAGAACCCACCTGATGGGTCCTGGGTCTCATCTGCAACATTTATTAAGCAAACATGAGTACAAACGTACTCAGCAAGTCTTTAAAGCAGACCTACTCTATTCATGCTCATGTATCAACAAGGGGTGGTGGAGTTTATGCAGCAATGCTAGCTTTGACTCATGGCTAACCTACACTACACAATTTTAATTCTTTGTTTAAATTTTATATATCGCACATGAGTCCACTAACTCCATGACAATACACCACCATGGATTCACTTCCCTCTCCTAGGAGAGTGCCATCCACGATACTCACACTTGTCTTGATATTTTTATGAGTACCCATTTCTTTATCTATGAACAACATAAGTTATCCAAGTAGTCCATATCCGGGGACGCGGCTATTCGAATAGTTTCATACCCTGCAGGGGTGTACTTCTTCACACACGCTCTCGCCACTTATCGCTGTGTGCTCATAAAGCCATGCACCTCCGCAACCTTCAAGCGGAAGCCCAGCGAGGGAGTCGGCCACGACCGTCAATCACATAAGACCTCTAGTCCAGGCTATCACCTATTTGAGACTGAACCCGCACAGAAGTCCAACCGAAGTTACCGCTACGGCCCCAAGCCCACCATTCGGGTGTCCCTTGGTACACCGTGCCACTGCCTACCGCGTCGTAACCCACCCCTAGGGTCAGCACTACGCACGGCCTCCAGCATGCTATAAACACCAGAAACTACTTGCAACTCCTACACTAAGGACTAAGCGACTGATAAGTCGAGAGGGTCAATTAAGTATCCCAACGTGTGGTAGTATCTAGTCTTGGATCACAAACACGGAACTCAGTTCCTAAGAACGGTCCCAATGAGACAACCCACTATGTACTCCTACATAGCCTCTCATTGTTACCTTTACCAAATCGGTTTGATCATAAGTTCATCACATCAGAACATCATTGTTTCACTCAGTTCATCACCCAGATGAATCAGACCTGACACAACTCTAAGCATAGCAAGCATAGCAGGCAAAGTAAGCTAAACACATTGTGGCACAAGCATCTACTAGGTATGCTAGGTTGCAAGGTTTAGCTATTTACTGTGACAATGACAGGTCATGCATAAGACTAGGTTCACCTACCATGTATGACAGGCAAGTGAACGTTTTTCCTAATGCAATAAATAAGAGCAGGAGCGAGAGAGTGGGATGTTATCGGAATGATCAAGGGGGGTTGCTTGCCTTACTGGGTAGCGGGAAGGTTCTCTCCTTCGTTGGAATACTCGGGGGTATCCTCAGAAGCAGGGCTTACCACAATGCAGATAAAAAGCAATCAATACACGCAAGTGCAACAATATGATGCATGATCATGGCATGGTACCATGTTTGTATGAGCTAATGCAACTAATGTTCAAGTTAAGTTGAAATGAGTTTGAACATAGGTTCAAAATTGTTCTTCATATCAAATTCCATAAACTAACCTATTAGCAAATGTCAATGTTATTCTACATAGGTTGCTCTAACATGCATGATAATAGCACCATTGGATTCATTGGATTTTTCTAATAAATTTTCATATATAAATTATTTTCAGCTGATTTATAGATTAATTTATATGAATTTTTAAAGTTCTAAATAATTTCTGGAAATATTTTAAGACTAGAAATTCCTTTTATTTCATCAGCCTGATGTCATCATGGCGTCAGCAGGTCAGCTGACCAGGCTAGGTCAAACCTGACAGGGTGGGGCCCTCATGTTAGTGGCTCAATCACTTAATTAGGGAATTAAAACTAATCCTAATTACTTAATCAACAGTGGGCCCACTGGTCAGTGACTAATTAGGTTAATTATATTAATTAATTAACTTGTTAATCGGGATTTGACTAACAGGGCCCGGCCCCACTTGCTAGTGACCCAGGGGTCAAACCCCTGGTGGTCAAACTGGTTGACTCGCCGGCGTTGAGTCGCCGGCGACGTCAGGGACGGCGGAGGGGGTCGGGATTCCTCCTCCGGTGACAAAACGGACGACGGAGGGCTCCGACCTACTCTGCTCGCTCGCGCGCGTCGAGCCCGACACCTCCCAGGGGCTGGGATGGCCGGAATCGGCACTAGAGATGAGCATGGTGGCTGCCGGAGCTCGGGCGAGCACGGGATCATCGAGACGGAGCATGAACGAGCCACATGAGGGATCCTAGAGCTGCCTGGGATCATCCTAAGCATGACTATGTGCTCAGTTGTGAGCTTCGGCCGCTGCAACGACGGCCACATCCTCGCCGGCGGCGAGGAGCTCCAGGACCCGAGAGGATCCAACGTTAGAATGACCTATCGAAGGGGGAAAAGGGGGAAAAGAACCACGGGCTCATGGCGGTTGCAACGGCATCGAGAGCGGGCTCGGGGAAGGCCTGGAGCAGCTGCGAGCTTCACTTCTTTGCCGGCGGCCAAAGGTTGAAGACGAAAGCGATGCGGCGATGGGGAGCTCCCGACGATGCACAGCTTGGCGAGAAGGAAGAGGGCGACGAGGTGGAGCTCTAGAGCTAGCTAGCAAGGCAGGGGAGCAGCTGGAGCGACAACGCTACGTGGCGGAGCTTCGGTGGCCATGGCAACAGAGGGGAGAGGAAGAGAGGCGAGCGAGAGCGAGAGGGAGAGGGCAATGGGGACGGCTCTCTAAGCTTATCCCCATCACGCTAGCGAGGAGGAGGCTGGCAGGCAGTTGCCAGCGTGGAGGCATGCCCGTGCGCGTGCTCCGGCCACACACCCGTCCTCTTGGCTGCCAGGAGGACGAAAACCTCCCTGGGCCAGGTGGGCCGGCCTGGCCTGGGCCTAGGTAGGTTTCCTTTCCCTTTTTTATATCAATTCTTTTCTAACTTCTGACAATTGTTTTAATTTAATTTCAGGCACATATGCTATTTTAACATATCCCAAATATTTTATATATTGAAGTTTGAATATCTCAAACTTATCCAAAAAGTTTGAGGATATTTTGAAAACTAAACTAATGATAATGCTTTATTTGATATTTTCACTAGCTTTATCATTTATTTTTATATTGCTATAGTTGTTCAAATATTTAAAATGGCCCCTGTTATAATCATGTCCATAATTATCAGACATAGGGAACATTTTGTAAGGGCATTTGAATTTGTTGAGTTTTCACAACTTTGAATTAATTTGATTCAAATATGATCTTGGGGTTTCTTTTAGCCCCCATTTCATGTTGATGCAAAATTGAAACATGATGTACAAACATGATATCCTATGACATCTAGCTAGGGATGTGACAAACAGACTTTGGTGGGAGAGTTTGTGGATGTTTTTGGCGACTATCACTTGTGCATGTTTGAGCATATTGTTCACCAACAAAACCTTACCGCCTTTTGATAGTATTGGCTTTCCTATGGAGTCAAAGTGATTTCTCACAAATATAAAATGTAGAGTCCTCTTGGTTGAAGCTTGGCCAACCTATTTCCTTGCATCTTGGGGTATGTCCACAATCTCCTTTTGCCAATCCTATCATTGAACATTTCCTGAAAAATACTTGGTGGAAACATTAGTTCAATGACTTATATGTTGTTATTAATTACCAAAACCACCAAGGGAGCAAATGTGATTTCAGGGATCTTTGCACAAGCCCCTGTGTTGGAACCTTGAGGGTTATGCGGAGCCCGAAATCCGACATTTGGTGCACTAGGTAAGGGGCATGTCGGATTCTTCTTCAAGCCTCGCTCTTCCCCCGCTCCACTGCTCCGATGGCTGGTGACCAACAAGCTTCCCCGGGCGCAACAGGTCAGCTCCCACCGGTTCCACCCCTCCAGCCGGAGACCTGCGCCCCAGTGGCATGGTACTGGGTGGATAGTATCAGGACACCAATATCGCCTCTGTTGTCACTGCCCCTCGTGCCACCCAAGCACACGGCGGGCGGGCGGCACCTTTAGCATCGGCGTCGCAATGCACCTACATGGAGGACCTCGACGCGCACGATGCACTGCTGTTGGCAAGCGAGATGCTCTTCCATCGCCCAACGCACGAGGGCATCGACACGTGGGCTGACCACGTCATGGAGCTAATCGCCGTCGCGCGGTGGGCCGTGGCTCCTCACCCTTCTTCAGGATGGGGGCTCTTTTGTTGTGTCTATCCCCCAGCACGGCGCGCCCCCTCTAGCCCGGTGTGAGCCTGAGCGGGGCCTGTCGTGCACCGTGCTCCTCCTCCTTCGAATACTGGTGACCGACTTCGGGGCACAGGCCGGCCACGATGACCGAGCGGGCGAAGGAAACTACGGGGCGCCCCACACGCGTGCCAACGCGTGCCCCCGTGACCCAGCGGACCTTCAACAACATGGACTGACAAGACGAGAGAGCGCCATCCTGCGTAGGGGGCAACCGGCACACGCATCCGGCCAAACAAGCAACAACGGTGAAGGCGTGTCAGATCGCCGAGGAAGCAATCCACGTCAGGAGGCGCACGGCCCACCCAACGACTATGGTAGAGGTAAGCAACTTCGCTTTGAGGCTTGATGGAGGAGGGTCTGCAGGATGCGTGCGTAGGGTGGTGCCCCGCCACCACTTCGAGGGACCGTCCCTGACGTCCCGTCGAACGGCTCGGGAGGGGAACCGGGCCCCTATGTGGAGTCATATGTACCATGCTACGTCGTGCCTAGGGATACCGGTCCAGATCAGGCGCCCCCCCCCCCCAAGAATAGAGGAAGCCCCGAGCGTCCTCCCCGAGCCGGGCTTGGGGGCTTCTCCCCCGACGAAGGACCAAGTCTGGACGACACAAGCAGGGGAAGGAGGGAGGACATTCCTCGGCCCGTGGGGGCACGACGCAAGCTGTCTTCCTCGCGGGCAAGCGACGCCGAGCCGAGCCCCGATGTTGGGACCCCGATCCTAAGTCATAAGAATCCAGACTGTAACATGTCACATCACTTTGCGGCCTCACGCATGGTAATTTCCACGGCTGCAACCTTACCTTAGCTGGGACCGTTTGCGTCTTTTGGCTCACGTATGTGAACATGTCACTGGCAATCAAACGACAGAGAACCCGGGCCGACATGACTAGTCATAGAACCCAAGCGGCACATCCGTACGGAAACAGCAGCAAAGAAGGATACATACCAATCAATCAATGTGTCCGGAGCAGTAGCAAGCTACCATGGCTCGATGGAGGCACAAAGAGGTTGTTTCCCGTAAAGAGTACTACTAAAGGCACACGACTAGGTGTCGGATCCCATACATACCTTTGCACGTCACACGTATGCATGACATGCCCGATATGCATAGATACAACCATGGCATCACAACATAACCATACAACAACATGACTTTTATTTAAGAGGCTCAGATGAGCCCTGCACAATATGTTCTTACAGATAGGGGGTCACATGACCCGACACTCAAGTCATACAAACATGTTCATACAAAACCAAGCAGAATCATAAGCTGTGTGAGTATAGACAGATGAAAGGATAAAAAGGCACATGGCCTGTCTATCTACAATCCGCCACAGGGCATAGGTCATAGCTGGGACACCAGCTATTCGGCATCGTCAACGTCTAGAAAGAACCCACCTAATGGGTCCTGGGTCTCATCTGCAACATTTATTAAGAAAACATGAGTACAAACGTACTCAACAAGTCTTTAAAAGAGACCTAGTCTATTCATGCTCATGTATCAACAAAGGGAGTGGTGGAGTTTATGCAGCAATGCCAACTTTGACTCATGGCTAACCTACACTACTCAATTTTAACTCTTTGTTTACATTTTAAATATCGCACACGAGTCCACTAACTCCATAGCAATACACCACCATGGATTCACTTCCCCCTCCTGGGAGAGTGCCATCCACGGTACTCACACTTGTCTTGATATTTTTATGAGTATCCATTTGATTATCTATGAACAACATAAGTTCTCCAAGTAGTCCATATCCGAGGACGCGGCTATTCGAATAGTTTCATACCCTACAGGGGTGTACTTCTTCACACACGCTCTCGCCACTTATCGTTGTGTGCTCATAAAACCATGCACCTCGGCAACCTTCAAGCGGATGCCTGACGAGGGAGTCGGCCACGACCGTCAATCGCATAAGACCTCTAGTCCAGACTATCGCCCATTTGAGACTGAAGCCGCACGAAAGTCCGGCCAAAGTTTCCGCTACGGCCCCAAATGTTGTGCGCAGGGTTCCCAAGCCCACCATTCGGGTGACCCTTGGTACGCCGTGCCATTGCCTACCACGTTGTAACCCACCCCTAGGGTCAGCGCTACGCATGAACTCCAGCATGCTATAAACACCAGAAACTACTTGCAACTCCTGGACTAAGGACTAAGCGAATGATAAGTCGAGAAGGTCAATTAAGTATCCCAACGTGTGGTAGTAACTAGTATTGGATCACAAACACGGAACTCAGTTCCTAAGAACGGTCCCAATGAGACAACCCGTTATGTACTCCTACATAGCCTCTCATCGCTACCTTTACCAAATCGAGTTCATCATTATATCACCACATCAGAACAACATCGTTTCACTCAGTTCATCACCTAGATGAATCAGACCTGACCCAACTCTAAGCATAGCAAGCATAGCAGGCAAAGTAAGCTAAGCACGTCATGGCACAAGCATCTACCAGGTATGCTAGGTTGCAAGGTTTGACTATTTACTGTGACAATGTCAGGTTATGCAGCAGAATAGGATCATCTACCGTGTATGGTTGACATGTGATCAACTGTCCTAATGCAATAAGCAAGAGTAGGAGCGAGAGAGTAGGATGTTATCGGAATGATCAAAGGGGTTGCTTGCCTTGCTGGGTAGCGGAAAGGTTCTCTCCTTCGTCGGGATACTCGGGGGTATCCTCAGAAGCAGGGCCTACCGCAATGCAGATAAGAAACAATCAACACACGCAAGTGCAACAATATGATGCATGATCATGGCATGATATCATGTATGTATGAGCTAATGCAATTAGTATTCAAGTTAATTTGAAATGAGTTTGAATATAGGTTCAAAATCGTTCTTTATTTCAAATTCCATATACTAACCTATTAGTAATTGTCAATGTTCACCTATTTAGATTGCTCTCGCATGCATGACAATAGCACTATTGGATTCATTGGATTTTTCTGATAAATTTTCATATATAAATTATTTTCATCTGATTTACAGATTAATTTATATGAATTTTTGAAGTTTTGAATAATTTCTGGAATTATTTTTAAATTAGAAAAGGGAAAAATGACATCAGCCTGACGTCATTGTGACATCAGCTGGTCAGCTGACAGGGCCAGAGTCAAACCTAACATGTGGGGACCACATGTTAGTGATTCAATCAATTAACTGATTAATGAAAACTAATCCTAAGTAATTAACAGATCTGGGCCCACATGTCAGTGGTAAATTAGGTTTAATTAATTTAATTAATTAATTTACTAATTAACCTAATTAACAGGGCCTGGCCCCACCTGCCAGCGACCCAGGGTCAAACCCTTGACGGTTAGACTGGTTGACTCACCGGTGTTGAGCCGCCGGCGACGTCAGGGATGGCGGAGGGGGTTGGAATCCCTCCTCCGACGACCAAATGGACGGAGGAGAGCGCTGGGAGAGCCTACGCTGGACCGCGTGTCGATCTGGCCCGAAACCAGAGGCTGGGGTGGTCAGGATCAACGCCGGTGTCGAGGGCAGTGGCGGCCGGAGCTTGGGCCAGAAGGGCATGACGTCTATGGGGCACAGGAGAGAAGGGGGATAAGGGGAGGAGCACCAGCGGCTCACCGCAGTTCCAGCAGAGGCGACGGTGAGGTCGGAGGAGGTCCGAACGAGGCAGAATGTAGGGGCGGAGCTCCGGTGACCGGCGGGGAGGAACGGCGATGTCGGGGCATAGAGGGGCTCCCGACGTCTTCTAGGATCACGGGGCGGACGGTTCTCGGGGGCTACCTAGCGAGGCGAGGGGGCGACTAGCTCGACGGCGGCGAGCTCGAGCAGAGCTCGGCTATGGCGGAGCAGGGGGAAGAGAAAGAGAGCAAGAGAGAGAGCTCGTAGGGGGAGAGGGAGAGGGGAAGGAGGCCACGACGAGGGCCTCGCGCTGGCGCCCTCCCAGCCCTCCAGGCCAGCAACCAGGCAGGGAGGAGGTGGCCGGCGTGTGGCGACCACGCGCCCGGCGTCCTTTTGGCTGGAGGTGGAAGAAGACCGGTTCGCCCCTGGTGGGATGGGCCAGGTTCTCCCCTCGCCCAGGTAGGCTTTCCCCCCTTTTCCTTTCTTTTTATATTATGTTTTCTATTTTCTGTCATTTGTGTTATTTTAATTTCAAGCACATAAGTTATTTTAAAATATCCCAAATATTTTATCTATTGAAGTTTGAATATTTCAAACTTTTCTGTAAAGTTTCAGGATATTTGAGAACTTAAATAATGATAAATGCTTTATTTAATATTTTCAGAGACTTTATCATTTATTTCTAAATTTCTTTAGGTGTTCAAATAATTAAAATGATCCCTGTTATCACCATGTCCAAATTTACCAGACATAGGAAACATTTTTAGTGGGCATTTTGGATTTGTTGAATTTTCACCAAATTTGAATTGTTTGGATTCAAAGTGAGCTTGGGGTTTCTTTTGTTCCCCATTTCATGTTGATGCAATAGAATGAAACATGATGCAAGCACATGCTATCCTAGGACATCTAGCTAGGGATGTGACAACTCACCCCCACTCAAAAGAATCTCGTCCCGAGATTTTGAAGTCGTCGGGAAGAGCGCGGGGTATTCTAGTCGAAGATGATCTTCTCTTTCCCAGGTGGCCTCCTTTTCAGAATGGTGTGACCACTGAACCTTGAGAAACTTGATGTTCCGATGCCGAGTGGTACACTCAACTTGATCAAGAATACGAACATGGTATTCTCGATATGTAAGGTTATCTTGGAGATCAAGCGCTATGTGGTCTACCTCACGGACAGGGTCCGAGAAGCAACGCCTGAGTTGCGAGGTGTGGAAGACATCATGAACCTTGGAAAGATGTGGCGGAAGTTCCAATTGGTAGGCATCCTCTCCTCGTTTGGAAAGATTGCAAAAAGGTCCAATGTAACGAGGAGCCAACTTGCCCTTGATACCGAATCGATGGGTACCCTTCAGAGGTGTAACCCGAAGGTAAGCCGTCTCGTCAACTTCATAGGTCACATCCTTATGATGGTGATCATATTGGCTCTTTTGACGAGATTGGGCTGTTTTCAACTTTTCACAAATCATGCGGACTTGCTCCTCTGCATCCTGGATCATATCCGGGCCAAAGAGTTGCCTCTCTCCAGTTTCCGACCAGTTAAGAGGTGTTCGACACCTTCGTCCATAGAGAACTTCAAAAGGGGATTTTCCCAAGCTTGATTGATAACTATTGTTATATGCGAACTCGGCAAATGGAAGACATTTCTCCCAGTTCATACCGAAAGATATAACACAATCTCGGAGCATGTCTTCGAGGATTTGATTCACTCGCTCAACTTGACCACTTGATTGCGGGTGGAAAGCAGTGCTAAAGGATAGATGAGTCCCCATAGTAGTTTGAACACTTTCCCAAAATCGGGAAGTAAAGATACTTCCACAGTCTGAGTTAATCTCCAAAGGAACACCATGAAGAGGAACTATTCGAGAAACATACAACTTCGCTAGCTGACTAGAGGTTATGCTCTCCCGAACAGGAAGAAAATGAGCCACTTTGGAAAGACGTTCGATGACCACAAATATAGCATTATTCCCCCTCTTAGTCCTAGGAAATCCGGTAATGAAATCCATACCGACTTTATCCCATTTCCATTCAGGAATAGCTAAAGGTTGAAGGGTGCCAGCAGGCCGTTGATGTTCTGCTTTCACGCGACGGCAAATGTCGCAGTTAGCAATGAACTGAGCAATTTCTCTTTTCATCCTAGTCCACCAGAACCTCTGGTGTAGGTCCCGATACATCTTGGTACTACCCGGATGAATTGACAGAGGAGAATCATGAGCCTCCTTAAGGATCAGCTGTCTTAAGCGTGTGCTCCTAGGAACCACCAACTGGTTCTCGAAGAACACAACACCTTCATCAATCTTGGAGAAATCTCTAGCGTTTCCGCTAGCAATATTGCCCTTGATCCGGGATATACCCTTATCATATTTCTGGACAACTATTATTTGATTCTTAAGATTAGGTTTCGCCACCAGGTTGGATAGGAATCCTTGAGGAACAAGGTGAAGGTTTAACTTCCGAAATTCCTCATGGAGAAGTGGTTGACCTTGTTGTAACATCAGATTGTTACAATAAGACTTCTGAGTTAGTGCATCAGCCATGACATTGGCTTTCCCCGGGGTGTAAGTTATCCCTAAGTCGTAATCTGTAATCAACTCTACCCACCATCTTTGCCTGAGATTCAAATCCGGCTGGGTGAATGTATATTTTAGACTTTGGTGATCAGTGTAAATTTCGCAATGATTACCCAGATGGTAATGTCGCCAGGTTTTGAGTGCATGGACTACAACTGCAAGCTCAAGATCATGTGTTGGATAATTATCCTCATGTGGACGCAATTGTCGAGATGCGTATGCAATCACATGACGATCTTGCATAAGAATGCAACCTAATCCTCGTCGCGAGGCGTCGCAATAGATAACAAAGTCCTTAGAGAAATCAGGTGGCACTAGAATGGGAGCAGAGGACAGTCGTCTTTTCAACTCCTGAAAACTGTGCTCACATTGTGGAGTCCACTCGAACCTTTCATCTTTCTTGAGGAGTTCAGTCAGAGGTTTTGCAACTTTGGAGAAATTCTCGACAAAGCGGCGACAATAGCTCGCTAAGCCAAGGAAACTCCGAACTTGCTTAACTGATTCAGGTTGAGTCCAATCAAGGATGGCCTAAACTCTCTCGGGATTGATAGCAATACCTTTACCAGATATTACGTGGCCCAGATAGGTCACTTCTGGCAACCAAAATTCACACTTGGAGAATTTGGCGTGCAGGCGGTGCTCTCGAAGTTTCATCAATACCAGCCTTAGATGCTCGGCATGTTCCTGTTCGTTCTTCGAGTAGATGAGTATATCGTTGAGGTAAACCACAACGAATTTATCTAGATACTCCATGAAGATCGAATTCATCAAGCGAGAGAAGGTGGCTGGGGCATTGGTTAAACCAAAGGACATGACGGTGTACTCGTATTGGCCATAATGAGTAACAAAAGTCATTTTTGGAATGTCCCCGTTCCTAATTCTAATTTGATGGTATCCCAACCTCAAATCCATTTTGGAAAAGACAGAGGATCCAACGAGTTGATCATACAAATCGTTGATCCTGGGGAGCGGATACTTGTGCTTTATGGTGACCAGATTCACTGGCCGATAATCCACAACCATCCGATCCGAACCATCCTTCTTCTTGATGAAGAGGACGGGACAAGCCCAAGGAGAAGAAATGGGATGGATGAAACCTTTGTTCAAAGCCTCATCGAGTTGGATCTTAAGTTCCGCTAGTTCTAAGGGTGCCATCTTATAGGGTCTTCTAGCTATTGGGACAGTCCCTGGGATGAGCTCTATCACAAACTCAACATCTCTGACAGGAGGAATTCCTGGCAGTTCTTCTGGAAAGACATCCAGAAAGTCACGGACTACCGGAATATCTTCTAACTCTGGAAGAGGGCTAGCATTGAGGGAATAGAGTTGGCGCTTGGTTGTTCGAGTGGAGATATTAACTATCTTACCCGATGGATGTGTAAGTTGAACATTCCTAGAATGAGTATCAATCTTGGCATAGTGGGCTTTCATCCAATCCATGCCTAGAATGATATTGATGTCCGAAGACTTGAGGGCTATCAAAGATGCTAGGAAGACTAGTCTATCCACCAGAATCTCATTATCATGGCTCACTCTAGAAGTTTGCCATTTGGAACCCGGAGTCTGCACTACTAAAGGAGTAGGCATATCACAAAAAGACATGTTATGCAACTGTGCATAACTCTCTGAGATAAAAGAATGAGATGCCCCAGTATCAAATAAAACAGATGCTAGATGACTATTGACAAGGAGCATACCTAGGATAACATGAGGATCCTCAAGGGCTTCCTCAGCACACACATAGTTCACTCGTCCACGGGTAGGAGCTGGCTTCACAAAGAAGGCTTTTCCTGGTTTTCCACGTCCAACGGGCTTAACATTATTCTGGGGACACTCACGGGAGTAATGTCCTGGTTCTCCACACTTATAGCAAACCACGGTGGCATGGGGAGCAACATTTGCAGGCGGTCGTCCAAACGGCCTGACTGGAGGGTTGGGCTGAACTGGGCGAGGCGCCTGGAAGGATGGCCTCGCATTGTATTTTGGCGGCAGAGCTGCGTTAGGCACCCAGATCCGGCGTTTATTGGGGCCCGAGCCAGATGTGGGGTTGAAGTCACGGTTGTGCTTTCTCGTGGCCTCATAGTCAGTCTGCCCAGTCTCGGCATTGATGGCTTTGTTAACGAGAGCCTGGAAAGTGGTTCACTCATGCAAGCGCAGGTCTCGACGGAGGTCAGGATGAAGTCCCTTGCAGAACCTAGCCTGCTTCTTGGCATCAGTAGAAACTTCCTCAGGAGCATAGCGAGCAAGGTTTCCAAACTCACGACTATAAGCATCCACTAACAGTCTGCCCTGGGTGAAGGCATAGAATTCCTCTCTCTTACGATCCATCAGCCCTTCTGGGATGTGATGGGTACAAAAAGCAGCACTGAACTCTTCCCAAGTTGGTGCAGGGCCTGCGGGACGCATGGCTTCAAAATTCTCCCACCAGAGATTGGCGGGACCTTCCAGAAAGTAAGTTCCAAAGGTCACCTTGTTAGCCTCAGTCACATTGGCAGCCCGGATCTTGCGATGCATGCTAGTTAGCCAGTCATCCGCATTGAGTGGGTCGACCGAATGATGATACTTGGGTGGTCACAGTCTGATGAAATCACCAAGTGATACGCCATCATTGAGGTCATTGCGGGGAGCACGTGCTGTGTTCTGCTCGATTCTTTCCAACAGCCAGTTGGTCTCCCTCTTGTTCCTTTTTGGCTTTAAGCATTACTTCCGCCAAGGAAGGCGCATGTGGCAGATCCTCTTGCCTGGGCTGGCTTCCCTCGCCCCGCTCCGGGGCAGGCACGGGGTTATTCCTAGTTACCACCATCCTGGAGAAACAAACCCACAGCTTAATCATAGGGAACAACAACTCTAAGACATAGGATAAGGAATGTACTGGACAACATGGCATGCAGGGTAAACACCAATCAACATGGTAAAACAACTTCCATATGAACACCATGATTCATACACACCATGACATAGTTTAGTACAAGCCAAGCTGAAATACAACTATGGAGAGATGACACAACTCATCAGAGGCATTACAAGCTTCCTACACATTATCTATCTACACCTCCAGAGCTCAACTCTCAACCTCATCATATCCCACAAGACACGTAGGACTGTGGCGATATGATGACTACCAAACTAGAACTAGCATCCACGTGCTCAAGCATCGCCGTAGAATGCCTCATACAGGTTACCCCCATGACCCGGGAGCTGAACCTGAGGATCTGGAAACACTTAGCCTGTGATCCCTGAGAGCCATAAGGACATGGGTGTGGCCTTGGTCCCCTTATCAGTGGTAACAGCGGTCCTCGAAGAGGGGTGATGCCTCCAACATCGGGCCAGTCTACGTGTGCTGGCAGATGAGTCCGTGATGGGGTCAGCAACTCCAAATCTCCATAGCCTATCTGCACGACAGGTGCCAACTGCGTCAGGGCTGTCCAAAGACGTGCACGGGTGGCATAAAGCTCCATGCGAAGGGCACGTGCATCATGATCCCCGTTCTCCAACATCTGAGCAGTCACCTGCAGCCTAGGGTCCTCATGGGAATGATCATAATAGGCTGCACTAAGATAACCATCCTCTCCTCCCATAGAAGCAGGAACATAGCAGAACTCGGTGTTCTGAAGCAGACCATGGTGGAACCTCATGATAGTCAGCATGGTGTAAGCCGCCTCCTGAACTGCCATATCTATGGTGACACCTAATCCATAAGTCCAGTGAAGCGGCTCTACAACTCCACGGTATGAAGGATAAATCTTGACGGTACACAGATACTGACTCTGGTTGAAATCTCGATATTGTTCCTCCACTGTGTACTCTGGGTACCAACGGTATCCAGCCTCCATCATGAATCTAACCAACATGGCCGTGTGACCCGGTACATCGATGCACCTGGTCAGACGGACCACCTGACGGAAAGGATGAGGGGGCATCTGAAACAGAGAATGATGCAAAGATATAAGAGACTCTAGCACAAATTGGACAACATAATAGTTGTAATTGCTCAAAAAGGATTTTGAGACAACTGCAAAAGATTGGAAAAGCATAACCACTCGACTTTCTAGACTCAAATCTCTTCTCCATCTGTTTGTAACACAAACAATACTTGAGTACTTACATTCACTTACAACAAGCTAGCTAGTGGTCCATGGTTAGTAACTCGGCATCCAAAGCAATGGATGAGTAGCCTAGTTCTTATCCCCGAAGAAAAGATGAGAATGACTCAGCATAGAATAACTTGGGAAGAGGAGTAAAAAGAGCCTTACGTTCCCTTCCACAATAAATTCCCCTACTTTTCTATAGTGTTTCTAGACTCAACTTCGACCGGTTTGGCTTGGTAGTCCTACAGTCAGTCAGGCTCTAATACCAATGATGTCGGGACCCCGATCCTAAGTCATAAGAATCCAGACTATAACATGTCACATCACTTTGCGGCCTCACGCACGGTAAGTTCCACGGCTACAACCTTACCTTAGCCGGGATCGTTTGCGTCTTTTGGCTCACGTATGTGAACATGTCGCTGGCAATCAAACGACAGAGAACCTGGGCCGACATGACTAGGCATAGAACCCAAGTGGCACATCCGTACGGAAACAGGCATACATAACCCAACAATGCAAGTGTCGGCCTCAAGCATGTGTAGACGAGTCATAGCAAGCTACAGGGACTCCATTACATCGTGAGACCAGAATGCCATCACTGCACGTAGACGAGTCGTAGCAGGCTACGGGGACTCCATTACACTGCGAGACATTTCCCCAAAGGGACGGACACAGCAGCAAAGAAGGATACATACCAGTCAATCAATGTGTCCGGAGCAGTAGCAAGCTACCATGGCTCGATGGAGGCACAAAGAGGCAGTTTCCCGTAAAGAGTACTACTAAAGGCACACGACTAGGTGTCGGATCCCATACATACCGTTGCACGTCACACGTACGCACGACATGCCCGATATGCATAGATACAACCATGGCATCACAAAACCATACAACAACATGAGTTTTATTTAAGAGGCTCAGATGAGCCCTGCATAATATGTTCTTACAGATAGGGGTTACATGACCCGACACTCAAGTCATACAAACATGTTCATACAAACCAAGCAGAAGCATAAGTTGTCTCAGTACAGACCGATGAAAGGATAAAACGGCACATGGCCTATCTATCTATAGCCCGCCACAGGGCATAGGTCGTAGCTGGGAGACCAGCTATTCGGCATCATCAACGTCTAGAAAGAACCCACCTAATGGGTCATGGGTCTCATCTGCAACATTTATTAAGCAAACATGAGTACAAACGTACTCAGCAAGTCTTTAAAATAGACCTAGTCTATTCATGCTCATGTATCAACAAAGGGAGTGATGGAGTTTATGCAGCAATGCCAGCTTTGACTCATGGCTAACCTACACTACTCAATTTTAACTCGTTGTTTACATTTTAGATATCGCACATGAGTCCACTAACTCCATAGCAATACACCACCATGGATTCACTTCCCCCTCCTGGGAGAGTGCCATCCACGGTACTCACACTTGTCTTGATATTTTTATGAGTATCCATTTGATTATCTATGAACAACATAAGTTCTCCAAGTAGTCCATATCCAAGGACGCGGCTATTCGAATAGTTTCATACCCTGCAAGGGTGTACTTCTTCACACATGCTCTCGCCACTTATCATTGTGTGCTCATAAAACCATGCACCTCGGGACCTTCAAGCGGATGCCCAGCGAGGGAGTCGGCCACGACCGTCAATCGCATAAGACCTCTAGTCCAGGCTATCGCCTATTTGAGACTAAACCCGCACGGAAGTCCGGTCGAAGTTTCCGCTACAGCCCCAAACGATGTGCGCAGGGTTCCCAAGCCCACCATTCGGGTGACCCTTGGTACACTGTGCCACTGCCTACCGCGTCGTAACCCACCCCTAGGGTCAGCGCTACGCACGGCCTCCAGCATGCTATAAACACCAGAAACTACTTACAACTCCTGGACTAAGGACTAAGCGAATGATAAGTCGAGAGGGTCAATTAAGTATCCCAATGTGTGGTAGTAACTAGTCTTGGATCACAAACACGGAACTCAGTTCCTAAGAACGGTCCCAATGAGACAACCCGCTATGTACTCCTACATAGCCTCTCATCGCTATCTTTACCAAATCGAGTTCATCATTATATCACCACATCAGAACAACATCATTTTACTCAGTTCATCACCCAGATGAATCAGACCTGACCCAACTCTAAGCATAGCAAGCATAGCAGGCAAAGTAAGCTAAGCACGTCATGGCACAAGCATCTACCAGGTATGCTAGGTTGCAAGGTTTGACTATTTACTATGACAATGTCAGGTTATGCAGCAGAATAGGATCATCTACCGTGTATGACTGACATGTGATCGACTGTCCTAATGCAATAAACAAGAGCAGGAGCGAGAGAGTAGGATGTTATCGGAATTATCAAAGGGGTTGCTTGCCTTGCTGGGTAGCGGAAAGGTTCTCTCCTTCGTCGGGATACTCGGGGTATCCTCAGAAGCAGGGCCTACCGCAATGCAGATAAGAAACAATCGACACACGCAAGTGCAACAATATTATGCATGATCATGGCATGATATCATGTATGTATGAGCTAATGCAATTAGTATTCAAGTTAATTTGAAATGAGTTTGAATATAGGTTCAAAATCGTTCTTTATTTCAAATTCCATATACTAACCTATTAGTAATTGTCAATGTTCACCTATTTATATTGCTCTAACATCCATGACAATAGCACCATTGGATTCATTGGTTTTTTTGATAAATTTTCATATATAAATTATTTGCATCTGATTTACAGATTAATTTATATGAATTTTTGAAGTTTTGAATAATTTCTGGAATTATTTTTAAATTAGAAAAGGGAAAAATGACATCAGCCTGACGTCACTGTGGCATCAGCTGGTCAGCTAACAGGGCCAGAGTCAAACCTGACATGTGGGGACCACATGTCAATGACTCAATCAATTAACTGATTAATTCAAACTAACCCTAACTAATTAATAGATCTGGGCCCACATGTCAGTGACAGATTAGGTTTAATTAATTAATTTGCTAATTAACCTAATTAACAGGGCCTGGCCCCACCTGCCAGCGACCCAGGGTCAAACCCCTGACGGTCAGACAGGTTGACTCGCCGGCGTTGAGCCGCTGGCGACATCAGGGATGGTAGAGGGGGTCAGAATCCCTCCTCCGGCGACCAAATGGATGACGGAGAGCGCTGGGATAGCCTATGCTCGACCGCGCGTCGATCTAGCCCCAAACCAGAGGCTGGGGTGGTCGGGATCGACGCCGGTGTCGAGGGCAGTGGCGGCCGGAGCTCGGGCCAGAAGGGCGCGGCGTCTATGGGGCACGAGAGAGAAGGGGGAGAAGGGGAGGAGCACCAGCAGCTCACTGCGGTTCCAGCAAAGGCGACAGCGAGGTCGGAGGAGGTCCGGACGGGGCAGAATGTCGGGGCGGAGCGCCGGTGACCGGCGGGGAGGAACGGCGATGGCGCGGCATAGTGGGGCTCCCGGCGTCTTCTTGGATCACGAGGAGGATGAGGGGGAAGCGGCGGTTCTCGGGGGCTACCTAGCGAGGCGAGGCGGCGTCTAGCGCGACGGCGGCGAGCTCGAGCAGAGCTCGGCTATGGCGGAGCAGGGGAAGAGAAAGAGAGCGAGAGAGAGAGCTCGCAAGGGGAGAGGGAGAGGGGAAGGAGGCCACGGCGAGGGCCTCGCGCTGGTGCCCTCCCAGTCCTCCAGGCCAACAGCCAGGCAGGGAGGAGGTGGCCGGCGTGTGGTGACCACGCGCCCGGCGTCCTTCTGGCCGGATGTGGAAGAAGACCGGTTCGCCCTGGTGGGCTGGGCCGGCTTCTTCCCTGGCCCACATAGGCTTTCCCCCTTTTTCCTTTCTTTTTATATTCTATTTTCTATTTTCCGACATTTGTGTTATTTTAATTTCGAGCACATTAGTTATTTTAAAATATCCCATATATTTTATCTATTGAAGTTTGAATATTTCAAACTTTTCTCTAAAGTTTTAGGATATTTTAAAACTAAAATAATGATAAATGCTTTATTTAATATTTTCAGAGGCTTTATCATTTATTTCTAAATTGCTTTAGGTGTTCAAATAATTAAAATGATCCCTGTTATAACCATGTCCAAATTTACCAGACATAGGGAGCATTTTTAGTGGGCATTTTGGATTTGTTGAATTTTCACCAAATTTGAATTGTTTGGATTCAAAGTGAGCTTGGGGTTTCTTTTGTTCCCCATTTCATGTTGATGCAATAGAATGAAACATGATGCAAGCACATGCTATCCTAGGACATCTAGCTAGTGATGTGACACCCGAGGCCTCAGGAGTGATGGCCTGGGGGAGGGGCAGCAAGACACAGGTTACACGGGCCACCCGCGGCAACCGGAGCGCCAGCATAGCCTCGGGAGGCTGGGCCTCACGAGGCTCCCAAGCCCGTGTCCAGTCGGCACCCCAACACCTTGCAGGATAGCTTCATCGACAAAACTCCTCCATGGTTGCACCGGGTGCGTTGTGCTCATGTTTGGGCCGCAGGAGCGCAATCCCGCGGCTACACAGGGAACAATGCATTCGGGTTGGTTCATGGAGGCGCACAACCGAGCAGAAATGCACGGGTGGATCTTGACGGAGTTGGGAGCTACCTGGCCAAGTGCCCCGGGGCTTGCCCAACTATCTATGCCCGTGACAATCTCACATAATAATCAGCGGGCTGTATACGCCCGGAACCCTCCGAAGATGCGGAGGGGTTCCTCCCATGCAATGTGGCAGCCACAGCTCCGCGCTGGCGGTGAAGTCAACACTGCCCATCAATGGTTATGCCCATGCAATTTGGTTGTGTAGGATCGAGAGAGGCGTGTCTAGAGGGGGGTGAATAGACTACTAGCAGAAATTTAAAACCTAACCTTTTCCAAGTTAATTGGTTGGCAGATTTTAATAGTTTTTAACAAGTTTAGATTGTCAAACAAACCTACACATGCATGTCTGCAAGTATGGTAGCGGAAAGTAAACACATTGCACATGTAAGAAAGAGATAGGGTAGGAAGATCAAACGCAATAGGAGACACAAGGATTTTTCCCGTGGTTTCGATAGGTGGTGCTATCGTACGTCCACGTTCATGGAGTCTTCAACCCATGGAGGGTAACGATCGCGAGAGTCCACGGAGGGCTCTACCCACGGAGGGTTCCACAAAGAAGCAACCTTGACTATTCCATGCGGCTTCCGTCCAAGAAGGACTAGCCTCACTATGGGTAGATCTTCACGAAGTAGGCGATCTCCTTGCCCTTACAAACTTCTTGGTTCACTCCACAACACAAAGTAGGAGGCTCCCAAGCGACACCTAACCAATCTAGGAGGCACCGTCCTCCAAAAGGTAATAGGCTTGGTAATGACGATGAACTCCTTGCTCTTGTGCTTCAAGATGATAGACTCCTCAACACACAATCTCTCACATAGATTTGGTTTTCTAGAAGAGATGGGATTGGTGTAAAGCAACTTAGGGAGGCTAGAAATCAAGATGCATATGGTTGGAGTGGAAGATCTTGACCTGAACACAAGGGTAGGTGGTTCTCTCTCAGAAAACTGAGTAGGATAGGTATGGAATAGTTCTGAGTGCTTCATTTTCGAGTGGGTGGTGGTGAAGGGATATATATAGGCATCCCCAAAAATCCAACCGTTACACACAATAATTCAGACTCGGTGACACCGATGTGTAAATCTCGGTGGTACCGAAGTGACCGAAAGTGGCAACTTTTGAATCTCGGATGGACCGATATACAATTCTCAGTTTCACCGACAAGGTGACCAACGGTTAGATTTACCAGTCTCGGTGACGCCGATTCACCATTCTCGGTTAGACCGAAAATGGGAACTTGTATAACAGAAAGTTGCCAACCGAACTCGGTGGCACCGAGTGCAGTGTCAGCTACACCGAAGTATTTGGGATTGGCTGAGTCTGTCCAGGGTTTGGAAGTCGGTGGCACCGGGATAGGAGTGTTGTTTGCACCGATTTGGCAAATTTTGTCTTAGGACATACTTTGTTGGGAGAGTTTGTGGATGTTTTGGTGACTGTCACTTGCACGTTTGAGCATATTGTTCACCATCAAAACTTTACCCCCTTTTAATAGTATTGGCTTTCCTATAGACTCAAAGTGATTTCTCACAAATGTAAATGTATAGTCCTCTTGCTTCAAGCTTGGCCAACCCATTTCCTTGCATCTTGGGGTAATTCCACGATCTCCTCAGCCCTTTTTGCCAACTCAATTCTTTATGGACTAATATCTGAAATATACTAGATAGAGGTGTTAGTCCAAGAGACAATGTATGTTGTCATGAATTATCAAAACCACCAAGGGAGAATGTTGTGCTTTAAATCACCCCCTTTTTGGTAATTGATGACAACATACAATCAAAGCTTCAATTAAAGACCTGCATGAATGCAATGAAGACTTTGAGAAACACATGACTGAGATTTGCTCCCCCTAAATGTGTGAAGTCCTTTAAAGGATAGTTGCTTTGGAATGCTTGGACACACATACGAATGAAATATATATAGGAGTCATGTGTATCTTGTATATATGCATCAATATATGTGAATTAAATGTATATCCTCTATCAAGACTTCACTCTTGCAAACAATATGTGGAAGAAGCAAGAGATCATGTTGATCAAAGATATGATGCATATACTTACCTTGAGTTCTTGAGCATTCTAGTAGTAGAGACACACTTGAGAAAACAATGTTAGAAAACACAAGAGTTTTCTACTAGAAAAAAGTGATAGAACTCAAAGAGTACACTCCAGATCTTGGTAATACATCCTCTCCCCCTGAATATCAGCATGTAGATATTGGGATTGGATAGGGTGAGAAAGGTAATCCTTTGTTCACTTTAGACTTTTATCCAAAAGTGGTTTTCTTCCCGTATATTGTTGTTCTTCTCCTTGATCATATAAGTGTGAACTTCTGAAATTTTCTTCTCCACCTAAATCATATCTCCCCCTTTGCATAAGTATGGGAATCACCCTTTAGCATGAAGCTTTGATATTCTCCCCCTTTGGCATAAAATACCAAAAAGGTTAAACTCTTGGGAGTAGTGACAGGGATCATTGACAAGGAAGGGATCATGGAGATCAAGGGTCATTGAAAGTAGGGTTCAATGAAAGACTAAGGGAATCTTGAATGTAAGTTCTCTCCCTTTGGAAAATTTGAGGTTTCTTCTCCTTGGAGCTAGGGATCCTTGAATAAAGAATCCCCCCCTAAGAGTTGTTTGCTCTTCTCCCCCTAAAGAGATTTCTTTAGAGAAGGGATCATGGAAGGAACAAGATTATCATAAGAACTGAAAAAAATAAACTATATCAAGAAAATATAAAATCTGAACACAAAGAAAATCGATGACTCCGAGATGGATAAATTAGCGATACCGAGATTGTGTAGTGCAGCTTATCTGCAAGTTCGGTAGAGCCGAGTTATCTAAATCGGTGACTCCGAAAGGTAAACGAAGTTTCTGTTTTCAGAGAGACAAACGAAACTGTTCCAAAAGGAAAATGCAAAAAACTTATAGAGGTCATCAAATAGATAAGATTTGAGTGGTTACAAGAGATCATACAATAAGAGAGCAAACCACATAAGATTCTTAACTAAATGATGGGCGGTGACTAGATCACCTATATTAGAGTATATTGACTTAGGATCCAAGCAAGCATACTTGATCATAGGTCATACTCTGTTAGGGAACGTTGCATGGGAAACAAAAAAATCCTACGCACACGCAAGATCAATCCATGGTGATGAGAACTTACGAGAGGGAGAGTGGATCTACATATCCTTGTAGATCATCAAGCGGGAAGCGTTAAGAAACGCGGTCGGTGTAGTCGAACGTCTTCCCGATCCAAATCGCCGAGCGTCCCACGACCTCATCACGATTCGTCTCGCGATCCAATCACGATCCATCCTGCGAACTCATCATGATCCGTCCCGCGATCTAATCACGATCCGTCCTGCGAACTCATCATGATCCGTCCCGCGATCTCATCACGATCCGTCCCGCGATCTCGTCACGATCCATCTTGCAATCTTGATCACGGTCCTTCCGATCTAGCGCCGAACGGACGGCACCTCCGCGTTCAGCACACGTACAGCTTGATGACGATCTCCGCCTTATTGATCCAGCAAGAGGGAGAGAAGAGTTAGAAGAGTTCTCCGGCAGCGTGATGAAGCTACGGCGATGGTGGTGGAGCTATTCCGGCAGGGCTTCGCCTAAGCACTTTAGAAAACCGATCTAGAGGAGAAACTATGCACTAGAGGAACGGGTAGCACGTGGCTGAAAATTCTGTGCCAAAACCCTAAAATCCTCTAGTATATATAGGAGGAGAGGAGGAGGAGTCTTGGCTGCCAAAAAGCCAGCCCTTGGGTCGGCCAAAGTGGGGAGGAGAGGAGGACTCCTCCTCCAATCCTAGTAGGACTAGGATTCCTCCTTTTTTGGCCTTTTTCCACCTTTTTCCCTTTGGGCTTTTCTCCCAGCTGCATGGGCCTTGTGTGGGACTTCCACCAGACCACAAAAGGCTGGTATTTACTCTTCCACAGCCCATGAAGCCTCTTGGGTCGAAATACCCCTCCCGGTGGTCTCCCGGTACACTACCGGCACTCCCGATACATTACCGATTAGCCCGAAACTTTTCCGGCGACCAAAATGGGACTTCCTATATATCAATATTTACCTTCGGACCATTCCGGAGCTCCTCGTGACGTCTGGGATCTCATCCGGGACTCCGAACAACCTTCGGTCACCACCATACATAACTCTATACTACTGAACCTTAAGTGTGCAGACCCTGCGGGTTCGAGAACTATGTAGACATGACCGAGACACCTCTATGGTCAATAACCAATAGAGGGACCTGGATGCCCATATTGTTTCCTACATATTCGACTAAGATCTTTATCAGTCGAATCTCTATGTCAAGGATTTAGTTAATCCCGTATGATGTTCCCTTTGTTCTTCAGTATGTTACTTGCCCGAGATTCGATCGTTGGTATCTCCATACCTAGTTCAACCTGGTTACCGGCAAGTCTCTTTACTTGTTCCATAATACAAGATCCTAGGACTAACACTTAGTCACATTTCTTGCAAGGCTTGTTGTGATGTTGTATTATCGAGTGGGCCCTAGGATACCTCTCCGTCACACGGAGTAACAAATCCCAGTCTTAATCCATGCCAACCCAACAGACACCCTCAGAGATACCTGTAGAGTACCTTTATAGTCACCCAGTTACATTGCAACGTTTGATACACACAAGGCACTCCTCCGGTGTCAGTGAGTTGCATGATCTCATGGTCATAGGAACAGATACTTGACATGCAGAAAACAGTAGCATTAAACTGACACGATCATATGCTACGTTTGTAGTTTGGGTCTTGTCCATCCCATCATTCTCCTAATGATGTGATCCCGTTATCAAATGACATCTCATGTCAATGGCTAGGAAACCTTAACCATCTTTGATCAACGAAGTAGTCTATTAGAGGCAGGGACATGGTTTTGTCTATGTATCCACACATGCATCTAAGTCTCCTATCAATACAATTATAGCATGGATAATAAACGATTATCATGAACAAGGAAATATGATAATAACTAATTTATTATTGCCTCTAGGGCATATTTCCAATAGTCTCCCACTTGCACTAGAGTCAATAATCTAGTTCACATCACCATGTGATTTGCATTGTTATGAATCTAACACCCAATGAGTTATGGGGCTCGATCATGCTTTGCATGTGAGAGAGGTCTTATAGTCAACGGGTCTGCGACATTCAGATCCGTGTGTACTTTGAAAATTTCCATTTCAAACCGTAAACACTGCTACCATACTCCACTTGGTACTATTCCAAATGGCTGCTCCACTATACGTATCCAGATTGGTACTACGAGTCATCCGGATTGGTGTTAAAGCTTGCATCGACGTGACTCTTTACGACGAACTCTTAATCACCTCCATAATCGAGAAACATCTCCTTAGTCTTTTAGTTACTAAGGATAATCTTGACCGCTGTCTAGTGCTCCATTCTAGGATCACTTTGAAACCTTCCGGCCATACTTATGGCAAGGCTGACATCGGGTCTTGTGCACAGCATTGCATACATGATAGAGCCTATGGCTGAAGCATAGGGGATGACACTCATATTTTCTCTATCTTCTGCAGTCACTGGGCATTGAGTCTTACTCAACTTTATACCTTACAAATCAGGCGAGAACTCTTTCTCTGACTGATCCATTTTGAACTCTTTCAAAATCTTGTCAAGGTATGTACTCATTGAAAGTCTCATAAAGTATCTTGATCTATCTCTATAGATCTTGATGCTCAACAATTAGGTAGCTTTATCCAGGTCTTCCTTTGAAAAACACTTTTCAAACAACCCTTTATGCTTTCCAGAAATTCTATATCATTTCCTATCAACAATATGTCAACCACATATGCTTATCAGTAACTCTACAGTGCTCCCACTCACTTTATTGTAAATACAAGTTTCTCGTAAACTTTGTATAGACTCAAAAACTTTAATCACCTCATCAAAGTGTATATTCCAACTCCGAGATGCTTGCTTCTGTTCATAGAAGGATCACTGAAGCTTGCACACCTTTTAGCATCCTTAGGACTGACAAAACCTTCTGGTTGTATCACATACAACCTTTCCTCAAGAAAGGAAACGATGTTTTGGCATCCATCTGCCAGATTTCATAATTGAAAAATGCAACAACTGCTAACATAATTCTAACAGACTTTAGCATCGCTACGAGAGAAAGTCTCATCGCAGTCAACTCCTTGAACTTGCTGGAAACTTCTTTGCGTTAAGTCGAGCTTTATAAATGGTGACATTCACCATCAGCGTCTGTCTTCATTTTAAAGATCCATTTGTCCTCAACGACCTGCCATCCGACGAGCAAGTCTACCAAATTCTATACTTGGTTTTCATATATGGATCCTTTCTCGGATTTCATGGCCTCTAACCATTTGTCGGAATCCAGGCCCATCATCGCCTCTCCACAGCTCGTAGGTTCATTGTTGTCCAACAACATGACCTCCAAGACAGGGTTGTCGTACCGCTCAGGAGCAGTACACATCCTTGTCGACCTACGAGGTTCGATAGTAACTTGATGCGAAGCTTCATGATCATCATCATTTACTTCCTCTTCAACTGACATAGGTTCCACAGAAACATCTTTCTGCGCTGCTCTACTCTTTGGTTGAAACAAAGGTCCAACAACCTCATCAAGTTCTATCTTCCTCCCACTCAATTCTTTCAAGAGAAACTTTTTCTCGGGAAAGGACCCATTTTAGCAACAAACACTTTATGCTTGGATCTGAGATAGAAGGTTCACCCAACTGTTCTTAGGGTATTCTACGAAGATGCATTTGTCTGCTTTGGGTTCGAGCTCATTAGGTAAAAACATTTTCCACACAAGCGTCGCGGCCCCAAACATCAAGAAATGACAGCTTAGGTTCTATCAAACCATAATTCAAACAGTGTCATCTAAACGGATTTATATGGTTCCCTATTTAAAGTGAATGTAGTTGTCTCTAATGCACAACCCTAAAATTATAGTAGCAAAACGATAAGAGACATCATAACATGCACCATATCCAATAGAGCACGACTATGACGTTCGGACATACCATCACACTATGGTGTTCCAGGTGGCGTGTGTTGTGAAACAACTTTCACATTGTCTAAAGTTGTATGCCAAACTCATAACTCAGATATTCACCTCCACGATCATATCGCAGATATTTTTATCTTCCTGTCACGATGATCTTAAACTTCACTCTGAATTTGCTTGAACTTTTCAAACGATTCAGACTTGTGTTTCATTAAGTAAACATACACTATATCTACCCAAATCATCAGTGAAGGTAAGAAAATAACGATATCCACCGCACGCTACAAGACTCATTGGATTGCATACATCAACATGTATCATTTCCAATAAATCACTTGCCCGCTCCGTCAAACCAGAAAACGGGGTCCTTAGTCATCTTTGACAAAGAGGCATGGTTCGCATGTCTCAACCGATTCGAAATCAAAAGAGTCCAAAGATCCATCATCATGGAGTTTCTTCATGCGTTTTATACCAATATGACATTTAGCGGTAGTGCCACAAGTTTGTGGTACTATCATTATTAACTTTGCATCTTTTGGCATCAATGTTATGAACATGTGTATTACTACGATCAAGATTCAACAAACCATTCTCATTGGGTGCATGACCATTGAAGGTCTTATTCATGTAAACAGAATAACGATTATTCTCTATCTTAAATGAATAACCGTGTTGCAATAAACACGATCTAATCACGTTCATGCTCAACGCAAAACACCAAATAACACTTATTTAGGTTTGTTACTAATCCCGAAGGTAGAGAGGTCGTGCGATGTCTATCACATAAACCTTGGAAACACTTCCAACACACATCGTCACCTCACCCTTAGCTAGTTCTCCGTTTATTCCGTAGCTTTTATTTCGAGTTATTAACATTTAGCAACTGAACCGGTATCCAATACCCACGTGCTACTAGGAGTACTAGCAAGGTACACATCAATAACACGTATATCAAATATACTTTTGTTGATGTTGCTAGCCTTCTTATCTACCAAGTATCTAGGGTTGTTCCACTTCAGCGACCGCTCTCCTCATAATCGAAGCATTTAGTCTCAGGTTTGAGTTCAACTTTGGGTTGCTTCACTGGAGCAGCAACTGACTTGCCATCCATGAAGTTTCCCTCCTTGCTCTTCTCGAAACTAGTGGTTTTACTAACCATCAACACTTGACGCTCCTTCTTGATTTCTACCTTCGGGATGTCAAACATCGCGAACAGCTCAGGGATTATTATTTCTATCCCTGGCGTTTTATACTTCATCACCAAGTTCTAGTAGCTTAGGGACAGTGACTTGGAGAACTATATCAATCACTATATTATCTGGAATATCAACTCCCACTCGATTCAAGCGATTCTCCTTCATCTTGCAGGCAAAGAATCTTGTTGGAGATCTCATATCTCGCAACATGGACACGAGCCTGAGATCCTAATTTCAGCTCTTAGAACATCTCATATGTTCTGTGACATTCAAAACATTTCGGAGCCTCAATTCTAAGCCATAATGCATGACGCACTAAACTATCAAGTAGTCATCAGAACGTGCCTGTCAGATGTTCACAACATCTACAAACGATGCTAGAGGGGTTGGCGCACCGAGCGGTGCATTAAGGACATAAGCCTTCTGTGCAGCAATGAGGACAATCCTTAGATCATGGACCCAGTCCGCAATATTGCTACCAACATGTTTCAACTCTATTTCTCTAGGAACATATAAAAATTCAAGGGAGCTACGGCGCGAGCAAGTAATCTACAACATAATTTGCACAGACACTATTGACTATGTTCATGATAATGAGTTCAATTAATCATATTACTTAAGAACTCCCACTCAAATTGACATCCCTCTAGTCATTCGAGTGATACATGATCCAAATTCATCAACTCAAGTCCGATCATCACGTGAGTTGAGGTGGTTTCAATGGTGAACATCATCATGTTGATCATATCTACTATATGACTCATGTTCGACCTTTCGGTCTCGTGTGTTCCGAGGCCATGTCTGTACATGCTAGGCTCGTCAAGTTTAACCCGAGTGTTCTGCATGTGCAACACTGGCTTGCACCCGTTGTATGTGAACGTAGAGTCTATCACACCCGATCATCACGTGGTGTCTCGACACGAAGAACTTCCACAATGGTGCACACTCGGGGAGAACACAATTTATCTTGAAATTAAGTGAGGGATCACCTTATAATGCTACCGTCGTCCTAAGCAAAACAAGGTGCATAAAAGGATTAACATCACATTTAAATCGTAAGTGACATGATATGGCCATGAACTTGTGCTTTTGATCTCCATCATGAAAGCACCGGCATGATCTCCATCGTCACCGGCATGACACCATGATCTCCATCAATGTGTCGCCATCGGGGTTGCCGCGCCCAACATGCTTCTACTACTATTGCTACCATTTAGCGATAAAGCAAAGCATTACATAGCGCTTAATGATTGACACGCAGATCATACAATAATTAAAGACAGCCCTATGGCTCCTGCCGGTTGCCGTACTCATCGACATGCAAGTCGTGATAATCTATACATCACATGATCATCTCATACATCACATATATCACATCATGTAATTGGCCATATCATATCACAACATACCCTGCAAAAACAAGTTAGACGTCCTCTAATTGTTGTTGCACGTTTTACGTGGCTGCTACGGGTATCTAGCAAGAACAATTCTCATCTACGCAAAAACCACAGCGGTGATACACTAGTTGCTTTTCAACCTTCTCAAGGACCGCCTTTGTCGAATCCGATCCAACTAAAGTGAGAGAAACTGGCACCCGCAAGCCATCTATGCAACAAGTTGTGGTCGAGGCAACCGGTCTCTCGTAAGCGTACGAGTAATGTTGGTCCGGGCCGCTTCATCTCACAATACCGCTGAACCAAAATCCGACCAAGGCAGGAAGAAATCTAAGCATCAACGCCCACAAACTCTTTGTGTTCTACTCAAGATCTCATCTACGCATAGACCTAGCTCATGATGCCACTGTTGGGGAACGTTGCATGGGAAGCAAAATAATTCCTACGCACACGCAAGATCTATCCATGGTGATGAGCATCTACGAGAGGGAGAGTGGATCTACATAACCTTGTAGATCGCTAAGCGGGAAGCGTTAAGAAACGCGGTTGGTGTAGTCGAACGTCTTCGCGATCCAAATCGCCGAGCATCCCACGATCTCATCACGATCCGTCCCGCGATCCAATCACGATCCGTCCCGCGAACTCATCATGATCTGTCACGCTATCTCATCACGATCCGTCCCACAAACTCATCACGATTCATCCCGCAATCTCATCATGATCCGTCCCGCGATCTCGTCATGATCCGTCTCGCAATCTTGATCACGGTCCTTCCGATCTAGCGTCGAACGGACGGCACCTCCGCGTTCAGCACATGTACAGCGTGATGATGATCTCCGCCTTCTTGATCCAGAAAGAGGGAGTGGAGAGGTAGAAGAGTTCTCCCATAGCATGATGGCGCTGCGGCGATGGTGGTGGAGCTATTTCGGCAGCGCTTCGCCTAAGCACTGCAGAAAACCGATCTAGAGGAGAAACTATGCACTAGAGGAACGGGTAGCACGTGGCTGAAAATTCTGTGCCAAAACCCTAAAATCCTCTAGTATATATAGGAGGATAGGAGGAGGAGGCTTGTCTGCCAAAAACCCAGCCCTTGGGTCGGCCAAAGTGGGGAGGAGAGGAGGACTCCTCCTCCAATCCTAGTAGGACTAGGATTCCTCCTTTTTTTGGCCTTTTTCCACCTTTTTCCCTTTGGGCTTTTTCTCCTAGCTGCATGGGCCTTGTGTGGGACTTTCACCAGCCCACAAAAGGCTGGTGTTTACTCTCCCACAGCCCATGAAGCCTCTTGGGTCGAAATACCCCTCCCGGTGGTCTCCCGGTACACTACCGGCACTCCCGGTACATTGTCGATTAGCCCGAAACTTTTCCGGCGACCAAAATGGGACTTCCTATATATCAATCTTTACCTCCAGACCATTCCGGAGCTCCTCGTGACGTCCGGGATCTCATCCGGGACTCCGAACAACCTTCGGTCACCACCATACATAACTCTATACTACCAAAACATCATCGAACCTTAAGTGTGCAGACCCTGCGGGTTCAAGAACTATGTAGACATGACCAAGACACCTCTATGGTAGATAACCAATAGAGGTACCTGGATGCGCATATTGGTTCCTACATATTCTATGAAGATCTTTATCGGTCGAACCTCTATGTCAAGGATTCAGTTAATCCCCTATGATGTTCCCTTTGTTCTTCGGTATGTTACTTGCCCGAGATTCGATCGTCGGTATCTCCATACCTAGTTCAACCTCGTTACCGACAAGTCTCTTTACTTATTCCATCATACAAGATCTTGTGACTAACACTTAGTCACATTGCTTGCAAGGCTTGTTGTGATGTTGTATTACCGACTGGGCCCTGAGATACCTCTCCGTCACACGGAGTAACAAATCCTAGTCTTGATCCATGCCAACCCAACAGACACCCTCGGAGATACCTGTAGAGTACCTTTATAGTCACCCAGTTACGTTGCGACGTTTGATACACACAAGGCACTCCTCCGATGTCAGTGAGTTGCATGATCTCATGGTCATAGGAACAGATACTTGACATGCAGAAATAGTAGCATTAAACTGACACGATCATATGCTACGTTTTTAGTTTCGGTCTTGTACATCCCATCATTATCCTAATGATGTGATTCCGTTATCAAATGAGATCTCATGTCAATGGCTAGGAAACCTTAACCATCTTTCATCAACGAGCTAGTCTATTAGAGGCATACTAGGGACATGGTTTTGTCTATGTATCCACACATGCATCTAAGTCTCCGATCAATACAATTATAGCATGGATAATAAACGATTATCATGAACAAGGAAATATTATAATAACTAATTTATTATTGCCTCTAGGGCATATTTCCAACATACTCATCGTTTAAGCTCAAAATGGGGTTACCATTTTTTGATTAAGCATTCTGATGTCTTCATATCACTTGAGTTGCTTTAGCGCATGACTTAGAGTAAAGCCTTTTCAAGGATATGAGTACATACCTTTGAATGATGTTGATGACGCTGTTCTTAGGTGAACTTGTTGAGGATGCTCGAGGTTGATGAAGATCATCTTGAGTTTGGAGCAATCCTTCTTGTTCTAGAACTCTCATCACCTACAAAGGTTAGTCATACAAGGGAGAATAGTGGATATATCCAATTGACATGACTATACTTAAGATTTGCAATTAAGGTCAAGTATATGTCAAGGATATTTTTGTTCTCTTCTTCCTTCCATCATCAAGAGGGGTTGTGGATACTTGGTAATGACAAAATTTCTTATGATTGAAGTTGATGGAAATATTGTGGAATGAAGTTCTTCCAAGTACCTACAAAAGGTTAGATGCAATACAAGGGAGCATAGATTTCCATGGCATATGATAGTGAGTTATGAGAACGTGGAGATAATAGTAAAGCTCATACCCTTGCTTGCAACCGAGTGAGTCTAGCTCAACTTTGAAGCATCAATGATGTTCTACTCACTTATCAAATGACAAAATGTCTTCTTATCAAGTGGCTTGGTGAAGATATCGGCCAATTGTTTATTAGTATGAACATGCTTAAGATTGATATCTCCTTTGGCAACATGATCATGAATGAAATGATGTCGAACTTGAATATGCTTGGTTCGAGAATGTTGCACATGATTATGTCCAATTTTAATAGCACTTTCATTGTCACAAAGTAATGGAACATTTTTAACATTAATTCGATAATCTTTAAGCGTTTGTGTCATCCATAGTAATTGCGCACAACAAGATCCAGCAGCAATATACTCAGCTTCGGCAGTACATAGAGATACCGAGTTTTGTTTCTTGGAGGACCAAGACACAAGAGATCTACCTAAGAATTGACAAGTACCTGAGGTGGATTTTCTATCAACCTTGTCACCGGCATAGTCTGAATCAGAATAGCCAACAAGATTAAAAGAAGATCCCTTGGGATACCAAATGCCAAAGTTTGGTGTTTGTATCAAGTATCTCACAATACGTTTCACAGCCAAAAGATGACACTCTTTCGGTGCGGCTTGATATCTAGCACACATGCAAACACTAAGCATAATATTAGGATGAGATGCACATAGATATAATAATGAACCAATCATAGATCGATAAACCTTTTGATCAACCGGTTCATCTTCTCTGGTAAGGTCAACATGTCCACTAGTGGGCATAGGAGTTTTCATACCTTTGCAATCCTGCATGTTGAACTTCTTGATTAAGTCCTTGGTATACTTAGTTTGAGAGATGAAAGTTCCTTCTCTTGATTGTTTGATTTGCAATCCAAGAAATAATTTCAGCTCACACATCATAGACATCTCATACTTCTCGGACATCAACCTTCCAAATCTTTCACTAAATCGAGGGTTAGTGGAACCAAAGATAATATCATCCACACAAATTTGGCACACAAATAATTCTCCATTAACTCTCTTAGTGAACAAGGTTGCATCAATTTTACTAATTTCAAAACCTTTTTCGATGAGAAACATCGTTAAGCATTTATACCAAGCACGAGGGGCTTACTTAACACCATAAAGAGCTTTGTGAAGTTTGTAAACATGATTAGGTTTCTTAGGATTCACAAAACCAGGTGGTTGCTTAACATAAACTTCTTCCTCTATTTCACCATTTAAAAATACACTTTTGATGTCCATTTGGTAAAGTGTGATATCATGGTGATTAGCATAAGCAAGAACAATACGAATAGCTTCAAGTCTAGCAACGGGGGCATAAGTCTTGCCGTATCCATACCTTTGACTTGCGTATATCCCTGGGCTACGAGACGAGCCTTGTTGTGTACGACTTGACCATCTTCGTCTTGTTTGTTCCTAAACACCCATTTGGTTCCGATGATGTTGTGCTCATCTTCGGGTTTCTCCACGAGTGTCCACACTTCGTTCCTCTCAAAGTTGTTTAGCTCTTCATGCATTGCGTTCACCCAATCCGCGTCTTCAAGAGCTTGTTCTACCTTTAAAGGCTCAATGCTAGAGATGAAAGAATAATGCTCACAAAATTTAGCTAGACGGGTTTTAGAGTGAGTGATTCTCCCTGTTTGTATATCACCAAAGATTTGGTTTAGGGGATGGTTCTTGGTCACTTGATCTCGAACACGGGTCAGCTTCCGATTGTTGGATGGAGGAGCTTCTTCTTCATCATCATCATCTTGTTCATCTTCGTTGTTGTTGAAGGTGTCGTTCCCTTGAGGTGGTGGTGGAGGTGGTTGTGGTGGATCTTCATGATGTACTTCCTCTTCTTCATCATCTTGTCGTGTACCACTTGTGGATGCCTTCATGTCGTGTTGATGTTCACCTTGACGTGAAGTGGGGGCTTCCACTTGAGTTAATGAAGTACTCTCCTAAACCTCCATGGGATGAATCTTGCCGATGGGTAGATCTAGTATGGTTTCTGAAGGATCCCTATCACCTACATCATTTGGCAATTGTTCGGCTTGTGAACCGTTAGATTCATCGAACTTCACATCTACCGTCTCTTCAACTTTTCGAGTGAGGTTGTTGTAGACACGGTAAGTGTGAGAGTTCGATCCGTAACGAAGTAGGAATCCTTCATGAGATTTAGGAGAAAATTTTGTATGACGATGCTTATCAAGAATGTAGCACTTTGAGCCAAATACTCGTAAGTATCTGACTTGGGGTTTGTTACCAGTGAGTAGCTCGTATGCTGTTTTACCGAGAAGCTTGTGCAAGTAAAGTCGGTTTGTGGCATGACATGCTGTTTCAACGGCTTCTGCCCAAAAGTGTCTTGGCGTCTTGTATTCGTCAAGCATCGTTCTTGCCATCTCAATAAGCATCTGGTTCTTCCTTTAAACAACACCATTTTGTTGAGGTGTGTACGTAGCCAAGAACTCATGTGAGACACCTTCTTCGTCAAGAAAGGTATCCACATGGGTGTTCTTGAACTCCGATCCGTTATCGCTCCGAACCTTCTTGATCTTCACTTCAAACTGATTTTGCGCTTTGCGAGCGAAGTTCTTGAAGATCTTTTGAACCTGCGACTTATCATCAAGAATGAATACCCATGTAAATCTAGAAAAAACATCAACTATAACTAGACCATAGGAATTTCCACCGAGACTCTTGTAAGCATTGGGACCAAAAAGATCCATGTGAAGTAACTCGAGTGGTCTATCTTTGTCAAAGATAAGATCTTTTACTCCAAGTATATGATCACCTTTGATTATCTTATCAAGATTTCGCATGCCTACATGTCCAAGTCTTCGATGCCAAAGTCAACCTTTAGAAGATTTTGCAATTAAACAAGTGCGAGGCTTGGATCTTTTAGTGAAATCAACAATGTATAGATCACCTCTACAAAAACCGGTAAAGACCATTTTATGATTATCTTGGCGAAATATTTGGCAATCGACTTTCGTAACTAAAACATTGAAACCGAAGTTGGCAAGTCTAGAAACGGAAAGAAGATTGTAGCCAAGGGATTCAACAAGCATGAAATTTTGAATAGAGCTATCATGAGATATGGCCACCTTACCAAGTCCAAGTACCTTACCCTTAGAGTTGTCTCCAAAGGACACGTACCATCGAGGACCTTGATTAGGCGTGATCTCTTGGAACATGTCTCTATCATCAGTCATATGATCCATACATCCACTATCAAGAATCCACTCTTTTCCTCCGGACATGTAGTCTCTAAAGTTTGCCATAAGACTCAAATTCTTCATGATCTTCTCATACTCGATATCGAACAACTCATCTTCTTCATAGTAGCCATGTTCCACATTGTCATCATCAAGTGGGAAATCCTCGTCATAAAGAACAAGGGATTCGTTAGAATAGTGATCATGAAAATGTTCAAGTTTATGAATGTGAATGGCTTCAAAGATAATGTTGTTGATAGTGGTGACATCTCCTTTAGCACGCATAAGATCACGGAGCTCAAATAGGCATTTATCAAAGTTTGTATCACTAGGCTTCATTTTGTGAAAAGCAACAGTTTTATGAAGAATTTCATAAAGATTTCCTAAGGAAAGATTTGGATATCGTTTCTCCAAATCAGTCCATAAGGTATAGCCACATGCAAAGTTCTTCATTTGAGAAATAACGAATCTTGGTAAACCTCTAACAATAAGATTGACAGCTCTTAGGTTACCAAGCATGTTAATTTCCTCTTCGTGTGTGGGATGCAATTCATCAATGGGGAACACATAGGGGTTTTCAATGTATTCAATCAAATGGAATCTATCTAATAGATCAATCATGGCATTCTTCCATTGACTATAGTACTCTCCATCAAGAATGGGAACTCTACAACTCAAACTCTCTACTCTAGACACATCCACCTTCCTCCACGGTGATTAAACCGAAGCAATTGAGACCAAAGCTCTGATACCACTTGTAGGATCGAGAGAGGCGTGTCTAGAGGGGGGTGAATAGACTACTAGCAGAAATTTAAAACCTAACCTTTTCCAAGTTAATTGGTTGGCAGATTTTAATAGTTTTTGACAAGTCTAGATAGTCAAACAGCCCTACACATGCATGTCTACAAGTATGGTAGTGGAAAGTAAAGACATTGCACATGTAAGCAAGAGATAGGGTATGAAGATCAAATGCAATAGGAGATGCAAGGATTTTTCCCGTGGTTCCGATAGGTGGTGCTATCGTACATCGATGTTCATGGAGTCTTCAACCCACAGAGGGTAACGGTCACGAGAGTCCACGGAGGGCTCTACCCGCGGAGGGTTCCACGAAGAAGCAACCTTGACTATTCCATGCGGCTTCCGTCCATGAAGGACTAGCCTCACTATGGGTAGATATTCATGAAGTAGGAGATCTCCTTGCCCTTATAAACTTCTTGGTTCACTCCACAACACGAAGTAGGAGTCTCCCAAGCGACACCTAACCAATCTAGAAGGCACCACCCTCCAAAAGGTAATAGGCTCGATAATGACGATGAACTCCTTGCTCTTGTGCCTCAAGATGATAGACTCCTCAACACACAATCTCTCTCTCATAGATTTGGCTTGGTAGAAGATATGGGATTAGTGTAAAGCAACTTGGGGAGGCTAGAAATCAAGATCCATATGGTTGGAGTGGAAGATCTTGACCTCAACAGAAGGGTAGGTGGTTCTCTCGCAGAAAACTGAGTAGGATAGGTATGGAATAGTTCTGAGTGCTTCAATTTCGAGTGGGTGGTGGTGAAGGGGTATATATAGGCATCCCCAAAAATCCAACCGTTACACACAATAAGTCAGACTCGTTGACACCAATGTGTAAATCTCGGTGGTACCGAAGTTACCAAAAGTGGCAACTTTTGAACCTCGGATGGATCGATATACAATTCTCGGTTGCATTGACAAGGTGACCAACAGTCAGATTTACGAGTCTCGGTGATGCCGATTCAGCATTCTCGGTCAGACTGAAAGTGAGAACTTGCGTAACAGAAAGTTGGCAACCCAACTCGGTGGCACCGAGTGCAGTGTTGGCCGCACCGAAGTGTTTGGGTTTGGTTGAGTCTGTCTAGGGTTTGGAACTCGGTGGCACCGGGATCGGAGTGTTGGTTGCACCGATTTGGCAAATTTTGGATTAGGACAGACTTTGGTGGGAGAGTTTGTGGATGTTTTGGTGATTGTCACTTGTGCACGTTTGAGCATATTATTCACCGTCAAAACTTTAGCCCCTTTTAATAGTATTGGCTTTCCTATAGACTCAAAGTGATTTCTCACAAATGTAAAATATAGAGTCCTCTTGCTTCAAGCTTGGCCAACCTATTTCCTTGCAGCTTGGGGTAATTCCACGATCTCCTCAACCCTTTTTGCCAACTCAATTCTTCATGGACTAATATCTGAAATATACTAGATAGAGGTGTTAGTCCAAGAGACAATGTATGTTGTCATGGATTATCAAAACCACCAAGGGAGCATGTTGTGCTTTCAGGATGCCCTATGCTCAGCGCTGGGGGAAGACGAAGACAAGCCTAGGTCCCGGACGCGGCTTTTATTTGCACTTCTCGTGTTTAAACTTGCCAACTTTCCTGGAACAAAACTCAAGGCTTTTTCCAAACCATGTTTTCAAGGAACGGGCCAAGGATTTGTTTCCATCGCCATTTCCCATCTTGGGTTTTCTCTCTTAGCGACGGGCACTTGCCTGCTCCCCTCCCCCTCGCACCCCGCGAGCGGGGGCTGGGGGCATGGTGCTTGCACCTTGCCAAGGCCTTGGCGCCCGGATGCTCGTGTGGTACTCCCGCACGAGTTAGCAGGTGTGTGGCACTTCATACTCACTCGGGGGCTCCATTCACGGCCCGACACGCCATCTCGGAGCCTCACGAGGCCCACCCCTCCCGGGGCAGCAAACAAAAATTTTCTTTGGGAGCCGCTTGAGCGTCTAAGGGGGCTCCTGAGCAATGCACCTCATGAGACGTACCAGTCATATAGCCACTCGGCACCCGCGATGTCGTCCTTGGTGATCCGGCCGCCATCAAGGGTGTTGGGGCCTCACCTCGTAGTTGTGTCCTTGGTGATCCGGTCGTACACTGCGGTGGTAGCGAAATGTGCGAGACTAGGACCTGCCAACGTAGAGCTGCTTGAGCGTCAAAGGGGGCTCCTAAGCAATGCGCCTTAGGAGCCTTACTGGTCAGATAGCCACTCAGCACCCTCGATGTCGTCCTTGGTGATCCGGTCGGCATCGAGGGTGTCGGGGCCTTGCCCCGTAGTTGCGACCTTGGATGTCGTATACTACAGTGGCAGGGAAATGTGCAGGACTGGGGCCTGCAGACACAGAGTGCTAAAAGGGCTCCCAACTTGCCTCACCTATAAGAAGAAGAAGTCCACAGGACGCCCGAACTCCCCAAGCACCATGGCCACGCCTCCCCTGGAGCCTACAACGAGCATGTCAAGCTAAGTACCCTAATGACAATTGGAAGGTCGCCTTAATTAGAGAAAACGCAAAAGCCATGACACCTAACAGAAGCACAAATAAAAGAGGCAAGCGCCCAAGTTAATTACATGCCAACAGGGCCTCTCTTGCTTTTTATTATAGGAACAGGAAAAGAAGGAAAAGCCCCCATAGGGCTGTCGCTTCGGGAGCTCTGGGGCCCGCGCACCAGTGCTTAGTCGGTGTCCTCCTCCTCCTTCACGGGCCCATGGAGGTGCACCGGCGCGGACGCTTCAGGAGCAGAGGAGCGACGTCGTGTCAGTTGGCTTCCCCCCGAGGTCAAGGCATGCCGGCACGGTGGCGCATCATAGTTGTTGTTGCTGCTATCGCTGCTATCGCTGCTGTCGCTTGGGCTTCCCTCGAAGGGGGTGTTGCTGCCGCTAGTGACGCCGCGCCCTTCACAAAGGATAAGCTCATCTCCAAGATCGCCGCGGCCGGGGTCCTCCGGGCAGCACCCTAGGTGCTCGCCCTCTCCCCCGAAGACCTTGGTGAAGAGTGTCGCCACCCCGTCATACTTGAAGTGAAGGGTGCGCCTCCCCACCAGGCCATGGGCGTGGGAAAACGTCTGCCACCCGTGGTTTAGGTACACATAACCCCTCGGGGTTACCTCGACCTCTACCCATGATGCCGCGCTGCAGCAGTCGTCGGCCTACAACCATAGGCCGTCAGGCCCACCGGCCGGCAGCGCCCCCATGAAGGAGCGCGGGAGTTGGAACTAGGTGGCCTCCGTCCTCTCCACCCGCACCACGAACTCCTGGGCCGTATTGGCTGTATGGAGTCGTAGGCATGGCAGTAGTGCCGCCACCACCATCCTCCCACCGTGGGTGCCACCTCCTCGACTACTACGGGTGCCCGTGTTGGTCAGAGCCACGCCACAGTCGCCGATGGTAACCCCGGGCCACGTAGGAGCGTGACCGTGCCTGTGGGGAACTACCGCCGATGTTGCGACATGCTTTCAGGGACAACTACGGCCCCTCCTAGGTGGCGGCGAAGCAAGGCTCTCCTCAGGGGCCTTCCCCTTCTCGCCGGTGGAGTGTTTCCTCACTGAGGCCATGATTGGGAGAGCGGTGTATTGGGAGTTGGGAGGCGAAGAAGACGAAGGTGTGTTGAGGGTATTATCGCCCTCGCCTGCTTATGTACAACCAAGGGCCAACCGGCACTCCCTCGCATCCTGGGAGGCATGTTGCCTCCGAAGGGTCGCATCCGTGCGGCCCAAGAGGAGGAGGCCAAGGCGGCAGCAGCATTCAAGGAAAGGTAATGATGGCCAGCGCTGCACGCTGGCATATCATAAGTTTGACTTGGGGCGGTTCCTGACGCCTTCGAGGAGCAGGGGCGTCGCCACTCAGGCGTTCGACGCGTGTAAAGCCTGGCCCACAGGCAATTGGGCCCCGTGATGCTGCGAGCCACCTTCATCAGCTTCGCCTAGAAGCAACCTCGGGCACGCCTTGGGCCCGAGGGCTACTATCGGCGTTCTGGGAACGGGGGTACCCAGCCCTACCCGCCTGTGGCCCTAGACGTGGCCCACTTCGTCAACCAGATGCATCCTCGCGCGACACCTCTCAAGACAAGGCCCTCATGAGGCCTAGATGCTCGCGAGGAAGAACGACACCAAGACCAATAAGTATGGGCCTCCTCAGGCCCCCTCCGGAGAAGCGGAGATCTATGTGCATAACCCAGCCTCAGGAGTGAAAGATGATGCAGGGAAGGACAGGATGGCGCCAGCGTGCCAGGCGGTGCAACTTCCCCTTTAGTGCAAAGGGAGCAAGGACATAGGCGGGTTCCCTAAGCGCCGCCCAAAGGTTTCCATTCCGATGCAACAAGACCACGACTACGAGCCCCGTAGGGCAGATGTCATAGCCGAACCCACCACTGCCCCATCGACAACCACTTTGCAGGTGAAGACCACCTTTGTACAATGCGCGGATGTACTCCTGCCCCCCTTCAAATTTGGCCATTGTGTGATCCCTTCCCGCTCTCGCGATAAGGGAAGAGGACCCGAGCCGCTGATATATATAGAGGCTAGGTCACACCGTAGCGGGGGATCTGATCCACGACTTAGCCACTCAAAACCACGAGACAAGGAGAGAGCCAAGAACACCACTTGAGCACCCTTGCGAGGCTTGAGCCCACTGTACTAGTTCATCCACCACACCACCCCGAGAGGCAATCCGTCAAAACAGGAGTAGGGTATTACGCTTCACAGCGGCCTGAACCTGGGTAAAGTATCGTGTTCATCTTCTTCCTCGTCATCGTGCGAGTTTGCCATAGTATTCATCGAGTAGGGAGCTAGGTAGGGTGAGGCTATAGGGGATCTTCGCACACGCCCCTGTGTTCGAACCTTGAGGTTTATACGGAGCCCGAAATCTGACACAAGAGCAGCACCAAGACCAGCGAGGGATGGGCCTCCTCAGGCCCCCTCTGGAGCGGCGGAGATTTCTATGCAGCACTTGGGCTCGGGAGGCCAAGGATGACGCCAGGTGGGATAGGCGGGTGCCAGCGTGCCAGGCGGTATAGTTTCCCATTTGGTGCAAAGGGAGCAAGTACGTATGCGGGTCCCAGTGTGCTCCCCAAAGGTTTCCATTCCGGTGCAACAAGACCACGACCGCGAGCACAACAGGAAGGATGTTATCTCCGAGCCCACCTCTGCATCATTAACAACTACTTTGCAGGCGAAGACCACCTTTCGTCAGGATAAAGATGCACTCCTGTCCCCCTTCGAATTTGGATGTTGTGGGATACCTTCCAACCATAGCGGCAAGGGAAGAGGACCCGGGTCACTATAAATAGAGGTTAGGCTGCACCATAGAGAGGGGAGGAAAAGAGAGGGACAACAGGAGAGAGGCTACACCACCAGAGCGCCCTCACGAGGCGATGCACCACTGTACTAGTTCATCCACCAACCTCCTCGTGAGGAAATCCACGAAAGTAGGAGTAGGGTATTACGCTTCGCAGCGGCCCGAACCAGGGTAAACCACCATGTGCATCTTCTTCCTCGTCATCGTGTGAGTTCATCGTGAAAATCATGAAGTAGTGAGATAGGTGGGGTGAGGCTGCTGGGGATCTTCACACACGCCCCTGTGTTCAAACTTCTTTTGGTTTTGCGGAGCCAGAAATTCGACACTATGCAAACAAGATTGCAAGAAAACAGGATATCTGATGAGAAAAAGGCAAATGAAAAAGAGAGGGCGAATAAAACAACAAATTTGTGAAGTGGGGCAGACAAAAATGAGAGGAAAATGGCAAATAATGTAAATTGTAAGGAGATGAGATTTGTGATTAGGAAACTGGTAGATGAGATTGCTTCCTCCCCGGCAACGGCACCAAAAATTCCTTTGACGTGGCTTTAGACTGCATTGGTATTTCCCCAAAGAGGAAGGGATGATGAAGCACAACGACGGTAAGAATTTCCCTCATTTATGAAACCAAGGTATTAATCCATAGAGGAAGATAACACACCCATGTAAACAACACCTACACACAAATAACAAATATTTGCAACCCGACGCGAAAGAGAGGTTGTCAAGCACTCTACGGTAATAAGATAGATTAGGTAATGATAGTTTTGGCAAATAGATCTCGCAAGAACACAAAATAAAATAAGTAAAGAAAAAGTGCAGCAAGTTATTTTTGGTTTTTGGGTTAATAGATCTGAAAACAAAAACGCCAAATAGAAGATGGGAAAGCAATATGTTGGAAAAGTAGACCCAGGGGTCGTAGGTTTCACTAGTGGCTTTTCTCATGGGTATATCACACGGTGGGTGAACAAATTGTTGTTGGGCAATTGGTAGAAGATCAAATAATCATGACAATATCTGGGCAATGATCATTATATAGCCACCACGTCCAAGATAAGTAGACCGAAATGATTCTGCATATACTTCTATTACTCAACACATCGACCGCTATCCAGCATGCATCTATTGTATTAAGTTCATGGGAAAACGGAGTAATGCAATAAGAATGGTGACATGATGTAGACAAGATCTATTCATGTAGGAATACACCCCATTTTGTTACCCTTAATGGAAACGAGACATGTGTGTCTTGCTGCCTCTTCTGTCACTGGGAAAGAACACTGCAAGATCAAACCCATCACAAAGCACCTCTTCCCGTGGCAACAAAAATCAATCTAGTTGGCCTAACTAAACCAAAGATTCGAAGAAGAAATATGAGGCTATAAGTAATCATGCAAATAATATATCAAAGAAGACTCAAGTAATATCCATGGGTAGAAACCAAAGATTCGAAGAAGAAATACGAGGCTATAAGTAATCATGTATTGAGAATCATAGAGAGAGACGAAGCAATCTAGCTACTGCCTACGGAACCGTAGGTCTATGGTGGACTACTCATGCAGAGGCACCTATGATGAAGATGAACCCCTCTGTGATGGTATTAGATTGGATCTCGAGGTTCTGGAACTTGTGGTGGCTGGAATTGTGTTTCGTTGACTCCTCTAGGGTTTTCTGAATATTTGGGAATTTATAGGGCGAATAGTCGGTTGATGGGAGCCCCAAGGTGGGTACGCTCCACTAGGCCACGCTAGGGGCCTCTGGTGCCCCCTGGTGGAGGGTGGGCACCCTGGGGCCCCTCTCTTGTCGTTGTTTGGCCCATCCTAGCTCTTCTGGTCCATAAAAAATCTCCAAAAATTCTCGTAGCGTTTGGGCTCCATTTTGTACTGATTTTCTGCGAAGTAAAAACAAGCAAAAACAGCAACTGGCACTTTGGCACTATGTCAATAGTTTAGTCCCAAAAAATTGTATAAAGTTGCTATAAAATGATTTTAAAACATCCAAGATTGATAATATAGCAGCATGGAACAAGCAAAAACTATAGATACGTTGGAGACGTATCAAAATGCTTCGACTGAAGTCCTATGAGGTGGTGGAGTAGACATTGGAGGTGCAGGAGGAACTAATGGAGCTGTGGTAGGTGCTGATGAAGTAGGCCTCATCAATCGAGCTGGAGTCTTGGGTTGGGTCTTGAACTGAGTGCTGGTCCTGAGAGGTGGACTATCATCATCATCATCATCAGTGGAATGAGGGCTAGGCACTGCATCCACTTCCTTGTATTCATCAGCTCATCCACCTTGTTGTTCAACATAGTGAACTTATCTTCCACTATCCTTTCAAGGCTTTCGTGGTTGAGCAAGATATCCCTTATGTACTTCTGCATTCCTTGGATGCTGCTAATGAGGAAATCCATTTGCTCGCTCTTTGTCCTTGGTACTTGAGCACTAGTGGCTCTAGCTGCCTCTGCATCTGCCTCTGTAGTAGATGAAGTGGGATGTCTGGGATCCATCACCACAACATTATCTTCAAAATCTGGCTGAAGTGGCATGTGAGAATGATCAAGTGCATATACACTCTTCTCCGGCTTAGAGTTGATGAGCATTTGAATGTCTGGAGCATATCCACAAGATCGTTTCCGATCAGCGGTTGTCCTCCTGACTGTCTCAACTATCAAGTCCATCACTCTAAACCTGGTGTGGTTGTCTATGTGGAACGACATGTGGATGGAATGCCCTCTTATTATCTTATCATCTGCAGACTTGGGCATCAAAGTATACCTGAAGATAGCGTTGGTGGTGGGTAGTCCTGCTTGCAAATGATAGACGGAGCCAAACTTATGTGAATGTACATGAGTGCTAGGAATAGCTTTACACATAGTAGCCATTGAACTGTGACTCATCTTTGCCTCAGCATATACATCTAGATCTCCTTTTTCAACCTGTGGGATTCCTAGGATGGTAGCCCACTCCTCCACTGTATACTGGTATCTAACTCCCTTAGTCATCCATATGATACAACCATCCGAGTAGAAATGAGATGTGGAGTAGAACTGCATGATCATCTCATCATTCCATGCAGTGAACTATCTCCCAAAAAAGTTCTCAATATCAACGCATCTGAAGTTGTCTTGCACACTGGGAAATTAGTCCTCATTCTCTTTGATGTAGGCCTAGTCAACATACCTCATGTCCCTGACTACTGGGCACTTGTTCAAAAGGACAGTCTCATAGAAATCATGTTGTTCCTTAGTGTAGAATCTGACATCTACAACCATCTTTCTCCTGGAGGCATAGGGATAATTTGCTCTCCACTTCCTTAGCCCTGAATCCCTTCTCTTCTTCATGTCCTCAGCAACTAGATGAGCATCATTATGCTCTGGCATGTGTGGCCCCATTTTCCTCAAAAGTGTTAAGTTCTCTTCCCCGGCATCTCTGGAAGTAGAGCCCTTGTTGTTTGCAACAGCTGGAATCTCTCTGGTTGCCCTCTTAGGTTTGGGTGTTGTAGGCTTCTTTGGTATATACTGCTTGCTCTTCGATGGAGCTTGCTTGGGCATAGCATCTGCAAGAAGATTCTTCTTCTTGGAAGGTGGATCTTTGGCAGCTGGCTCTTCCTCCACCTCCTCTTCCTCAGCTCCTGTTGGATCTTCAAACATGGAAGTGGACCTAACAATGACACGCACAATCCTCTTCCTAGCTCTCTTCTTATCCCCTGCCTTCTTGACTGGATATTCAAGAGGCTGAATCATGCATGCTCTAGCACTCTCAGGTGCTCTCATAGTCTCAGAGCTTGCATATTCTTTCCTCACTGGCCTCTTAGCTGAAGTGGTCTCAGTAGCATATTTCTTAACATCCCTCTCTTTCTTGTCCTGCTGCTTCTTGGCTAGAACTTCCTCAGGAACAAAGTCTGAGTCCTCCTCGTCAGAAATCAACTTCCTCCTTGCCCTGGTGGAAGCCTTGGGCAACCCATGAGAGCTTGGGGTGTGTGGATCTTCTGAAGATGAAGAAGCGGCATCTGATATTGTACCTGAACTCGTATCAACATCCCTCTCCCTGAAGTAATTTTGGCTATCATCAAACCCTGACATGTTGACCGTGTGAATAGAGTATAGAAGAGCAGAGGGGTTCAGCATCAAAAAAATTCAGAAAGTTTTTGCAAATTTGAACTTTCTGCAAAAAGGATTTCAGTTCCACCGAGTCAAAAAATTCGGTGCCACCGAGACATACAATCTCCTTAACAGAAACTTGACAGCCTCTTCGATTTTACCGAAAGAAGCCACTCGGTTTCACCGAGATTGTTCTCAGTAGCCCTAAAAGTGCATTATATCGACTAGAGGGGGTGAATAGGCAATTTTTACAAATTCATCACTTGAAGAATTCAACTTGAGGAATTTGAAATGTGATGAATAACTAGAAGTGGAATAGTACTCAAGTGCATGAGAAACATAGCAACAACATAGTTATCATGATGAAATAAAACATGCATAGATTACAGGTAGCGTGATACAGGATAAGCAGGTGAGGAACAAGGTAACTTGAAGAATTTGAGGTGAGGAAATTGTGAAAGTCTTCAGTCAAATTCTTCAAACAGTAAAGATCAATTTCATCAGCAGGTATACGAGGAAAAGGAAGGGTTGAGGAAATAGAACCAGGTAGCTCGATGAAGACAATGGTTTGATGACCCTGTTCCAACTAGTGTGAGAGACGTACGTCTGGTTTGGAGCGGCCTGGTATTTAAACCATAGGACACATAGTCCCAGGACACACAGTCCTTACCATATTCTCCTTCAGATATGGTCACAAAGTCCTCGCCCAACATTTGTGGTATGTCTTCAGGGTAGGCTTCCAAAACCCTCACAAACTGGTCAGTCGGCGATCCACAATTGACTGCTAGATGCTCTAGACCAAGGTCACTCCGTGATCCCCAATTGGCTACAGGATGCACTAGACCATGACGCTTAACCATCTGGAAGATACACAGTCTTCAAAGGTAACAAGCATCGGTTCCACACAGGAACAATCTCTTCAGTGTGCTCAATCAGTTTGGGTTTGGCGGTTTGGATTTGGGTTTTTCCTCACTGATGATTTTCTCTCAAAGTCTTTGGAGGATGGGTTACTCTCAAATGACAAGTGTTAGTTCTCTCTCGGAGCAGCCAACCAACTAGTGGTTGTGGGGGTGGCTATTTATTGCCAGGGTGCAACCTGACATGATAAGACATAAATGCCCCCAATTATATGATCATTATGTGGGTAAGATGATTAGGTACAGCTGGCGCTAAGCACAGCAACAGTCGGAATTTCGAACTGTGAAAGTCCTTAGGCTTATCATGTTCCTCACTTGTAGGCAATTCGCACTGGCGAAATCCTAACTCCTCAGTCACTGTCACTGAAGAACATCGTCTCTGTCACTGAAGAACTTGACTGAGCTGGAAGATATTTCCAAAAGGCTTCACTCGAAGAATTGGATAGGTTGAGGATTTTGAGTTGAGCATCAGTTGGAAATTTTCCTTAGTATTACCTCGGCCCCTTTTAACAGTACGGTGTTTCCTATGACTCAAAGAAAGGAAATGAAACTACGAAAATAAAAGTCTTCACACTTCATAGTCCTCGTTCATATCTTCAAGGTCACACCAACTTCTTCATTTTCAAAGTAGGGAATACCAAAGTCTTCAGCAAAGTCATCACCAAAGTCTTCAGTTGAAGACGTACATTTTTAGGGGTCGATAATCTCGGAATATATCAAACTCCTCATCGACTTATAGTGCATGTGTACACTCACAAACACATTAGTTCCCTAACCTATAAGTCTTCAATACACCAAAATCACTAAGGGGCACTAGTGCACTTACAATCGCCCCCTTTTTGGTGATTGATGACAAATAGGTTAAGTTTTAAACGGGGATAAAAGTATGGAATGTAAGTACTAATTTTGAGGAATTTGATTGCAAGATATAGAAGAATTCCCCCTGAAGATGTGCATATTTGAGGAATTTGCTTTGGACTGTAAATGCACATGGCAGGTTAAAAAATATGGAGAACTGCCCCTATATCTTGTAATTCATACACGTATTTAACATATGATATGAAGAATTTGAGCATGATGAAAATGGTGTTTGACGAAATTCAGCATGCATGCATTAAGGTAACTTGAGGAAATAGCATGCAAAAAGCAGTTCAAAAGATTTAGACCACCATCAAACTTAAGTTTACAACTCATCCAACAAAAGCTTCAGAAGAGCGAGAGTTGTAACTTAAACAAAAACAGCCCATATATAGAGACCCGCTTGAAGACTAACTCAATTTTCTCCCCTTTGTCATCGAAGACCAAAAGGGATGAAAAATGAGGACTAACACCCCTTGAAGAATTTCATCTTGAGGGTGATGAAGGAGTGCCAGCGTTGTCGGGGTCGTTTGTCAATGCAGGGCCTGCCACAGTGTCGTCAATATCCTCAGCTTCATCCATCTCGCGCGATGACGAATATGAGCTTGTAACTAGCTGAGGAACTTAAACTTTCTTAAATTTCTTCTGAGGAGGACGAGCCCAGTCAAGGTGCTACTCAAGGTTCATCTCTTTCAGTTCTTCAGGAGTCCTGAGATGAGACAGAATGGCCCAAGTGCAATTGAAGACTTCATGGAGGTAGTATTGGTTCTTCCTCACGGTATTGTGCGTGACAGTCATGTCTCGAAGAAGTGAACCAAACTGACGCTTGACCCATTTGTGGTTGCGATCAACCTTCTGATGAAGACTTATAAGCAGCTCACGATCAGTCATCACACGAGGAGCAGACTGTTGAGGCTTTTGCACTGAGGCTATTGCTACAGAGTCATGGGTAGCAGTGTCATCATTGGTGGAGTAGATGCAGCTTTGCGAAACTGGCCATCCAATGGACGAGTACCTTCATCAATGACATCTTTGCCTTTTCCTTCAACTGAAGCAAATGTGTGTTTGAGGACTTCAATAGGAGGCAGAAAGCCGAAGTGATTCTGAAAGTCATCCTTGAAGGAATTGAAGACCTTGATGTGATGAATTCCATGATCGAGGGAGCATAAGGCTTCAATTCAAATGGGGCTAATGCTGCATTGGCCAAAGTCCTCATGAAGAAATCATGGTAGTTGATGGGAATCCCATGAATGATGTTGAAGAGCATGTTCTTCATGACTCCCTCCACTTCTTCTTCTTTAGAGTTGTGGCCCTTCTAAGGAATGAGGGTATTGGTTAGAATGTGATAGACTGTCTTGGGCACATAGAGAAAATACTTCACAAGGAAGGTAGTCCTTTGAGGTTTTCCAAGAGCCAGCGGCTTCATCAGCACTTGCATCATGTGGTTGGGCAGAGCAGGTTCATCAAATGGACATCTTGCCCCTTCTGGAGGAATTGGAACTGGGAATGATCGAAGCAATTCAGAGGCTGGTGCAGTGTAGTGAGTAGATCCAGTCATCCAGTCTAAGACCCAAGAGTTGATGTCATAAGCATCACCTGTGATGTGCAAGGTGGCATAAAATTGAAGAATCGGCTCTTCATTTCAATCATAGATATCCAAAGAGGACGGAAGAACTCCAGCATCATGAAGAACCGCGAGCACCGGTCTGAAGGATGGGATTGTTTCCATATCTGCATGAGGAATTTGATGATGCTCGAAAACTTTCTTCTTGTCAAACATCACTGATGCATAGTAATTCATCTGCGTGGTTGTCCAGAATCTGGTGCAACCGGCTCTTGCAGAGTCATACGGATTTGGCCTAGTGAAGAAGATGTGCTCGTTGAAGAAATTGGTCTTGATGAATTTGGGGCGCTTTGAGACTTTGAATGGCATCTTAGGCTTCGGCCGAAGGTTTGGCTTGAAGCGGCGCACAATTTCTTTTGGCATTTGAGGAATTTCTTTGTACTGAGAAATTTGCACAGCAGTTTCCTCAGTGGCAGTTGGAAGAACAACTTCCTCAGGTGTTGCAGCTGGAATATCTTCTCTGATAATTGCAGCCAAGTCATCAGATCCTGTATGAATTTCTTCACTCTGGGCTGGATACTGGGGAATTTGTGATAGAGGAGTGGTCATTGGTGAATTTGGGTGTGCAGCTTCCCAGTATTCATCATTGATCAGAGGTGTAGTGTTTCCAATGTCCACATCCTCTTCCATTTCTTCAACGCCAGCCTCTTCGACAATTAACTGAGGCTGGGGCGATGATACCAGTGGAGTTGAAGCATTTGCTACTACTTCAATTTCTTCATCAATCTGCTTTGAGGTAGCAGCAGTCTGATCTTTTTCTTCTTGATCATCATTTGGGATGACATAGTCAACACCAAATGGTACTAGTTCATAGGCTGGCACGAAGCTGATAGGAGTTGCATCAAATGGCTCAATTGAAGAACTTGGCAGAGTCTTCAATTTCTTCACTGCTGACGAATCTAAAGTTGATGCTTTTCTCTTCTGTGCCTTCTTCTCCGCAGCCTTGGTTTTCTTCACTTCTGAAGCAGAAGGAAGGTTGTTGTTCTTCACCTTTGAGGATTATGCAGTTTCTGCAGAGGGTGAAGGAGGAGCATTTTCTTCCGGCACAACTGATGCAATCACCCTTGTGGTCTCAATTTCATCAGGCACAACAAAAGTTCCAGCTGTCCTGGCAATTGCTTCAGGCGCAACAATGGAGGTTACCCTGGCAGTTTCTTCAGCAGTCTGAATTTCTTCAGCTGCGGGAGCAGTTTCTTCAATAGGCTGAGCAGATTCTTCAGCCTGAGGAATTTGAGGTTGCGATCGAGCTGCAACCCTCGAGTTATGGTCCTTGATGGCTTTATCAGCCACATTGACGAAATGAACTTTGGTGCCTTGCCAATCAGCATAGTATCTATTGATGTTATCGCTGAGGTCTTTGATCTCACACCGCATCTTCACCAGTTCCTCAGGAGAAAGCTTCAGAACATTGTTCTTCAAGTAGTGCTCTTTCTTGTACTGAGCTTTCTTGGTTTGTCTGGCCTTCTCATACTTCCACTTTTCTTCAGCTATGAAGGCAGTGAGGACATGATCTGGACCAGGAGGCAACTTCAAATCATCAATTGGCGTGTTGGGATCTTTGTGCCAGATATCAATGAAGTTCAGCACCATTTTTGGATCCAGTTATAGAGGAATTTGAGTGCCCTTTGCTTGTGCCACTAGTTATTGCTTGTTTATGATGATTGATGTCAGTTCCTCATCATCAGCTTCATCTGAAGAATCTGATGGTATTTTGAACACCACTTTCTTTAGTTGAGGAGTTGGTCAAGTGCCTTGTCCAGCAGTAGCTTTCATTTTCATGAGTTAAGGACTGGTTGAGGACTGTGCTTGGGCTAGTGAACTTGCAGAGACCCCAGAAGCAATTGTGAAGCCCTTGGTCCTCTGACATGTTGCAAGGTGCACAGGATTTGAGGATTTTGTGGCAGCAGCTGATGATTGTGTAGCTACCGAAGGCATTGTAGAGGTCTTTCAAGACTTTGCTGGAGGGTTCTGCAGTGATGATTTTGAAGATGGGGACTTTTATTTTACTGCAGATTTCTTCACCATTGATTTCTTTGGAATTTCTTCGGAGCACTAGCAGAGGCTCTAGCAGAGGCAGCAGCTGCTGTGTCTTCATTGAATTTCTTCATAGTCTCTTTTGCTTTCTTTGCCAGCTTGGCTTGCTGTCTTTCCCATTCTTGAGGAAAGTCATCACCAGTTTTGAGACTAGTGGGATCAGCAGTTTGGTTTGGAGACAAGGGTGGCCTGTTGCACAGAGGTTTCATAGCAAATTTCTTCATGTACTTGGGAGTAACATATCGATAATTTTTTCCATTCCTGTGTCCATCTCCTCTGAATTTTCTATATGCGAATCTTGCACTACTTTGTAGTTTCCTTTCCATGAGTTTCTTCATCTGGAGTGCAATATTCCTCATACAGTTCATCGGGTATCTCAAAAGCAGTTTGCACTACAGGTTTCTTTCCACCTTTTTGAGGCTTCTTCCCATCAGCCATTTTCTTTGGCTAAGGATTCTGAACTTTTGAGGATTCTAAGGAAGTGTGCAAATTATCTTCAAGGAACGCCGCAAATGAGTTAAGTTGATGAGAACCTAGTGATTCATCAGCAGACATTTTGTACCTGTGAACTGAGTAGAGGTGCGAGGAATTTTAAGAGGCCATATGCGTTCTCAGAAATTTTCAAAATACATCAAGTTGAGGATTTTTGACCATAGATGTCTTGAGGAATTTCACTAAGTGTTCTTGTCTTAGGTTCCAGAGTTGTGCAAATTTTTAGCATCCACACAATTGAGGAATCTTGAAGAAAATCATAACTTAGGAAAAACATCAAGGGTATGAACATGTAAGGTGCTTTGGAATATGATTCTTCAAAAATAAGGGCAATGAAATTAGATTTTATTTACCCTGATGAAGAACACGACGAACTGTGAGATGAAATCGAGGAAGTTTGTCCGTCCAGATCTCCCACACCCTAGCTTGGCAGAGGGAGACAACTACAGCGGTGGCAGAGTGAAGATTTTTGCGGCCGATGCGAGTATGGCGACAGCAAGGTCGAGGCAGTGAAGCTCTTCCACACTGGCAGTGATGGTTTTAGCAGTGGCGCTAGGTTTGAGCTTGGGAGAGAGTAGGAGTGAGGAGTAACCGAGCACAGTGAAAGGGAAGGGGTATTTATAGCGGAGGTGAAAACCAACCTGCCCGAAGATTTTGGACCAGATTGCCCCTAACCCTTGCTCTCCATGCAACATGTGTCACCCATGTTCTGAGTAGTGGAGATACTGGGAAATCGTGGATTATCCAGTTGTGGGAATCGAAACGGTTTGAGCGGGAAGCGTCGAAAAATTAGATAGTGGAAAATTTAAAGTTTCCGTTCGCATATTTCCAACAGTCTCCCACTTCCACTAGAGTCAATGATCTAGATCACATCACTATGTGATTTTCATTGTAATGAATCTAACACCCATACAGTTCTGGTGTTGATCATGTTTAGCCCTTGGAAGAGGTTTAGTCACCGGGTTTACGACCTTAAGATCCACGTGCACTTTGCAAATATTTATGTCCTCCTCCTTGATGTAATCGCGGATGAAATTGAAGCATCTCTTTATGTGTCTGGTCCTCTTGTGAAACCTTGGTTCTTTGGCTAGAGCAATGGCACCGGTGTTGTCACAGAACAAAGTCATTGGGTTCAGTGCATCGGGCACTACTCCAAGATCTGTCATGAACTCCTTCATCCAGACACCTTCCTTCGCCGCCTCTGAGGCAGCGATGTACTCCGCTTCGCATGTAGAATCAGCTACCACACTCTTCTTGGAACGACACCAGCTTACCGCTCCCCCATTGAGAATGAATACGTATCCGGTTTGAGACTTAGAGTCATCTGGATCAGTGTCAAAGGTTGCATCGACGTAACCCTTCACGCGAGCTCTTAATCACCTCCATAAATGAGAAACATTCCCTTAGTCCTTTTCAGGTACTTAAGGATATTCTTGACCCTCGTCTAGTGTTCCATTCCTAGATCACTTTGAAACCTTCCGGCCATACTTATGGCAAGGCTGACATTGGGTCTTGTGCACAACATTGCATAAATGATAGAGCCTATGGCTTAAGTATAGGGGATGACATTCATCTTCTCTATATCCTCTGCAGTCACTGGGCATTGAGTCTTACTCAACTCCACACCTTGCAACATAGGCAATAACCCCTTCTTGGACTGATCTATTTTGAACTTCTTCAAAACTTTGTCAAGGTATGTGCTCTGTGAAAGTCATAATAAGCATCTTCATCTATCTCTATAGATCTTGATGCCTAATATGAAAGCAGCTTCTCCTAGGTCCTTTATTGAAAACCTCGTGTTCAAATGTTCCTTCATGCTTTCCAACATTTCTATATCGTTTCCAATCAGCAATATGTCATCCACATATAATATTAGAAACGCTATAGAGCTCCCACTCACTTTCTTGTAAATACAAGCTTCTTTGTAAACTTATATAAACACGAACGCTTTGATCACCTCATCAAAGCGAAGATTCCAACTCCGAGAGGCTTGCACCAGTCCATAAATGGATCACTGGAGTTTCCCAACTTTGTTAGCATTCTCTGGATCGACAAAACCTTCTGGTTGCATCATATACAACTCTTCCTTAAGGAAACCGTTAAGGAAAGATGTTTTGACATCCATCTGCCAAATTTCATAATCAAAAAATGCAGCTATTTCTAACATGATTCTGACGGACTTAAGCATATCTATGGGTGAGAAGGTCTCATCATACTCAACTCCTTGAACTTGTGAAAAAACATTTGCCACAAGTCGAGCTTTATAGATGGTGACATTACCGTCCGCATCCATCTTCTTCTTAAAGACCCATTTTTTATGAATGGCCTTTCGCCCTTCGGGTAATACTTCCAAAGTCCGTACTTTGTTTTCATACATGGATGCCATCTCGGATTTCATGGCCTCTAACCATTTGTTGGAATCTGGGCCCATCATCGCTTCTCCATGGCTCGTAGGTTCATCGTTGTCCAACAACATGACCCCTAAGACAAGGTTGCCTTACCACTCAGGAGCAGTACACGTCCTTGTCGACCTACAGGTTCAATAGTAACTTGATCTGAAGCTTCATGATCGTCATCATTAACTTCCTCTTCAACTGATGTAGGCTCCACAAAAACATCTTTCTGCGTCACGCTACTCTCTGGTTGAAACAAAGGTTCAACAACATCATCAAGTTCTATCTTCCTCCCACTCAATTCTTTCTAGAGAAACTCTTTCTCGAGAAATGACCCGTTCTTAGCGACAAACACTTTGCCTTCGGATCTGAGATAGAAGGTATACCCAACTATCTCCTTTGTTTATACTATGAAGACACATTTCTCCGCTTTGGGTTCTAGCTTTTGAGGCTGAAGCTTTTTGACATAAGCATCACATCCCCAAACTTTAAGAAACGACAACTTTGGTTTCTTGCCAAACCATAGTTTATACAGCGTCGTCTCAATGGATTTCGATGGTGCCCTATTTAAAGTGAATGCGGCTATCTCTAATGCATAACCCCAAAACAGTAATGGCAAATCGGCAAGAGACATCATAGAATGCACCATATCCAATAAGGTCCGATTACAACGTTCGGACACACCATTGTGTCATGGTGTTCTAGTCAGTGTCAATTGTGAAACAATTCCACATTTCTTAAGTGACTGCCAAACTCATAACTCCGATATTCTCCTCCTCGATCAGATCGTAGGAATTTAATCTTCTTGTTATGACGATTCTCAACTTCACTCTGAAATTTCTTGAACTTTTCAAACATTTCAGGCTTGTGTTTCATTAAATAAATATACCCATATCTACTTAATTCATCAGTGAAGGTGAGAAAGTAATGATATCCACCGCGCGCCTCAATGCTCATCAGACCGCACACATCAGTATGTATGATTTCCAACAAGTCACTTCCCCGTTCCATTGTTCCAGTGAATGGGGTCTTAGTCATCTTTCCCATAAGGCATGGTTCAAATGTGTTAAGTGATTCAAAATCAAGTGACTCCAAAAGTCCATCAGCATGGAGATCTTCATGCGTTTTACACCAATATGATCTAAGCGGCAGTGCCACAAGAAAGTGGTACAATCATTATCAACTCTACATCTTTTGGCATCAATGTTATGAACATGTGTATCATCACTATCGAGATTCAATAATAATAAACCCCTCACATTGGGTGCATGACCATAAAAGATATTACTCATATAGAACAACCATTATTCTCTAATTTAAATGAGTATCCGTCTCGCAATAAACAAGATCCAGATATAGTGTTCATGCTTAACGTAGGCACTAAATAACAATTATTCAGGTTCAACACTAATCCCGTTGGTAATCCAAGAGCGAGCGTGCCAAAGGCGATCACATCAACCTTGGAACCATTTCCCACCCGCATCGTCACTTTGTCCTTAGCTAGCCTCCATCTATTTCGTAGCTCCTGCATTGAGTTGCAATTGTGAGCAACCGAACTGGTATCAAATACCCAGGCACTACAACAAGACTTGGTAAGGTACACATCAATAACATGTATATCATATATACCTTGTTTGGTGTTGGCCGCCTTCTTGTCGGCCAGATACTTGGGTTAGGTCCGCTTCCAGTCACCACTTCCCTCGCAATCAAAGCACTCACTTTCTGGCTTGGGTCCAACCTTGGGTTTCTTTACGGGAGGGGCAACTGCTTTCCCACTCTTCTTGGAGTTTGAGGGAGTCCTAGATTAAGGGGTCCTCGGGCCGTTGGCCTATTTCCTAATAGGCCGGCTTGGTGGGCCGCATTCTGACTATCGCATGAGGGGTCGGATACATTGAGGGCCCTCATTCTAGAAGGAAGTCCCGATGGCGTGTCGTGCACTCCAAGTCATGATGAGGAAATCAACATCTCCATCCCCGGAAGGAGACCTACCATGTGTAAACCCTAGGCACCCCCCGGTGTCTATATAAACCGGGAGGGTTTTAGATTGTAGGGTAGAGAAACTCATCTAGGGTTCTAGCTATTGAATCTCGAGGTGGATGAACTCTGTAACCTTCATACCATCAATATAATCGAGCAGGACGTAGGGTTTTACCTCCATAGGAGGGCCCAAACCTGGGTAAACATCGTCTCCTTCGTCCCATGTTACCCATGATCCTAGTCTCACAGCTCGGGACCCCCTACCCTTGATCCGCCGATTTTGACACCAAAATTGGTGCTTTCATTGAGTGTTCTGCTATGATCGGCAAAGGAATCGATGGCTTGCGTTATCATCAACGAAGAAGTCTGTAACATGGACTCCTTTGTCCCTGAACAGATCTTCACTTTCAGCAGCATTGTGCTGCACACAGACCCGACCTACCGTCTTGGCCGGGTCAGGAGTTTTGCCCATGATCAAGAGGTCAGGTTAGGGAACCTAGAGTTGACCGTAGACTCTCAGGGCGATCTTTCACCAACCGGGCTTGCAATCTCATCGGACGCTCCAAAAGACACCAGGGCTTTAATCTCGGATTTCGCTTTCGATCCCATCCACGGGAGCAACCCCGGTGATGGTCTGGCTTTTAGTCCGGATCCAGCCACAGCACCAGATGGCCGGGGACCAGTTCCTGCCGAACACACTCCTGGCGCGTTGATACCCCACAAGTATAGGGGATCGCAATAGTTTTCGAGAGTAGAGTATTCAACCCAAATTTATAGATTTGACAAGGGAGCCAAAGAATATTCTCAAGTATTCACAGCTGAGTTGTCAATTCAACCACACCTGAAAGACTTAATATCTATAGCAAAGTATTCAGTAGCAAAGTAGTATGGAAGTAACCGTAATGGTAGCAAAAGTAACAGTAGTAGTTTTATAGTGATTGTAACAGTAGCAGTGGAGAAGTAACTTAGCAAGGATCAATATGTGGAAAGCTTGTAGGCAATGGATCAGTGATGGATAATTATGTTGGATAGAATTCATCATGCAACAGTTATAACATAGGGTGACACAGAACTAGCTCCAATTCATCAATGTAATGTAGGCATGTATTCCATATATAGTCATACGTGCTTATGGAAAAGAAATTGCATGACATCTTTTGTCCTACCCTCCCGTGGCAGCGGGGTCCTAATGGAAACTAAGGGATATTAAGGCCTCCTTTTAATAGAGAACCGGACCAAAGCATTAGCACTTAGTTAATACATGAACTCCTCAAACTACAGTAATCACCGAAAAATCCTAGTTATTGTCACCCTGGGGGATGCAGATCATAACTCGTAATAGGTGTCTACAACTTGCAAGATAGGATCAAGAACACGTATATATTCATGAAAACATAATAGGTTCAGATCTGAAATCATGGCACTTAGGCCCTTATGACAAGCATTAAGCATAGCCAAGGCATAGCAACATCAATCTCATAACATAGTGGATACTGGGGATCAAGCCCTAACAAAACTAACTCGATTACATGATAAATCTCATCCAACCCATCACCATCCAGCAAGCCTACGATGGGATTATTCACGAACGATGGAGAGCATCATCGAATTGGTGATGCCGATGATGTCGATTTCCCCTCTCCGGAGCCCAAAACGGACTCCAGATCTGGTCTCCTGAGGAAGAACAGGAGGTGGTGGCGGCTCCGTATTGTCAAACGCGATGAAATCTTCTCTCTGAATTTTTTCTCCGTGAATAGGGTTATATGGAGTTGGAGATGAGGTCGGATGAGCCATAGGGGCCCTACAAGCCTGCTAGGTGGCCCCCTCTAGGTGATTCTTGCGCCAGTATTTTTTATTAAATCCAAAAATATTCTTTGTAAATTTTCCGGACAATCCGAGAACTTGTATTTCTGCACACAAATAACACCAAGGCAATTCTACTGAAAACAGCGTCAGTCCGGGTTAGTTCCATTCAAATCATGCAAATTAGAGTCCAAAACAAGGGCAAAATAGTTTGGAAAAGTGGATACGATGGAGACGTATCAACTCCCCCAAGCTTAACCCATTGCTTGTCCTCAAGCAATTCAGTTGATAAACTGAAAGTGATAAAGAAAAACTTTTACAAATTCTGTTTGATCTTGTTGTTGTAAATACGTCTAACTAATGTTCAGCTTTTCAGCAATGATCATGGACTAACCACGTTCACAATAACATTTAGGTCTCACATTTACTCATATCAATGACATAATCAACTAGCGAGCATTAATAATAACTCTTGGATGACATCACTTTTTCAAAACAATCATGATACAATATGATGAAATGATATCTCGGTAGCCCTTTCTGAGACCGCAAAACATAAATGCGAAGCACCTCTAAAGAACAAGGACTGACTAGACAATGTAATTCATGGTGAAAGAGATCCAGTCATGATCATACTCAATATCAATTGACAACAAAGCATACAAATGATGGTGGTGCTCTCTAACTGGTGCCTTTTATAAGAGGATGAGGACTCGACAATAAAGTAAATGGAAAGGACCTTCACAGAGGGAAGCATTGATTTGCAGAGGTGCCAGAGCTCGATTTTTTTAAAACAGAGGTAAGTAATGATTTTTGAGCGATATGCTTTCATTGCTCAGATAACGACCAAGAGGTTTTCAACATCTTCCATGCTTGATAGATTATAGGTGATTTCCAAACAGAATGATAAAGTTGTTACTCCCCTCCACCAATCAGTCACACTCTAGAGCGAGTCGAATCCACGGGTACCGTCCATACAAACACAGTTCTGGGGGAATTTTGTTTAATTAGATTTTTCTTTTATTTCAAGCATGGAACTAGGCATCCCGATTACCATCCACTTTCTTGTGAATGATAGTGAAAGAACACATATCGTGAGAATAACCCACCTAGCATGGAAGATACTGACAGCCCCTAGTCGCCACATGAGCGATTTGGTCATACAAAACAAAGTGTCTATTTGAAGGTCGATATTTTCGCACATGCAACTTTACTTGGGACGACAAGTAAATACCGCATATAGGTAGGTATGGTGGACTCATATGAAACAAGTTTGGGTTTGAGGGATTGGATGCACAAGCAGTATTCCTGCTTAGTACAAGTGAAGGCTAGCAAAAGACTGGGGGCGACCAACTAGAGAGCCACACAGTCATCAACATGCTTTAAGATTAACCAACATTGAATGCGAGCATGAGTAGGATATAAATCAATATGAATTTTAATATCGTAGAGGCTATGTTGTTTTGGTTTCAACTACATGCATGAACATGTGCCAAGTCGAGCCACTTGAATCATTCAGAGGAGGATACCATCCCATCATACTACATCACAACCATTTTAATATGCATGTTGGCACCCAAAACAAACCATTATCCACTCTTAGCTAATTAAGCATGTCATGAATAACTATAATCCCTAATTGTGATTGTGTGATGAACTGAATTCCGAATGATGAGTTAATCATATTTACAAAAGCAAGATTGGTCAAGTTCATACCAGCTTTTCTCCATCTCAATCTTTCCATCAAATATCATCATTATTGCCTTTCACTTGCACAACCAAATGGTGTGGATAATAATAAGAGTGCACGTGTCTTGGACTAAGCTGGAATCTGCAAACAATAACTCAAACAAGAAGACAAGGTAACATGGGCTCTCTAATAGGTAAACAATAATGCATATGAGAGCCACTCGACATTTTCATTGTGGTCTTATCCTTACGACCCAAGCAAACAAAAATCAAAACAAGAACAAGAAAAAACTATTTACATGGAAAAGCTCCGAACAAGCAAAAGAAGAACGTAAAATCTTTTGGGGTTTTCTTTTCAATACTACAACTAAGCAACTAGAAGATAAATCTAGAACTTTTTTTGTATTTTTATCAAAGTTAAATAAACACACAAGAAGAAAGCGAAACGAGGAAATAAACTACCATGGATAGTACAATGAAAGAGTATGAACATCGACTACTAAGATGAGTGTCTAAAAATGAATGTAAAGTCGGTGAGAAATACGTAATCCCCCAAACTTAGGCTTTTGGCCTAAGTTGGTCTATGGCCATGGCTGGAAAGAGCTCTCTCCTGGATACTCAGGAGCGTCATCAGAGTTCCATTGGTTGGCGAACTCCTGCGGCTCCCATTGAAAAACTGGCTCCGGGTATGGATCAAGGGCTGGTGCCAGTTCTGGAGCTGGGGGTTGCGTCAGACCCCAATATATGTAAATGTCTCCGGGCATAATGGTGCACCTGCCTGAGCGAATATTGAACAAAGAAGAAGCAGGCACGGTAATAATTTCACAAGTACCCTGGCTAAAAACTAAGTTATAAAGCAACCTTCTATCATCATTTTTCTTAATAACATCATGAGCTACCATACGGTCATAATCTAAAAACTTCGAGGGTAGCAGCCTCTCATCTTTCTCATTAATCCTAATGGGTATCTCAAAATGTTTGGCTAAACGAGATGCATAGATACCTCCGAATATGGGCCCCTTCGAACGGTTGGTGTTCAATCGTTGGGCCACCATAGCGCCCAAACTAAAGGTTCTATCAGCAAATAAAGCATGGCACAGAATGGCGAGGTCAGGGGCACTAAGATGTCCACTTTCCCAGCGACCAACTAAACATCTTACCATGCATAATGAATAATAGAGTAGCACAGGAAAATGTAAACTAGCAGCTCTTGCCTTTGACACACATCTCTCTTCCCCTCCAGTGACTGCGGCAATAAAATCTTCCATATCTCTAGGACGTGGTTCCCTGATGCTGCCCTCATAGGGTATTTTGCAAACTTTGCAAAAATCATAAAGTTTCATTTTCTTAGGCACATCATATGAGTGAAATTTTACTGTAGGAGGCTCTTCCCTAGATTGAAAGTGAAAATATTGCACAAAGGTATTCGTGAGCAAGAGGTACTGGTCACACTTATTGTTGAGGAGGTCGTTAATGCCTGCATTCTCAGCCAAATAATAGAAATCTTCATAAATTCCGGCCGCCCTCAAGAATGTGTCCACGACCCTTCACATGGTCGAACTTCTGCGACGCGAGGAATATTATACTTGGGTTTCTCCCTCGTCTCATTTTCATCTTCCTTAGAGCCCCGACTTGAAGAGCCTCTTAATAATCTCCTTAGCATTTTATTCTCTGAATTTTTCAGTGACTCAAAATAAAGGTGAACAAAACTCATAGCTACTACTCCCTCAAGTGCCTAGAGGCTATATCATGCATCAAAACTACTTGGGACCATTTAAATTTGACATGAAAGCTCAAGAACAAGGTCACCTCAGTAGCAAAAAATTGCAATATATAAAGCACTAGAATAGAAATTAATTGGACCATTGGAGGAGTCACATACCGAGGAACGATCTCCCAAAACAGTTTTGCGAATGAAGCTTTGTGCAAGGAGATCGAAAATGGCAGCAAAATGAGCTAGAACACAGGTTTGAGCAATGGTGGGATTTTTTCTGGAGGAAGATGAAGTGAATGGGTGATGGAATAAGTGAAGGGGGGCCACATGGGACCAACAATCCTGCTAGGCATGGCCAGAGGGTGGTTGCGCCTTGTGGGCTTGTGGCCCACTGGTGCAGCCCCCTGCAGTGTGCTTAGTGCCAGATATTTTTAAATACTCCATAAAAAATCGTAATCCATTTTCAGGACATTTGAAAAACTTTTATTTTGTGGTCACCTTTTTAATTGCATGGGAAACTCAAAAAGCAGAAAAATAATAGCATTTTTACTTAATTTCATCTAACTAACAGAAAATAAAAGTTGGGTACAGGAAGTTGTGCTTTCTATCATCCATCTCATGCTCACCAAAAGGAATCCATCAATAAGGTTGATCAAGTCTTATTAATAAACTTCTTTCAAATAACATGAAACCGAAGAATTTTTGAATAACACTAAGTTACCTCAATGGGGATATGTATATCCCCAACAATAAGTATATCATATTTCTTCTTTACAGTAGGAAGAGGGAATTCAGAGTCTCCAATAATAATTGTTGGAATTTTTTCAATGGAGTTGATACTATGAACTTGAGGTTGTTTCTTCGGATAGTGTACTGTATGCTCATTACCATCAATATGAAAAGTGACATTGCCCTTCTTGCAATCAATAACAGCCCCTGCAATATTCAATAAGGGTCTACCAACGATGAGACATACTGTCATCCTCGGGAATGTCGAGAATAACAAAGTTCGCTAAGATAGTAGCATTTGCAACTACGACAGGTACATCCTCACCAATACCGATAGGTAGAGCAGTTGATTTATCAGCCATTTGCAAAGAGATTTCAGTAGGTGTCAACTTATTCAAATCAAGTCTACGATATAAAGAGAAAGGCATAACACTAACACCAGCTCCCAAATCACATGAAGCAGTTTTAACATAATTCCCCTTAATAGAGCATGGTATAGTTGATATTCCTGGATCTCCTAATTTCTTTGGTACTCCACCCTTACAAGTATAATTAACAAGCATGGTGGAGATTTCAGCATCTGGTATCTTCCTTTTATTAGTCACAATATCTTTCATATACTTAGCATAAGGAGACATTTTCAGAATATTGGTCAAGCGCATACGCAAAAGACAGGTCTAAGCATTTCAACAAAGTGCTCAAAATCCTCATCATCCTTTTTCTTGGATGGTTTAGGAGGAAAAGGCATGGGTTTCTGAACCCATGGTTCTCTTTCTTTACCATGCTTCCTAGCAATAAAATATCTTTTGTCATATCTTTTATTCTTAGGATGTGGGTTATCAAGATCAACAGCAGGTTCATTCTCCACGTCATTATCATTACTAAGTTGAGTATCAACACGAACATCATCACTAATATATCTATAGGCTCATGTTCAATACCAGATTGTGTCTCAGCGTCACAAATAGAAATATCATTTGGGTTTTTAGGTGTATCTATAGCAGGTTCACTAGCAGCATGCAAAGTTCTATCATCATCCTTGTTCCTCTTATTACTTGAGCGATTAGGTTCATCAATATTACCCCTTTGAGAATCTTTCTCAATTTTCTTAGGATATCCCTCAGGATACAAAGGTTCCTGAGTCATTCTTCCACCTTTAGTCACAACTTTAACAGAATGATCATTGTTCCTACTATTCATCTCATTAAGAAAATCATTATGTGCCTTAAGTACTTGTTCTACTTGAGTAGTTACCATGGAAGCATGTTTACTAATAAGTTTAAGATCATTGATAGTTCTAATCATATAATCACCTAAGCGATCAAGCATGAAAGCGTTATGTTTCAATTGTCTACTAACATAAGCATTAAAAATTTCTTGCTTAACAACAAAATTATCAAACTCATCCAAGCATTGGCTAGCAGACTTATTATAAGGAATATCGCTTTCATCAAATCTACGAAGAGAATTTACCTCTACTACCTGTGTCGGGTTATCAAGACCATGTATTTCTTCAATAGGTGGCAGATTCTTAACATCTTCAGCTTTAATACCCTTCTCTTTCATAGATTTCTTTGCCTCCTACATATCTTCAGGACTAACAAATAGAATACCTCTTTTCTTCGGAGTTGGCTTCGGAGGTGGTTTGGGAATATTCCAATCATTATATTTGCTCGATATATTATTCAATAGTATTTCAGCTTGTTCAGCAATGCGTTCCCTGAAAACACAACCAGCACAACTATCTAGGTGGTCCCTAGAAGCATCGGTTAGTCCATTATAAAAGATATCAAGTATTTCATTTTTCTTGAGAGGATGATTAGGCAAAGCATTAAGTAACTGGAGAAGCCTCCCCCAAGCTTGTCAGAGACTCTCTTCTTCCATTTGCACAAAGTTAAATATTTCCTGCAAGGCAGCTTGTTTCTTATGGGCAGGAAAATATTTTTCAGAGAAGTGATAAATCATATCCTGGGGGCTACGCACACAACCAGGAGCAAGAGAATTAAGCCATATCTTAGCATCACCCTTCAACGAGAAAGGAAACAACTTAAGGATATAATAGTAATGAATTTTTTTCCTCATGGGTAAATAGGGTGGCTATATCATTCGGTTTAGTAAGATGCGCCACAACAGTTTCAAATTCATAACCATGGAAAGGATCAGATTCAACCAAAGTAATTAACTCGAGATCAACAGAGAATTCATAATCCTTATCAGTAACAAAGATAGGTGAAGTAGCAAACTTAGGATCATATTTCATATTACCATTCAAAGATTTGTCTTTCCACTTGCATAGTAATTTCTTAAGATCATCTCTATCATTACAAGCAAGAAAGTCCCTAGCTACCTCTCCTTCCATAACATAACCCTCAGGAATATCAGGCAATTCATATCTAGGAGACCTAGGTCTAGCAGGTGTCTCAAAGTGTTAAGTTTCAATAATTTCATTAGTTTTAGAAGTATCATAATTCAAAGCATTGACTCTAGCAATTTGTTCATCAAGAAATCCACCCAGTGGCACAGTATTATCAAGCAAAGTATCATCATAAGCATCATGCATAGCAGAAGTGGCATCATCAATTACTTGTGACATATCAGAATTACTAGCAGGTGGTGGTGTCGCAAACTTACTCATAACAAAAGGTGAATCAAGTGCAGAGCTAGATGGCAGTTCCTTACCTCCCCTCGTAGTAGAGGGATAGATCTTGGTTTTTGGATCTTTCAGATTCTTCATAGTGATCAAATAATATAAATACCAAGTGACTCAAAGAATAGAGCTATGATCCCCGGCAACGGCACCAGAAAAAGGTCTTGATAACCCACAGGTATAGGGGGTGGCAACAGTTTTCGAGGGTAGAGTATTCAACCCAAATTTGTTGATTCGACACAAGGGGAGCCAAAGAATATTCTCGAGTATTCGCAGATGAGTTGTCAATTCAACCACACCTGAAAGACTTAAGATCTGCAGCAAAGTATTCAGTAGCAAAGTAGTATGGAAGTAACGGTAACGGTAGCAAAAGTAATAGTAACAGTTTTATAGTGATTGTAACAGTAGCAGTGGAGAAATAACTCAGCAAGGATCGATATGTGGAAAGCTCGTAGGCAATGGATTGGTGATCGATAATTATGTTCGATAGCATTCATCATTCAACAGTTATAACATAGGGTGACGCAAAACTAGCTCCAATTCATCAATGTAATGTAGGCATGTATTCCATAGATAGTCATGCGTTCTTATGGAAAAGAACTTGCATTTCCTACCTCCTGTGGCAGCGGGGTCCTAATGGCCTCCTTTTAATAGAGAACCAGACCAAAGCATTAGCGCTTAGTGAATACATGAACTCCTCAAACTACGGTAATCATCGGAAACAATCCCAGTTATTGTCACCTTGGGGGATGCGAATCATAACTCATAATAGGTGTCTACAAATTACAAGATAGGATCAAGAACACATATATATTCATGAAAACATAATAGTTTCATATATTAAATCATGGCACTCGGGCCCTAGTGACAAGCATTAAGCATAGCAAAGTCATAGCAACATCAATCTCAGAACATAGTGGATACTACGGAACAAACCCTAACAAAACTAACTCGATTACATGATAAATATCATCCAACCCATCACCGTCCAGCAAGCGTACGATGGTATTACTCACAAACGGTGGATAGCATCATGGAATTGGTGGTGAAGGATGGTTGGTGATGACGATGGCGTTGATTTCCCCTCTCCGGAGCCCAAAACGGACTCCAGATCTGGTCTCCCGAGGAAGAACACGAGGTGGCGGTGGCTCTGTATCGTGAAACGCGATGAAATCTTCTCTATGATTTTTTCTCTCCATGAATAGGGTTATATGGAGTTGGAGATGAGGTCGGAGGAGCCATAGGGGCCCCACAAGCCTGCTAGGCACAGCCAGGGGGTGGTAGTGCCTAACAGGCTCGTGGCCTACAGGTGGCCCTCCTATGGTTGATTCTTGTGCCATTATTTTTTATTAAATCCAAAAATATTCTCCATAAATTTTCAGGACAATCCGAGAACTTTTATTTCAGCACAAAAATAACACCAAGGCAATTCTGCTGAAAACAGTGTCAGTCCGGGTTACTTCCATTCCAATCATGCAGATTAGAGTCCAAAACAAGGGCAAAAGAGTTTGGAAAAGTGGATACGATGGAGACGTATCATGCGGACGCATTGGAGGTTAACTCTGGAAGCTCTGAGCAAGTTGACCCAATCGAGATCTCGACACTCAACGAGGCTCTGGATCAGATCTTATCGATGAAAATTATTAACGACCCAACCCCGATCCACGCTCAGATCAGGTTTAAGGCGGGTCAAGAGGAAATTTTCACCCCACCCACCACCCACTTCGTAGCCACTATCAAAGACTTAACCGACATGTTGGACTACGCCTCTAAGGAGGCAGAAGACATGGATGAAGAGGTTGCGCTCCCACCCCCGTCAACACCGGGTGATGGACTGCCACCCCCACCTATGACGTCTACATGGTGGACACTCGAGCCGATAACGGCGAGCACACACCCGCAAACAATGGGGATAAATTCGGTGAGGTGCCGTCAAGGCGTCGGACGCCAGGAAAACGATCAAAAACAAAAAAGTGGAGGGAAGCTATTACTGGCACTGGGGAAATTGATACCCTGGAAGACCTTGGCAATCCCGATATCCCTGAGGAGCCGTTAGAGGACCAAGAGAGGCCGGAGGGCCAGAATGACCCTAAGGATCCAAACGATTCCAAGGATGACAACTACCTCCCCCATGTGGATGAGGAGGATAGACCGGAAGCCAAAGACTTTGCTGTCCCTGAAAACCTTAAGGATCAGGAACTGTTTAGGCAATAGCTTATAGCCATTGCCCGAAGCCTGAAGGCAAAAGAACGGCAACTTAAGGCCGAACAAGATAATCTCAATGATAGATGGACGAGGTTCCTCTCAACTGAGGAAGGATATAGTACCGGTCTATTGGAGCAACCCAAGATCTATCCACGACGCCGGCTGCTCCCACAATTTGATGATGAGCTTACTGATACGCCGCCTCCCAAGCATACTCCATACGACAGGCCGGACCGCCCTCCCCGAGGACGAGATCGGACGGCTGATGACACCGGTTATAGACCGACGATACCCCGTAGAAGGGGAAAGATACAATAGAGCCCGATGACAGGTTTGACCTGCGACACGACCTTGATGATACCCCGCAGAAGGGGAAAAGAGCCAATAGAGCCTGATGACAAGTTTGACTTGCGACACGACCTGGACTATAGAACAGGTCATACAAGATCTATCTATGGATCCAGAGGGTACTCCCCCAATAGACGGGATGGGTACCGACCTCGGCTCGACCGCAAAAATAGAGGTCGGGAACAAAACCGAGCCAGAACAGACGCCGACTACTGGTGTGACATAGCCTGGGTCAGAAGCTTCGCTCACCCCTTGTGCTTCACCGACGAGGTGATGCAACATCAGTTCTCGGAAGTTTTTAAACCCGTGAACATAGAGCAATACGATGGAACAATTGACCCAATAGTGTGGATCGAGGATTTCCTCCTCCATATCCACATTGCACGAACAGACGATCTCCACGCCATCAAGTACCTACCCCTTAAACTTAAGGGGCGAGCTCGGCACTGGTTTAACAGCCCCCCCAAAAATTCTATCGGGTGCTGGGAGGATCTAGAGGATGCATTCCGATCAAATTTCCAAGGCACCTATGTATGGTCGCTGGATTCCCCCGACCTAAGTAACATCGTCCAGAAGGCAGGAGAATCCGCTCGGCAATTTTGGAATTGGTTCTTGACCAAGAAAAACCAGATCATTGATTGCCTGGATGCTGAGGCAATAGACTCTTTCATGCACAATATTCGGGATGAATGGCTGGCTCGCCAGCTCAGTCAGGACAAACCTAGGACAATGTCCGCCCTTACATCACTCATGACTCGCTTTTGCGCGGGCGAGGATAACTAGTGAGCTAGACGGAGCCACAACCCCAAAGACCCCGGAACCTTTGAAGTTCAGGACGAAAACGGGAAACCAAGATGCAACAAAAATAGGTGTCAGCACAGCAGTAGTGATGCCGATGACATAGTCGTTAACGCCGGTTTCTGCAACCCTCGATCAGGCAGTGGAAGAAGCCTCCTAAAGGCAATCGTAACGTACCTACTCCGCTGGATAAAATCATGGAGAGGCCTTGCCAGATCCATGGCACTCAAGACAATCCTGCCAACCACACCAACCGTAACTGTTGGGTGTTCAAACAAGCCGGCAAACTCACAGCTGAGGAGCAAGGCAAAGGCCCACGCGGCAAGGATGATGATGAGCCCCGTGGTCCAATCAATGGCAGACAAAAGTAGTTCCCTCTAGAGGTAAAAACTATGAATATGATATACGTCACTCACATACCCAAAAAGGATAGGAATGCGCCCTTCGAGAGGTCTACACCGTAGAGCTTGTAGCCCCGAAGGATAGGAATGCGCCCTTCGATCGACGCGACCACCCGACTAGTATCCGTCATGGGGGTTCAGCCATAGTCGTCCTAGACCCCATTATCAATGGGTATCACCTCACTAAAGTCCTAATGGACGGAGGAAGTAGGCTCAATCTGATTTACTCAGACATGGTGAAAAAGATGGGTATAGATCCATCAAGGATCAAACCTAGCAACACTACCTTTAAAGGAGTGATCCCAGGCGATGAAGCCTGGTGCACGGGCTCTGTGAGCCTGGAAGTAGTGTTCGGTTCGTCCGATAACTTCCATAGCAAGGACTTGATCTTCGAAATTGTACCTTTCCGCAGCGGTTATCACACCCTGCTAGGTCGTATAGCATTTGTTATCTTTAACGCCGTCCCACACTATGCATACCTCAAGCTCAAGATGCCCGGGCCTAAGGGGGTCATTAGTGTCAACGGCAACACAGAGCGTTCCCTCCGAACTAAGGAACATGCATTGGCCCTAGTGGCTGAATCCCATTATGATGATGATCGACAAACACCGAAATCTGCCATAAAGGCACGTAAGGGTGATGTCGGTGTCAAAACCGGCGAATCTCGGGTAGGGGGTCCCGAACTGTGAGACTAGAATCGACGGTAATAGGAGATGAAGGGGACACGAGGTTACCCAGGTTCGGGCCCTCCTATGGAGGTAATACTCTACGTCCTGCTTGGTTGTATTGATGATGTAAGGGGTTACAAAGTTAATCTACCTCGAGATCGTATATCTAACCCTAGATGAGTTGTCCTATCTCTATACCCTAAAACCCTCCGGCTTATATAGACGCCAAGGGTGTCCTAGGCTTACACATGGTCGGTTACATGCTGAAGAGATAACATGCCTAACTACAGCTAATAACTTGGAGAATACGTCATGACTCCTCGAAGCTTCCATCTGGCCCAGGTGGTCTTCGATCATCCGATCCCTCCTTGCAGCCCATACAGTCCGGCCCATGAATAATAGGTCGGCTATCCGAGGACCCCCTAATTCAGGACTCCCTCAGTAGCCCCAAACTGGCCTTCAACGCCGATATATATTCAGTTGATCTCCTTATGTCGTCGTCTTCGGCTTGCAAGGCGAGTCCCCTCATCCCTATTCGTTCGACAGCCGACCAGTCTTCAGCAAGATCTCAGGCGTCGTGGGCACAGGGTTATTATAATAACTGCGTGAGTTCCTCGACTTTCGTGCGTCGTGGGGAGGCGAGTGGCCAGCGATTTTTACAATCTTACCCCTCCACAACGGAGACACCAACCCATTTAACCATGTAAAATCGTGGTTCAGACCACATATTCTTCCTCCCTCTAGTCGAAAGAAACTCGTAGCGGAAGATCCACTCAAAACATGGCTAACGCTCCCAGCTCCTCCGCACGTCCCTATGGCCAGGGCCCAACGGACTGGACTAGTTGTTCCATCACACTCCTGCGGCTCCGTAATCTGGCGACCCAAGGATATCTCCCATCATCAGATCTGGCGGCGACCCGCACGGGTCTGCTCTCTTATGGTGACGAGGTTTTTGACGAGCGCTTCCCCAATCTAAACAAGGGGGAGCACATGTGCTTCGTCCCCTTCCTCCTCTGGGGCCTTGGGTTTCCAATCCATCCATTCCTCAGGGGATTATTGGAGTTCTACGAAGTTCAACTCCACCATCTCACTCCAAGATCAGTTTTACACATCTCGAGCTTTGTCGCCCTCTGTGAGATGTTCTTAGGGTGCGAAGCATATTTTGATCTCTGGAGGAAATACTTCTGCCTCGTCCCCCGAACTCGGGACAAGGCAATCTTATAGGTCGGTGGGGCCGAAGTATGCCGCATAGCAGGGACGGGGTATCCGACAGGCACACCGAGGAAATCCGAAGAATGGACCTCGGAGTGGTTCTATATTTAAGATGCCCCCCTGTTCGAGCCAACTCGGATAGGTCTGCCTGAATACTCTGACATCCTCCAGAAGAAGAGGTACAACTAGCGACCCAAGAGCTCGTCTCAGGAGGAAAGCGCCAAAGTGCGACGCCTGGCCGCACAGGTGCGGATGCTTGTCCACCACCGACTAGCCATGATTGATGTCATGTCCGCCGCTATCTCCCGGTGTGTGCAGCACCTCCGATAGAGGGTACACCCCTTATGGCGGTACAACGGGACAAGCGATGCCACGCGCTCTCGAAAACTAGGTCCCACCAACCCAACAGCGTTGGTCGCCACACTTGCCGACCTGTACAAAGGAGAGCTAGAAGACTTCATTCGGCAGTCAACCATGGAAGGGTATTTGGCCCACAATCCCATCGAACAGGTAAGACTTTATTTCTCAATCATGAAATAGTTCGGGGTTTCATTCCGCAATCTATTTGACCGAGGTCTGGGCATGAACAGGAATGGAGGAGTTTCGTCAAGACAGTCAACTGTCCGGCTCCTCAGCCCGAGAACAATTCATGCGACAACGATCCGGGTTTCAACGAGGACGCAGATCTTCTCCTTGACTTCGAAAACGGAGTCTATTTCTAGGACAACATCGTCCAGACCCCGGTGGCTATCATAATTTATTATCCCGAGTCATTCTCCATCCCTATCGTGGGCAAGAAGAAAAGCTCCTCATGCAAGAGGCCCGCTACCAAGAGTGCCCCGGACGTGCCGGTCCCGACCCCCAAGCATCGCTGATCCACGCATCATGCGCCGACAGCCGAAGTTGTGGCCGAATCCAAGGACAACTGGGACCCTGTGAGGGAGCTGGACATGGGGATGAATCCACGTGTCCATTCATCCTGAAGGTACATTGTTCAGTTATCCGCCTTATCGCTGTAGTCAGTAGAGTCTCATTACAGCTCGTTTCATTGAAATATGTAGGTTGAACATCCAATCCTCTTCTACCGAAGGGGCTACCTGGGTGTCCGGAGACGCCCGAAGCTCCCAGTCCATGACCCATGTGGCTTCTGCTACAGAAGCCCCCATGGCCAATCCAGCGCCCACCAAATTTGGTGATGGAGTATCCGTCACCCAATCGGAGGGGCCGAGTGCCATGCATGATCGGCACCAATGGGAGGCCATGTGGCACCAATTTTCTCCTACAAGGAGTTCGGCGCCCTACGCTCGACGGATGCACACCTTGGGGCTGCCCGAGCTGGATTCGGCGAAGCTATGAAGCTGATAACAACCAACATACAGGTTAGTGATAAGATTTTATAGATCCGAATACTTGTGTAAGCCTAGTAGCCCCCGAGCCTTAATTTGTTTTAGAACAAACGAATTATGGTTCTCCGCACTTTGACTGCTAACGCAGGCCTCAAAGCAATAGTCCGAGCAATTGGCCAAGGAACTCGAGGAGAGCCGCACAGAAGTACAATCCGTGAAGGTCAAACTAGCACAAGTGAAGAGCTTCACGCGAGAGGCTCATGGTGAGTATGCATTTACTGATAATATTTTTATATCATCGTGCCTGGCATATGGATTCCGTCTAGCAGCCGAATCAATAGGACATATGGAAAGGCAGCTGGAACAAGCCCGAGATTCTCAGAGGTATGCGGAGTCCCAACATCGGGCTGGCTGGCTTATTATGCAAAAACATACCGAAGAAATAAAGAGTTTAAAGACTCAATTGGCCCAAGCTCAAGAAGAGAATTGAAAGCTTCAGAGGGGCATATTCAGTAAGTAAGATTCCGCTATCAATAAATATTTCCAATGTAGGGAATGATAATAACCGCGCTATTATCTTATGTGCAGGTCTCCTGTCCGGGCATCCTGAAGAGGAGATCGAATCGTACCAAGGGGACCTTCTCAAGGAGCTGACCTCTCTCCATAAGCGCGCGAAAAAAGCAATGAAAGGGATGGTGAAGGCACTATGGCCCACCAAACAGGCACTTGAAGGGCTAGCCACACTTGTGTATCGATTTAGGGGGGCACGGGATAGGATCAAGCTGTGGAAGACTTCGGCCTGCTGCGAGGGAGCACGGGAGGCGTGGGCAATGGTCAAGACCCGTTTCACCGGACTTAACCCCGAGCATATGGCGCGGGGTGGTCCTGTGGGATCGGATGGAAAAGAAGTGCCACTCCACTTTGTATATGACCAGGTGATGCCAGCCGCCCATCTTTCGCAAGCAGACTGCCCCCTCAACACAGTAGGTGATGATCTCGATCAGCAGCCGCACATGTACTTTATATGTACATGTGTATAAACAATTCATGTTGTAAACTTTTTCTTAACCGGCCATCGGCTTCTCCCTCCCATGCAAAGAGCTCGGGAGTGTTCCTCCTTATTATTCCCTCGCAAAAGAGCAAACTGTATTCGGGGAACCAGGCAATCCGGCCATGTGGTGTGAACAGATAGAAAGCACACAGAAAGATATGTTATATTACGACGTAGCATAAGAAACATCTTCCAATGAAAAATAGTACCTCTATCGATTCCTTTTGTTGGGGTTCTACGAAGAGCGTAGATAGAAATCCGCATACTTACAATATGCAACTAATTATTCTTTGGGATTAAAAGACCCAAACAACGGTAATAGCAACCAGAGCCGTATAAGGTGTTTCCATCATAGCCGACCAATTGTCTACATAAGATAGCTAGCTTTTGGCTTCACTCGTCTGAGGTACGTGTCCGGATGACCCGGTTGTAACAATAGCAAAGGTGCTCCCTTTACTCTCTAGCCGAACAATCTAAAACGTAGAGAGTAATCACAGGAGCGAGGCAACCCATCTTGGCAAAGTCTTAGTTCGAATTGATGCATATGATGGCTAGAACATTACAAAAGAAACATGTGTGCTCGGTAAGTACGAGCAAATAAAATTTTGGCTATTGAAAGAAGCCCCCACATGTTGTGTTCGGATTTAACACT